>JARQOD010000001.1:503995376-504118120 GCA_033576555.1 Oophaga sylvatica
ATGAGAGTAAATCCTCTGCCATGTCAGCTCCAAGTCTTGAGAGGGTCTGTACTGACATTGGAGAGCCGATGGAGATTGAAGCGATGGCACCCCGCTATCAGGAAAAGACCGCAGGTTTTCTGAAGGTTTGTGCTTTTATTGCGGCAAATCTGACCATTTCATTAAGAACTGTGTGCTTCGTATGAACAAAGAAAAAAAAGAGGTCAGTTTCGCCCGTATAGCCTGTTTAAACACTAAGGGTGTCTTTCTTTCTGCCTCTACTGCTGCTCAGGAAGAATTAATGGAATTTCGGGTATTTGTCGATTGTGGTTCTACTCTGAATGTGATTGATGGGGGATTCTTGGAAAAACTTAAATTAAAACCCAAACCTTTGTCATCCCCTATTGCCGTGGTTTCTGTTGATGGCTCTCCCCTGAAGAATGTTACTCACAAGGTCTGCGAATTTCCCCTCACTATTAATGGTGTTCACCAAGAGAATTTGGATTTGGTAGTATTGAATAATTTACTTCTCCGGTGGTTTTGGGGTTACCCTGGTTAAAATTGCACAATCCTGTTCTGGATTGGTCTACCAATGAAATTAAGTCCTGGAACCCTAAGTGTTATGATAAGTGTTGTAACGGGCGTATTGCTGCTGTGGATAAAGGGGAATTACCTGTACCTATTCAGGATTTTTGGAAAGTTTTTTCTGAGAAGGAATCGCAGATTTTACCTCCCCATAGAGACTATGATTGTACTATTGAATTTGTCCCTGGAGCGACTCTTCCAAAAAGTCGTTTATTTAATTTGACTATTCCTGAGAGAAAGTCTTTGGAGGAATACATACAGACAAGCTTGGCCGCCGGTCACATTAGGCCTTCCAAGTCTCCTGTAGCTGTTGGATTTTTTTTGTTAAAAAAAAGGACGGCGGTTTACGTCCTTGTCTGGACTTTCGTGAGATTAATAAAATTACTGTACGCAATCCTTACCCACTGCCATTGATTCCTGATTTGTTTAACCAGTTAACGGGAGCCAAGTCTTTCTCTAAAATTGATCTTCGGGGGGCATACAATTTGTTGCGCATGAAGGAGGGTGATGAATGGAAGACTGCTTTTAACACTCCTGTGGGTCATTTTGAGAATCTGGTTATGCCTTTTGGTCTTACCAATGCTCCTGCATTTTTTCAGAATCTTATTAATGACATCCTTAGACCTTTGATCGGCAAAAATGTGGTTGTGTATTTGGATGACATTTTGATTTATTCGCCGGATCTGGAGTCTCATTGGTGGAGCGTTCGTGAGGTATTACAGTTATTGATTGACAATTCGCTTTTTGCTAAGCTGGAGAAATGTGAGTTCACTGTACAGAGAATTAGTTTTTTGGGCTACATTATCTCCAGCGAAGGTTTTGAGATGGACCCGGTGAAAGTTCAAGCTGTGCAGGAATGGCCTAGGCCTATTGGTTTGAAATCGTTACAGAGGTTTTTGGGTTTCGCCAATTATTATAGAAAATTCATTAAAATTTTTCTATTATTGTCAAACCACTGACCGATCTCACCAGGAAAGGTGCTAATGCGGTTCAGTGGACTACTGAAGCCATTGAAGCTTTTGTGTTTCTAAAGGAGACGTTCAGCTCTGCTCCCATCCTTATGCAGCCTGATGTGACTAAACCGTTTTTGGTTGAGGTTGATGCTTCTTCTGTGGGGGTCGACGCGGTGTTGTCTCAAGAAAACAGGGGTGGAGTACATCCCTGTGCCTTTTTTTCAAAAAAATTTTCTGAGACTGAACTAAATTATGATATTGGTAATCGGGAATTGTTGGCCATTAAACTCGCATTTGAACACTGGCGGCATCTCTTGGAAGGTGCTGAATTTCCCGTTCAGGTTTTCACTGATCATAAAAATCTGATCTATCTTGATGCTGCCAAATGCTTGAATGCCCGTCAGGCTAGGTGGGCACTGTTTTTCTCGCGGTTTAATTTTTCCGTTACTTACATCCCAGGTACTAAGAATGTTAAAGCCGATGCTTTGTCTCGCAGCTTTTCTCCCATGGTTGGTGCTGAGGAAGAAGAGAACATTTTACAAGAAGGGGTTGTGATTGCTGCTTTGGACTCTGTGTTGGAAGAGGAGATTCTTAAAGCACAGGAGAATGCCCCATCTAACACTCCCTATGGGAGGTTGTTTGTGCCTGGGACCTTTAGGAGAGATTTGTTTGTTGAGTGTCATGAGTCTCGGTTGGCAGGTCATCCTGGAATCTCTGAGACCAAGAGACTTGTGGGTCGCAGTTTTTGGTGGCCTGGATGGCAGAAGGAAGTCATTAAGTGCGTGCGTCAATTCACTGTGTGTGCTAGATCTAAGTCTTCACATACTCCTGCTGCCGGGTTGCTTTGCCCTCTGGAGATCCCTAGTGCACCTTGGACACATTTGGCTATGGACTTTATTACTGACCTTCCCCCTCTGAGGGTTTCACTGTCATCTGGGTGGTCGTGGACCGTTTTAGCAAGATGTGTCACTTGGTTCCTTTCTTCAAACTGCCCTGCGCTAAGACTCTCGCTAAGGCCTTTGTCAAGGAAATTGTCAGACTACATGGCGTTCCTACTGACATTGTTTCTGATAGGGGACCTCAGTTCGTGGCTCGTTTTTGGCGCGCCTTTTGTGACAGGTTGGGAGTTCATTTGTCGTTTTCATCCGGATATCATCCTGAGTCTAATGGCCAGACGGAAAGGAAAAACCAGGATGTTGAGCAGTTCTTGCGTTGTTTTGTGGCAGACAATCAAGAGGGGTGGTCTGAGTTTCTGCCACTTGCTGAATTTGCTCTTAACAACCATACATCCTCTTCTGCTGGTTGTTCGCCTTTTTTTTGTTGTACTGGGAGACATCCGTTGTTTGGGTCATTCTCCAAATTGGTATCGGCCGTGCCTAAAGAGGAGAATTTTTCCGGTGATTTGGAGAGAGTTTGGACGGATGTACGTGGTAATCTTCAGAAAATCTAAAAGGTACTTTGATAGGAAACGGCAAGAGTGTTATGAATGTGCTAGAGATGGTTTCTGAGCAGAGGCTCCCTCTGGTGGTTACAGACAGTACTGAACCTTTCAGCGAGGAGTGGCAATCTGGGTTCACTGACTGGTCTGATATAAGGGAGGTTCCCTCTCATGATGGTTGCCGGTGATCAATTGTTCTTGTCTCAATTGTGGTTCCTGGTTCATTTGGAAGTTTGCTGGAGTCTTGCCTGCATCTCCTGCTTTCAGATAAGATATTTGTTGCTTTCTTTTTGTGCTTGCTTTTTGCATTGCTTTCTGCACTTTTGTGGAGGTCAGCCAGGTCCCCTCCTGGGGCCTGAGCTCCTCACAGTTTATCTGCAGCCACTGTTATTTGCTCATTTGCTTTTTCCTGTTTTTTCAGCGGCTGCGGCTTGGTTTTTGTTCACACTGAGATCTGATTTAGCGGGTGGCGAGATCGTGTGATCTCAGTATTTTTGTAATCAGAATTGTTGGATTTTTGTAGGGTTTTCTGGGTTGCAGAAAGTAATCTCTCCTGTCCTATCCTATTTAGTCAGCTTGTGGCCCCAGCGTTTACTCAGTCTATTTTCTGCCTATGTTTGTATTTTCACTTGTCTAACCGCCATTATATGTTTGGGGGCTTCCTATTTTCTTTGGGGATCTGCTCCGGGGCAGATAGCTTTCATCTTTCTGCCTTTAGGTGTAGTTATCTCTCAGGCTGTGACGAGGCGTCTAGGATCAACGTAGGAACGCTCCACGGCTACCTCTAGTTGTGTCGTTAGTTTAGGAATCTGCAACCCATCAGTTACCAACATCTCAGGTGTTCGGCTGCCCTGCTGTTGTTCCTGTCCTCCTCAGCTACCGAAACATAACACAAGAGGTTTTGTTTGCTATTGGTGACATGGTTTAGTTGTCCTCTAAGAATCTGCGGTTGAGGATTCCTTCTAAAAAATTGGGTCCCAAGTTTGTAGGGCCCTTTAAGGTGCTTCAGGTTGTTAACCAATCGGCTGTTAGGTTGGAGGTTCCTACCTCCTGGAAGATTAATCCGGTGTTTCATGTTTCTTTGTTGAAAAGAGCTGATGTGTCGGATGGAGACGCCTCGGCCACTGTTCCTCCGGTGGTGGAGGACGGGGAATATGAAATTTCCCGCATCCTAAATTCTAGACGGTATAGAGGAAGTTTGCAGTATCTTGTTGCTTGGAAGGGTTTTGGACCCGAGGATAACTCATGGGTGAGGGCGGATGATGTTTCTGCGTCCTGACTTGTCAGAGCGTTTCACAAGAGGTTTCCGGGTAAGCCTGGGCCTAGGGGATCCGGAGGATCCTCTTAGAAGGGGGGGGGGGGGGGTACTGTTAGAACTCTCCTGTTAGGTTTTTTCTATCTTGCTGGTCACATGACTTTTTTTGCCTAATTAATCCTGCTCCGCCCTTCTGGCTTTGCTGGACTTCATTGTAATTTCTACTCTTAAGCTAGCCTGGTGCTTTGTTACCTTACTCAATTAGTTTTGCTTGGTCTTCGGACCTCTATGTTCTATGTTGTTTGTTTGTCTTTTACTGCTACAACTTCTGTTAGGAGGTGTCCATCTTTTCTCCCAGTCCCTAGTTCTTGTAGGGATCCCTCCCTCGCATCTATAGGTCTTCGTACAGACTAGCTGAGGACTTTAGCGGGTCTGATCGCAGGATCAGGTTCCCCGTTACATCGTAGGGATCTAGCTTAGTTCTATCGTAGGGACAGATATCCCTTCCTTCCTTAGTGCTTGTAGCAGAACATAACACCCAGGGTAGGTATTAGGCTCTGACACAGCCCTCTAGGATTCCGGACTACATAGTTCTACTAAATTATCTTCTGCTCCCCAGTGAGCAAAGCTTCATTACATGTAGTGTAGCATCACTCCCATCATCTGCTTCTTCATCTTCATGCACAATCCCATAGGGTTTTCTCTGTAGCCTGCACAACTGAGTGCAGCATCGGGATCAGGGTAAATTAACATCCACCTTATGTGAGGGATAAGGCATATCTAACTACACAGCATCAGATCTCTGCCACCTCCTCTGCTCTATTGCTCTCACCTGACTGACTGCTCTGATCTCCATGCTGTTGCTGGACCTTACATAGACTTTACACCTTACAACTTTCTAGACCCTTCTACACAGCTGATTGATGAAGTTAACCCTGTAGTGTGTGAAGAGCTAAAACTCCCTCCTAAGGCTATTTCAGAAATCTCATGCACATATAAAGCGGAAGACCTGGCTGCGGGTACCTGTTCTGTCCCTGGTCCGGAACTGTCGAGGCCGCATCCCACATTTCCCGGGGGGAAGGAATAAGGGACTGGACCGGTGCTCTGACCCGGAAGCTGGGGGCGCCAGCCGTGAGAGGGGCAAGGTGCGTGCGCAGCGTGCTCCACAAGGCGCTTAGCCGGGCCGAGACAAGACGCAGCCAGCCCTACGCCAGGATGCTGCTGGAGCCTGCCGCAGTAACAGTGAGAGAGCGGGGAGCCCTGTTCAGCTGAAAGACGCACGTAAGCTTAAGAGCCAGGGCAGGGTGTAGGGCTGTTTGTTGTTGCCCACATTGCCGGACGTTGCCACACAGTCTGACCAGGACCCTGACAGTATTGCGGCCTTGTCTGCGTTGGCCGCTGCAACCAGCAAGCACTTGAAGGGGAGAGTTGAAGTGTACCCGGTGATTACTAGATAGTAAGGGGCTGTATACTCCAAGTCCATGAATACAGCGCATGTGCTGCCTAAGAGAGAGCGGGTACAGGACAGACGTTTACTCCCTGGGCTGTCAGTATATGTTTGCTGGACTACAGGGGCCCCAGAGAGTGCTTTGGACTCCTCTGCCTCAGCCACTTATGGAAGGTACCGGATACCGACCGCTGCCACCAGAAGACAGACCACCGTTACCAGCAGGACCTTCTTGGACAAGTGTAACGGGTTACAAGGACTATCTGGTACCCCTAAGTATGACCCAGTTCCATTTTGTATATAATTACTAAATGTAATGCTGCTATGTGTAATGTACATAACTGTAACTTAGGGAAAGCGTAGTACATCAGTTAGTCCACTAGATGGGGACATATTAGGACACTGTAGTATATTTAGTCTAGATAAGTAAGGGTTAATTTTAGGAGGTGCTACTGTGTGTAAGATAGAGGGTCTTCCTGATCCGAGCCAGTAGGGCCAAGGAGCCCAAGCAGGCTAGCAGGGCCTTAGTGCCCCGGCAGAAGAGAAGGGCCATAGAAGCCCGTATAGTTCGGACAGCTCCGCAAAGTTAGAAGTCAAAGAACCCAGCAATCCAGGGCCCAATGGGCCAGAAATACAGCTTTAGCAGCAGTGTGACAGCAGTGGTGGAACAAAGACTACAGCCAAGGCCATATCAGTAAGGGGATGTGTGTAGCCCAGCTACGCAGGCACACATAAAATCCAGGAGAATGCACAGGAAGGTAATCGCAAAAGCTTGCTATTCATGCACTTCACTTACAATTTTAGACACACCCACTAGGGGTATAGGAGGTGGTGACACGTAGCAGAGTCAGTCTGTTTCCTGTCTGAGAAGAGCTCAGAGGAGATAGTTTCCTGTCTTCAGACAGTGCAGTTCTGTGCCAGTTCAGTCTGGACTAGGAGAGAGGACTGAATCCTCGCAGAGCTAGCGTAGCTCACCTGACAAAGAAGTGGAGGCTAGTACGGGTGAAGTGCATCATCCTAGCCTAGTCAGAGCTACCCTTAATCAGTACCTCAGTAGAAGCTGAAACAAGGAGGAAACTGAGAGCTGCTCAGCGAGCTTGGAAGAAAGCTGACTATTTCCATCGAAAGCTGCAAGTGCTTATGCAAAGAGCAGAAGCAGGGCGAAGGGCGCAGTGGAGAAGTTAGAGAAGTGCTACAGGTATTGGATTACCTGCATTAAATTGCCGGACACCGGGGTCCGAAGCGTTGCTACAGTTTCAAGCTTAGTAACAAGAACGCCGGAGGCATCTGGACTACAGGTCGCAGAGAGCAGCCCTAAGTGTCAATACGTAACCGGAGACAGGGAAAACAGGAGTCTAGCCTGATCAGCAAATATAGACTTAGTTTTCACCACTTAGAAGTTTCCACCACAACGTTGGCCGGGCAGTATAGCTATTGAGAAAGCTGGAGATTCAGAGTTAACTTCGCTTCAGGCAAGTTGGACTCACCTACATTCGAAGATAAGGAGGCCTCTAACCTGCTCAGCGGTTACCCGAATGTGCATTTCCTCACCCCGACCAGCTCCCCGGGATCTACGTGAACCATCTACCAGTAAAAGGTATGAAAAGAAGCTATTTCGTGTGTGACTGAATTATTATCTATACCCTGCATCATCATCACCATAGACTTCCAGGGACCCGTCTCACCTGTGGGAGACTACCACCCAGCTGCCCCCATAACATCCCCTGTGAAAGTCCTTATAGCAGCGCTGGTTCAATTAACCAGATACCACAGGTGGCGTCACGAACTACCTATCCTAAATATCCCCTGTAAATATTCCCCATCGCATTGACTGCCAGGGCCACGGACCGAGCCACCGCTACCCGTGACAACTCCCATAGATTTCCATGGGCTCGGTTCCGAGTACCCCATAGCCCTGGTATCCACAATTGTGGTGCGAGTCAATCAACTTTGGCGTCACGAACAGGATCCGAAGCTTGCAATTGTGAGTCCTGTGTGCCTATGTTGAACTGTTTGGTGAAAAAGACTGTTTGCTGTATTTGGCGCCAAATTCCGCCATTTTACCGCCATGTTCGCGCCCTCAGGCGCTGGTGAAGAAGGGGGGCGTACCTGAAAAAGCGCGCTGTTGCTTGGACACGCCCCCAACCTGCACCCCAAACTGCATCGCAAGCCACATCGCGAACTGCATAGCAATCTGCATCGCAAACCGCATCGCAAACTGCATTGTAATCTGCATCACAATCCGCATAGCAAACTGCATCACAATCTGCATTGCAATCCGCATCGCAAACTGCATCGCAAAATAGAGCGGCATCATCCGAGCGCCAGTGAAAAGGTCCTGTCTCCACCGCTGTGCCTGCGACGCTGCAGCCTGTAAAAGAGGTAGGCTCAGATTAACCAAGGGGGCATCAATATGTCGCAGCAACCGGCAGACGGAGCGGCCCCCGCTGGAGGCCCTTATAGCCCACCGCTTGGCGTCGTGCCGCAGGATGGGGGTGCAGGCCCCTCACCTGGCCCGGTGGTCCCGCTCATGCCGCTAACCCTCCCATACATGCCTGGAGCGAAGTGGCTTCCCCAGTACAGCGGCGAGCCAGACACCCTGCCAGGATTTAAAAGGAAAATATGTAGCATCTTGGATATGTACTCAATGACTGAAAAGCAAAAAGCTGCTGTGGTAATAGGACAGTTAGCTGGTGCGGCTGAGAGAGAAGTAGAGACTTGGCCCACTGCAGACCAGGAGTCGGTACCTGCGATACTCTTAAAGCTACAGGCCATCTTCGAGGACCACACAGAAACGGATCTCCGGTGGCATTTTATCAGTGCTTCCAGGGACCGGGTGACAGTATTAGGGACTACGCCTGCCGACTACAGGGGGCCCTGCGAGCTCTTAAACAGGCTAACCCCACAAGTCCCATTGATGAGAGCCAAATGTTAAAAGAGCAATTCGTGCGGGGACTGAGGTCTCCAGAGGAAAGGAGGACTGTAAACTGGTGGTCCTTGGATCATCCAGATGCCACTTTTGATGCTCTAAAGGACATGGCAATAAAAGGACTGCGACCCTTGGAAAAGCCTGAGGTGGCAAATCAGTATCACCTGGGTGAAGCCACTCTTAAGCCGGCGGTACCCACCTTTTCCCCGCAGGTGGCAGAAGCTAAAACGCAGGTGGCGCCCCCTAGTGAGTTGGAATGTCTGCGCTCCGAAGTGCGCCAGCTGACTAAGAACTTGGCCACTGTAATGGATGCCCTGCAACTGCGGAAAGAGGAAGGAGGAAAGATCCTACTAGCCGACTGTCCGGAGGATGTCCCTTGGATGAACCGGAGGAAATGGAGGACGTCGCCACACCGGAGGAGGACCACGCCCCCCCCAGGAGCGACTCCTGATCAACCCCATCCTCGCCGGGAGATCATCTGCTACCGCTGCAATCAAAAAGGTCATATGGCTCAGCAATGTCCTTTAAACGAGCCGATCCTGGGTCAGAGGGCCAACACCCAGGAGTAGACTCATCAGGCCCCTTAGACTGGAATCGCAGGTTCGTGGGTGGACGGCCCTACCTGTCCATGATTCTGGACGGGATTGCAATCCCTGCACTGCTGGACACTGGATCTCAGGTGACCATCATACCTGATGTCCTTTACAATAAATTTTGGTCCATGGACAGTCTCCAGCCCCCAAACCCTGACTTGACAGTGTACGCTACCAATGGTCTCCCTGTTGAAGTAATTGGAGCCAAAAACGTAAATGTAAAAGTGGGCAGGGTGGAGCTGAAGGATCAGGGACTCCTAGTAGTCAGGACTGTAAATGAGGAAAATGGTCTAAATGTGATACTAGGTACTAACATTATCAGTAACTGTCTGGGAGAAGTTGTGTTTTTGCTCCAACAGCTCGCTGAAGTTGCCAAGCCAAAGCAGAAGGGAGTGATCCAGAGGGAGATCCGGGCCCTGATGTGCCAGCAGCAAGCGAAGCTTACAGATGGTGAAATCGGTAATGTACGGGTCACAGACTCGAACCCCATTGTAATACCCCCAATGAGTGAAATGTTAATATGGTGTAGAGCAGCCATAGGTCTGAGGGGACAGAACTACCAAGCAGTAGTAGAACCCCATCGCTCAGAACACAGACCTACACTCATGATTGCTAGAGGGGTAGTGGAAGTAGTAAATGGGAGAGTACCAGTACGACTTCTCAACTGGGGGGACGATGAAGTAAATTTGCCACGTTATGCTACAGTTGCTAAATTACATGCCGTAGATAATAATTCTATCCTCACAACCGAGTCCTTAGCCTCCCGCCAATCAGCGGAGGATAATGATCCGGCAACCCCGGTAGCGGACTGGTGTCAGCAGCTTCATATTGGGACAGACACCACTTCCGTCCACCAGAAACAGGGGGTACTACGGGTGGTACAAGAGTACGCACAAGTATTTAGCAAGCACCCACTTGATTTTGGGACCATTAAGGGCGTACAGCATCATATCCCTACAGGCAGTCATCCTCCCATCAAAGAGCGGTACAGGCCTATACCTCCAGCCCACTATCAGAAAGCTAAGGAAATGCTGCATGACATGAAGAAAGCCGGGGTGATAAGGGATAGTTGTAGCCCCTGGGCAGCACCTCTGGTTCTAGTGAAGAAAAGGATGGTAGCATGCGAATGTGTGTAGACTATAGGCAAGTAAATCGTATAACACATAAAGATGCATACCCATTACCACGTATAGAGGAATCCTTAGCTGCTCTGAAAACGGCTAACTACTTTTCTACCCTCGACCTTACTAGTGGGTACTGGCAAGTGGCTGTGGCTGAGGAGGACCGGGAGAAAACTGCTTTCACCACCCCAATGGGACTCTGCGAGTTCGATAGGATGCCGTTTGGTCTCAGCAGTGCCCCAGGAACATTCCAGAGGGTGATGGAGAGCTGTCTGGGACATCTCAACTTCGAAACTGTGCTGCTGTACTTGGACGACGTAATTGTGTACTCTAAGACATATGAAGATCATCTGAAGCACCTGGCGGAGGTATTTGAGTCATTGTCCAAGTTTGGGATGAAACTAAAGCCCTCTAAATGCCACCTGCTCAAACGGAAGGTACAGTACTTGGGACACATTGTCAGTTCCGAAGGAGTAGCGCCGGACCCCGAGAAGGTCACAGCTATTCAGAAATAGCCAGAGCCGAAGAACTTAAAGGAGGTGCGTCAGTTCCTGGGATTAACAGGTTACTACAGGAGGTTCGTGAAAGATTACACTAAGAAGGCGGCGCCTTTACAGGACCTCCTGGTAGGACAACCTCTTAAGAGCAGAAACCTTCCATTTAATTGGGGAAAAGAACAAGCTGAGGCATTCAAAGAGATGAAAGAGATCCTTACCGGCGATGAAATCTTAGCCTACCCAGATTACAGCCAACCGTTCCTGCTATACACAGATGCCAGTAACGAAGGATTAGGAGCGGTCCTCAGTCAGAAGCAGAACGGCCAAGAAAAAGTCATCGCATATGCCAGCAGAAAACTCCGGCCAACTGAGAGGAATCCTGAAAACTATAGCAGCTTCAAACTGGAATTCCTGGCGCTGGTCTGGGCCATTACCGAAAGATTTAAACATTACCTTGCCTCCAACAGGTTCACTGCGTTTACAGACAATAACCCCTTGACGCATCTGGAAACAGCCAAGCTGGGAGCCATGGAGCAACGTTGGATGGCTCGGTTGTCAAATTATCAGTTTACCATCAAGTACAGAGCGGGCTGTAAAAATGCTAACGCGGACGCCTTGTCCAGAATGCCGCATGAATCCGACACGGAGGAAGAATCAGATGATCTGGAAGAAATCGAGCTACCTGCGTTCCATCGAAATGGGATGTTCCAAGAGCAACGAGTCTACAGAAAGCGGTGTGGTGAGATGTTGAACCCTTTACCCCATCACAGCTGGAAGGAGACTCAAGACAGCGATCCAGTGGTCAGCCGTATCAAGGAGTTGATAAGACAAGAAGGTTCCTCCTTGGAGAAAGACGCACCCATACCAGCAAAGCTCCTGTGGAATGAAAGAAGCCGGTTGTTCATATACCGAGAGAAGTTGTGCAGGAGATACGTCGACCCAAGGACCCATGAGATGGTTTGGCATATAGTGGTGCCCAGAGCAGACATCCAAATGGTGTTGGAAGCCTACCACGATCAAGCAGGACACTTTGGCTGGAAAAAGCTGGAGACCCTGTTGAGGTGTCGGTTCTACTGGGTAGGGATGCGCAGCTCCATCGAGAAGTGGTGCCGGAACTGTGGACCCTGTGGTCTCAGACGAAAAGACTATCATAGTCAGAGAGCACCCTTGCAGCCTATCCGGACGACTCGTCCTCTGGAGATCGTAGCATTGGATCACGTTAAGTTGTCCCCAAGCAGGTCAGGATATTCGTATGCCCTGACCATGGTGGATCATTATTCCAAATTCCTGGTGGTCGCCCCTGTCAAAGATCTGACAGCAGAGACAGCAGCCAAGGTCTTCCAAGCAAGTTTCTGCAGACCACACGGATATCCAGAGCAGGTACTGACTGATCGAGGTCCAGCCTTTGAAGCTGAACTGTTTCAGGAATTCTGTCAATTGTATGGATGCAAAAAGATCAGAACAACACCATACCACCCTCAGACCAACGGCCTTTGTGAAAAGATGAATCACATTGTCATGGATTTACTGAAAACTGTACCCCTGGAAGAAAGGAATCGGTGGCCAGACTTGTTACCCGACCTGGTTGACTTGTACAACCACATACCAGTAAGTTCCACCAACTGCACTCCAGCCTACCTTATGAGAGCAGGACCTGGAAGACTGCCAATGGATTTGGAGCTGGGAGTGTAGAACCAGAGGCTGATGACAGTGTTGAAGATTGGGACACAACTCGACAGGAACAGTACAAGAGAGTACAAGCCTGCGTAGAAGACAGTCTCAACAAAGTAAGAGAAAAGCAAGAGAAGAACTATAACAAAAAGGCTCCCGCTAAGCCTTTAATGCCTGGAGAAATGGTGCTCAAAAGGAAAAGAAGAACACACAAGTTGGATGATCAGTGGGAACAGGAGCCTTACGTCGTGCAAAATTCCAATTTTGATAACAGAAAGGTCTGTACCATTAGTAAGGATGGAGGAAAAACGACGGCAACGGTGTCCAGAGATCATTTAAAGTTGTGTCCTTGCCCATTAAAGCTCCGTGAAGAAAACCCTGTTGTCCATCAAGAAGAGAATGCTGAAGCGGTCATACATACGGATTTGGGAGATTTACCTGCGGATTGGCCCAGATTGGGAGACGCTGTAATTATTCCTGTGCTGCAGTTTTATCAACCACAAGAGGAGTCTCTACAACCGGTCATACCAATTGTGCCAGTTGAGCCAGTTCCAGAAGAACCTGTTCCGGCAGACCCTCAATCATCAGAACCCCAAGCAGCGGACCCGCAAGAAGCAGCACCACAAGAAGTGGAGTCCTCTGGTGAAGCTGGTGAAGCAGTACCGCCTCCTCCAGTCACTAGCATGCTTGCCAGGTCCCTAGAGAGGTGGAGTCGTGTCTATAGTTTGCCGTTACGCAGAACAGAAAGGTTAGAGACTACTATACCTGACGCTACCCCACGTAGGTCAGAACGTATCACTAAAGGTAAACTACCTATTCGCTATCAGGAGTAGTCCTAATAAACTAGTTAGCAAGACCCAGATAGGGTTTATTGCATCTGAAAAATTGTATAAAGTTTGAAAAAGTATTAATGTAATTATTTGAAATGTGTTTTAACCATGCCAATGGACTGCGTGGCTGTGGACTGTGCCAGCCCAAGAACTTGCTTTGTAAATAGTTGCACTACGGTGCATTATCTTGGTTTGACATGAAACCATTACTATCAACCTCTGAAGAAAAACCCGTATGGTGTGGCCTAGAGTGAGGTCTGCAGTCAGAAGTCCTGCAGCCCACCCAGGACCCACGTGGGAGGTTTTTGGTGCGGGTCCTCCACAAGTATCTTGTATATATGAACACGTTTGATATCTTGATATTTTAATACTTTTGTATTTTTCTATTGTACAAATAGTAACGTTTAAGAAATCCTCACCTCCGGGGTGGGAAGAGTTATAATGTTGTTGTTAATGCAAAACAAAATGTTCTTTTTGTCTTTTACAGCCCGGGAGTGCTGTGTTTTACCAAGGGGGATGTGTAGCCC
This sequence comes from Oophaga sylvatica, assembly GCA_033576555.1. NCBI lineage: Eukaryota > Metazoa > Chordata > Amphibia > Anura > Dendrobatidae > Oophaga > Oophaga sylvatica. Next base: position 504,009,202 of record JARQOD010000001.1, read on the forward strand.
AGCTACGCAGGCACACATGAAATCCAGGAGAATGCACAGGAAGGTAATCGCAAAAGCTTGCTATTCATGCACTTCACTTACAATTTTAGACACACCCACTAGGGGTATAGGAGGTGGTGACACGTAGCAGAGTCAGTCTGTTTCCTGTCTGAGAAGAGCTCAGAGGAGATAGTTTCCTGTCTTCAGACAGTGCAGTTCTGTGCCAGTTCAGTCTGGACTAGGAGAGAGGACTGAATCCTCGCAGAGCTAGCGTAGCTCACCTGACAAAGAAGTGGAGGCTAGTACGGGTGAAGTGCATCATCCTAGCCTAGTCAGAGCTACCCTTAATCAGTACCTCAGTAGAAGCTGAAACAAGGAGGAAACTGAGAGCTGCTCAGCGAGCTTGGAAGAAAGCTGACTATTTCCATCGAAAGCTGCAAGTGCTTATGCAAAGAGCAGAAGCAGGGCGAAGGGCGCAGTGGAGAAGTTAGAGAAGTGCTACAGGTATTGGATTACCTGCATTAAATTGCCGGACACCGGGGTCCGAAGCGTTGCTACAGTTTCAAGCTTAGTAACAAGAACGCCGGAGGCATCTGGACTACAGATCGCAGAGAGCAGCCCTAAGTGTCAATACGTAACCGGAGACAGGGAAAACAGGAGTCTAGCCTGATCAGCAAATATAGACTTAGTTTTCACCACTTAGAAGTTTCCACCACAACGTTGGCCGGGCAGTATAGCTATTGAAGAAGCTGGAGATTCAGAGTTAACTTCGCTTCAGGCAAGTTGGACTCACCTACATTCGAAGATAAGGAGGCCTCTAACCTGCTCAGCGGTTACCCGAATGTGCATTCTCCACCCCGACCAGCTCCCCGGGATCTACGTGAACCATCTACCAGTAAAAGGTATGAAAAGAAGCTATTTCGTGTGTGACAGAATTATTATCTATACCCTGCATCATCATCACCATAGACTTCCAGGGACCCGTCTCACCTGTGGGAGACTACCACCCAGCTGCCCCCATAACATCCCCTGTGAAAGTCCTTATAGCAGCGCTGGTTCAATTAACCAGATACCACAGGTGGCGTCACGAACTACCTATCCTAAATATCTCCTGTAAATATTCCCCATCGCATTGACTGCCAGGGCCACGGACCGAGCCACCGCTACCCGTGACAACTCCCATAGATTTCCATGGGCTCGGTTCCGAGTACCCCATAGCCCTGGTATCCACAATTGTGGTGCGAGTCAATCAGATGCAGGTGGCTCTATAATGTGGTAGCTTACTGCATGAACTGATGCCCTCTGATCCGGGGTGAAACGGACGAGTGAACTCCTGGGCATAGTAAGTCTGAACAGGGATGAGCTGCTATACCGTAAGAGAGGGTACAACCCGAGCACGTACTGAAGGCCGTAGGAAGAAGTGCAGGGAAAGTGGAGAATGTGGACTGTGTGGAACCATATGCTGATGTTGTATCTAATAAGGATGTGCTGCGAAGAAAAAATAGGAAAGTTCTACGTTTTGACCCATATAAGGTAAAAATTGTATATATTTATTAATTAATGCTCAATAAATTACCATTCGTATATAAAAATCAGAAATTTTTACATATACATAACAATTGCTGTGAAGGTCACAAACAAGCAATAAAAACAGACTGTTAACTATTGATAGGACCAGGAGTTACAGACTCAAAAAACATACACCATCAAAGTATAAAGTACCACATATGTATGCAAAAATATCATAGCACTAGGTAATTGTAATGTCATATATATATTATGCCACTCACAAGATCATATATGAGTCTCACCCAAGTATGTCCAGAGAAACTGTTCTCTGGACATACTTGGGTGAGACTCATATATGAATACTGGGTGTTGTTGTGGTCTACTTTTTGGACACTGATCTTGTGAGTGGCATAATATATATATGACATTACAATTACCTAGTGCTATGACATTTTTGCATACATATGTGGTACTTTATACTTTGATGGTGTATGTTTTTTGAGTCTGTAACTCCTGGTCCTATCAATAGTTAACAGTCTGTTTTTATTGCTTGTTTGTGACCTTCACAGCAATTGTTATGTATATGTAAAAATTTCTGATTTTTATATACGAATGGTAATTTATTGAGCATTAATTAATAAATATATACAATTTTTACCTTATATGGGTCAAATTGCTCCTTTTTTCTCCTTGCATATAATCTATTTTTGGAGTATGCCCTTTTGCTTGTATGAGCATTAGTTGTTTTATTAACTCTGGTTTTTTATAAAAAGTTCTACGTCTTGAGTTGCAATTGGACTGTGTCTCGTTTGTGTGCAAGCGACCGGAGGGGGTCTAAGCAAGGTAGAGAAGACCTTGATGTTGGGATAATGGAGAAACCGGTACACTGACAGTGGGATGTTATTTGCATGTGACGGGAGACCAAGGCATGCAAGACCCGACATTCTCAGCCACGCCTGGCGCTCTCTCACACTAGCACCGCACCAGACATTGTTGGCGCTACTGACCTTCAAGCAACATCTACAGTCTGAGGAACTTCTGATACTATAATTGCTTGAAAGAACTGTCATTACTTTGCAAAGGAAATACAGGGTTAATGAATAACAAACAATTGGACTGTTTATTCCCTCAGTTTACTCCTGCATTTAACTGCTTATCTCCCTGCATGGAGTATCCCTCTGTTAAAGTAAAGTTGTTAACCCTTGCTCTGCCTCCTGTCTGTCACTGCATCCAGCAACCTGCTTACCCACACATCGTTTTTTTGTCATCAGTATTTTGTGCTTTGTTTGTTTTTTTGCACAATGGAGCATGTCACTTCTTTCAGCGTTTTTCAACCGTTGAAAGCAATGGGTGCAGAAAAAAATTATGAAAAACCATAGGTATCAGGTTTTGTGAGTTTTTTGAGCCAAAACCTGATGAAGTTTAATCAGATTTTTTTTTGCCAATAAACTTTATCAGCATGCACAAGAGATACCGTATTTTTCGGACTATAAGATGCATCGGACCATAAGACGCACCCCAAATTTTCAGAAGGAAAATAGGGAAAAAAAAATAATGTGTCAAATGGGGGTCCGTCTTACAGTCCGAATTCAGCTTACCAGCGAAGGGATCAGCACAGGTAGAGGAGTGGTCACAGGGGTCATTCGGTGGACCAGGCTGGTGCGGTGGTGGTGCTCTGTGTTGCAGAGGTACTCTGTGGGGTGGCTGTGCTCTGTGGGGTGGCTGTGCTCTGTGGGGTGGTTGTGCTCTGTGGGGTGGTTGTGCTCTGTGGGGTGGTTGTGCACTGTGGGGTGGCTGTGTTCTGTGGGGTGGCTGTGCTCTGTGGGGTCGCAATATACTTACAAATCCCGTGGCGGTGGTCCAAATGCAGCCTCCTGTGCTCTGTGGTGCGGTGGTGTCGGGGCTCTGTGATGTGGCGGCAGCGTGGCTCTGTGCTGCGTGGAGGGCTCCGCCGGCATTTCGCTCTTAGCCCGAAAGTCCCCCGCAGCTCTGCTGCTACAACGCGGTGGCGTCCTGAAAGATGGCCGCCAGAGGCTTCCGGAAAGATGGCCGCTGCATACTCATATTCAAGTCTTGGCAACGAGATCTCTTCCCGAGATCTCGTCTCCCGAGATCTCAGGACAAGATCTCGGGAGACGAGATCTCGAGAAGAGATCTCGTTGCCGAGATTTGAATTTGAGTATGCGGCGGCCATCTTTCCGGAGGCCCCTGCTGCCCAGACACCAGCGCACCACAAGGAGGCTGCATCGGGACCGCCACAGGAGGCCTCTGGCACCCATCTTTCAGGAGGCCACAGCGTTGCAGCAGCGGAGCTGCGGGGGCTTTCGGGCTAAGAGCGAAATGCCGGCGGAGCCCCCCACGCAGCACAGAGCCACGCTGCCGCCACATCACAGAGCTCCGACACCACCACACCACAGACTACAGGGTGGCTGCATCGGGACCGCCGCCGCCACAGTATTTTTAGGTATATTGTGACCATAAGATGCACCCCCATTTTCCCCAAAAATTTTTGGGAAAAAAGTGCGTCTTATGGTCCGAAAAATACGGTAAATGTACTCAACAAAAATGTAGGAAAAAAAGGCACCAAAAACGCAACAAAAAACAAACAAAACCTGCTTTTTTCAGCAAGTTTCTTACTGCCAAGAGAGCAGATTTTGCTGCAGAAAAACACAATGTGTGAACATAGCCTTCAAGTAAAACACAGTAAAATTGGGGATTTGGGCATTAGGCTGGGGTGACACTTGCGAGTGCAATGCGAGAAACTCGCACGAGTCTCTCGCATCAATACCCGGGCACTGCCGCCGGCACTCGGGACCGGAGTGTGCGGCTGCATGTATTTCTATGCAGCTAAACGCTCCGGTCCGAGTGCCTGCGGCAGTGCCGGGTATTGATGTGAGAGACTCGTGCGAGTTTCTCGCATTGCACTCGCAAGTGTGACCCCGGCCTTACAGTGGGCAGTGATATACTGGAGTGAGTGGGGGCGGCGATATACCAAAGAGAGCGGGGGGCAGCGATATACTGGAGACAACAGGGGCAGCTATATACCGGAGACAGCAGGGGCAGCGATATACCGGAGACAACAGGGGCAGCTATATACCGGAGACAGCAGGGGCAGCGATATACCGGAGACAGAAGGGGGCAGCGATATACCGGAGACAGCAGGGGGCTGCGATATACCGGAGACAGCAGGGGGCAGCGATATAGCGTAGACAGCAGGGGGCAGTGATATACCGGAGACAGAAGGGGGCAGCGATATACTGGAGACAACAGGGGCAGCGATATACCGGAGACAGAAGGGGGCAGCTATATACCGGAGACAGTGGGGGGCAGCGATATAGCGTAGACAGCAGGGGCAGTGATATACCGGAGACAGAAGGGGGCAGCTATATACCGGAGACAGCAGGGGCAGCGATATACCGGAGACAGAAGGGGGCAGCTATATACCGGAGACAGCAGGGGCAGTGATATACCAGAGACAGCAGGGGACAGTGATATACCAGAGACAGCAGGGGGCAGTGATATACCGGAGAGAGTGGAGGGCAGTGATATACCGAAGAGAGCTGGTGGGAGCGATATACTGGAGACAGCAGCGGGCAGCGATATACTGGAGACAGCAAGGGGCAGGATATACTGGAGACAGCAAGGGGCAGGATATACTGGAGACAGCAAGGGGCAGGATATACTGGAGACAGCAAGGGGCAGGATATACCGGAGACAGCAAGGGGCAGGATATACCGGAGACAGCAAGGGGCAGGATATACCGGAGACAGCAAGGGGCAGGATATACCGGAGACAGCAAGGGGCAGGATATACCGGAGACAGCAGCGGGCTTCATATTGGGACAGACACCACTTCCGTCCACCAGAAACAGGGGGTACTACGGGTGGTACAACAGTACGCACAAGTATTTAGCAAGCACCCACTTGATTTTGGGACCATTAAGGGCGTACAGCATCATATCCCTACAGGCAGTCATCCTCCCATCAAAGAGCGGTACAGGCCTATACCTCCAGCCCACTATCAGAAAGCTAAGGAAATGCTGCATGACATGAAGAAAGCCGGGGTGATAAGGGATAGTTGTAGCCCCTGGGCAGCACCTCTGGTTCTAGTGAAGAAAAGGATGGTAGCATGCGAATGTGTGTAGACTATAGGCAAGTAAATCGTATAACACATAAAGATGCATACCCATTACCACGTATAGAGGAATCCTTAGCTGCTCTGAAAACGGCTAACTACTTTTCTACCCTCGACCTTACTAGTGGGTACTGGCAAGTGGCTGTGGCTGAGGAGGACCGGGAGAAAACTGCTTTCACCACCCCAATGGGACTCTGCGAGTTCGATAGGATGCCGTTTGGTCTCAGCAGTGCCCCAGGAACATTCCAGAGGGTGATGGAGAGCTGTCTGGGACATCTCAACTTCGAAACTGTGCTGCTGTACTTGGACGACGTAATTGTGTACTCTAAGACATATGAAGATCATCTGAAGCACCTGGCGGAGGTATTTGAGTCATTGTCCAAGTTTGGGATGAAACTAAAGCCCTCTAAATGCCACCTGCTCAAACGGAAGGTACAGTGCTTGGGACACATTGTCAGTTCCGAAGGAGTAGCGCCGGACCCCGAGAAGGTCACAGCTATTCAGAAATGGCCAGAGCCGAAGAACTTAAAGGAGGTGCGTCAGTTCCTGGGATTAACAGGTTACTACAGGAGGTTCGTGAAAGATTACACTAAGAAGGCGGCGCCTTTACAGGACCTCCTGGTAGGACAACCTCTTAAGAGCAGAAACCTTCCATTTAATTGGGGAAAAGAACAAGCTGAGGCATTCAAAGAGATGAAAGAGATCCTTACCGGCGATGAAATCTTAGCCTACCCAGATTACAGCCAACCGTTCCTGCTATACACAGATGCCAGTAACGAAGGATTAGGAGCGGTCCTCAGTCAGAAGCAGAACGGCCAAGAAAAAGTCATCGCATATGCCAGCAGAAAACTCCGGCCAACTGAGAGGAATCCTGAAAACTATAGCAGCTTCAAACTGGAGTTCCTGGCGCTGGTCTGGGCCATTACCGAAAGATTTAAACATTACCTTGCCTCCAACAGGTTCACTGCGTTTACAGACAATAACCCCTTGATGCATCTGGAAACAGCCAAGCTGGGAGCCATGGAGCAACGTTGGATGGCTCGGTTGTCAAATTATCAGTTTACCATCAAGTACAGAGCGGGCCGTAAAAATGCTAACGCGGACGCCTTGTCCAGAATGCCGCATGAATCCGACACGGAGGAAGAATCAGATGATCTGGAAGAAATCGAGCTACCTGCGTTCCATCGAAATGGGATGTTCCAAGAGCAACGAGTCTACAGAAAGCGGTGTGGTGAGATGTTGAACCCTTTACCCCATCACAGCTGGAAGGAGACTCAAGACAGCGATCCAGTGGTCAGCCGTATCAAGGAGTTGACAAGACAAGAAGGTTCCTCCTTGGAGAAAGACGCACCCATACCAGCAAAGCTCCTGTGGAATGAAAGAAGCCGGTTGTTCATATACCGAGAGAAGTTGTGCAGGAGATACGTCGACCCAAGGACCCATGAGATGGTTTGGCATATAGTGGTGCCCAGAGCAGACATCCAAATGGTGTTGGAAGCCTACCACGATCAAGCAGGACACTTTGGCTGGAAAAAGCTGGAGACCCTGTTGAGGTGTCGGTTCTACTGGGTAGGGATGCGCAGCTCCATCGAGAAGTGGTGCCGGAACTGTGGACCCTGTGGTCTCAGACGAAAAGACTATCATAGTCAGAGAGCACCCTTGCAGCCTATCCGGACGACTCGTCCTCTGGAGATCGTAGCATTGGATCACGTTAAGTTGTCCCCAAGCAGGTCAGGATATTCGTATGCCCTGACCATGGTGGATCATTATTCCAAATTCCTGGTGGTCGCCCCTGTCAAAGATCTGACAGCAGAGACAGCAGCCAAGGTCTTCCAAGCAAGTTTCTGCAGACCACACGGATATCCAGAGCAGGTACTGACTGATCGAGGTCCAGCCTTTGAAGCTGAACTGTTTCAGGAATTCTGTCAATTGTATGGATGCAAAAAGATCAGAACAACACCATACCACCCTCAGACCAACGGCCTTTGTGAAAAGATGAATCACATTGTCATGGATTTACTGAAAACTGTACCCCTGGAAGAAAGGAATCGGTGGCCAGACTTGTTACCCGACCTGGTTGACTTGTACAACCACATACCAGTAAGTTCCACCAACTGCACTCCAGCCTACCTTATGAGAGCAGGACCTGGAAGACTGCCAATGGATTTGGAGCTGGGAGTGGTAGAACCAGAGGCTGATGACAGTGTTGAAGATTGGGACACAACTCGACAGGAACAGTACAAGAGAGTACAAGCCTGCGTAGAAGACAGTCTCAACAAAGTAAGAGAAAAGCAAGAGAAGAACTATAACAAAAAGGCTCCCGCTAAGCCTTTAATGCCTGGAGAAATGGTGCTCAAAAGGAAAAGAAGAACACACAAGTTGGATGATCAGTGGGAACAGGAGCCTTACGTCGTGCAAAATTCCAATTTTGATAACAGAAAGGTCTGTACCATTAGTAAGGATGGAGGAAAAACGACGGCAACGGTGTCCAGAGATCATTTAAAGTTGTGTCCTTGCCCATTAAAGCTCCGTGAAGAAAACCCTGTTGTCCATCAAGAAGAGAATGCTGAAGCGGTCATACATACGGATTTGGGAGATTTACCTGCGGATTGGCCCAGATTGGGAGACGCTGTAATTATTCCTGTGCTGCAGTTTTATCAACCGCAAGAGGAGTCTCTACAACCGGTCATACCAATTGTGCCAGTTGAGCCAGTTCCAGAAGAACCTGTTCCGGCAGACCCTCAACCATCAGAACCCCAAGCAGCGGACCCGCAAGAAGCAGCACCACAAGAAGTGGAGTCCTCTGGTGAAGCTGGTGAAGCAGTACCGCCTCCTCCAGTCACTAGCATGCTTGCCAGGTCCCTAGAGAGGTGGAGTCGTGTCTATAGTTTGCCGTTACGCAGAACAGAAAGGTTAGAGACTACTATACCTGACGCTACTCCACGTAGGTCAGAACGTATCACTAAAGGTAAACTACCTATTCGCTATCAGGAGTAGTCCTAATAAACTAGTTAGCAAGACCCAGATAGGGTTTATTGCATCTGAAAAATTGTATAAAGTTTGAAAAAGTATTAATGTAATTATTTGAAATGTGTTTTAACCATGCCAATGGACTGCGTGGCTGTGGACTGTGCCAGCCCAAGAACTTGCTTTGTAAATAGTTGCACTACGGTGCATTATCTTGGTTTGACATGAAACCATTACTATCAACCTCTGAAGAAAAACCCGTATGGTGTGGCCTAGAGTGAGGTCTGCAGTCAGAAGTCCTGCAGCCCACCCAGGACCCACGTGGGAGGTTTTTGGTGCGGGTCCTCCACAAGTATCTTGTATATATGAACACGTTTGATATCTTGATATTTTAATACTTTTGTATTTTTCTATTGTACAAATAGTAACGTTTAAGAAATCCTCACCTCCCGGATGGGAAGAGTTATAATGTTGTTGTTAATGCAAAACAAAATGTTCTTTTTGTCTTTTACAGCCCGGGAGTGCTGTGTTTTACCAAGGGGGGATGTGTAGCCCAGCTACGCAGGCACACATAAAATCCAGGAGAATGCACAGGAAGGTAATCGCAAAAGCTTGCTATTCATGCACTTCACTTACAATTTTAGACACACCCACTAGGGGTATAGGAGGTGGTGACACGTAGCAGAGTCAGTCTGTTTCCTGTCTGAGAAGAGCTCAGAGGAGATAGTTTCCTGTCTTCAGACAGTGCAGTTCTGTGCCAGTTCAGTCTGGACTAGGAGAGAGGACTGAATCCTCGCAGAGCTAGCGTAGCTCACCTGACAAAGAAGTGGAGGCTAGTACGGGTGAAGTGCATCATCCTAGCCTAGTCAGAGCTACCCTTAATCAGTACCTCAGTAGAAGCTGAAACAAGGAGGAAACTGAGAGCTGCTCAGCGAGCTTGGAAGAAAGCTGACTATTTCCATCGAAAGCTGCAAGTGCTTATGCAAAGAGCAGAAGCAGGGCGAAGGGCGCAGTGGAGAAGTTAGAGAAGTGCTACAGGTATTGGATTACCTGCATTAAATTGCCGGACACCGGGGTCCGAAGCGTTGCTACAGTTTCAAGCTTAGTAACAAGAACGCCGGAGGCATCTGGACTACAGATCGCAGAGAGCAGCCCTAAGTGTCAATACGTAACCGGAGACAGGGAAAACAGGAGTCTAGCCTGATCAGCAAATATAGACTTAGTTTTCACCACTTAGAAGTTTCCACCACAACGTTGGCCGGGCAGTATAGCTATTGAGAAAGCTGGAGATTCAGAGTTAACTTCGCTTCAGGCAAGTTGGACTCACCTACATTCGAAGATAAGGAGGCCTCTAACCTGCTCAGCGGTTACCCGAATGTGCATTCTCCACCCCGACCAGCTCCCCGGGATCTACGTGAACCATCTACCAGTAAAAGGTATGAAAAGAAGCTATTTTGTGTGTGACAGAATTATTATCTATACCCTGCATCATCATCACCATAGACTTCCAGGGACCCGTCTCACCTGTGGGAGACTACCACCCAGCTGCCCCCATAACATCCCTGTGAAAGTCCTTATAGCAGCGCTGGTTCAATTAACCAGATACCACAGGTGGCGTCACGAACTACCTATCCTAAATATCTCCTGTAAATATTCCCCATCGCATTGACTGCCAGGGCCACGGACCGAGCCACCGCTACCCGTGACAACTCCCATAGATTTCCATGGGCTCGGTTCCGAGTACCCCATAGCCCTGGTATCCACAATTGTGGTGCGAGTCAATCAGATGCAGGTGGCTCTATAATGTGGTAGCTTACTGCATGAACTGATGCCCTCTGATCCGGGGTGAAACGGACGAGTGAACTCCTGGGCATAGTAAGTCTGAACAGGGATGAGCTGCTATACCGTAAGAGAGTGTACAACCCGAGCACGTACTGAAGGCCGTAGGAAGAAGTGCAGGGAAAGTGGAGAATGTGGACTGTGTGGAACCATATGCTGATGTTGTATCTAATAAGGATGTGCTGCGAAGAAAAAATAGGAAAGTTCTACGTTTTGACCCATATAAGGTAAAAATTGTATATATTTATTAATTAATGCTCAATAAATTACCATTCGTATATAAAAATCAGAAATTTTTACATATACATAACAATTGCTGTGAAGGTCACAAACAAGCAATAAAAACAGACTGTTAACTATTGATAGGACCAGGAGTTACAGACTCAAAAAACATACACCATCAAAGTATAAAGTACCACATATGTATGCAAAAATATCATAGCACTAGGTAATTGTAATGTCATATATATATTATGCCACTCACAAGATCATATATGAGTCTCACCCAAGTATGTCCAGAGAAACTGTTCTCTGGACATACTTGGGTGAGACTCATATATGAATACTGGTGTTGTTGTGGTCTACTTTTTGGACACTGATCTTGTGAGTGGCATAATATATATATGACATTACAATTACCTAGTGCTATGACATTTTTGCATACATATGTGGTACTTTATACTTTGATGGTGTATGTTTTTTGAGTCTGTAACTCCTGGTCCTATCAATAGTTAACAGTCTGTTTTTATTGCTTGTTTGTGACCTTCACAGCAATTGTTATGTATATGTAAAAATTTCTGATTTTTATATACGAATGGTAATTTATTGAGCATTAATTAATAAATATATACAATTTTTACCTTATATGGGTCAAATTGCTCCTTTTTTCTCCTTGCATATAATCTATTTTGGAGTATGCCCTTTTGCTTGTATGAGCATTAGTTGTTTTATTAACTCTGGTTTTTTATAAAAAGTTCTACGTCTTGAGTTGCAATTGGACTGTGTCTCGTTTGTGTGCAAGCGACCGGAGGGGGTCTAAGCAAGGTAGAGAAGACCTTGATGTTGGGATAATGGAGAAACCGGTACACTGACAGTGGGATGTTATTTGCATGTGACGGGAGACCAAGGCATGCAAGACCCGACATTCTCAGCCACGCCTGGCGCTCTCTCACACTAGCACCGCACCAGACATTGTTGGCGCTACTGACCTTCAAGCAACATCTACAGTCTGAGGAACTTCTGATACTATAATTGCTTGAAAGAACTGTCATTACTTTGCAAAGGAAATACAGGGTTAATGAATAACAAACAATTGGACTGTTTATTCCCTCAGTTTACTCCTGCATTTAACTGCTTATCTCCCTGCATGGAGTATCCCTCTGTTAAAGTAAAGTTGTTAACCCTTGCTCTGCCTCCTGTCTGTCACTGCATCCAGCAACCTGCTTACCCACACATCGTTTTTTTGTCATCAGTATTTTGTGCTTTGTTTGTTTTTTTGCACAATGGAGCATGTCACTTCTTTCAGCGTTTTTCAACCGTTGAAAGCAATGGGTGCAGAAAAAAATTATGAAAAACCATAGGTATCAGGTTTTGTGAGTTTTTTGAGCCAAAACCTGATGAAGTTTAATCAGATTTTTTTTTGCCAATAAACTTTATCAGCATGCACAAGAGATACCGTATTTTTCGGACTATAAGATGCATCGGACCATAAGACGCACCCCAAATTTTCAGAAGGAAAATAGGGAAAAAAAAATAATGTGTCAAATGGGGGTCCGTCTTACAGTCCGAATTCAGCTTACCAGTGAAGGGATCAGCACAGGTAGAGGAGTGGTCACAGGGGTCGTTCGGTGGACCAGGCTGGTGCGGTGGTGGTGCTCTGTGTTGCAGAGGTACTCTGTGGGGTGGCTGTGCTCTGTGGGGTGGCTGTGCTCTGTGGGGTGGTTGTGCTCTGTGGGGTGGTTGTGCTCTGTGGGGTGGTTGTGCACTGTGGGGTGGCTGTGTTCTGTGGGGTGGCTGTGCTCTGTGGGGTCGCAATATACTTACAAATCCCGTGGCGGTGGTCCAAATGCAGCCTCCTGTGCTCTGTGGTGCGGTGGTGTCGGGGCTCTGTGATGTGGCGGCAGCGTGGCTCTGTGCTGCGTGGAGGGCTCCGCCGGCATTTCGCTCTTAGCCCGAAAGTCCCCCGCAGCTCCGCTGCTACAACGCGGTGGCGTCCTGAAAGATGGCCGCCAGAGGCTTCCGGAAAGATGGCCGCTGCATACTCAAATTCAAGTCTTGGCAACGAGATCTCTTCCCGAGATCTCGTCTCCCGAGATCTCAGGACAAGATCTCGGGAGACGAGATCTCGGGAAGAGATCTCGTTGCCGAGATTTGAATTTGAGTATGCGGCGGCCATCTTTCCGGAGGCCCCTGCTGCCCAGACACCAGCGCACCACAAGGAGGCTGCATCGGGACCGCCACAGGAGGCCTCTGGCACCCATCTTTCAGGAGGCCACAGCGTTGCAGCAGCGGAGCTGCGGGGGGCTTTCGGGCTAAGAGCGAAATGCCGGCGGAGCCCCTCACGCAGCACAGAGCCACGCTGCCGCCACATCACAGAGCTCCGACACCACCACACCACAGACCACAGGGTGGCTGCATCGGGACCGCCGCCGCCACAGTATTTTTAGGTATATTGTGACCATAAGATGCACCCCCATTTTCCCCAAAAAATTTTTGGGAAAAAAGTGCGTCTTATGGTCCGAAAAATACGGTAAATGTACTCAACAAAAATGTAGGAAAAAAAGGCACCAAAAACGCAACAAAAAACAAACAAAACCTGCTTTTTTCAGCAAGTTTCTTACTGCCAAGAGAGCAGATTTTGCTGCAGAAAAACACAATGTGTGAACATAGCCTTCAAGTAAAACACACAGTAAAATTGGGGATTTGGGGCATTAGGCTGGGGTGACACTTGCGAGTGCAATGCGAGAAACTCGCACGAGTCTCTCGCATCAATACCCGGCACTGCCGCCGGCACTCGGGACCGGAGTGTGCGACTGCATGTATTTCTATGCAGCTAAACGCTCCGGTCCGAGTGCCTGCGGCAGTGCTGGGTATTGATGCGAGAGACTCGTGCGAGTTTCTCGCATTGCACTCGCAAGTGTGACCCCGGCCTTACAGTGGGCAGTGATATACTGGAGTGAGTGGGGGGCAGCGATATACCAAAGAGAGCGGGGGGCAGCGATATACTGGAGACAACAGGGGCAGCTATATACCGGAGACAGCAGGGGCAGCGATATACCGGAGACAGAAGGGGGCAGCTGTATACCGGAGACAGCAGGGGCAGCGATATACCGAAGAGAGCGGGTGGGAGCGATATACTGGAGACAGCAGGGGCAGCGATATACCGGAGACAGCAGGGGGCAGCGATATACCGTAGACAGCAGGGGGCAGTGATATACCGGAGACAGAAGGGGGCAGCTATATACCGGAGACAGCAGGGGCAGCGATATACCGGAGACAGAAGGGGGCAGCTATATACCGGAGACAGCAGGGGAAGTGATATACCAGAGACAGCAGGGGCAGCGATATACCGGAGACAGAAGGGGGCAGTGATATACTAGAGACAGCAGGGGGCAGTGATATACCGGAGACAGTGGAGGGCAGTGATATAACGAAGAGAGCTGGTGGGAGCGATATACTGGAGACAGCAGCGGGCAGCGATATACCGGAGACAGCAGGGGGCAGGATATACCGGAGACAGAAGGGGGCAGCTATATACCGGAGACAGCAGGGGCAGTGATATACCAGAGACAGCAGGGGGCAGTGATATACCGGAGACAGCAGGAGGCAGCGATATACCGGAGACAGCAGGGGCAGCTATATACCAGAGATAGCAGGGGGCAGTGATATACCAGAGACAGCAGGGGGCAGTGATATACCAGAGACAGCAGGGGGCAGTGATATACCGGAGACAGCAGGAGGCAGCGATATACCGGAGACAGCAGGAGGCAGCGATATACCGGAGACAGCAGGGGGCAGTGATATACCCGAGAGAGTGGAGGGCAGTGATATACCGGAGACAGAAGAGGGCAGTGATATACGAAGAGAGCGGGTGGGAGCGATATACTGGAGACAGCAGCGGGCAGCGATATACCGGAGACAGCAAGGGGCAGGATATACCGGAGACAGCAGAGGGCAGGATATACCGGTGAGTTGTGCATTTTCAATTCTGTGGACTCCAGTAGTGGGTATGAGGATTCTGCCTTATTACCTTTGTGTGTTCTTTGCACAATTTGGCATAATTCGGTATCATTTATACAGGAACCTAAAGAACATACTTATTCCAAAGATAAAACCTTTGCCTTTGATTTTGATAGCAGTTATAATAGGATATACAATTATTGTTATTGGGAGATACAGAAGGCAATATGGGTTTACATTTTGGGTCTGTATAATCAAGGGTTTTTTCTTCTTTCCATATTACTTATATGTGATTTCTACGATTGATATGGTACTGGATGCCACTTAGTGGTGTCCTTATTTTGCACTTTATATGCATGTGTTTTTCTAACTACTTTTTTAGTGTGTAATAAAGATTGTGTACTTATTTTCTTATAAACACTCCTATTGTCCTCCTTTGTGAAACATGATATTGTTGGAGTTGTCTTCTTAGAGGCCAAGTTCATGTACTTCGCTTACCTTTTAAATAGGAGTCTGGGTTGTGTATATTGATATATTGATATAAAGGTGAGAGCAGCGGGCAGCGATATACCGGAGACAGAAGGGGGCAGTTATATACCGGAGACAGCAGGGGGCAGCGATATACCGGAGACAGTGGGGGGCAGCGATATACTGGAGACAGCAGGGGGCAGTGATATACCGGAGACAGCAGGGGGCAGCTATATACCGGAGACAGCGGGTTGGCAGTGATATACCAGAGACAGCGGGGGGCAGCGATATACCGGAGACAGTGGGGGGCAGCGATATACTGGAGACAGCAGGGGGCAGTGATATACCGGAGACAGCAGGGGGCAGCTATATACCGGAGACAGCGGGTTGGCAGCGATATACCGGAGAGAACAAGGGGGCAGCGATATACCGGAGAGAACAAGGGGGCAGCGATATACTGGAGACAGAAGGGGTCAGCTATATACCAGAGACAGAAGAGGCCAACTATATACCGGAGACAGCGGGGGGCAGCGATATACCGGAGAGAGCAGGAGGCAGCGATATACTGGAGACAGAAGGTGGCAGCGATATACCGGAGAGAACAAGGGGGCAGCGATATACCGGAGAGAACAAGGGGGCAGCGATATACCGGAGAGAACAAGGGGGCAGCGATATACTGGAGACAGAAGGGGTCAGCTATATACCAGAGACAGAAGAGGCCAACTATATACCGGAGACAGCGGGGGGCAGCGATATACCGGAGAGAGCAGGAGGCAGCGATATACTGGAGACAGAAGGTGGCAGCGATATACCGGAGAGAACAAGGGGGCAGCGATATACCGGAGAGAACAAGGGGGCAGCGATATACCGGAGAGAACAAGGGGGCAGCGATATACTGGAGACAGAAGGGGTCAGCTATATACCAGAGACAGAAGAGGCCAACTATATACCGGAGACAGCGGGGGGCAGCGATATACCGGAGAGAGCAGGAGGCAACGATATACTGGAGACAGAAGGTGGCAGCGATATACCGGAGACAGTGAGGGGCAGCGATATACCGGAGACAGCAGGGGGCAGCGATATACCGGAGACAGAAGAGGGCAGCGATATACCGGAGACAGCAGGGGGCAGTGATATACCGGAGACAGCAGGGGGCAGCGATATACCGGAGACAGCGGGTTGGCAGCGATATACCGGAGAGAACAAGGGGGCAGCGATATACCGGAGAGAACAAGGGGGCAGCGATATACTGGAGACAGAAGGGGTCAGCTATATACCAGAGACAGAAGAGGCCAACTATATACCGGAGACAGCGGGGGGCAGCGATATACCGGAGAGAGCAGGAGGCAGCGATATACTGGAGACAGAAGGTGGCAGCGATATACCGGAGACAGTGGGGGGCAGCGATATACCGGAGACAGCAGGGGGCAGCGATATACCGGAGACAGAAGAGGGCAGCGATATACCGGAGACAGAAGGGGGCAGCTATATACCAGAGACAGCAGGGGCAGCGATATACTGGAGACAGAAGGGGGCAGCTATATACCGGAGACAGCAGGGGCAGCGATATACCGGAGACAGCAGGGGCAGCGATATACCGGAGAGAACAGGGGGCAGCGATATACCGGAGACAGCAGGGGCAGCGATATACCGGAGAGAACAAGGGGGCAGCGATATACCGGAGACTGCAGGGGCAGCGATATACCGGAGACAGCAGGGGCAGCGATATACCGGAGAGAACAGGGGGCAGCGATATACCGGAGACAGCAGGGGCAGCGATATACCGGAGAGAACAAGGGGGCAGCGATATACCGGAGACAGAAGGGGGCAGCTATATACCAGAGACAGAAGAGGGCAACTGTATACCGGAGACAGAAGGGGGGCAGCGATATACCGGAGAGAGCAGGGGGCAGCGATATACGGAGATAGAAGAGGGAAGCTATATACCGGAGACAGCAGGGGCAGCGATATACCGGAGAGAGCAGGGGGCAGCGATATACCAGAGACAGAAGGGGGCAGCTATATACCGGAGACAGCAGGGGCAGTGATATACCGGAGAGAACAGGGGGCAGCGATATACCGGAGACAGAAGGGGGCAGCTATATACCGGAGACAGCAGGGGGCAGCGATATACCGGAGACAGAAGAGGGCAGCTATATACCGGAGACAGCGGGGGGCAGCAATATACCGGAGAGAACAAGGGGGCAGCGATATACCGGAGACAGTGGGGGGCAGCGATATACCGTAGACAGCAGGGGGCAGTGATATACCGGAGACAGAAGGGGGCAGCTATATACCGGAGACAAGGGGGCAGCTATATACCGGAGACAGCAGGGGGCAGCGATATACCGGAGACAGAAGAGGGCAGCTATATACCGGAGACAGCGGGGGGCAGCAATATACCGGAGAGAACAAGGGGGCAGCGATATACCGGAGACAGTGGGGGGCAGCGATATACCGTAGACAGCAGGGGGCAGTGATATACCGGAGACAGAAGGGGGCAGCTATATACCGGAGACAGCAGGGGCAGCGATATACCGGAGACAGAAGGGGGCAGCTATATACCGGAGACAGCAGGGGCAGTGATATACCAGAGACAGCAGGGGACAGTGATATACCAGAGACAGCAGGGGGCAGTGATATACCGGAGAGAGTGGAGGGCAGTGATATACCGAAGAGAGCTGGTGGGAGCGATATACTGGAGACAGCAGCGGGCAGGATATACTGGAGACAGCAGCGGGCAGGATATACCGTAGACAGCAGGGGGCAGTGATATACCGGAGACAGAAGGGGGCAGCTATATACCGGAGACAGCAGGGGCAGCGATATACCGGAGACAGAAGGGGCAGCGATATACCGGAGACAGCAGGGGCAGTGATATACCAGAGACAGCAGGGGACAGTGATATACCAGAGACAGCAGGGGCAGTGATATACCAGAGACAGCAGGGGACAGTGATATACCAGAGACAGCAGGGGGCAGTGATATACCGGAGAGAGTGGAGGGCAGTGATATACCGAAGAGAGCTGGTGGGAGCGATATACTGGAGACAGCAAGGGGCAGGATATACTGGAGACAGCAGCGGGCAGCGATATACTGGAGACAGCAAGGGGCAGGATATACTGGAGACAGCAAGGGGCAGGATATACTGGAGACAGCAAGGGGCAGGATATACTGGAGACAGCAAGGGGCAGGATATACCGGAGACAGCAAGGGGCAGGATATACCGGAGACAGCAAGGGGCAGGATATACCGGAGACAGCAAGGGGCAGGATATACCGGAGACAGCAAGGGGCAGGATATACCGGAGACAGCAAGGGGCAGGATATACCGGTGAGTTGTGCATTTTCAATTCTGTGGACTCCAGTAGTGGGTATGAGGATTCTGCCTTATTACCTTTGTGTGTTCTTTGCACAATTTGGCATAATTCGGTATCATTTATACAGGAACCTAAAGAACATACTTATTCCAAAGATAAAACCTTTGCCTTTGATTTTGATAGCAGTTATAATAGGATATACAATTATTGTTATTGGGAGATACAGAAGGCAATATGGGTTTATATTTTGGGTCTGTATAATCAAGGGTTTTTTCTTCTTTCCATATTACTTATATGTGATTTCTACGATTGATATGGTACTGGATGCCACTTAGTGGTGTCCTTATTTTGCACTTTATATGCATGTGTTTTTCTAACTACTTTTTTAGTGTGTAATAAAGATTGTGTACTTATTTTTAAACACTCCTATTGTCCTCCTTTGTGAAACATGATATTGTTGGAGTTGTCTTCTTAGAGGCCAAGTTCATGTACTTGGCTTACCTTTTAAATAGGAGTCTGGGTTGTGTATATTGATATAAAGGTGAGAGCAGCGGGCAGCGATATACCGGAGACAGAAGGGGGCAGTTATATACCGGAGACAGCGGGGGGCAGTGATATACCGGAGACAGCAGGGGGCAGTTATATACCGGAGACAGCGGGGGGCAGCGATATACTGGAGACAGCAGGGGGCAGTGATATACCGGAGACAGCGGGGGGCAGCGATATACAGGAGACAGCGGGTTGGCAGCGATATACCGGAGACAGTGGGGGGCAGCGATATACCGGAGACAGCGGGGGGCAGCGATATACAGGAGACAGTGGGGGGCAGCGATATACCGGAGACAGTGGGGGGCAGTGATATACCGGAGACAGCGGGGGGCAGCGATATACCGGAGACAGCGGGGGGCAGCGATATACAGGAGACAGCGGGGGCAGCGATATACCGGAGACAGCGGGGTCAGTGATATACAGGAGACAGTTGGGGGCAGCGATATACTGGAGACAGAAGGGGGCAGCGATATACCGGAGACAGTGGGGGGCAGCGATATACTGGAGACAGCAGGGGGCAGCGATATACCGGAGACAGCAGGGGGCAGCTATATACCGGAGACAGCGGGTTGGCAGCGATATACCTGTGTAGCCCTGGTACACAATACCAGGAGGATGAGTGGAGAGGTAACAGTTAAGGTCTCTTCATGACATCATGTACACTTCTGACACACCCAGCAGGGGTGTGGAAGGGAGTGATTTCTAGTCAGTCAGTTTCCTGTCCTTGGACAGAGTAGACGTGTCCAGTTTGAGCCTGTCATCAGTTCAGAACGTGGAGGCTGGTACAGGTGGTCTAATTCACCTTAGTCTAGTCAGAGCTGTGCCCCACTGGAAGAAAGACTGAACTATCTATTAAGAGTCGAGCAAATCGAAGGGCAAAGTGGAAGGAAGATTATTGGAAAAGTGCGTTTGGCTTGGAAAAGTCCTGCACATTGCTACCGGTCACTGGGGACCGAAGGATCACTATTAGCTACAAGCATAGTGAAGAGAAAACCAGAGATTTACCGGACCCTAGGTCGCGGCAAACAAGCCCCTTATAGTCAGTACGTAACTGGGGTCAGGGGAAGTGAAGACTTTGAGTCTCTGCAGGACAAAAGAAGAATTCAGCTCCCTCACAGAAAGGCTCCTGACACAAACCTGACTGGGAAGTACAGCTATAGATTAGCTGGAATCATAGAGGGAACCACGCTTCAGGCTGGTCGTACTCATCATTATTGGACAGTAAAGGAGGCCCCTAACTTGCTTAGCTGTTGCCTCAAAGCTCATCCTCCACCAACCCCATCAGCCTCCCTGGGACCTGCTTGAACATCTTACAAGTAAAGGTATGGAAAGACGCTGACCGTGTGAGACTGAGTTATTATTGCATGCCTGCACAATCCCTACCTAACTACCGACCTGAGGGAAGAGTCCCACCTGTAGGGGACCCGACATCTAGCTGCATCACCATCCCCTCAGAGATCTACAGCAGCGCTGGTACTAATTACCAGAAGACTACAGGTGGCGTCACGAACTGTATATAAACCTATCCCCTGTAAATATATCCCCAACATACGCCAGACCGCCAGGGCCACAGACCGAGCCACAGCTACCTGTGACAATCCCCATAGACTTCTACGGGCTCGGCTCTGAGTACCCCATTGCCCTGGTAACCCACAATTGTGGTGGCGGGTCGACACAAAAACTTGGCGTCACGAACAGGATCCGAAACTTGCAGCATTGCGAGCCCTGTGTGCCTGTGGAGTGTTTTGGCGAAAAAGACTGTTGCTGTTGTTTGGCGCCAAATACCGCCATATTTGCCGCCAGATTCGCGCCCTAAGGCGTTGGAGAAGAAGGTGGGCGTACCTGAAAGAGCGCGCAGAGTCTTGGACACGCCCCCGGCTCTGACTCAGCGGCAGGTCCTGCAACAGGAAGTGAACGCTCTGACATCAGAGCGCCTGCGACGAAGGTCCTGTTCCCACTGCGGTGCCTGTGAAGTAGCAGCGTCTGAAACCGGTAGGCTCCGTTTAACCAAGGGGGCGCTAAGATGTCACAACAACCGGCTGACAGTGCGGCCCCAGCCGGAGGCCCCAATCCCGCACCGTCTGGTATTGTAGCGCCAGATGGGGGCGCAGGCCCTGCACCCAGTCCGGTAGTCCCGATCATGCCACTAACGCTCCCATATATGCCTGGGGCGAAATGGCTTCCCCAATACAGCGGTGAGCCAGGCACATTAGCAGGCTTCAAGCGGAAGTTATGCAGCATCTTAGAAATGTACTCTATGCCTGAGAGACAAAAAGCTGCTGTGCTAATAGGGCAGCTAACTGGCGCTGCTGAAAGGGAAGTGGAGACTTGGGATACCGTTGATCAGGAGTCGGTACCTGCGATCTTCCTGAAGCTACATGCCATATTTGAAGACCGCACAGAAACGGATCTCCGGATGGCCTTCTATCACTGTTCACAACAGCCAGGTGACAGCATCCGGGACTACGCTTGCCGACTACAGGGAGCCCTGAGAGCCCTCAAGCAAATTAACAATTTAAATGCTATCGATGAGAATAAAATGTTGAAAGAGCAATTTATACAGGGATTGAGATCCCAAGAGGAACGCAGAACTGTAAATTGGTGGTCCTTAGATCATCCAGATGCTACCTTTGATGCCCTAAAGGACATGGCAATAAAAGGGCTGCGGCCCCTGGGCAAACCTGAGGTGGCCACCCAACATCATCAGGGTGAAGTCACTCTGGAACCGGCAGTAACCCCCTGTTCCCCGCTAGTGGCTGAAGCCAAAGCGCAGGTGACACCTCCTAGTGAATTGGACTGTCTGCGCTCAGAGGTGCGCCAGCTGACTAAAAATCTGGCCGCTGTGATGAGTGCCCTGCAGCTGCGGAAAGAGGAGGAAGGAAAGATCTTGTTAGCTGACTGCCCAGAAGACGTCCCGTGGATGCACCGGAGAAGAAAGAAGACGTCGCCCCCCCGGAGGAGGACAACGCCACCCCCAGGAGCAACCTCTGATCAACACCCTTCTCGTAGAGAGATCATCTGTTATTGCTGCAACCGGAAAGGTCATCTGTCTACACAGTGTCCTTTAAACGGGCAGAACCTGGGTCCAAGGGCCAACACCCAGGAGAATACCCGTCAGGCCCCCTAGACTGGAACCGCAGGTATGTGGGCGGGCGACCCTACCTGTCTATTATTCTAGATGGTATTGCTGTTCCAGCATTGTTAGACACTGGGTCGCAGGTGACCCTAATACCTGATGCTCTATATACCAAGTACTGGTCAATGGACAGTCTTAAACCTCCGAGCCTTGACTTTACTGTGTATGCTTCGAATGGTCTTCCTGTAGAAGTACTCGGAACAAAATGTGTAGATGTAAAGGTGGGCAGAGAGGAGTTGAAAGACCAAGGGCTTCTGGTAGTAAAGACTGTAAATGAGGAGAACGGTTTAAATATCATTTTGGGTACTAACATTATCGGTAATTGTTTGGGAGAAGTTGTGTTCTTGCTCCAACAGCTCGCTGAGATTGCCCGACCAAGGCAGAGAGGAGTAATCCAAAGAGAGATCCGGGCCCTGGTGTGTCAGCAGCAAGCGAAGCTTACCGACGGCGAAATTGGTAATGTACGGGTCACTGACTCAGATCCTATTGTGATACCCCCAATGAGTGAAATGATCATTTGGTGCAGGGCAGCCATAGGTCTGAGAGGACAGAATTACCAAGCTGTAGTAGAACCCCACCATTCAGAACATAGACCTACACTTATGACTGCTAGAGGAGTAGTAGAGGTGGTGAATGGAAGAGTACCGGTACGGCTTCTCAATTGGGGAGATGATGAGGTAAATTTACCCCGTTATGCAACCATTGCTAAACTTCATGCTGTTGATAATAATTCTATTCTCCCGGCTGAGTCCTTAGACTCCTGTCAAATAGAGGAGGACAATGACCCAGCAACTCAGGTGGCGGAATGGTGTCAGCAACTCCATGTTGGGACGGACACCACTCCCGCTCACCAGAAGCAAGGGGGATTACGGGTGGTGCAAGAGTACGCCCAAGTGTTTAGCAAAAATCCACTTGATTTTGGGATCATTAAGGGAGTACAACATCATATCCCTACAGGCAGTCATCCTCCCATCAAAGAGCGGTATAGGCCCATACCTCCAGCTCATTATCAGAAGGCTAAAGAAATGTTGAATGATATGAAGAAAGCTGGGGTGATAAGGGATAGTTGTAGCCCCTGGGCAGCACCTCTAGTTCTGGTTAAAAAGAAAGATGGTAGTATGAGAATGTGTGTGGATTACAGGCAGGTGAACCGCATAACACACAAGGATGCATACCCGCTACCACGTATAGAGGAATCATTAGCTGCTCTGAAAACGGCTAACTACTTTTCTACCCTTGATCTGACTAGTGGTTACTGGCAAGTGGCTGTGGCTGAGGAGGATCGTGAGAAAACGGCTTTCACCACCCCAATGGGGCTCTGTGAGTTCGACAGAATGCCGTTTGGGCTCAGTAGTGCCCCAGGAACATTTCAGAGAGTGATGGAAAACTGTCTGGGACATCTCAATTTTGAAACCGTGCTGCTATACCTAGACGACGTTATTGTGTATTCCAAGACATATGAGGACCATCTGAAGCACCTGGCAGAAGTATTCGAGTCCCTGTCCAGGTACGGGATGAAGTTGAAACCCTCAAAATGCCATCTACTCAAACAGAAGGTACAATACTTGGGGCACATCGTCAGTTCGGAAGGAGTAGCGCCGGACCCAGAGAAAGTCACTGCCATCCAGAAGTGGCCGGAGCCGAAAAACCTTAAGGAAGTGCGACAGTTCCTGGGACTAACGGGTTACTACAGGAGATTCGTGAAAGATTACACGAAGAAGGCAGCTCCTTTACAGGACCTCCTGGTAGGACAATCCTTAAAGAGCAGAAACCCTCCCTTTAATTGGGGTAAAGAACAGGCTGAAGCATTCCAAAAGATGAAAGAGATCCTGACAGGTGATGAGATCTTAACCTATCCTGATTACAGCCAACCGTTCCTGTTGTACACCGACGCCAGTAATGAAGGGCTGGGAGCAGTTCTCAGTCAGAAGCAGAATGGCCAAGAAAAAGTCATCGCTTATGCTAGCAGAAAACTCAGGCCAACGGAGAGGAATCCGGAAAATTATAGCAGCTTCAAGCTGGAGTTTCTGGCGCTGGTCTGGGCCATTACTGAAAGATTTAAGCACTATCTGGCCTCCAATAAGTTCACGGCGTACACAGACAACAACCCGTTAACGCACCTGGAAACCGCCAAGCTGGGTGCCATGGAGCAGCGATGGATGGCCCGGTTGTCCAATTACCAGTTTACTATCAAGTACCGGGCAGGTCGAAAGAATGCTAATGCTGATGCGTTGTCCCGAATGCCGCATGACTCTGATACGGAAGAAGAATCGGACGACCTGGAAGAAATTGAGCTACCCGCGTTCCATCGAAATGGGGTAGTCCACGAGCATCGAGTTCACAGAAAGCAGTATGGTGCAACATTAAATCCTTTACCCCATCACAGCTGGAAAGAGACTCAGGACAGTGATCCAGTGGTCAGCCGCATCAAGGAGTTGTTAAAACAGGAAGGTTCCTCCTTGGAAAAGGATGCACCTATGTCAGCCAAGCTCCTGTGGAACGAGAAAAGCAGGTTGTTCCTATACCGTGAGAAGTTGTGCAGAAGATACGTCAACCCCAGAACCCATAAAATGGTCTGGCAAATCGTGGTCCCCAAGGCAGACGTCCCAATGGTGTTGGAAGCGTACCACGATCAAGCAGGACACTTTGGCTGGAGAAAGCTGGAGACCCTGTTGAGATGCCGGTTCTACTGGGTAGGATGCGCAGCTCCATCGAGAGGTGGTGTCGGAACTGTGGACCCTGTGGTCTCAGAAGAAAGGACTACGGTAGTCAGAAGGCCCCCCTGCAACCTATCCGGACGACTCGTCCTCTGGAGATTGTGGCCCTGGACCACGTCAAATTGTCGCCAAGTAGATCTGGATACTCATACGCCTTGACCATGGTGGACCATTACTCCAGATTTCTGGTAGTTGTTCCAGTTAAGGACCAGACCGCGGTGACGGCAGCGAAGACCTTTCAAGCAAGTTTCTGCAGACCGCATGGGTATCCGGAGCAAGTCTTAACCGATCAGGGACCTGCTTTCGAAGCCGATCTATTCAAGGAATTCTGTCACATGTACGGGTGCAAGAAAATTAGAACAACGCCATATCACCCTCAAACCAACGGTCTTTGTGAAAAGATGAACCATATTGTCCTTGACTTGTTGAGATCCATACCGTTGGAAGACAGGAATCGATGGCCGGATTTACTACCTGATTTGGTTGATTTGTATAATCATATACCTGTAAGCTCAACTAACTGCACTCCAGCTTATCTTATGCGAGCAAGGCCCGGAAAACTACCAATGGATTTAGAACTTGGAGTGGTAGAACCGGAGGCAGACGATGCCGTGGAAAACTGGGACATCAATCGGCAAGAGCAATACAGAAGAGTACAAATCTGTGTGGAGGAAAGTCTCAATAAGGCACGGGAGAAACAGGAAGATGTTTACAACCGAAATGCTCCTGCCAAGCCTTTGATGCCTGGAGAGGTAGTATTAAAAAGAAAAAGGAAGATGCACAAATTGGATAATCAGTGGGAGCAAGAACCCTACGTCATACAAGATTCTAAATATGACAACAGAAAAGTTTGTGTCGTCAGTAAAGACGGAGGAAGAACAACAATCACTGTGTCCAGAGATCATTTGAAGTTGTGTCCAGAACACTTAAAGCGTTGTGAAAAGAACCCTGTCCTCAATCAAGGAGAAAGAAAGGAAGAGGTCATACACACAGATCTGGGAGATTTTCCTGCGGATTGGCCCCGACTGGGAGATGCTGTGATAATTCCAGTGTTGCAGTTTTATCAGCCACAAGAGGAAGTTCTACCTCCAGTTGTGCCTGTGGTGCCAGTTGAGCCCGCTCAGGAGTTACCCATCCCAGCAACACCTCAACCTGTGGAACCTCAAGATGGATCATCTGAAGCAGCGCCCCATACTATGGGATCTCCTGGTGAAGCTGACTCACACCGCCCAGCCATCAGTACGCTTGCCAGATCCATAGAAAGATTAAGGCAGTTCTATAGTTTGCCGTTACGCAGTGCAGACAGATCGCAACTTGATATACCTGAAGCTACACCACGTAGATCAGAGAGAATCACAAAAGGGAAGTTACCCGTTAGATATCAGCAGTAGTTATAACGAATTTATGTGAACATTGTAAAAGTCTATATATATATAAATGTGTTTTCCCTATTATGTCTTCGTTTAACAATGGA
This sequence comes from Oophaga sylvatica, assembly GCA_033576555.1. NCBI lineage: Eukaryota > Metazoa > Chordata > Amphibia > Anura > Dendrobatidae > Oophaga > Oophaga sylvatica. The sequence goes on from JARQOD010000001.1 coordinate 504,035,472, forward strand.
CTCAGAGGCTGAGGACTGAGCCAGCCCAAAAACTGTATCCTGTAAATAGTTGCACTAAGGTGCCTTTTAATGGTTTCACATGAAACCTTGACTTACCTCTGAACCAAAAACCCGTGTGGTGTGGCACTGAGTGAGGTCTGCATTTGGATGTCCTGCAGCCCACCCAGGACCCACGTTGAAGGTTTGGTGCGGGTCCTTCACAAGTATACCGTATATTTATTGAATGCTATTTAATATTTGTATTTTTATATAATGTTATTGTTTGCAACGTTCAAGATATCCTCACCTCCCGGATGGGACGAACCAATGTTAATTGTTTAATGTTTTCATGCATAAACAAAATGTCTCTTTTGTATTTTACAGCCCGGGAGTGCTGTCGTTTACCATGGGGGAATGTGTAGCCCTGGTACACAATACCAGGAGGATGAGTGGAGAGGTAACAGTTAAGGTCTCTTCATGACATCATGTACACTTCTGACACACCCAGCAGGGTGTGGAAGGGAGTGATTTCTAGTCAGTCAGTTTCCTGTCCTTGGACAGAGTAGACGTGTCCAGTTTGAGCCTGTCATCAGTTCAGAACGTGGAGGCTGGTACAGGTGGTCTAATTCACCTTAGTCTAGTCAGAGCTGTGCCCCACTGGAAGAAAGACTGAACTATCTATTAAGAGTCGAGCAAATCGAAGGGCAAAGTGGAAGGAAGATTATTGGAAAAGTGCGTTTGGCTTGGAAAAGTCCTGCACATTGCTACCGGTCACTGGGGACCGAAGGATCACTATTAGCTACAAGCATAGTGAAGAGAAAACCAGAGATTTACCGGACCCTAGGTCGCGGCAAACAAGCCCCTTATAGTCAGTACGTAACTGGGGTCAGGGGAAGTGAAGACTTTGAGTCTCTGCAGGACAAAAGAAGAATTCAGCTCCCTCACAGAAAGGCTCCTGACACAAACCTGACTGGGAAGTACAGCTATAGATTAGCTGGAATCATAGAGGGAACCACGCTTCAGGCTGGTCGTACTCATCATTATTGGACAGTAAAGGAGGCCCCTAACTTGCTTAGCTGTTGCCTCAAAGCTCATCCTCCACCAACCCCATCAGCCTCCCTGGGACCTGCTTGAACATCTTACAAGTAAAGGTATGGAAAGACGCTGACCGTGTGAGACTGAGTTATTATTGCATGCCTGCACAATCCCTACCTAACTACCGACCTGAGGGAAGAGTCCCACCTGTAGGGGACCCGACATCTAGCTGCATCACCATCCCCTCAGAGATCTACAGCAGCGCTGGTACTAATTACCAGAAGACTACAGGTGGCGTCACGAACTGTATATAAACCTATCCCCTGTAAATATATCCCCAACATACGCCAGACCGCCAGGGCCACAGACCGAGCCACAGCTACCTGTGACAATCCCCATAGACTTCTACGGGCTCGGCTCTGAGTACCCCATTGCCCTGGTAACCCACAATTGTGGTGGCGGGTCGACACATACCGGAGACAGTGGGGGGCAGCGATATACCGGAGACAGCGGGGGGCAGCGATATACAGGAGACAGTGGGGGGCAGTGATATACCGGAGACAGTGGGGGGCAGTGATATACCGGAGACAGCGGGGGGCAGCGATATACCGGAGACAGCGGGGGGCAGCGATATACAGGAGACAGCGGGGGGCAGCGATATACCGGAGACAGCGGGGTCAGCGATATACAGGAGACATGGGGGGCAGCGATATACTGGAGACAGAAGGGGCAGCGATATACCGGAGACAGAAGGGGGCAGCGATATACCGGAAACAGAAGGGAGCAGCTGTATATCGGAGACAGCGGGGGGCAGCGTTATACCGGAGAGAACAGGGGGCAGCGAAATACCGGAGACAGAAGGGGGCAGCTATATGCCGGGGACAGCAGGGGCAGCGATATACCGGAGAGAACAAGGGGGCAGCGATATACCGGAGACAGAAGGGGGCAGCGACATACCGGAGACAGAAGGGGGCAGCTATATACCAGAGACAGCGGGGGGCAGCGATATACAGGAGACAGTGGGGGGCAGCGATATACCGGAGACAGTGGGGGGCAGTGATATACCGGAGACAGCGGGGGGCAGCGATATACCGGAGACAGCGGGGGGCAGCGATATACAGGAGACAGCGGGGGGCAGCGATATACCGGAGACAGCGGGGTCAGCGATATACAGGAGACAGTGGGGGGCAGCGATATACTGGAGACAGAAGGGGGCAGCGATATACCGGAGACAGAAGGGGGCAGCGATATACCGGAAACAGAAGGGAGCAGCTGTATATCGGAGACAGCGGGGGGCAGCGTTATACCGGAGAGAACAGGGGGCAGCGAAATACCGGAGACAGAAGGGGGCAGCTATATGCCGGGGACAGCAGGGGCAGCGATATACCGGAGAGAACAGGGGGCAGCGATATACCGGAGACAGAAGGGGGCAGCTATATGCCGGAGACAGCAGGGGCAGCGATATACCGGAGACAGTGGGGGGCAGCGATATACTGGAGACAGCAGGGGCAGCGATATACCGGAGACAGAACAGGGCAGCTATATACCGGAGACAGCGGTGGGCAGCGATATACCGGAGAGAACAGGGGGCAGCGATATACCGGAGACAGAAGGGGGCAGCTATATACCAGAGACAGAAGAGGGCAGCTATATACCGGAGACAGTGGGGGGCAGCGATATACCGGAGACAGCAGGGGGCAGCGATATACCGGAGACAGAAGAGGGCAGCTATATACCGGAGACAGCAGGGGCAGCTATATGTGTAGCCCTGGTACACAATACCAGGAGGATGAGTGGAGAGGTAACGGTTAAGGGCTCTTCATGACATCACGTACACTTCGGACACACCCAGCAGGGGTGTGGAGGGGAGTGTGAGCAGTCAGTGTCCGGTCTTCAGAGAGAACGGTCTAGCCTGGACTTGAGGAGAGGAAGAGATCCAGTCTGAGCCTGTTTAGCAGTTCAGAAAGTGGAGGCCAGTAAGGGCGAGATATAGATCACCTCAGCCTGGTCAGAGCTGTGCCCCACTGGAAAACGGACTGAGATATCTATTAAGAGTTGAGCAAATCGAAGGCAAAGTGGAAGAGAACAGAGAAGTGCCATAGGTATAGGATACCTGCACATTGTAACCGGTCACTGGGGACCGAAGGATCACTATAGCTTTACGCATAGTGGTAAGAAAACCAGAGGCTTACCGGACCTTAGGTCGCGGCAAGCATCCCTGAAGAGTCAGTACGTATCTGGGGTCAGGGAGAGTGAGGACCTTGAGCCTGATCAGCAAGAATAGGAACTCAGCTCTCTCACTGGAAGGCTCCGACCACAAAACTGACCGGGCAGAACAGCTTTGGAATAGCTGGAATTATAGAGGGAACTACGCTTCAGGCTGGTTGGACTCATCATTATTGGACAGTAAAGGAGGCCCCTAACTTGCTTAGCCGTTGCCTCAAAGCTCATCCTCCATCAACCCCATCAGCCTCCCTGGGACCTGCCTTACCATCTTGCAAGTAAAGGTATGGAAAGACGCTGACCGTGTGAGACTGAGTTTATTTATTTGCATGCCTGCACAATCCCTATATAACTACCGACCTGAGGGAAGAGTCCTACCTGTAGGGGACCCGACATCTAGCTGCCTCACCATCCCCTCAGAGATCTACAGCAGCGCTGGTACAAATTACCAGAAGACTACAGGTGGCGTCACGAACTGTATATAAATCTATCCCCTGTAAATATTCCCCCAACATACGCCAGACCGCCAGGGCCACAGACCGAGCCACAGCTACCTGTGACAAACCCCATAGACTTCCATGGGCTCGGCTCTGAGTACCCCATTGCCCTGGTAACCCACAATTGTGGTGGCGGGTCGACACAAAAACTTTGGCGTCACGAACAGGATACGAAACTTGCAGCATTGCGAGCCCTGTGTGCCTGTGGAGTGTTTTGGTGAAAAAGACTGTTGCTGTTGTTTGGCGCCAAATACCGCCATATTTGCCGCCAGATTCGCGCCCTAAGGCGCTGGAGAAGGTGGGCGTACCTGAAAGAGCGCACAGAGTCTTGGACACGCCCCCGGCTCTGACTCATCGGCAGGTCCTGCAACAGGAAGTGAACGCTCTGACATCAGAGCGCCTGCGACGAAGGTCCTGCTCTCACTGCGGTGCCTGTGAAATAGCAGCGTCTGAAACCGGTAGGCTCCGTTTAACCAAGGGGGCGCTAAGATGTCACAACAACCGGCTGACAGTGCGGCCCCGGCCGGAGGCCCCAATCCCGCACCGCCTGGTATTGCAGCGCCAGATGGGGTGCAGGCCCAGCACCCAGTCCGGTAGTCCCGATCATGCCACTAACGCTCCCATATATGCCTGGGGCGAAATGGCTTCCCCAGTACAGCGGTGAGCCAGGCACATTAGCAGGCTTCAAGCGGAAGTTATGCAGCATCCTAGAAATGTACTCCATGCCTGAGAGACAAAAAGCTGCTGTGCTGATAGGGCAGCTAACTGGCGCTGCTGAGAGGGAAGTGGAGACTTGGGATACCGTTGATCAGGAGTCGGTACCTGCGATCTTTCTTAAGCTACATGCCATATTTGAAGACCGCACAGAAACGGATCTCCGGATGGCCTTCTATCACTGTTCACAACAGCCAGGTGACAGCATCTGGGACTACGCTTGCCGACTACAAGGAGCCCTGAGAGCCCTCAAGCAGATTAACAATTTAAATGCTATCGATGAGAATAAAATGCTGAAAGAACAATTTATACAGGGATTGAGATCCAAGAGGAACGCAGAACTGTAAATTGGTGGTCCTTAGATCATCCGGATGCTACCTTTGATGCCCTAAAGGACATGGCAATAAAAGGGTTGCGGCCCCTGGGCAAACCTGAGGTGGCAACCCAACATCATCAGGCTGAAGTCACTCTGGAACCGGCAGTAACCCCCTGTTCCCCGTTAGTGGCCGAAGCCAAAGCGCAGGTGACACCTCCCAGTGAATTGGATTGTCTGCGCTCAGAGGTGCGCCAGCTGACTAAAAATCTGGCCGCTGTGATGAGTGCCCTGCAGCTGCGGAAAAAGGAGGAAGGGAAGATCTTGTTAGCTGACTGCCCAAAAGACGTCCCGTGGATGCACCGGAGAAGAAAGAAGACGTCGCCCCCCCGGAGGAGGACAACGCCACCCCCAGGAGCAACCCCTGATCAACACCCTCCTCGTCGAGAGATCATCTGTTACCGATGCAACCGGAAAGGTCATCTGTCTCCACAGTGTCCTTTAAACGGGCAGAACCTGGGTCCAAGGGCCAACACCCAGGAGAATACCCGTCAGGCCCCCTAGACTGGAACCGCAGGTATGTGGGCGGGCGACCCTACCTGTCTATTATTCTAGATGGTATTGCTGTTCCGGCATTGTTAGACACTGGGTCGCAGGTGACCCTAATACCTGATGCCCTATATACCAAGTACTGGTCAATGGACAGTCTTAAACCCCCGAGCCTTGACTTTACCGTGTATGCTTCTAATGGTCTTCCTGTAGAAGTACTCGGGACAAAATGTGTAGATGTAAAAGTGGGCAGAGAGGAGTTGAAAGACCAGGGGCTTCTGGTAGTAAAGACTGTAAATGAGGAGAATGGTTTAAATATAATTTTGGGTACTAACATTATCGGTAATTGTTTGGGAGAAGTTGTGTTCTTGCTCCAACAGCTCGCTGAGATTGCCCGACCAAGGCAGAAAGGAGTAATCCAAAGAGAGATCCGGGCCCTGGTGTGTCAGCAGCAAGCGAAGCTTACCGACGGCGAAATTGGTAATGTACGGGTCACTGACTCGGATCCTATTGTGATACCCCCAATGAGTGAAATGATCATCTGGTGCAGGGCAGCCATAGGTCTGAGAGGACAGAATTACCAAGCTGTAGTAGAACCCCACCATTCAGAACATAGACCTACACTTATGACTGCTAGAGGAGTAGTAGAAGTGGTGAATGGAAGAGTACCGGTACGGCTTCTCAATTGGGGAGATGATGAGGTAAACTTACCCCGTTATGCAACCATTGCTAAACTACATGCTGTTGACAATAATTCTATTCTCCCGACTGAGTCCTTAGACTCCCGCCAAATAGCGGAGGACAATGACCCAGCAACCGAGGTGGCGGAATGGTGTCAGCAACTCCATGTTGGGACGGACACCACTCCCGCTCACCAGAAGCAAGGGGTATTGCGGGTGGTGCAAGAGTATGCCCAAGTGTTTAGCAAGCACCCACTTGATTTTGGGTAATTAAGGGAGTACAACATCATATCCCTACAGGCAGTCATCCTCCCATCAAGGAGCGGTATAGGCCCATACCTCCAGCTCATTATCAGAAGGCTAAAGAAATGTTGCATGATATGAAGAAAGCTGGGGTGATAAGGGATAGTTGTAGCCCCTGGGCAGCCCCTCTAGTTCTGGTTAAAAAGAAAGATGGTAGTATGAGAATGTGTGTGGATTACAGGCAGGTGAACCGCATAACACACAAGGATGCATACCCGTTACCACGTATAGAGGAATCATTAGCTGCTCTGAAAACGGCTAACTACTTTTCTACCCTCGATCTGACTAGTGGTTACTGGCAAGTGGCTGTGGCTGAGGAGGATCGTGAGAAAACGGCTTTCACCACCCCAATGGGGCTCTGTGAGTTCGACAGAATGCCGTTTGGGCTCAGTAGTGCCCCAGGAACATTTCAGAGAGTGATGGAAAACTGTCTGGGACATCTCAATTTTGAAACCGTGCTGCTATACCTAGACGACGTTATCGTGTATTCCAAGACATATGAGGACCATCTGAAGCACCTGGCAGAAGTATTTGAATCCCTGTCCAGGTACGGGATGAAGTTGAAACCCTCAAAATGCCATCTACTCAAACAGAAGGTACAATACTTGGGGCACATCGTCAGTTCGGAAGGAGTAGCGCCGGACCCAGAGAAAGTCACTGCCATCCAGAAGTGGCCGGAGCCGAAGAACCTTAAGGAAGTGCGACAGTTCCTGGGACTCACGGGTTATTACAGGAGATTCGTGAAAGATTACACGAAGAAGGCAGCTCCTTTACAGGACCTCCTAGTAGGACATTCCCTAAAGGGCAGAAACCCTCCCTTTAATTGGGGTAAAGAACAGGCTGAAGCATTCCAAAAGATGAAAGAGATCCTGACAGGTGATGAGATCTTAACCTATCCTGATTACAGCCAACCGTTCCTGTTGTACACCGACGCCAGTAATGAAGGTTTGGGAGCAGTTCTCAGTCAGAAGCAGAATGGCCAAGAAAAAGTCATCGCATATGCCAGCAGAAAACTCAGGCCAACTGAGAGGAATCCGGAAAATTATAGCAGCTTCAAGCTGGAGTTTCTGGCGCTGGTCTGGGCCATTACTGAAAGATTTAAGCACTATCTGGCCTCCAATCGGTTCACTGCGTTTACAGATAACAACCCCTTAACGCACCTGGAAACCGCCAAGCTGGGTGCCATGGAGCAGCGATGGATGGCTCGGTTGTCCAATTACCAGTTTACTATCAAGTACCGGGCAGGTCGAAAGAATGCTAATGCTGACGCGTTGTCCCGAAGGCCGCATGACTCTGACACGGAAGAAGAATCGGACGACCTGGAAGAAATTGAGCTACCTGCGTTCCATCGAAATGGGGTAGTCCACGAGCATCGAGTCAACAGAAAGCAGTATGGTGCAACATTAAATCCTTTACCCCATCACAGCTGGAAAGAGACTCAGGACAGTGATCCAGTGGTCAGCCGCATCAAGGAGTTGTTAAAACAGGAAGGTTCCTCCTTGGAAAAGGATGCACCTATGTCAGCAAAGCTCCTGTGGAACGAGAAAAGCAGGTTGTTCCTATACCGTGAGAAGTTGTGCAGGAGATACGTCAACCCCAGAACCCATGAGATGGTCTGGCAAATAGTGGTCCCCAAGGCAGACGTCCAAATGGTGTTGGAAGCGTACCACGATCAAGCAGGACACTTTGGCTGGAGAAAGCTGGAGACCCTGTTGAGATGCCGGTTCTACTGGGTAGGGATGCGCAGCTCCATCGAGAGGTGGTGTCGGAACTGTGGACCCTGTGGTCTCCGAAGAAAGGACTACGGTAGTCAGAAGGCACCCCTGCAACCTATCCGGACGACTCGTCCCCTGGAGATTGTGGCCCTGGACCACGTCAAACTGTCGCCAAGTAGATCTGGATACTCATACGCCTTGACCATGGTGGACCATTACTCCAGATTTCTGGTGGTTGTTCCAGTTAAGGACCAGACCGCAGTGACGGCAGCGAAGACCTTTCAAGCAAGTTTCTGCAGACCGCATGGGTATCCCGAGCAAGTATTAACCGATCAGGGATCTGCTTTCGAAGCCGATTTATTCAAGGAATTCTGTCACATGTACGGGTGCAAGAAAATTAGAACAACACCATATCACCCTCAAACCAACGGTCTTTGCGAAAAAATGAACCATATTGTCCTTGACTTGTTGAGATCCATACCGTTGGAAGACAGGAATCGATGGCCGGATTTACTACCTGATTTGGTTGATTTGTATAACCATATACCTGTAAGTTCAACTAACTGCACTCCAGCCTATCTTATGAGAGCAAGGCCCGGAAGACTACCAATGGATTTAGAACTTGGAGTGGTAGAACCGGAGGCAGACGACGCCATTGAAAACTGGGACATCAATCGGCAAGAGCAGTACAGACGAGTGCAAGTCTGCGTGGAGGAAAGTCTCAACAAGGCACGGGGAAAACAGGAAGATGTTTACAACAGAAATGCTCCTGCCAAGCCTTTGATGCCTGGAGAGGTAGTATTAAAAAGGAAAAGGAAGATGCACAAATTGGATAACCAGTGGGAGCAAGAACCCTACGTCGTACAAGATTCTAAATATGACAACAGAAAAGTTTGTATCATCAGTAAGGACGGAGGAAGAACAATAACCACTGTGTCCAGAGACCATTTGAAATTGTGTCCAGAACCCTTAAAGCGTTGTGAAAAGAACCCTGTCATCAATCAAGAAGAAAGAAAGGAAGAGGTCATACACACGGATCTGGGAGATTTTCCTGCGGATTGGCCTAGACTGGGAGATGCTGTAATAGTTCCGGTGTTGCAGTTTTATCAGCCACAAGAGGAAGTTTTACCTCCAGTTGTGCCCGTGGTGCCAGTCGAGCCCGTTCAGGAGTTACCCATTCCAGCAACACCTCAACCTACGGAATCTCAAGAAGGATCATCAGAAGCAGCGCCCCATACTATGGGATCCCCTGGTGAAGCTGACTCACACCGCCCAGCCATCAGTACGCTTGCCAGATCCATAGAAAGATTGAGGCAGTTCTATAGTTTGCCGTTACGCAGTGCAGACAGATCACAACTTAATATACCTGAGGCTACTCCACGTAGATCAGAGCGAACCACCAAAGGGAAGTTACCCATTCGATACCAGCAGTGATTATAACGAATTAATGTGAATATTGTAAAAAGTATATATATATATGTGTTTTTTTCCTATTATGTCTTATAATGGACTCAGAGGCTGAGGACTGAGCCAGCCCAAAAACTGTATCCTGTAAGTAGTTGCACTAAGGTGCCTTTTAATGGTTTCACACGAAGCCTTGACTTACCTCTGAACAGAAAACCCGTGTGGTGTGGCACTGAGTGAGGTCTGCATCCAGATGTCCTGCAGCCCACCCAGGACCCACGTTGAAGGTTTGGTGCGGGTCCTTCACAAGAATACTGTGTATTTATTGAACGTTTTGATGCCTTAATACTTTTTGTATTTTTCTATATTTGCTGTGTTATCGCAACGTTTAAGACATCTTTACCTCCCGAATGGGACGAGTTAATGTTTAATGTTAAATGCATAACCAAAATGTCTTTTGTATTTCACAGCCCGGGAGTGCTGTCGTTTACCATGGGGGAATGTGTAGCCCTGGTACACAATACCAGGAGGATGAGTGGAGAGGTAACGGTTAAGGGCTCTTCATGACATCACGTACACTTCGGACACACCCAGCAGGGGTGTGGAGGGGAGTGTGAGCAGTCAGTGTCCGGTCTTCAGAGAGAACGGTCTAGCCTGGACTTGAGGAGAGGAAGAGATCCAGTCTGAGCCTGTTTAGCAGTTCAGAAAGTGGAGGCCAGTAAGGGCGAGATATAGATCACCTCAGCCTGGTCAGAGCTGTGCCCCACTGGAAAACGGACTGAGATATCTATTAAGAGTTGAGCAAATCGAAGGGCAAAGTGGAAGAGAACAGAGAAGTGCCATAGGTATAGGATACCTGCACATTGTAACCGGTCACTGGGGACCGAAGGATCACTATAGCTTTACGCATAGTGGTAAGAAAACCAGAGGCTTACCGGACCTTAGGTCGCGGCAAGCATCCCTGAAGAGTCAGTACGTATCTGGGGTCAGGGAGAGTGAGGACCTTGAGCCTGATCAGCAAGAATAGGAACTCAGCTCTCTCACTGGAAGGCTCCGACCACAAAACTGACCGGGCAGAACAGCTTTGGAATAGCTGGAATTATAGAGGGAACTACGCTTCAGGCTGGTTGGACTCATCATTATTGGACAGTAAAGGAGGCCCCTAACTTGCTTAGCCGTTGCCTCAAAGCTCATCCTCCATCAACCCCATCAGCCTCCCTGGGACCTGCCTTACCATCTTGCAAGTAAAGGTATGGAAAGACGCTGACCGTGTGAGACTGAGTTATTTATTTGCATGCCTGCACAATCCCTATATAACTACCGACCTGAGGGAAGAGTCCTACCTGTAGGGGACCCGACATCTAGCTGCCTCACCATCCCCTCAGAGATCTACAGCAGCGCTGGTACAAATTACCAGAAGACTACAGGTGGCGTCACGAACTGTATATAAATCTATCCCCTGTAAATATTCCCCCAACATACGCCAGACCGCCAGGGCCACAGACCGAGCCACCGCTACCTGTGACAAACCCCATAGACTTCCATGGGCTCGGCTCTGAGTACCCCATTGCCCTGGTAACCCACAATTGTGGTGGCGGGTCGACACATATATACCGGAGACAGAAGGGGGCAGCAATATACCGGAGAGAACAAGGGGGCAGCGATATACCGGAGACAGTGGGGTCAGCGATATACCGTAGACAGCAGGGGGCAGTGATATACCGGAGACAGAAGGGGGCAGCTATATACCGGAGACAGCAGGGGCAGCGATATACCGGAGACAGAAGGGGGCAGCTATATACCGGAGACAGCAGGGGCAGTGATATACCAGAGACAGCAGGAAGTGATATACAGAACAGCAGGCGTGATATACGGAGAGAGTGGAGGGCAGTGATATACCGAAGAGAGCTGGTGGGAGCGATATACTGGAGACAGCAGCGGGCAGCGATATACAGGAGACAGCAAGGGGCAGGATATACTGGAGACAGCAAGGGGCAGGATATACTGGAGACAGCAAGGGGCAGGATATACTGGAGACAGCAAGGGGCAGGATATACCGGAGACAGCAAGGGGCAGGATATACCGGAGACAGCAAGGGGCAGGATATACCGGAGACAGCAAGGGGCAGGATATACCGGAGACAGCAAGGGGCAGGATATACCGGAGACAGCAAGGGGCAGGATATACCGGTGAGTTGTGCATTTTCAATTCTGTGGACTCCAGTAGTGGGTATGAGGATTCCGCCTTATTACCTTTGTGTGTTCTTTGCACAATTTGGCATAATTCGGTATCATTTATACAGGAACCTAAAGAACATACTTATTCCAAAGATAAAACCTTTGCCTTTGATTTTGATAGCAGTTATAATAGGATATACAATTATTGTTATTGGGAGATACAGAAGGCAATATGGGTTTATATTTTGGGTCTGTATAATCAAGGGTTTTTTCTTCTTTCCATATTACTTATATGTGATTTCTACGATTGATTGGTACTGGATGCCACTTAGTGGTGTCCTTATTTTGCACTTTATATGCATGTGTTTTTCTAACTACTTTTTTAGTGTGTAATAAAGATTGTGTACTTATTTTTAAACACTCCTATTGTCCTCCTTTGTGAAACATGATATTGTTGGAGTTGTCTTCTTAGAGGCCAAGTTCATGTACTTGGCTTACCTTTTAAATAGGAGTCTGGGTTGTGTATATTGATATAAAGGTGAGAGCAGCGGGCAGCGATATACCGGAGACAGAAGGGGGCAGTTATATACCGGAGACAGCGGGGGCAGTGATATACCGGAGACAGAAGGGGGCAGTTATATACCGGAGACAGTGGGGGCAGCGATATACTGGAGACAGCAGGGGGCAGTGATATACCGGAGACAGCGGGGGGCAGCGATATACAGGAGACAGCGGGTTGTCAGCGATATACCGGAGACAGTGGGGGCCAGCGATATACCGGAGACAGCGGGGGGTAGCGATATACAGGAGACAGTGGGGGGCAGCGATATACCGGAGACAGTGGGGGGCAGTGATATACCGGAGACAGCGGGGGCAGCGATATACCGGAGACAGCGGGGGCAGCGATATACAGGAGACAGCGGGGGGCAGCGATATACCGGAGACAGCGGGGTCAGCGATATACAGGAGACAGTGGGGGCAGCGATATACTGGAGACAGAAGGGGGCAGCGATATACCGGAGACAGTGGGGGGCAGCGATATACTGGAGACAGCAGGGGGCAACGATATACCGGAGACAGCAGGGGGCAGCTATATACCGGAGACAGCGGGTTGGCAGCGATATACCGGAGACAGTGGGGGGCAGCGATATACCGGAGACAGCGGGGGGCAGCGATATACAGGAGACAGTGGGGGGCAGCGATATACCGGAGACAGTGGGGGGCAGTGATATACCGGAGACAGCGGGGGGCAGCGATATACCGGAGACAGCTGGGGGCAGCGATATACAGGAGACAGCGGGGGCAGCGATATACCGGAGAGAGCAGGAGGCAGCGATATACTGGAGACAGAAGGTGGCAGCGATATACCGGAGACAGTGGGGGGCAGCGATATACCGGAGACAGCAGGGGGCAGCGATATACCGGAGACAGAAGAGGGCAGCGATATACCGGAGACAGCAGGGGGCAGTGATATACCGGAGACAGCAGGGGGCAGCGATATACCGGAGACAGCGGGTTGGCAGCGATATACGCGAGAGAACAAGGGGGCAGCGATATACCGGAGAGAACAAGGGGGCAGCGATATACTGGAGACAGAAGGGGTCAGCGATATACCGGAGATAGTGGGGGGCAGAGATATATCGGAGAGAGCAGGAGGCAGCGATATACTGGAGACAGAAGGTGGCAGCGATATACCGGAGATAGTGGGGGCAGAGATATATCGGAGACAGCAGGGGGCAGCGATATACCGGAGACAGAAGAGGGCAGCGATATACCGGAGACAGTGGGGGGCAGTAGGCAGGCTATACCGGAGACAGCGGGGGCAGCGATTATACCGGAGACAGCTGGGGGCAGCGATATACGGAGACAGCGGGGGCAGCGATATACCGGAGAGAGCAGGAGGCAGCGATATACTGGAGACAGAAGGTGGCAGCGATATACCGGAGACAGTGGGGGGCAGCGATATACCGGAGACAGCAGGGGCAGCGATATACCGGAGACAGAAGAGGGCAGCGATATACCGGAGACAGCAGGGGGCAGTGATATACCGGAGACAGCAGGGGGCAGCGATATACCGGAGACAGCGGGTTGGCAGCGATATACCGGAGAGAACAAGGGGGCAGCGATATACCGGAGAGAACAAGGGGGCAGCGATATACTGGAGACAGAAGGGGTCAGCGATATACCGGAGATAGTGGGGGGCAGAGATATATCGGAGAGAGCAGGAGGCAGCGATATACTGGAGACAGAAGGTGGCAGCGATATACCGGAGATAGTGGGGGCAGAGATATATCGGAGACAGCAGGGGCAGCGATATACCGGAGACAGAAGAGGGCAGCGATATACCGGAGACAGAAGGGGGCAGCTATATACCAGAGACAGCAGGGGCAGCGATATACTGGAGAGAAGGCAGATAGAGAGGGGGCAGCATATACCGGAGACACAGGGGCAGCGATATACGAGAGAACAGGGGGCAGCGATATACCGGAGACAGCAGGGGCAGCGATATACCGGAGACAGCAGGGGCCATACGCGATATAACCGGAGAGAACAGGGGGCAGCGATATACCGGAGACAGAGGGGCAGCGATATACGAACCGGAGCAAGAACGAAGAAGGGGCAGCGATAACGGAGACAGAAGGGGGCAGCATATACCAGGAGACAGAAGAGGCACTGATATACCGGAGACAGAAGGGGGCAGCGATATACCGGAGAGAGCAGGGGCAGCGATATACCGGAGACAGTGGGGGGCAGCGATATACCGGAGAAGAGGGGCAGCTGATATACCGAGACAGCAGGGGCAGCGATATACCGGAGAGAGCAGGGGGCAGCGATATACCGAGACAGAAGGGGGCAGCTATATACCGAGACAGCAGGGGCAGGATATACCGGAGACAGCAGGGGCAGCGATATACCGGAGACAGAAGGGGGCAGCGATATACCGGAGACAGCAGGGGCAGCGATATACCGGAGACAGCAGGGGGCAGCGATATACCGGAGACAGAGGGGGCAGCGATATACCGGAGACAGAAGGGCAGCTATATACCGGAGACAGCGGGGTGGGCAGCATATATACCGGAGAGAACAAGGGGCAGCGATATACCAGAGACAGTGGGGGGCAGCGATATACCGTAGACAGCAGGGGGCAGTGATATACCGGAGACAGAAGGGGGCAGCTATATACCGGAGACAAGGGGGCAGCTATATACCGGAGACAGCAGGGGGCAGCGATATACCGGAGACAGAAGAGGGCAGCTATATACCGGAGACAGCGGGGGGCAGCAATATACCGGAGAGAACAAGGGGGCAGCGATATACCGGAGACAGTGGGGGGCAGCGATATACCGTAGACAGCAGGGGGCAGTGATATACCGGAGACAGAAGGGGGCAGCTATATACCGGAGACAGCAGGGGCAGCGATATACCGGAGACAGAAGGGGCAGCTATATACCGGAGACAGCAGGGGCAGTGATATACCAGAGACAGCAGGGGACAGTGATATACCAGAGACAGCAGGGGGCAGTGATATACCGGAGAGAGTGGAGGGCAGTGATATACCGAAGAGAGCTGGTGGGAGCGATATACTGGAGACAGCAGCGGGCAGCGATATACTGGAGACAGCAAGGGGCAGGATATACTGGAGACAGCAAGGGGCAGGATATACTGGAGACAGCAAGGGGCAGGATATACCGGAGACAGCAAGGGGCAGGATATACCGGAGACAGCAAGGGGCAGGATATACCGGAGACAGCAAGGGGCAGGATATACCGGAGACAGCAAGGGGCAGGATATACCGGAGACAGCAAGGGGCAGGATATACCGGAGACAGCAAGGGGCAGGATATACCGGTGAGTTGTGCATTTTCAATTCTGTGGACTCCAGTAGTGGGTATGAGGATTCTGCCTTATTACCTTTGTGTGTTCTTTGCACAATTTGGCATAATTCAGTATCATTTATACAGGAACCTAAAGAACATACTTATTCCAAAGATAAAACCTTTGCCTTTGATTTTGATAGCAGTTATAATAGGATATACAATTATTGTTATTGGGAGATACAGAAGGCAATATGGGTTTATATTTTGGGTCTGTATAATCAAGGGTTTTTTCTTCTTTCCATATTACTTATATGTGATTTCTACGATTGATATGTATCGACCCGCCACCACAATTGTGGATTACCAGGGCAATGGGGTACTCAGAGCCGAGCCCATGGAAGTCTATGGGGTTTGTCACAGGTAGCGGTGGCTCGGTCTGTGGCCCTGGCGGTCTGGCGTATGTTGGGGAATATTTACAGGGGATAGATTTATATACAGTTCGTGACGCCACCTGTAGTATTCTGGTAATTTGTACCAGCGCTGCTATAGATCTCTGAGGGGATGGTGATGCAGCTAGATGTCGGGTCCCCTACAGGTGGGACTCTTCCCTCAGGTCGGTAGTTATATAGGGATTGTGCAGGCATGCAAATCAATAACTCAGTCTCACACGGTCAGCGTCTTTCCATACCTTTACTTGCAAGATGTTCAAGCAGGTCCCAGGGAGGCTGATGGGGTTGATGGAGGATGAGCTTTGAGGCAACAGCTAAGCAAGTTAGGGGCCTCCTTTACTTTCAACACAATGATGAAGAGTGCAACCAGCTTGCAGCGTAGTTCTCTCTATAGCTCCAGTTACTCCAAAACTGTTCTGCCCAGTCAGATTTGTGGTGAAGCCTTCCAATTGATGAAACTAGGTTCTTGCTTTTGTCTGCGCTTGACTCAAAGTCCCTATTCCACCTGACTCCAGTTACGTACTGACTATATGGGGCTGTTTGCCGCGACCTAGGGTCCGGTAAATCTCTGGTTTTCTTACCACTATGCTTGTAGCTAATAGTGATCCTTCGGTCCCCAGTGACCGGTAGCAATGTGCAGGACTTTTCCAAGCCAAAAGCACTTTTCCAATAAACTTTCCACTTTGCCCTTCGATTTGCTCGACTCTTAATAGATAGCTCAGTCTTTCTTCCAGTGGGGCACAGCTCTGACTAGACTAAGGTGAACTAGACCACCTGTACTAGACTCCACTTTCCGAACTGATGATAGAGCAAACTGGACACGTCTACTCTGTCCAAGGACAGGAAACTGACTGACTAAATCACTCCCTTCCACACCCCTGCTGGGTGTGTCAGAAGTGTACGTGATGTCATGAAGAGACCTTAACTGTTACCTCTCCACTCATCCTCCTGGTATTGTGTACCAGGGCTACACAGATATGGTACTGGATGCCACTTAGTGGTGTCCTTATTTTGCACTTTATATGCATGTGTTTTTCTAACTACTTTTTTAGTGTGTAATAAAGATTGTGTACTTATTTTTAAACACTCCTATTGTCCTCCTTTGTGAAACATGATATTGTTGGAGTTGTCTTCTTAGAGGCCAAGTTCATGTACTTGGCTTACCTTTTAAATAGGAGTCTGGGTTGTGTATATTGATATAAAGGTGAGAGCAGCGGGCAGCGATATACCGGAGACAGAAGGGGGCAGTTATATACCGGAGACAGCGGGGGGCAGTGATATACCGGAGACAGAAGGGGGCAGTTATATACCGGAGACAGCGGGGGGCAGCGATATACTGGAGACAGCAGGGGGCAGTGATATACCGGAGACAGCGGGGGGCAGCGATATACAGGAGACAGCGGGTTGGCAGCGATATACCGGAGACAGTGGGGGGCAGCGATATACCGGAGACAGTGGGGGGCAGCGATATACTGGAGACAGCAGGGGGCAGTGATATACCGGAGACAGCGGGTTGGCAGCGATATACAGGAGACAGCGGGTTGGCAGCGATATACCGGAGACAGTGGGGGGCAGCGATATACCGGAGACAGCGGGGGGCAGCGATATACAGGAGACAGTGGGGGGCAGCGATATACCGGAGACAGTGGGGGGCAGCGATATACCGGAGACAGCGGGGGGCAGCGATATACCGGAGACAGCGGGGGGCAGCGATATACAGGAGACAGCGGGGGGCAGCGATATACCGGAGACAGCGGGGTCAGCGATATACAGGAGACAGTGGGGGGCAGCGATTACGGAGACAGGGGGGCAGTGATAACGGAGACGCGGGGGGCAGCGTTACGGAGACAGCGGGGGCAGCGATATACGGAGACAGCGGGGCAGCGATATACGAGACAGCGGTCAGCGTATACGGAGACAGTGGGGCAGCGATATATGGAGACAGAAGGGCAGCGATTACGGACAGAAGGGGCAGCGATATACCGGAACAGAGGGGCGCTGTATATCGGAGACAGCGGGCAGCGTTATACGAGAGAAAGGGCAGCGAATACGGAGACAGAAGGGGCAGCTATATGCGGGGACAGCAGGCAGCGATATACGGAAACAAGGGGCAGCGAATACGGAGCAGAAGGGCAGCAATACGAGACAGGGGCAGCTATATACAGACACGGGGCAGCGATAACCGGAGAAAAGGGGGCAGCGATATACCGAGACAGAAGGGCAGCTATATGCCGGAGAAGCAGGGGCAGCGTACGGACATGGGCAGGATTGGAGACAGCAGGGGCAGCGATATACCGGAGACAGAACAGGGCAGCATATACGGAGACGCGGTGGAGCGATATACGGAGAGAACGGGGCGCGATATACCGGAGACAGAAGGGGCAGTATATCCAGAGACAGAAGAGGCAGCTATATACGAGACAGGGGGGGCAGCGATATACCGAGACAGAGGGGGCAGCGATAACGGAGACAGAGAGGACTTATACCGGAGCAGCAGGCAGTATATACGGAGACAGAAGGGGCAGCTATATACGGAGCAGTAGGGCAGTGATATCAGAGACGCGGGGGGGCAGCGATATCGAGACAGTGGGGGCAGCGATTACGAGACAGCGGGGCAGCGATATACAGGAGACAGCGGGGGGGGCAGCGATATACCGGACAGTGGGGGCAGCGATATGCCGGAGACAGCGGGGGCAGCGATATATGGAGGACAGCAGGGGGCAGCGATATACCGGAGACAGCGGGGGCAGCGATATACCGGAGACAGGGGTTGGGCGATATACCGGAGACAGGGGGGGCAGCGATATCGGAGACAGGGGGGGCAGCGATATACAGGAGACAGTGGGGGGCAGCGATATACCGGAGACAGAGGGGGCAGTGATATACCGGAGACAGCGGGGGCAGCGATATACCGGAGACAGGGGGGCAGCGATATACAGGAGACAGCGGGGGGCAGCGATATACCGAGACAGGGGGCAGCGATAAGGAGACAGTGGGGGCAGGATATACTGGAGACAGAAGGGGGGGAGCGATAACCGGAGGGGGGGGCAGCGATATACCGGAGACAGCGGGGCAGCGATATACCGGAGACAGCAGGGGGCAGCGAATACCGGGACGGACAGCGGGGTGGAGCGATATACCGGAGACAGGGGGGCAGCGATATACCGGAGACAGCGGGGGCAGCGATATACGGAGAACAGGGGGGGCAGCGATATATACCGGAGACAGGGGGGGCAGCGTATAACCGAGAGAACGGCAGGGGGCAGCGATATACCGGAGACAGCGGGGGGCAGCGATATCAGGAGACAGGGGGCAGCGATATAACCGGAGCAGCGGGGTCAGCGATATACGAGAGCAGGGGGGGCAGCGATATACGGGAGGACAGAATGGAGCGAAAGGGGCAAACCGAGGAGCAGGGAATAACCGGAACAGAAGGGGCAGCTGTTATCGGAGAGCAGGGGGCAGCATATATACCGGAGAAAGGGGGCAGCGAAATACCGGAGACAGAAGGGGGCAGCTAATCCGGGGACAGCAGGGCAGCGATATACCGGAGAAAAGGGGGCAGCGATATACCGGAGACAGAAGGGGGCAGCGACATACCGGAGACAGAAGGGGGCAGTATATACCGAGACAGGGGGGGCAGCTATATACCGAGACAGCGGGGGCAGCGATATACCGAAGAGACAGGGGCAGGATATACCGGAGACAGAAGGGGCAGCTATATGCCGGAGACAGAGGGGCAGGATATACGGAGACAGGGGGGGCAGCGATATACTGGGACAGCAGGGGGCACGATATACCGGAGACAGCGGGCAGCATATACGGAGACAGGGGGCAGCGATATCCGGAGAGAACAGGGGCAGCGATATACCGGAGACAGGGGGGCAGCTATAACCAAACAGAAGAGCAGCTAATACCGGAGTAGGGGGGCAGCGATATACGGAGCAGCAGGGGCAGCGATATACGGAGACAGAAGGGCAGCTATAACCGGAGACAGCAGGGGCAGCATATACGGAGACAGAAGGGGCAGCATATACGAGACAGTGGGCAGGATATACCGAGCAGCGGGGGGCAGCGATATACGGAGACAGGGGGGCAGCGATATACCGGAGACAGCGGGGACGATACAGGAGACACGGGGGGGGGCAGCGATATACCGGAGACAGTGGGGGCAGCGATATGCCGGAGACAGCGGGGGCACGATATACGGAGACAGCGGGGGCAGCTATACCGGAGACAGCGGGGGCAGCGATATACAGGGACAGCATATACCAGAGAGACAGGTGGCAGCGATATACAGAGAAGGGGCAGCGAATACGAGACAGCAGGGCAGCGATATACCGAGACAGCGGGGGCAGCGATATACGGAGACAGCGGGGTAGCGATATACGAGACAGCAGGAGCAGCGATATACCGGAGACAGTGGGGGCAGCGAATACCGGAGACGGGACGACGAGCAAGGGGGCAGCGATATACCGGAAACAGAAGGGAGCAGCTGTATATCGGAGACAGGGGGGCAGCGTTATACCGGAGAGAACAGGGGGCAGCGAAATACCGGAGACAGAAGGGGGCAGCTATATGCCGGGGACAGCAGGGGCAGCGATATACCGGAGAGAACAAGGGGGCAGCGATATACCGGAGACAGAAGGGGGCAGCGACATACCGGAGACAGAAGGGGGCAGCTATATACCAGAGACAGCGGGGGGCAGCGATATACCGGAGAGAACAGGGGGCAGCGATATACCGGAGACAGAAGGGGGCAGCTATATGCCGGAGACAGCAGGGGCAGCGATATACCGGAGAAAGTGGGGGCAGCGATATACTGGAGACAGCAGGGGTCAGCGATATACCGGAGACAGAACAGGGCAGCTATATACCGGAGACAGCGGTGGGCAGCGATATACCGGAGAGAACAGGGGGCAGCGATATACCGGAGACAGAAGGGGGCAGCTATATACCAGAGACAGAAGAGGGCAGCTATATACCGGAGACAGTGGGGGGCAGCGATATACCGGAGACAGCAGGGGGCAGCGATATACCGGAGACAGAAGAGGGCAGCTATATACCGGAGACAGCAGGGGCAGCTATATACCGGAGACAGAAGGGGGCAGCTATATACCGGAGACAGTAGGGGCAGTGATATACCAGAGACAGCGGGGGGGCAGCGATATACCGGAGACAGTGGGGGGCAGCGATATACCGGAGACAGCGGGGGGCAGCGATATACAGGAGACAGCGGGGGGGGCAGCGATATACCGGAGACAGTGGGGGGCAGCGATATGCCGGAGACAGCGGGGGGCAGCGATATACAGGAGACAGCGGGGGGCAGCGATATACCGGAGACAGCGGGGGGCAGCGATATACAGGAGACAGCTATATACCAGAGAGAGCAGGTGGCAGCGATATACTGGAGAGAACGGGGGCAGCGATATACCGGAGACAGCAGGGGCAGCGATATACCGGAGACAGCAGGGGGCAGCGATATACCGGAGACAGCAGGGGGCAGCGATATACCGGAGACAGCAGGGGGTAGCGATATATCGGAGACAGCAGGAGGCAGCGATATACCGGAGACAGTGGGGGGCAGCGATATACCGGAGACAGCGGGGGGCAGCGATATACAGGAGACAGTGGGGGGCAGCGATATACTGGAGACAGAAGGGGGCAGCGATATACCGGAGACAGTGGGGGCAGCGATATACTGGAGACAGCAGGGGGCAGCGATATACCGGAGACAGCAGGGGGCAGCTATATACCGGAGACAGCGGGTTGGCAGCGATATACCGGAGACAGTGGGGGGCAGCGATATACCGGAGACAGCGGGGGGCAGCGATATACAGGAGACAGTGGGGGGCAGCGATATACCGGAGACAGTGGGGGGCAGTGATATACCGGAGACAGCGGGGGGCAGCGATATACCGGAGACAGCGGGGGGCAGCGATATACAGGAGACAGCGGGGGGCAGCGATATACCGGAGACAGCGGGGTCAGCGATATACAGGAGACAGTGGGGGGCAGCGATATACCGGAGACAGTGGGGGGCAGTGATATACCGGAGACAGCGGGGGGCAGCGATATACCGGAGACAGCGGGGGGCAGCGATATACAGGAGACAGCGGGTTGGCAGCGATATACCGGAGACAGCAGGGGGTAGCGATATATCGGAGACAGCAGGAGGCAGCGATATATCGGAGACAGCAGGAGGCAGCGATATACCGGAGACAGCAGGAGGCAGCGATATACTGTATGGATCAGAGGCACTAAGAACGCCAGGAACGTTTTTAGTGTAGGATAAGAGTTAAAATTCACTTTTGAGGCTGAAGGTATATATATTGTGAGACACAGCTGAATGATACAGTGGTTACTGGTTACGTTTGCTGATGTAGTACTACTAGTCCCAGCATTTGCTTTTAGAATTTTCACTTTTCCGCTATCAATAGTACATTACATTTTACCCTATATGATTTTGATCAGTCTTTATTCCTGTGACTGGGATACTCATCACAATGTTTATTGATGTTGTACTACAAATCCCAGCACCTGAGTTTATTGTTTCCGTTTGAACATTGAATGCTTCTGTCATGTGTTACCAGGTTTGGTGCTTTGCCCATTTTCCTCTGTCTCATCTGTTTATATCTACTGACCCTTGAACCCATGAGATCATCGTATGACCATTGTTCCTGCCTATGTATGCTCGGCTTGTTGTCCTGCATACATGCACGCTTGGCCTGCCCGTCTCACTGTGTAGCCCTGGTGGTAGGCACACGCAGTACCCTGGGGAGTGTATGGCGAGACGGCGGCTTAAAGCTCAATATGCATTCATTCACACACACTAGACACACCCTTGGGTAGTGAAGTATACTCTAGGGAGTGGTCAAGAAGGTATGTGTAGGAGTGATTTTAGTCAGTATGTGTAGTTCCTGTCTTCGGGCAGTAAGGACGTGGAGAGTCTGCGTCTGGGCTACAGTGAGAGAGTCTGCATCTGGAGGGAGGAAGGAGTCTAGATTGCTATCTCTTCAGCTTGGAAAGTGGAGTCTGGTATAGGTGTTGGAATACACCTTAGTCTGGTCAGAGCTGTGTCATCTCCTCAGCATACATTGAAGGAAAGAACAAGTTGAACCCAGAAAGTCTTCAGCATTCCTGTCTAAAGGACAGTATCAGGTACAGAGACGTGCTCCTGCCTGTGATAACTGAGCATCTGTGGTTAGCTTCATTGGAAGGAAAAAGATTGGAAGTGACTGCTCGACCCCTGGCTAGTAAGAGTGTTTATGTTACCAGCGTGGACAAGGCGAAAGGCAAGTGGATTAGAGAATTGGTGCTACAGGATTGCAGAAGTCCAGCGCCTTGTTACCGGTCACTGGGGACCGAAGAGTCACTGTTGCTTCAGGCACGGTGACAGGAAAACCAGGAATCTACCGGACCCTAGGTCGCGGCAGACAAGCCCCTTATAGTCGGTACGTAGCTGGGGTCAGGGGGAGTGAAGACTTCGGAGTTCTGCAGGACAAACATAAGTATTCAGCTCCTTCACAGGAGGACCCCTAACACTAAGCTGACTGGGCAGTTACAGCTAAGATTTGCTGGAATCATAGAGGGAACTACGCTTCAGGCTGGTTGTACTCGTTTATTGGAGTTAAAGGAGGCCCCTAACTTGTCCAGCTGCCGTCTCAAGATACACTCCCCTTGGATCAGCCTCCCTGGGACCTGCCTTATCATCTTGCAAGTAAAGGTATGGAAAGACGCTGACTGTGTGAGACTGTGTTATTTACCGGCACCCGACTTCACCATCTTAACAGACTTTGAGGGAAGAGTCCCACCTGTAGGGGACCCGACATCTAGCTGCCTCACCATCCCCTCAGAGATCTACAGCAGCGCTGGTACTAATTACCAGAATACTACAGGTGGCGTCACGAACTGTATATAGTTATCCCCTGTAAATATTCCCCAACAACATACGCCAGACCGCCAGGGCCACAGACCGAGCCACAGCTACCTGTGACAAAATCCCTATAGACTTCTACGGGCTCGGCTCTGAGTACCCCATTGCCCTGGTAACCCACAATTGTGGTGGCGGGTCGACACAACTAACTTGGCGTCACGAACAGGATACCAAACTCGCGAAATTGCGAGCCCTGCGTGCCTAAGGACTTGTTTTTTTTGTAAAAAGGACTGTTTGCACTTTTGGCGCCAAAATCGCCATTTTTGTCGCCATATTCGCGCCCTCAGGCGCTGGAGAAGAAGGTGGGCGTACCTTCGTGGGCGTCTACCCCCCTGTGGCGCGAAGAAAATGCCTGCCCTCTCAAAGTGCTACTATAACATGCGGTCCTGCCCAACAGCAAAGGAGGTCCGCCTCCTCTTCACCTTCCCTGCGAGGAGGAGGAGACGCAAACCCCACCTCCACGGAAGAGACCGGATGTCTCCGCAGAAAGAAAGGGGAATCTTCTGGAAAATGATGGAGGCAGGACGTGTGGAGCCGAGCGGGGCAGCGGAGGAAGGCAGGCCCCGTGCCCCCGCCAAGCTGCCATCGGCATCCGAGACCTATGCGATCCTGCACCTGCAACAGGCGTTGTTAGAGGTCCAGGAGGAGAACTCACGCCTAAAGCAGTTGTTCCAACCTGGACTGGAGGAGATTGAGAGACGCCGCTGTAACCTGCAGAAATGGCGGATGACGAACACGGCGTCCCCTCCCTCAACGAACCCCCTCGATTCAAAGTACCGAAGAGTCTGCTGCCCAAGGCGAAGGAGCAACCGGAGGCTGCCCCCGAAATTACCGTTCCCGATCCCACTGGTGAAGCGGTGGATGCGGAGGAGGTTGAGGAGGTACAGCCAATCCCGGAACGCCCGCCCGGCCAAGAGGCCGCAGCAGATTATCGGTCCCCGGCAGGGACACCGGAGGGGTCCTGTCCGTCACTACCAGATGTGGACTGGGACGAAATGGCGCGCCTGGATGACGTCGCCTACACCGCCCAGTGGGAGCAAGAATGGCGGAGTCGTGAGGAGACGAAGAGGCGCCAGCAGGAGGAGGAGCGGGAAATCAAGAAGAACCGCCAGCGACAGTTTGCTGAGCTGATTGCTGACAAGGAGACTGTCCGTCGCGACAAAGGTACCTTACGGGAACCGCGGCGGCAGGGGTGTGTGACTGAGTTCCAGCTCCGGAAGGGCTGGGGCTTTATTCGTGAACCGGGCCTCTACCCAGCGGTCTTCGTCAGCAGGCGTGACGTGGAATCTCACCTGCCACAAGGCCATCCCGGGAGGGACTTAGTAAACGGCGACATAGTCACCTATACGCGGCATTGGGGAATGAAGGGGTGGTATGCCCTGAACGTCGCCATCGTCCGCGACCCCGTCCTAGACGCCGGTACGTCACCATTACCGCAGCGTCCCCGTACTCAGTTCAAGCAGCATCCGGCCGTGCTCCAGCATCGCCCCCGTCAAAGTCATCGCAACATGCGACCCAAGGTCTATCGCAAGTGAAAGCCACTTCCATATCGCCAAATGCGACCCAGTCTAGATCGCAAACCCTGACGCGGTCTATATCGTTGACTGTAATGGAGACGCAATCGGTGTCATGCGAAGAAAGTATACCCGTTGCGCCCCTGGAGGTTCAAACCAGAACTGTCGCAACCCAGACCCTGATCGCAGCACATGATTTGCTGGTCCTGGGATCAAGGGCCCATTGCGTTGTTCCAGCCCCCGGCGTGGAAGATGTGGTGGAAAATGTCTTAGTGGCTGATGAATAAATGGTATAGAGTTGGTGAGATCCCTATCGGATCTACCACAAGTAGAAAGCAGAAAGTTTAAAATGTTTTTGAAAAAGTTTGCACAGATATTATATATAGTAAATATATATTCTAATTATAGAATGCCCGGCTGGTAATGATATGGGTAATTAGTAAATGATAATTGATAATTGATAATGTGATTTATTATGTCTTCTTTTATAAATGGACTTTTCGAGGTAAAGGACTATGCTTACCCAGAACTCTCTTGTACATAGTTGCACTTTGGCGCCCTATCTTGGTTTTACATAAACCATCCATATCTACCTCTGAAAAACAAACCCGTGTGGTGTGGCACTGAGTGAGGTCTGCACTTGGATGTCCTGCAGCCCACCCAGGACCCACGTTGAAGGTTTGGTGCGGGTCCTTCACAAGTATCTTGTATATCTATTTATTGAAAATGCTATTTGATACTATTTGTATTAAAGTTTGTAACGTTCAAGGTATTCTTACCTCCCGGATGGGAAGATGTTATTGTTCCAAATGTTATTGCATAAACAAAATTTTTCTGTCTTTTGTATTTCACAGCCCGGGAGTGCTGTCGTTTACCATGGGGGAATGTGTAGCCCTGGTGGTAGGCACACGCAGTACCCTGGGGAGTGTATGGCGAGACGGCGGCTTAAAGCTCAATATGCATTCATTCACACACACTAGACACACCCTTGGGGTAGTGAAGTATACTCTAGGGAGTGGTCAAGAAGGTATGTGTAGGAGTGATTTTAGTCAGTATGTGTAGTTCCTGTCTTCGGGCAGTAAGGACGTGGAGAGTCTGCGTCTGGGCTACAGTGAGAGAGTCTGCATCTGGAGGGAGGAAGGAGTCTAGATTGCTATCTCTCAGCTTGGAAAGTGGAGTCTGGTATAGGTGTTGGAATACACCTTAGTCTGGTCAGAGCTGTGTCATCTCCTCAGCATACATTGAAGGAAAGAACAAGTTGAACCCAGAAAGTCTTCAGCATTCCTGTCTAAAGGACAGTATCAGGTACAGAGACGTGCTCCTGCCTGTGATAACTGAGCATCTGTGGTTAGCTTCATTGGAAGGAAAAAGATTGGAAGTGACTGCTCGACCCCTGGCTAGTAAGAGTGTTTATGTTACCAGCGTGGACAAGGCGAAAGGCAAGTGGATTAGAGAATTGGTGCTACAGGATTGCAGAAGTCCAGCGCCTTGTTACCGGTCACTGGGGACCGAAGAGTCACTGTTGCTTCAGGCACGGTGACAGGAAAACCAGGAATCTACCGGACCCTAGGTCGCGGCAGACAAGCCCCTTATAGTCGGTACGTAGCTGGGGTCAGGGGGAGTGAAGACTTCGGAGTTCTGCAGGACAAACATAAGTATTCAGCTCCTTCACAGGAGGACCCCTAACACTAAGCTGACTGGGCAGTTACAGCTAAGATTTGCTGGAATCATAGAGGGAACTACGCTTCAGGCTGGTTGTACTCGTTTATTGGAGTTAAAGGAGGCCCCTAACTTGTCCAGCTGCCGTCTCAAGATACACTCCCCTTGGATCAGCCTCCCTGGGACCTGCCTTATCATCTTGCAAGTAAAGGTATGGAAAGACGCTGACTGTGTGAGACTGTGTTATTTACCGGCACCCGACTTCACCATCTTAACAGACTTTGAGGGAAGAGTCCCACCTGTAGGGGACCCGACATCTAGCTGCCTCACCATCCCCTCAGAGATCTACAGCAGCGCTGGTACTAATTACCAGAATACTACAGGTGGCGTCACGAACTGTATATAGTTATCCCCTGTAAATATTCCCCAACAACATACGCCAGACCGCCAGGGCCACAGACCGAGCCACAGCTACCTGTGACAAATCCCTATAGACTTCTACGGGCTCGGCTCTGAGTACCCCATTGCCCTGGTAACCCACAATTGTGGTGGCGGGTCGACACATCACATGTGCAGAAGCTTCAGGTCATGGAAGTTTCTGCAACAAATCTGCTGCAAATTAATCTGTAGAGAGGAGGAGTCCAGGGGGAAGTCAGAGGAAGAAGAGAGCTGCACAGATCAGATGTCAGAAAAAAGTTTGTGCACAGGAAGCAGGGATGAGGACTTTGTACAGTCTACAGATAATGGAGGCACAGGTCACATAACACAAGCAGTACTCACCGACACCAAGAAGCCACTCACCGAGCACCAGTAACATTTTGGTCTTCATGATGTGCGTGCACACATGGGAGAAGAGTGGCCGGTAGTGAGTGTTTGTGTGCTCACAAGGATGACGCAACTTCCTGGGAGTTCTGCCTCGTGGTTTGCACTTCCGTAATAACACACACAGCCAGAGCGACTCATAACAAACACACGATATCGCAGGGACTGAAGACTGGCAATGAGCAAGCGTGCTCGTCACTACTCGTCACTCGCTTGAGCATCTGTGTGCTCGGGATGCTCGTTGGCGAGTATTTTTTAATGCTCTAATCCCCACCTCATATGTTTGGCTCTTTGTAGACAGCCAATGAACATGGGATTGCCTGCTAGTCACTGTAATAGCCATCTTGATTGTGGCATTACTGTGATTGACTGGCTGCATAGCGTCATCAGGTCTATATAAAACCCATGAAGCCATGCTCGGTGCACACTGTACCCCAGAAACAGACAGAGTAGAGAGGTGCTGGTGAGACAGGGACGGAGTTGTAGCTGCATATCACACAGGAATATAACCACATTTATATTTCTGAAAAGTACAACAACGGCCTTTCTTAGGGCTAATTATAATCAATATTAATACTGCTGTTAGCAGCACTGAGGGAGAGATTGTGCTGAAGGGATTGTGTAGGATTAATTTCTCTTGCTTTCTGTTGCTACTCATACCAGAACACCTTCTCAGGGCTAATAATATTATTTTTGCTCTTAATCCTGCAAAGTGTTTTTAGCAGGGAAATTTATACACCATTTATACTGTGCCAGTTGTGCATCAAAAACATACAGCCAGACTTGGTTGGTTGGCAATACCATTGCTATATAGTGCAAGCATTGAACCAAGTCCATGTGAGGTTGGCAAATTTTTCTTCCATACTAATCCTGCAAAGCGTTTTTAGCAGGGATATATCATATGGAATTTAAAATGGGCAAAGAGCAGAGTAAGGGATTGGGTTTACCGCGATAGAGAGAAGCCAGAAGACTGCAGCGTCTGATTGCTCCTGCGCTGAAAAGAAGCACTTCACCTTCTTTTTAAACCTTGTTAATTTCTTGTGGCAGTACAAGGGTTAATCGGCCATGTTGGGAGCTCTGGGATTCTGAGCTCTCAGCGGAGCTTGGTTAGCCACTCCTATCCCCTATATAATCTGGGTCCTGACTGAGACACATTGTCAGAGCTAGCTTATGCTGCATGGCTGGGAGGATAGCTGTTTGGTGGTTATATGAGATGGAGTTTGGAGGAGTTATATGTGACTGTTGCATTGTTTGTAAGTGTGATAATTCCCTTTCCTCCTCATACTTTTCTTTTTCCTAATCCTCCACTCACCGGTGCATTCCTCTGTTATATGTGAGTGAATATTTGTATGCCTGGTATTTTCAGTTGCCCTTGCTCGTCTGGTTGGTGTACTGCGGTGCACGGCAGCTCCCCTCTTCCCTGGGTGAGGTGTCATGGTCCAGTCCGGAGTTTATTTTCTGCTGTCCTCTCTCTGGACTGGTCATGCAGGGTTAATCTCCTCGGCCTCGTTCTGGAGCTAGATGGGCTATTTCAGACCGCCACAGCCTGCTGACCTGTGTTAGTAATAGCTCAAGCTTTCAGTTTAGAGCCTCTGACCTTTGTACCTTGGTGATCCTCCTGCCTTTGACTTGTATTCATGTGTATGACCCAGACTGATCTCTGACCCTGTCTCTTGGTATCCATCTCTGCTACTACGTTCTTTGTCTAGCTTTTGATTCCCTGGCTTGTACCTTGACCATGTCTTCCGTCTCACTTTTTTTTGACTACTTGGTATTTTGACTACGTGTATTGCTGCTCCTTCTGGTACGTCTGCTCCTGATCGTTTCTGACTCGGTTCATCTGACCACTCTCTCATTACCTGTGACACCTGTGCTGTTGCTCTGTGTTGCTACGCTTAGTGTGTAACCTCTCTTACCTCACCAGCTCCCCCTGGTGAAGGTTTCACTACATGAGGGCAGGGAAGAGACGGGGGCTGATTCAGGAGATAAGGGAAGGTTGGTGGTCCCGGCATCTTCACCTTCAGAAGTATCCCTGATAATAAGGCGAGCTAGGGTGCCCCCTAGTGTTAGGGACAGGGAAGGAGCACATGGTCCTGGGTCACCCGACACAGCTGAGTCGTGACATTAGCTCTGACCGTAACCATTTTTCTTTTCTATTATGGATCCTATTACTGCTATGACAGGGCAACTGCAGCAGCTCAGTCTGGAGGAGGCAGATTTACGCACTGTTGTTTTGCAGCACCCTAATACATGTGTTGTAGGAATCACGACTCCCAGGCAAACCATAGATCGCTTTGCCTGACAGTTTCTCTGGGGGCGTGACAAGTTTGTTGTTTTCAGAGAGGCCTGTAAACTGTAATTTATGTTACGTCCTGTCTCCTTAGGTACAGAGGAGCAACGTGTGGGGATAATAATCTCGATCCTTCAGGGGGACCCCCAAGCATGGACGTTTTCTCTCCCGTTTCACTCCCAGTCGCTTCAGACGTGGAGGAAATTTTTCAATATACAATGCCCCGTAATTGCCATCAACTCCGCCCCTTTGAGACTGGGGTATTTTACTTAAGTCATCTGAGGTTTACATCTTCAGGTAGGGGCCATGCACTCAGAAGTTAATGACTGTTATGTGGTAGAGGGTCTGCCCTCACCTGTGGTTCTTAGACTTACTTCGCTCACTCTGCACAATCCTGTGGTAGATTGGTGACTCAGGAAGTGGTAAAGTGGAGTGAGTATTGTCAAGCAAACTGCTTGGGTACCCGGATTGCTAGGGTGGATCCCCAGTCTGTGCCGAAGTACCTGTCTGACTTTGAGGATGTGTTCTCAGAGCAGTGGTGCCAAGAACTTCCTCTCTATTGTCCTTATGACTGCACTGTTAATATTGTTCCTGGGGCCAAGCTGCCAAAGAGCAGACTGTATAATATCTCTAGTTTAGAGAGGCAGGCCATGAAGGGCTTTATCGCGGAAAGTTTAGCAAAGGGTCATATCAGACCATCCTCATCCCCCATCACTGCAGGGTTTTTCTTTGTAAAGAATAAAGATGGGTAGTTACGCCCATGCATAGATTTCCGCTAACTCAGTGGTCCCCAAACTTTTTTGCAACAGGGACCGGCTTCAAGCAAGACCATTCTTCCATGGCCCGGCAGGGTGTGGATGGAGGTGGGGCAGGGGCGGGGCTTTGGTCATATGGGGCGGGGATATGGACGGAGTTGTAGTTTTTAGTGCATACTTATCATTTAATTATAACATTTATAATGTGAATGTGACTCAACTCACCATAGGTTTTACTCATTTTACAAGGGTTTGAGGCGGAGGCGTAGTGGGCCCCTAACACTGAAAGATGTCTACTGATGACAGTCACTGCTGATGATGATTGGAATCTACAAGGAAATGGAGCATTGAGCACTTAGAAACAATTGTACTGGAGTACTGTACATGCTGATTATTTTTTAATCATGGTGTAAGAAAATTTGACAAATATTTAAAAGGTGTACCACACATATAATCCCCCATGTATACCAAGATGGTCCCACACATATAATCCCCCATGTATAGCATGATGGCATCACACATATAATCCCCCATATACAGCATGATGGCATCACACATATAATCCCCCATGTATAGCAAGATGGTCCCACACATATAATCCCCCCATGTATAGCAAGATGGTCCCACACATATAATCCACCCCATGTATAGCAAGATGGTCCCACACATATATAATCCCCCCATGTATAGCAAGATGGTCCCACACATATAATCCCCCATGTATAGCAAGATGGTCCCACTTATATAATCCCCCATGTATAGCAAAATGGCACCACACATATAATCCCCCATATATAGCAAGATGGTCCCACACATATAATCCCCCATGTATAGCAAGATCGTCCCACATATATAATCCCCTCACATATAGCAAGATGGTCCCACACATATAAACCCCCATATATAGCAAGATGGTCCCACACATGTAATCCCCAATGTATAAAAAGATAGTCCCACATATAATCCCCCCCATGTATAGCAAGATGGTCCCAACCATTAACCCCCCATGTATAGCAAGATGGTCTCAACACATATAATCCCATGTATAGTATGATGGTCCAACACATATAATCCCCCCATGTATAGCATGATGGCCCACACATATAATCCCCCATGTATAGCATGATGGCCCACACATATAATTCCCATGTATAGCAAGATGTCCCACACATATAAACCCCCATGTATAGCAAGATGATCCCACACATATAATCCCCCCATGTATAGTATGATGGTCCCACACATATAATCCCCTAATGTATAGTATGATGGCCCCACAAAGTACTGATTATATATATATATACACCGTATATACTCGAGGATCAACCGACCCGAGTATAAGCCGAGGCACATAATTTTGCCACGGAAAACTGGGTAAGCTTATTGACTCTAGTATAAGCCGGGTATGCATTGTCCCCTCATTCCTATCCCGGTATGTGTGGTTTTCCCTGTCCTGTCCAGCTCTGTGTGGCTCCCCCAGTTGTATGCATGGCTCCCCGGTCCCATCTTGTATGCATGGCTCCCCCGGTCCTATCTTGTATGCATGGCTGGGCTCCCCCCTCCCATCCTTGTATGCATGGCTCCCCTGTTCCATCTTGTATGCATGGCTGGGCTCCCCCCTCCCATCCTTGTATGCATAGTTCCCGTGTCCCATTTGTATGCATGGCTCGGCTCTCCCATCCTTGTATGTATGGCTCCCCTGTCCCATCTTGTATGCATGGGTCAGCTCCCCCCCTCCCATTCTTGTATGCATGGCTCCCTGTTGTGAATAATCTGGAGGCGACTTCTGAGCTGGAGCTCCCTCCGGTGGTTGCTGAGGGTAATGAACTAATTGCCGAATGGCCTTCAGCTGGCTCTGAATGGTCTGATGTAAGTGACCTGAACTCCCTTCAGCCTTGCCGGTAATCAATTGTTCTTCCTGTCTTCTTGGAGCTCAGCTTGCATTCCTGCTCTCATTCAGATAAGTGATTTGCTGTTTTTTTTCCTCTGGTTGGATTTTCCTTGCCTGGTTTGCTGCTTGCAGTGGACTTCAGCCTGGTCCCCTTTTGGGGTCTGGCGCTGCAATTGTGCTCATTTAGTGTTTGCACTTTTGCTCTGTTTCTTTGTCACTTTTTTGCTAAATTGCTGTGTGTTACACCAGAGATCTGATTTAGGTGGTAGAGATCGTGTGATCTCAAGTTTTTTGTTAATCAGAAGTGTTGGTATTTATGTCAGGGTTTTTTTGGATTGCAGTCAGAATTCTTTCCTATACTTTTCTATCTAGACAGATTGGGCCCCAGCGTTTGCTCATTCTATTTTCTGTCTGTGTCCATATTTTCTTCTTGTGTAACCACCATTACATGTTTGGGGGCTTCCTATTTCTTTGGGAGTTCTGCTCCGGGGCAGATAGCTTTCATCTTTCTGCCAATGTCACGCTGTCTCTGCGTACAGAAGGTCAGGGGCCTAAGCTGACCCTAAGCTGGGGTCCTGACTAATCCCTCTACCTGGAGGTACTGTTAAAGGTACAGAGGTCCAGGCCGCCAGCGTAACCCCTACCTCCTGAAGATCCCTGAACCTCATTAATCTAGTCCTGAGAAGGACCCCAATCACAACAACAGGGGACAGGATAATATAAGCCAACACACAGTACTAGACGAACGAGACAGTACAAGGGGAAAACCAAAACCACCTTGCATACAAAAACTCACACCACAACAACAGAGGGAACACCAACGGGTAAGGAGATAAATGATAAAGCGAGGAAGGGAAAAAACCACACCAAGTACACTTCACTCCAAACTCCAAAATACCACGAGCCGCTCTGTTTGTCTGCAAGGAATGCTTTCACCGACAACTTCCCTAACAGACTGGCAGGTATTTGAAGGAGTCCCACTACTGCAGCATTGACTGAAGCTGGGCGAGGCTGGGCCTCATCTAGCACAGAGAGAGAGAATTAACTCCCTCACTGCCGAAAAACACAAAGCACCAAAAACTCAGCTGCGAGAAGTCAGGCTGTGTAATCGTGACGATCTTCGTGGAGACACACCCGTGACAGCCTTTAGGTGTAGTTATCTCTCTGGCTGTGACGAGGCATTTAGGATCACCGTAGGTACACTCCACGGCTACTTCTAGTGTGGCGGTTAGTTTAGGGTACTGCAATCCAATAGTTTCCAGCCTCTCTGGTGTTATTACTACTTTTGCTATTTTTGCAATTTCTCCTCAGCTACTGAAACATAACAGCTCCCCTCGGTCCCATCTTGTATGCATGGCTCGGCTCCCCCCCTCCCATCCTTGTATGCATGGCTCCCCTGTCCCATCTTGTATGCATGGCTTCACTCCCCCCTCCCATCCTTGTATGCATGGCTCGGCTCCCCTCCCATCCTTGTATGGTATGCATGGCTCCCTTGTCCCATCTTGTATGCATGGCTGGGCAACCCTGTCCTCCCCCATCATACTTACCCACCTCGCAACGTCGCTGCATGTCCCTGCATCTCTATCCCGGCGCGTCAGCTTCTTCCTGTGCGGAGCGGTCACGTGGTAACGCTCATTAAGGTCATGAATATGCACTCCACGCCTATAGGCGTGGAGTCGCGTCCATATTCATGACCTTAATGATCGGTACCATGTGACCGCTCCGCACAGGAAGAAGCTGTCGCGCCGGGACAGAGATGCAGGAACTGAGGGTGAGTATCGATGTCTTCTGGAAATCAACCACCAGGGCAGGCACCTGGTGCTGCGGACCGGCAAAAAACTCCAACGGCCGGTCCCGGTCTGCGGACCGGTGGTTGGGGACCCCTGCGCTAACTCAATCTGATCATGGCCTGAGATCCATATCTGCTCCCTCTCATCCCGGACCTCTTTAATCAGATTGTAGGAAAATGGTTTTCAAAACTGGACCTCAGGGGGGTGTATAATCTAATTCGCATTAAAGAGGGGAATGAGTGGAAAACAGTATTCAATACGCCTGAGGGACACTATAAGAACCTGGTGATGACATTTTGGAAGTGCATTGAGCAGCAGGGTAGTTTGCTGTTGAAGGAGAAAAAAAAAACCTCTTTAAATCTTCTGCTTCAGTGAGTGTGACCGGTGCGCAAGTGGGAACGGTGGTAAGTGTGACTTGTGATTCAGTGACTATGGATTTGTTGTCATATGCAACAGATTATGACTTCCATATTATATGTGAAGGAGGACTTTATGCTGACCTGACAGTAGATGGCGATGTTGTGTAATGTTTCCTTCTTTAATGTATTGTATAAGAATTAGTCTCTTGTTTAGTTTCACTTTCGTTTTGTTCCTGTTTGCTGATGCAATGCTGTAATGACTGTGCATTATTCCTTCACCTCATGTTCAGAGAAGTAAACGCTTGTTATCCCATGCAACCTGCTCTGTGAAGTTTCCTCTGCAAAGGTGTGGATTCAGAAGCTGTGCAACAGGTTATGGGCCCAGGCACCCAGACACCCAGACCCAGGCACCCAGATACAGCCTACCCAGATACAGAGAATCCAGACACCACAGATACCCAGGACACTGGAACTATCAGCAAGACTCTGGTGAATGCAGAAGCATTCTTCAGTTCAAGTCTCTCCAAACAAGTAAGAAGTTAAACATGAGATAGCACAGAGCTAGTGAAATGCACGAAGTACAAATGAATGCTGAGAACTATCAAGCTATGCGCAAGTTACAAAGTAAAGAGTTATGTTAAAAATGATTTGAATGCAAGAGCTAAACTCACAGTACTAACTGAATGATGAGAACATCAGCTATGGATAGACAAATAGAGATGTTATAGTCTAAAGTGATTATGGGAAGTAATACTACAGATAGACTATGAAAATAATCAGACATGGGATAGAAAAAATAGACAAGCGAGAGCTACCATCAGCTTATTAGTGATGATGTCAATTATACATATAGAAAATGAAGAACAGCAATAGAAGTGGGAAGAATTAGAATAGCTATATGAGAGACACAGTATATCACAAGTTATTCTCTAGTAAGATTACAATATGAGATAAATGCGACATGACATGCAGAACATTATTTCAATGATGAAGTGATATTACAGCTAGATTATGGTGAAGATATTAAGAAGCCATATAGCAGCATTTATTGTGCAGTTTACCAGATTCATATACAGCTTAATAAATGCACTAGAGACATGACCAGAAACTGAATTACATTAGAGTTGTGAAGACCAGACTCAGGCTATGTGCACCGTTGCGGATTCTTTGCGGCAAACCGCTTACACAATACAACTCATTAAGGCCTATGAGATTCCGCACATGCTGTGCACATGCTGCGGGTTTTTCCGCGGCGGAATCGCATCGCGGGAGAATCCGCAGCATGCTCATTCTTTTTTGCGGAACCGCGGCGATTCCGCCGCCATAGGAATGCATTGAACCAATTACTTTCCGCATGTGGCTGTGCCACCATGCGGAAAGTAAGCGGTTCATGTGCGGATGGTACCCAGGGTCTGGTGGAGAGGAGACTCTCCTCCAAGCCCTGGTACCATATCCATGTAAAAACAATAATTAAAATAAAAAATAGTGATATTCTCACCTTCCGGCGTCCCCTGCAGCTTTCCCGCCTCTCAGCGACGCTCCGCCAATCGCGTTCCCAGGAGTCCTTTGCGAGATCACCCCAGATGACGTAGCGGGCTCGCGTGATGCTATGTCATCGGATGATTGTCGCAAAGGACTCCTGGGAACGGAACTTGCCGGGAGCGTCACTGAGAGGCGGGAAGCTGCAGGGCCCCCGGAGGTGAGAATATCACTATTATTATTTTTTTATTATTTTTACATTAGATCTTTTACTATTGATGCGGCATTTGGCGCATCAATAGTAAAAAGTTGGTCACACGAGTCAACACTTGTTTGACTCGTGTGACCAACCTGTCAGATCGCTTGTAAAACGCTAGCATTCTGCAAGCTAATTACGCTTGCAAAACGCTAGTTTTTAGCGGGAATACGCATACCTATAATATGCGGATTTCCCGTGGCAGGGAGGTGCGGAATTGACGCGGAAATTTCCATGGCATTCCGCAACGTGTGCACATAGCCTCATAGATGATATCAGAGAAGGAAAGAGCAAACAAATGATTCTTCTACTGAAAAAGATAATGGAAATGCTCTTAAAGCTACAGAACTTAAAAAACCCTATAATAAAGAGATAAGAGAATGCTTCAGATGTAAGAAAAAAGGTAATTTAAAGAAAGACTGTACTATATGGAAAGCAGAACAAAAGAAATTACACATAAAGATAATATACAGAAGGTGAAAAACACAATTTCTGATTCATGTGAAAGTAATTGGAAGGCACATTTAAAGTAACTGATAAGAATCATCACTTGGTTGGTTTATTGATTCAGGAGCAACGAGTCATATGACAAGTGACAAGAATTTCTTTACTGATCTGATTTAAATAGAAGTAGCCATTTATCTTGCAGATGGAAGCAAAATAACCGCAGAAGGTATCGAACAAGGTATGCTAAATTTTATAGATGACTACTCAAGATACACAGTCACATACTTAATTAAGAACAAAGTGAAGTTTTGATAAACTTGTAGACTATTGTTGTGAATGTGTTAGAAATGAATTCTGAGCAGAAGCTCCCTCTGGGGGTTACAAACAGTACTGAACCATTCCATGAGGATTGGCAATCAGGTTACAGACTGGTCTTATATAAGGGAGGTTCCTCCCATCATGGTTGCCGGTGATCAATTGTTCTTGTCTCAACTGTGTTCCCGGTTCACTTGGAAGCTTGCTGAGTCTTGCTCTTCTCCTGCTCTCAGATAAGATATTTTCTGTTTTTAAATTTTGTGGGTTTTTTTTGCATTGTTCCTGCACTTCTGTGGAGGTCAGCCAGGTACCCTCCGGGGCTTGTGCTCCTCTCAGTTTATCTGAGCCACTGTTATTTGTTCATTTGCCTTTTCCAGTTTTTTCAGTGGCTGCGGCTTAGTTTTGTTACACCAGAGAACTATTTAGGTGGTAGAGGTCGTGTGATCTCAGGTGTTTTTGCAATACACCAGAGAGGTTGGAATCTACTGGATTGCAGTACCCTGACTAACCACCACAACTAAAGGCAGCCGTGGAGCGTTCCTACGTTGGTCCTAGACGCCTCGTCACAGCCTGAGAGGTTAACTACGCCTAAAGATAGAAAGAGGAAAGCTATCTGCCCCGGAGCAGATCCCCAAAGAACATAGGAAGCCCCCAAACATGTAATGGCGGTTAGACAAGAGGAAATACAGACACAGACAGAAAATAGTAAGAGCAAAAGTTGGGGCTCAATCTGCCTAGAAAGAAAAAGGATAGGAAGGATACTTACTGCAATCCAAAAAACCCTAAAAAATACCAACTTTACTAATTGCAGAAAAATGGAGACATCAAAGTGGCAGAGCTAGCCCTATTATTAAGAGCAAACTCAGCCAAAGGCAAAAAAGAGACCCAGTCATCTTGATCAGCAGACACAAAGCATCTCAGATAAGTCTCCAATGTCTGGTTTGTTCTCTCAGTTTGTCCATTGGTCTGAGGAAAAAACACCTGAGATCACACGACCTCTACCACCTAAATTAGTTCTCTGGTGTAATAAAACTAAGCCGCAGCCACTGAAAAAACTGGAAAAGGCAAATAAACAAATAACAGTGGCTCAGATAAACTGAGAGGAGCACAAGCCCCCGGAGGGGACCTGGCTGACCTCCACAGAAGTGCAGGGAACAATGCAAAAAGAAAGCACAAAAATAAAAACAGAAAATATCTTATCTGAGAGCAGGAGAAGAGGCAAGACTCAGCAAGCTTCCAAGTGAACCAGGAACCACAGTTGAGACAAGAACAATTGATCACCGGCAACCATGATGGGAGGGAACCTCCCTTATATAAGACCAGTCTGTAACTCCTGATTGCCAATCCTCATTGAATGGTTCAGTACTGTTTGTAACCACCAGAGGGAGCTTCTGCTCAGAATTCATTTCTAACACATTCACAACAGACTATGTAACAAGATCAAGTAACAATTTTCAAAGGAAGCCAATTGTCATCAGAAGTGATAATGGAGGTGAATTTACAGGTCACAGGATAGAAGACTACTTAAGACAAAATGGAATAGAACATCAGAAAACTGTTCCATACACACCTGAACAAAATGGAGTAGCAGAAAGGAAAAACAGAACTCTAACAGAAATGATGAGATGTATGCTGACAGATTCTAAACTACCAGAGAAATATTGGGGTGAGGCAGCAATGACAGCTACATATCTACAGAACCGACTTTTTTTCCAGAAAACTGAAGAAAACTCCATATGAACTGTGGCAAGGTATGAAACCAAGTGTCAATCATTTAAAAGTTTTTGGATGTAAAGTTTTTATATTCATTCCAACAGAAAAACGTTCCAAACTTCAAAACAGATCCATGGAAGGAATATTCGTTGGATATAGTGAAAACTGCAAAGGATATAGAATCCTAGATCCCAAAACAGACAGAGTTACAGTGAGTAACAGTGTGACATTCATTGAAGATTTAAATGAAGACATTATGATTTCAGTTGAAACAAAAAATGAGAAAAACAATAGTGACATAACTGAAGAAATATCTGATGAGAAAGAAGTAGAAATGAATGAAGAACAAAATACTGAAAGTGAAGAATCACAACTACAAACAGACACAGAACCAAGACGTTCAATATGAGAGAACAAAGGAAAACCACCAAAACGTCTCTCATACAAGACAAGTATAAGAAAAATCTATGAACCTACCTCTTGGGAAGACATATCTTATCTTCCTGAAGAAGAAGCTAATAAATGGATAGAAGCAACAGAAACAGAAATTAAATCCATGCATGATTCAAATACATGGACACTAACAGATTTGCCAGAAGGAAGAAAAGCCATAGGATGTAAATGGATTTTTAAAGCAAAATACCAAACAGATGGCACACCTGAAAGATATCGAGCAAGACTCGTAGCTAAAGGGTATTCTCAAAAATATGGAGAATACTATGATGAAACATTTGCTCCAGTTGTCAAACACACTACAATAAGAACTTTACTTACAGTTGCAGCAGTGGAACAGATGGAACTAAGACATCTGGATGTAAAGACAGCTTTTTTGAATGGAGATTTAACAGAAGACATTTACATGGAACAACCTCCAGGATTCAAAGATAAAAGAAATCCAAACAAAGTTTGCAAACTACAGAAAAGCATATATGGTTTAAAACAAGCAGCTAAAGCGTGGAATGACAAAATCACGGAAGTACTAACAAATGATAAATTTCAAAGAAGTAAAGCTGATCCATGCTTGTACACAAAAAGGCTGAGTAATTATTATTATTATAGATTTTTATAGCGCCATTTATTCCTTGGCGCTTTACATGTGAAGAGGGGCAAATATAGACAAGTACAGTAAACATGAGCAATACAAGGCACACACAAGTACAGAAGGAGAGAGGACCCTGCCCACAAGGGCTCACAGTCTACAGGGATGGGTGAGGATACACTAGGAGAGGGTAGAGCTGGTCGTGCGGTGGTTCAGTAGACTGATGATCACTGCAGGTTGTAGGCTTGTCGGAAGAGGTGGGTCTTCAGGTTCTTTTTGAAGGTTTCCATGGTAGGCGCGAGTCTGATGTGTTGGGGTAGAGAGTTCCAGAGTATGGGAGAGGCACGGGAGAAGCTTTGTATGCGGTTGTGGAAAGAAGAGATAAGGGGGGAGTAGAGGAGGAGATCTTGAGAGGATCGAAGGTTGCGTGTGGGTATGTACCGGGAGACCATGTCACAGATGTATGGAGGAGACAGATTGTGGATGGCTTTGTAGGTCATGGTTAGGGTTTTAACTGGAGCCTCTGAACGATAGGAAGCCAATGAAGGGCTTGGCAGAGAGAGGAGAGGCTGGGGAATAACGGGGAGACAAGTGTATTAGTCGTGCGGCAGAGTGCAGGATGGATTGGAGTGGTGCCAGAGTGCTAGAGGGAAGGCCAGAGAGTAGGAGGTTGCAGTAGTCGAGGCGGGAGATGATGAGGGCATGCACTAGTGTTTTTGTACTTTCATGGTCAAGGAATGCCCGGATCCGGGAAATATTTTTGAGTTTGAGACGGCAGGAGGAGGCTAGGGTTTGGACATGTGGCTTGAAAGAGAGGGCAGAGTCGAGGATCACTCCGAGGCACCGAGCGTGCGGGACTGGGGAAAGTGAGCAGCCATTGACGTTAATGGACAGGTCTGGTGGCGGGGTAGAGTGAGATGGGGGAAAGATGATGAATTATGTTTTGTCCATGTTCAGTTTTAGAAAGCGAGCAGAGAAGAAAGCAGAAATAGCAGACATTGTGGGATTTTGGTCAGTAAGGAGGTGAGGTCAGGTCCAGATAGGTAGATCTGCGTGTCGTCGGCGTAGAGATGATACTGAAGATCATGGGATTCTATGAGCTGTCCCAGGCCGAGGGTGTAGATGGACAAGAGTAGGGTCCAAGAACTGAGCCTTGGGGAACACCGACAGACAGGGGCGAGGTGAGGAGGTGGTGTGGGAGAGGGAGACACTGAATGTTCGGTTTGTTAGATATGATGAGATCCAGGATAGGGCCAAGCCTGTGATGCCAAGAGATGAGAGAATCTGTAACAGGAGGGAATGGTCCACAGTGTCGAAGGCAGAAGACAGGTCCAGGAGAAGGAGGGCAGAGTAGTGACGCTTGCTCTTGTTGGTTAGTAGGTCGTTGGTGACTTTAGTTAGGGCAGTTTCAGTTGAGTGATGCAGTCGGAAGCCTGATTGTAAGCGGTCAAGAGGGAGCAGGAGGAGAGGTGGGAGGACAGTTCAAGATGGACATGCTGTTCCAGTAGTTTTGAGGCATAAGGGAGAAGAGATATCGGGCGATAGCTAGACACAGAGGATGGGTCAAGAGAGGTCTTTTTGAGAATGGGTGTGATCGAGGCATGTTTGAAGGATGAGGGGAAGACACCATTTGTAAGTGAGAGGTTGAAGAGGTGTGTAGGGGTGAAGACGGTGGCGAGGCTAGGGATGAGGTGGGATGGGAGCGGGTCAAGCATGCAAGTGGTGAGGTGTGATCTTGATAGGAGGGTGGAAAGTTGATCTTCTGTCATGGTGGAGAAGTTGGTTTTGGAGGAAGAGGGTTGAGCAGCTAAGAGGGGCAATGGGGGCTGTGGGCCAAAGCTTTCTCTGATCGTATCGATCTTCTGCTTAAAGAAAGAGGCAAAGTCTTCAGCAGAAAAGAGAGGAGAAGGAGGAGGTGCTGGGGGACAGAGTAGAGAATTGAAAGTGTTGAAGAGCTGTTTAGGGTTGTGAGACAGGGAGGATATGAGAGATGAGAAGTAAGTTTGCTTTGCAGCAGTGAGTGTGGACTTGAAGCTGGTGAGGGACTGCTTGTATGCGGTTAGGTGCTCGGCAGAGTGGGATTTTTTCCATCTCCGCTCAGCAACCCTGGAAGCCCATCTCAGTTCTTTGGTGAGGCTAGTCAGCCAGGGCTGCCTGTTGATTGTACAAGTTTTGCTATGTGTGAGGGGGGCAGCCGAATCAAGTGCTGCTGTTATTGTAGTGTTATAAAAGGTGGCAGCAGAATCTGTGTCATGAAGTGAAGATATATGAAATGAACTCGGCACTCAACTTATGTGTATGAGATATAAGGTTTTTATTCACAGTAGTAGCGAAACGTTTCGGTCCTATATCATGGACCTTCATCAGTCACACAAACTACTGCATAAAGGGTTAATCTACAATGGGAAAAGGAGAAGCTGGATGCAGCCAGTGGTGGTAGATAAGAATGAAGCCAAATGTCTCTATTTGAGCCGATATCCTGTGGGATAAAGTCCAGCGGTGAATGTGATCTCTGCATGGGACGCGGTGTCTGGCACTCAGACTTGCGGTGGACACCGCGTCCCATGCAGAGATCACATTCACCGCTGGACTTTATCCCACAGGATATCGGCTCAAATAGAGACATTTGGCTTCATTCTTATCTACCACCA
The DNA here is from genome assembly GCA_033576555.1 of Oophaga sylvatica. Lineage (NCBI taxonomy): Eukaryota > Metazoa > Chordata > Amphibia > Anura > Dendrobatidae > Oophaga > Oophaga sylvatica. The sequence goes on from JARQOD010000001.1 coordinate 504,078,243, forward strand.
CTGGCTGCATCCAGCTTCTCCTTTTCCCATTGTGGATTAACCCTTTATGCAGTAGTTTGTGTGACTGATGAAGGTCCATGATATAGGACCGAAACGTTTCGCTACTACTGTGAATAAAAACCTTATATCTCATACACATAAGTTAAGTGCCGAGTTCATTTCATATTTAGTTACGGTGTGGGAACCTACTCGGGCACCTCTCTCTTTGGCTGTGCACACGGTTACCTTTTCACATGAAGTGAAGATATGTCTGTAAGAGGGAGGAGGGACTCAGAGAGCATTGGTAAATTGAGGTGTTTGAGATTTCTGCGGGGGTGAGTGAGTTTGTGGAGTGGGGGTTGTGCACTAGAAGAGGAGAGAGAAGAGAACGTCAGTAGGTTGTGGTCAGACAGGGGAAGGGGTGAGTTAGTGAGATTAGTAAGGGAACAGAGGCGGGTGAAGATAAGGTCGAGTGTGTGACCATCTTTGTGAGTGGCCGCAGAGGACCATTGAGTGAGGCCAAAGGAGGCAGTGAGCGATAAAAGTTTAGAGACCGCTGGGGTGGAAGCATCAATGGGGATGTTGAAGTCACCCATGATGATAGTGGGGATGTCAACAGAGAGGAAATGGAGCAGCCAGGTGGTGAAGTGATCGAGAAAGGTGGAGATGGCAAGTTCTGGGGGCGGTAGATGACAGCCAGCTGGAGGTTGGAGGGGGAGTAGATGCGGACGGAGTGCACCTCAAATGAGGGAGTAGTAGCGGAGAGGGTAGTGTAATTGGAGTAATAGATGGATTTATGTACTCCTATATGTAGACGACATTTTGATTTGTTTTAAACAAGAAAGGGATAAAGAAAACATTCTAAAAATCCTGAAACAAAATTTTGAAATCAAAGACTTGGGAAATGTAAAACAGTACCTAGGAATACAGATAGAAAGAGAAGAAGACGGAATTTTCCTACTGAATCAAAATCACATGATTCAAGACATAACAGAAAAATTTGGACTAAAGGATGCAAAAACAGTAAAGTCTCCAATGGAAACTAATTATCTTAAAGAGATGAACAGTGAAGAAAATATGCTACCAAACAATGAAGAATACAGAACAGCAATAGGAAAACTACTGTATCTAGCGACCATTACAAGACCAGACATCGCAGCAGCAGTAGGAATCCTGAGTAGAAAGGTATCAAAACCAAATAACGCTGATTGGAATGCTGTGAAGAGAGTAATACGTTATTTGAAAGGAACTAGCAATGTTAAGCTGAAATTACCCACAGGTGATAATTGCATTTTAACAGGATATGTTGATGCAGATTGGGCTGGAGATCCAACTGACAGAAGATCTACCAGTGGACATATTTTTTTTCTCTCAGGTGGACCAATAAGTTGGACAAGTAAGAAACAGTCAATTGTGACACTGTCTTCAACAGAAGCAGAATATCTTGCAGCAGCACATGCGAGTCAAGAAGTACTGTGGTTAAGATAATTGTTGACAGAATTAGGACAACCACAGTTGGAACCAACAAAGATAAAAGAGGACAATCAAGGATGTCTTGTTCTTGCTCAGATGGAAAGAGTCAATCCAAGAACCAAGCATATTGATGTGAAATATTATTTCTTGAGAGATCATCAGGACCAAGGAGTATTGAAGTTGGAGTATTGTCCTACTGAAGAAATGACAGCGGACATTTTCACAAAGGCGTTGAATGCTGATAAACATCAGAGACTAATAAAAAGGTTGGGTTTGATTGAATAAGTCCTTACTGTTGAGAAAGGGTGTTGTCATATGCAACAGATTAGGACTTCTATATTATATGTGAAGGAGGACTTTATGCTGACCTGACAGTAGATGGCGATATTGTGTAACGTTTCCTTTAATGTATTGTATAAGAATTAGTCTCTTGTTTAGTTTCACTTTCGTTTTGTTCCTGTTTGCTGATGCAATGCTGTAATGACTGTGCATTATTCCTTCACCTCATGTTCAGAGAAGTAAACGCTTGTTGTCCCATGCAACCTGCTCTGTGAAGTTTCCTCTGCAAAGGTGTGGATTCAGAAGCTGTGCAACAGGATTCAGGGAGTTGACAAGGGAGAAATTACTGAATTGCTGTTAGATTTTATTAATACTTTTTATTTATTTTTACTTATCTTTTCTGTCTGGTGAAATCCCCATTAAAAATGTGCTCCACTATTGCCAATGCCATCCAGTGTACATCTTGCCACATGTATGCAGTCCTTGAACAGCCGGTCGAGGGTGCATACTGCTGTGCGAGATGTGAGCATGTTGTGCATTTGGAAGCCCAGATACTGGATCTAAATGTGCAGCTGGCAACACTGAGATCCACAGACAATATGGAAAGGAGTCTTCTGCTCACTGAGCAGATGCTCAATGGGATAGATGAGGAGGGGGATGCTAGGATAGAGCTGCAGGATGGTGAAGCAGCAAGCTGGGTGACAGCTAGAAGGCGGGGTAGAGGGAAGAGTGCCAGGGAGGCTAGTCCTGATCTGGCACACCCCAATAAGTTTGCAAAGTTGGCAGATGAGGGGGGGTGTCAGTACAGGGGTAGCACTGCTGCAGCAAGGCATGTCCTCTGAAAGCTGGAGGAGTGTCTGCTCCAGTAAGGGGGGAATTAGGAGAGCAGGGCATACCAGACAGTTGCTGGTAGTGGGGGACTCAATTATTAGGGGAACAGATAGGGCAATCTGTCACAAAGACAGGGATCGTCGAACAGTGTGCTGCCTACCTGGCGCTCGAGTCCGACATATCGCTGATCGGGTTGACAGATTACTGGGAGGGGCTGGTGAGGACCCATTGGTCATGGTGCACATTGGCACAAATGACAAAGTTAGAGGTAGGTGGAAGGTCCTTAAAGATGATTTCAGGGAATTAGGCTGCAAGCTTAAAGCAAGGACCTCCAACGTGGTATTTTCTGAAATACTGCCTGTACCACGTGCCACGCCAGAGAGACAACAGGAGATTAGGGAGGTTGATAAGTGGCTCAAGAATTGGTGTAGGAAGGAGGGGTTTGGGTTCCTGGAGAACTGGGTCGATTTCTCAGTTGGCTACAGGTACTATGCTAGGGACGGGCTGCACCTCAATGGGGAGGGTGCAGCTGTGCTGGGGGAGAAAATGGCTAGAAGGTTGGAGGAGTCTTTAAACTAGGGACTGGGGGGGAGCGTATTCATTTTATAGGAGGGGAAGACAGTGCAGATAGAGACCTGGGCACAAGTAATGAAATTGGGGTGGGGGTGGCATGGGGGGTGGGGTTAGAACAGTTAATAATGTAAGAAAGAATAGAGGTACAGAGAGATACATAAAGTGCATGTATACTAATGCCAGAAGCCTCACCAACAAAATGGAGGAATTAGAATTAATTTTGTTGGAACATAATTATGACATGGTGGGGATATCTGAGACTTGGCTGGATGAGAGCCACGACTGGGCTGTTAATTTACAGGGCTATAGTCTGTTTAGAAATGACCGTAAAAATAAGCGAGGTGGGGGTGTCTGTTTATATGTAAAATCATACTTAAAACCCATCCTGCGTGATAATATATGTGAATCTAATGAAGATGTAGAGTCTCTGTGGGTGGACAAAAGGGGAGGGGGAAAAATAGTAAATTACTGATAGGGGTTTGTTATAAGTCTCCAAAAATAATGGAAGCAACGGAGAATATCCTCGTAAAGCAAATAGATGAAGCAGCGACTCAAGGAGAAGTCATTATTATGGGGGACTTCAACTACCCTGAAATACATTGGGGAATAGAAAACTGCAGTTCCAGCAAAGGTAATAGGTTTTTGACAACTATGAGAGACAATTACCTTTCACAACTAGTTCAGGACCCAACAAGAGGGGGGCACTGCTAGACCTAATATTATCCAACAGGCCAGACCGCATATCAAATATAAGGGTTGGGGGTCACTTGGGTAATAGTGATCACAAAATAATAAGCTTTCATGTATCCTTTTTATAAGATGTGTAGTAGAGGGGTTACAAGGACACTAAACTTCAGGAAGGCAAATTTCCAACGGATGAGAGATGATCTTGGTGCAATAAACTGGGACGATATCCTGAGACATAAAAATACATAAAGAAAATGGGAGACGTTTATTAGCATCCTGAATAGGACCTGTGCACAGTATATACCCTATGGGAATAAACATGCTAGAATTAGGAGGAAACCACTATGGCTAAATAGAGCTGTAAGGGGCGCAATAAGGGACAAAAAGAAAGCATTTAGGAATTAAACAAGTAGGTAGTTATTCTGTCCTCATGCACGTTAGCAGGGTGTGCGATGAGACATGTAGCTAAACCCCCTGTCTTCTTTAAGAAAAAGAGGCTGTAAAATTGTAACCTTCTTTTATTGATTGCAGATGTGACAGGAAAGGGTAAAACTATAGAATGCAATAATAAGAGCATTTCAGAATATATAACTGTACAGAGCATGAAACACAAATAGTTTACAATATACAGAATACACAAACTGATTATTACCTACTTAGTACAACAAACGTACTGATAAACACAGGATTATAAACACAGATAGTGCTTACCGACTATGCTTAGAGCAGGCTGTTTAAGAAGCATGAAGAACACGAGTGATGTAGTTTCTCTTAAGGCACATGGAGGAATAATGGCTGCTGTCCTCCTTCACAGTGTGATAAACAAGACCATAATGCAACAGGAACAATCCCACAATGCTCTTGGAATTTCCCACAAGACATTACAAATTAAACTAGAATCTATGCATCAAACAGCCAGCAGGTGGCGCTGTTACCTTACAACATAAAATGTATGAAAGAGCAATACATTCAAAAATTACAATGTCTATAACAATTGAAGACATAAAAAAATGACTAGACTTTCTAGACAGCAATTATATGGCTGGACAGAACACTCCCCGCTTTACGTCAGCCGACGTCACTATTGTGTTTATTGGACGAGAACAGCAGAACGAGTTCCCCTACTGGCCTGAGGAACAATTTGGTCTCGCTTTGTTTCCCTATTTTTACTTCCACCTTACATACGATTCCATCCTTACTTGGGAATGTCTGAGTAATGAGACCTAATGGCCATTCATTTCTCCGAGACTGACAGTCTTTCATTAGTACTACATCGCCAGGCTGGAGGTTAGGCTTGCTGGTTTGCCACTTTCTCCTCTGCTGCAGGGTAGGCAGGTACTGTTTTTTCCACTTGTCCCAAAAAGCATTGGAGAGACTCTGCACTTCTCTCCATCGACTCCTGTAACGGTCCTTGTAAGACTGAGCTATGTGGGTCAGGCAGGCGATGGCACGAACAAGTGAATTCCAAGTAGAGAACCTACTGAATCGCTGAGATCCCAGGTGGCGCTTCAAAGTTTCAGTGTGTAACGCAGACACTTGAGGGCGAATTTCAACGTCAGCATGTGGATCTACTAGATCAAACAAGGACGTTTCTGTCATGTTGGGCAATGACCTACACAAAAACTCAGGGCCTGTAAACCAAATCGTGTCTTTGAGGCGATTGGCATCAACAAATCTGGTAGCCTGGTCCGCAGGGTTGAGATGTGTAGGCACATATTTCCATTGTTCAGGTGAGGTAGACCTTCGAATTCTGAGCACTCTGTTGCTAACATAGACATAGAAGCGTCTCACTTCGTTATGGATGTACCCAAGTACTATCCTGCTGTCAGTGTAGAACTCAAAGTCTTTAATTTCTAGATTCATTTCCATAGCAATGAGTTCTGCCAACTCGACTGCTAACACAGCGGCACAAAGTTCCAGGCGTTTTACGGTGTGTTCACGGAGCGGTGTTAGTTTTGCTCTGCTCATGACAAACCCTACATGGCATTGTTGACTTGTGTCTATCGTCCTCAAATAGGCTACCGCAGCAATAGCTTTGATTGAAGCATCGGAGAACACATAAAGGGTTTGTGTCTCTATCTTGGTACTCGGTACAGACACATACGAACGTGTTATATGAAGACTTGACAAGGCTGTGAGGGAATTTTTCCAGATCATCCACTTGGTTTTCTCTTTTGTGGGAAGAGGAGTATCCCAGTTCGTCACCTCTGTGGTGAAACTCTCTTAACATAGCCTTGCCCTCGATGACTACAGGAGCTACAAACCCCAGTGGGTCATACAAACTGCTTATGGTAGACAATACTCCTCTGCGAGTAAAGGGTTTATCTTCTCTGTTAACCTGGAAGGTGAAGGTATCAGCTTTTATGTCCCATAGTAGGCCGAGGCTCCGCTGCATTGGTAGGGAGTATGCCTAGATCTAAATCTTCAAGTCACTGAATGATCCTCAGAGGAGGCTTCCATCACTTCCTTGCTGTTAGAAGCGATCTTGTGAAACCTCAGGTTAGATACAGCGAGCATGACCTGGCTTTCAGAAGACTAATCCGGTCTCATTGTTGCATCATTCAACAGTCATCAAAGAAATCTTTCTCTATAAACAGTCTGGCATCTGTACCGTACTCTGCTCAACCTCTAGCCGCACGTCCAGCCATAGATGCTACTGCAGAGAAGGACTATACCAAAATTGACTTCATACATACTCCTAACTCTTTGGAAGGATCGTATCCTTGAACCAAGATCTCAGAATTTCATGTTCTCTTACAAAGAACATGAACACGTGATGTTGCTGTGAATGCATGAGTCTCTACGAAAACGATAGCACTCTAAAAGTTTGTTGTTCACTCTGGCCTGATAACAAGACATCATTCAATGAAACACCTTCATACTTAGCACTCGAATCAAATACTACTCTGATTTGACCTGGCTTTTCGGTGATACACGCCAAACAGAGGCAGGTACCAACGTTCTTCAGCGTCTTGAAGACTACGTCTAACTCTGCATGACCGTTTTTAAGGCTAAGTGCACACGATCAGGAATAATTGCGTTTTTTCGCGGTTTTTCCGCGGTTTTCGCGTAAAAACGCGATAAAACGCAGCATTAAGCATCTATACATGTATAATGATTCCGCATGTTTTGGCCACATGTTGCGTTTTTTTCCGCGAAAAAACGCTTGCGGAAAAATAGCAACATGTTCATTAATTTTGCGGAATGTAAGCGGTTCATGTGCGGTGGTACCCAGGTCTGGAGAGAGGAGACTCCCTCAGCGCCTGAGGTACCATACCCTGTAAAAAATAATTAAAATAAAAAATAATGATAATTCTCACCTTCCGGCGGCCCGCAGCTTCCGCTGGGCCCCGCAGCCTTCCTCCCCCTTCAGCGACGCTCACCGCAACTTCGGTCCCAAGGTCCTTTGCGAGAATCACCAGATGGCATAGCGGTCTCGCGAGATGCACGTCATCGGTGTGATTTGTCGCAAAGCATCCTGGGACCGGAGTTGCCGGGAGCGTCGCTGAAGGCGGGAAGGCTGCGGGGGCCGCCGGAAGGTGAGAATATCATTATTTATTATTTTTTTTTATTATTTTTACATTAGATCTTTTTACTATTGATGCGGCATAGGCGGCATCAATAGTAAAAAGTTGGTCACACGTGTCAAACACTATGTGTGACTCGTGTGACCAACCTGTCAATCAGTTTTCCAAGCGATGCTACAGATCGCTAGGAAAACGCTAGCATTCTGCAAGCTAATTACGCTTGCAAAACGCTATTATTCTGGCGGGAATCAGCATAAAAAAACGTGCGTATTTCCTGCGGGAGAAGTGCGGGATTGCCGCAGAAATTTCCGCGGCAATTCCGCAACGTGTGAACTAAGAGTAAATATTTTCTCCATGAAGGTAAAGAAATGACCTTTCATCTCTGGTTTATTATGGAAGCTGTGCCTGAGGGAGACAAATTGTTTGTAAACTTGTTCTCTGTTGTTAGGCAAGCGTTGTCTTTGAGGCTTGAAGGGTAGAGGTGCAATCCAGTTCTTCGTTTTGTCCTGCACCATTCCTTGCTCCATCATCTCTAGGAACAGTTTATCTTCAAACGACATTGCTATACGATTATCTTCTTTGGTTTTGTGGAAGACTGTACACCCAAGTTGATCTTGGTCCCAATTCTGAATGCAATCATCATTGGCACTACTCTCTAAGATATTGGTGCTGAAGTACTGTGTAGCAGCTCCTTTATGAAGTAGTGATTTTCACATGGTTGAAGGAGAGATGGACGTCCATTCTCGAGAGTCCTGGTAAACATGTTGTTAACTACTGTCGGTTTGTGTGTACCTCCTAAACAGACCTCTCCTACAATGACCCACCCAAGGTCGAGTCTCTGAGCATATGGAGCATTGTGTGAGCCATTGATCTGTTGTCTAACCTTGTGAACTTGTAGAATATCTCTCCCTAAAGGCACTGCCACACTAAGCTATCCCGCTAGCGATCTCGTTAGCGTTGCATACTAATGCGATCGCTAGCGATTTTATATCGAATAGCTGCACATTTGCAATAGTTAACGACGACATCGCGTACGATCCATTCTTAACGACTTAGCCCGGTAAACATAGTACCGCTAAATCGCTAGAAAAGTGCCACACGGATTGGATACTTCCACGGGAGCCTACAGAATTAGGTCCGGAACGATCCACGACGAGGAGATCACGCAGAAGCTCGTCGCTGAAGCTGCGCATGAACAATATCGTAGGGATGCTAAATAGTGACGTTTTTTAGCATCCTTGCGATATTGTAGTGTGGCATACCCTTAAGAGCAAGATTATTTGAGCCTCTGGGTCAAGGTTAGGAATCAGGTGTTCTATACGCTTCAGATGAGGATGGTACGATACCACTTCAGGCGTAGGTATCTCTGACCTGTTGTCAGGAATCTGGTTACATTCCAATATGGTTGGTAAGGGCAGACACATTTGGCCATCTATAGACTCGACTACGTATCCTGTTGCTCTCCTACCAGCTGTCTCTATTATACCGGCACAGGTTTTTAAAGAGTAAGGGGCGCTGGGTCCTCTGACGTTAAAGCTATCAAAGAAGGCAGACTTGGCTAGTGACCTATTACTCTGATCATCTAAAATTGCGTATACTTTGATGGCTTTCTCCTTTTCATCTGCCGGGTAGACTCTCACTAGGGAAATTTTAGAGCAAGACTTGCCTCCCATGAGATTTCCACAAACTTCTGTACACTTAGAAGTAATGGCTAGAGTGTCAGTATTTGAGTCATTCAGCTCCCCGCTATGCTCTTGGGGCAAAGTATCTGATGGTGATCCAGGGTGTAGAACTGAGTTATGTTCGGTGCTGTCACATTCGGTACACCTTGAACTAACCTCACAGTCCCTGGCAAAGTGGGATGTTGAAGAGCAGCATTTGTAGCAGATGCGATTCTCCTTAAGGAAGGCCTTCCTTTCCTCCAATGACTTTTCTCTGAAAGCTCTGCACTTAAGTAAGGAATGTGGCTTCTTGTGTAAGGGACACTGCCTGCTTGGATCCTTGGATTTGTCTTCTCCTTGACCAGAGCTGAACTCTTTGTGAACTGGACCTGTGGGAGAAATGTTAGTTTTGTGGACCTCTACAGTTGTTCTACAAGGTTTGCTAACAGAGTTATTGGCACATGACGACATGAAATCAAAGCTAGGGTCATTTCTAATTTTTGCTTGTTCTGAGACAAAATCTACAAACACATCAAATGGAGGAAACGGTACATTGTAAGTCTGTTTATACCTGGATCCATATGTAACCCATTTGTCTTGCAAGTTATATGGGAGTTTCTGAACTATGGGGTTCACACCTCTAGCAGTGTCGAGATATGTCAACCCCACAAGATCTCCTTCTGCTTTTGCTACACACAACTCCATTAACAAGTCAGTTAATTCTCTGAGCTTTGAATAATCCTTGTTTGCTATTCTAGGAAAATCCTCTATTCTTCTAAACAAGTACCCTGTACCAAACACACATCCTAATGAACACAATAAGCTATCATGAACTAGGATGATATGAAATGTTGACACATCAATTACTTTAGAGCAAACCACTGATGGAAAAGATTATATCCATATACATAGAAATCTTTATTCATTATTGACCACAAGTAGTGTAGAAGGGGAACACATCCAATGTGTCCTGCACCATATAATTAAATACAAAAGGCACACACCCAATACCTCAATTTTGCAGACAAACAAATAGAACAATAGACATGTCAATTAACATGAATTAATTAACACCCAGAATGATGTTTAAGACAATGGCGAATGCTGCCCTTAGTACACAAGTACCTTAGTGATGAAATTAACAAAATAGTAAGAAAGCATAATATCGGAAAATTGGAAAGCTCCAACAATATGTGGGAACTATGATTGACCAAGAGGCCAGGAATGGCTGCTTTCTAAGTAGAATAGCTGTAGTGACTGTGCAGATGGCTATAGCTTGAGCATGTACAGTATGTATTTGTCAATGCTAGTAGTACCTCTGAAGGAAGATTGTTAAAACGGCACAAAGGGCAGTCTTTTCTGTGCATGCACTTATCAACAATGGAGGTCCGGATAAATCCAGATCACTCTATAGCACAGAAACCGGCATATTACCTGGCAGCACAGAAAAGCAATGCACGAGTGCAGAGGGTAAGAGGGGGTGTGTGTGCGCACCCCAACACACGTTTCGGTCCAATCCTTCTTCAGGGGGCACTTGTTTGCTATTCTAGGAAAATCCTCTATTCTTCTAAACAAGGCATTTTCTATAACCTCTACTGAGCCATAGCATTCATCAAGTCTATTCCAAATTCTTTTGAGGCCGACATTTGGATAATTTATATTAATGTCTCTGATTCTCTTTGCGTGTTCGGCGGACTCACTTCCTAGCCATTTTACCAAGAGATCCACTTCTTCACTACATGATAGACCTATGTCTCTTATGGTATTTTTGAAGGAGGCTCGCCAAGCCCTGTAGTTTTCAGCGCGATCGCTGAACTTTACAAGTCCCTTAGTGATCAACTCACGTCGAGCAAGGAACTTGGCAAAGTCCATTGTGGCTTGATTGGCACTGATGCCAGCTGATGGAGTGTTGTCAGAGTACATGTGTTGCTGTGCGATCATACCTGTTAGGTGTCTCTGGTTTCGTCCAACTGCTGTAGTACCTTTCTGAAGGGAAGGGATTCTCTTTAAACCGGGACAGATTTCGGACCTTCTGCTCTGGAGAAAGATTATTGTAGTCAGTATCATCCCAATGTGTATCTCCTTGCTTTCGGTAGGGACACTGATAGTTGGCTTTCTGGGGGTCCGAATTATCTGGTTGGCTTGGCTTGTTGACAAAATGCTCTGTCTTCACCTGTGGGTCTGGATCGTCATTTGGTTTGGAATGTCGATGGACGTACTCTGCAGTACGCTGCAATGGATCGTGAGTAACTCGTTGTAGACCTAGCACACTGCTGTGTCTGCTGTGTTCACCGTCGGAATATACGGCAGTTTCTAGGGCTTCTGCTTCTGCTATGGCAGCTGCTGTTTCTTTTTCAATAGCAAGTTTCTGTAATGTTGCTTCAAGGCGCGCTTTCTCTGCGTCCTGGCGTGCCTTTTCTGCATCCAGGCATGCTTGTTGGCGTGCCTTTCTGCATCCAGGCATGCTTGTTGTAGTTTCAATTCTATCTCCTGCTCAGCAAAGGTGCTTCTTGCTTTTGCCGCTTCAGCCTTTGCGCGGGCAATAGCGGCGGCATTGCTGATGGAGGATGTCTTGGAGGAACCAACTCGTGATATCGTCTTGAAAGAGGATGCTCGCCCTTGAGACATGATTCGACAGTTGGGCAACCACTGTGATATCCCTTTGTCGGCTCTGCGTGGATAATGGCGGGCTCTGTATGGTCCGATTATTCGGTCAGACCCTTAAGAGGTTGCTGCAATATCCGCATGCAATAACCGTATGCTTGGATAATGGGGCTCTGTATGTCTGATCTTCTGAGCTTGTTCTCAGTAGTCGTTTTACTATTCTGTCCTCATGCACGTTAGCAGGGTGTGCGATGAGACATGTAGCTAAACCCCCTGTCTTCTTTAAGAAAAAGAGGCTGTAAAATTGTAACCTTCTTTTATTGATTGCAGATGTGACAGGAAAGGGTAAAACTATAGAATGCAATAATAAGAGCATTTCAGAATATATAACTGTACAGAGCATGAAACACAAATAGTTTACAATATACAGAATACACAAACTGATTATTACCTACTTAGTACAACAAACCTACTGATAAACACAGGATTATAAACACATAGATAGTGCTTACCGACTATGCTTACAGCAGGCTGTTTAAGAAGCATGAAGAACACGAGTGATGTAGTTTCTCTTAAGGCACATGGAGGAATAATGGCTGCTGTCCTCCTTCACAGTGTGATAAACAAGACCATAATGCAACAGGAACAATCCCACAATGCTCTTGGAATTTCCCACAAGACATCACAAATTAAACTAGAATCTATGCATCAAACAGCCAGCAGGTGGCGCTGTTACCTTACAACATAAAATGTATGAAAGACCAATACATTCAAAAATTGCAATGTCTATAACAATTGAAGACATAAAAAAATGACTAGACTTTCTAGACAGCAATTATATGGCTGGACAGAACAGTAGTGATGAGGCATTAAATAAATACAGAAGATTTAATAAATTCTGTAAAAAGCAAATCAAGACAGCAAAGATTGAGACAGAGAGACTCATTGCCAGAGAAAGTAAAAATAATCCCAAAATATACTTTAACTACATAAATAGTAAGAAACTAAAAAATGATAGTGTTGGTTCCTTTAAAAATAGTCTGGGTGAAATGGTGGTTGAGGATGAGGAAAAAGCCAATATGCTAAATGACTTTTTTCCAACAGTATTTACACAAGAAAATCCCATGACTGGTAACAAGTTCAGTGCTAAAAAAAATTCTCCATTAAATGTCACCTACTTAACCCAGCAGGAAGTATGGCGGCGTCTACAAATCACGAAAATTGACAAATCCCCGGGCCCGGATGGGATACACCCCGAGTACTGCAGGAATTAAGTACAGTCATAGATAGACCATTATTTTTAATCTTTAAAGATTCCATAATAACTGGGTCTGTACCACAGGACTGGTGTATAGCAAAGGTGGTGCCAATATTCAAAAAGGGGCCAAATACTGAACCTGGAAATTATAGGCCAGTGAGTTTAACATCTACTGCGGGTAAAATCGGTAACTGAAGAAGAATAACCTCATGACCCAATATCAGCATGGGTTTACGAGAGACCGTTCCTGTCAGACTAATCTGATGAGTTTCTATGAAGAGGTAAGTTCCGGACTGGACCGAGGGAACGCAGTGGACATAGTGTATATGGACTTTTCAAAAGCTTTGGATACCGTGCCACATAAAAGGTTGATACATAAAATGAGAACAAGGGGGATAGGGGAAAATATGTGTAAGTGTGTTAAGAACTGGCTCATGGATAGGAAACAAAGGGTGGTTATTAATGGAGCATACTCGGACTGGGTCACGGTTAGCAGTGGGGTACCACAGGGGTCAGTATTGGGGCCGCTTCTCTTTAACATATTTATTAATGACCTTGTAGGGGGCATACAGAGTAGTATTTCAATATTTGCAGATGACACTAAACTCTGCAGGGTAATCAATACAGAGGAGGACAATTTTATATTACAGGAAGATTTATGTAAACTAGAAGCTTGGGCTGATAAATGGCAAATGAGCTTTAATGGGGATGAATGTAAGGTCATGCACTTGGGTAGAACAAACAAGATGTATAATTATGTGCTTAATTGTAAAACACTGGGCAAAACTGTCACTGAAAAAGACCTGGGTGCATGGGTGGATGACAAACTCACATTTAGTGGCCAATGTCAGGCAGCTGCTGCAAAGGCAAATAAAATAATGGGATGCATTAAAAGAGGAATAGATGCTCATGATTAGAACATAATTTTACCTCTATACAAGTCACTAGTGCGACCACACTTAGTAAATACTGTGTACAGTTCTGGTCTCCGGTGTATAAGAAAGACATAGCTGAACTGGAGCGGGTGCAGAGAAGAGCGACCGAGGTTTTCAGAGAACTGGGGGGGGTCTGCAATACCAAGACAGGTTATTACACTTGGGGTTATTTAGTTTTGAAAAACGAAGGCTTAGGGTGATCTTATTACAATGTATAAATATATAAGGAGACAGTACCAAGACCTTTCTAATGATCTTTTTACTCTTAGACCTGTGACGGGGACAAGGGGGCATCCTCTACGTCTGGGGGAAAGAAGGTTTAGCCATAATCACAGACGCAGATTCTTTACTGTAAGAGCAGTGAGACTATGGAACTCTCTGCCGTCTAATGTTGTAATGAGTGATTCCCTACTAAAATTTAAGAAGGGACTGGATGCCTTTCTTGAAAAGTATAATATTACAGGTTATATACACTAGTTTCCTAGATATTGCGTTGATCCAGGGGGCTAGTCTGATTGCCGTATGTGGAGTCAGGAAGGAACTTTTTCCCCTATGTGAAGCTTACTGTTTGCCACATGTGTTTTTTTTGCCTTCCTCTGGATCAACATGTTAGGGCAGGTTAGGATAGGATATGGGTTGAACTAGATGGACTTAAAGTCTTCCTTCAACCTTAATAACTATGTTACTATTTGGGTAGACAAACGCACCCGACATGTTTCAGCATTTTGTAAATGAAATCTTTAGTCACCTGGTAGGCAGATTCATGTTTATCTATCTTGATGACATATTAATTTATTCACCTGATCTTGAGTCACATCAGGTACATGTCAGGGAGGTCTTACAAATAGTCAGAGACAATAATTTATTTGTCAAACAGGAGAAATGTATGTTCGCTGTTGAGGAGATCCCTTTTCTTGGATATGTGTTATCATCCACCGGTTTTCACTTGGATCCGGCAAAAGTCCGGGTGGTATTGGATTGGGATCGTCCTGAGGATTTGAAGGCGTTACACAGGTTTTTAGGTTTTGCCAACTACTACCATATATTCATCAAAAACTTTTCTGCAGTAGCCAAACCTCTAATGGATATGACTAGGAAGGGAATGGACTTTTCCAAGTGGTCCAGTCCCGCCAGGGAGGCATTCGGTACCATCACCGTTGCCACCATCTCCCGTCATTGTGGAGGGAAACTTAGAATTTCAGATAGCAAAAATCATGGATTCTTGTTTAGTTCATCAGTCGCTTCCGTATCTGGTACATTGGAGGGGATATGGTCCTAAGGAGAGGATGTGGGTACCAGCTTCTGACGTGCAGGCGGCCAGACTTATCCGTTCTTTTCACGTAGCACACCCTGATAAACCCGGTCCTGAGGTTCCAGAGGTCCCTCGTAGAAGGGGGGGTACTGTCATGGGGTTACCGTGACAGAGAGAGCCAGAACACCGCAGTGTCTGTTTACTTCTGCTCCTGCGCCAAAAAGAAGCACTTCGCCTTCTTTTTAAACAGTATTATTAATTTATTTTGGCAGTACAGGCGTTAATCGGTCATGTTGGGAGCTCTGGGAGGTTAGGCTCTCAGCTGAGCTGAGCATGGTTAGCAACTCCTAACCCTTATATAATCTGAGTCCTGATTGAGACACATCATCAGAGATAGCTTATGCTGCATGGCTGGGAGGATAGTTGTTTGGTGGTTATATGAGAAGGAGTTTAGTGGATTTATCTGTGACTGTTGCTTGGGTTTATATGTGTGATTATTCCCTTTTCTCCTCTAACTTTGTTTTTTCCCCATCCTCCACTCCCTAGTCATTCCTCTGTTGTGAGTGAATATTTGTATACCTGGTATTTTCAGTTGCCCGTGTTCGTGTTGCCTTGTTCGTCTGGTTGGAGTACTGCGGTGCACGGCAGCTCCCATCTTCCCTGGGTGGGGAAAGGAAACAGATGGAGGGCGGATTCAGGAGATAAGGCAAGGTTGATGGCCCCGCATATTTACCTTCAGAAGTATCCTGGGAAATAGGGTGAGCTAGGGCTTCCCTTGTTTTAGGGAAAAGGAAGGAGCCCCCTGGTTCCGGGTCACCCGACAGCTGATTTGTGACGCACAGGAGCAAAACAAACACACACATCATGTCGATCTAGCTTCCTGTAGGGACGCGTGGAACACCACTCTTCAAACCAGACCAGTGTGAAACAGTTATTTAATGGATAGCAGATAATGCTTCCAGTCAATTTGCGAGCACCACCCTGTCTTCCACAAAGTCCAATATCAGTAGCTGTGATTCTGGACCACATAATCCTCGTCCTGATCCTCCTTCCTCCCATCATGCCGAGTGCCCGGAGACAAGTGATCCCACACTTGGACTGCTCCAAAGAGCTGTTCACATTTTAATTTATAGAGTCTGACCACTCGTCCTGCTCGTTTCAAGCGGGACATGAGGAGATACATGTAGGCCTCTTTCACACACCCGTTTTGCACCTGACGGCGCCCCAGGCATTTTGCCGCAGCGCCGCATCCGGCAACTAGTATGAAAAACCGGATGAGATGCATCCGGTTTTTTGCCGGATCCGTTTCTGTGCTCCGGAAAAAAAACGGATCCGTCTCATCCGGTGTATCCGGTTTTGCATCCGTTTTCGACGGAATGCGCCGGATCCGGTTTCTAAAAACGCCCTTTTTTGGGGTTCCAAACATGATTGGCTACTGTAATCCTATATATACACTGTTCCTACAGGCCATCTTTGACAGGTTGTATAGGAGCAAGGTGCAGGTTGCAGAGAAGAGCAAGTAGCAAGTGATTGGCGAACATGGATGTCATTATCGGCAATATCTTCAAGAATCTTGTTGATTTTACTGCGGAGGCGAATCGCTTGAGGTTTATCGTTATGGAGAAGGAGCGAAAGATTGAGCAGCGCATTATGCGTCAGCGAAGACGACGCCGTATGTGGATCCACCCCATCACGGCACAGAGATTAACTTGTGGTGTGTATTCTACACTGAACATGGAGCTGTGAGAAAATCCAGAGAAATTTTTTGCCTATCTACGGATGAATAAAGAAAACTTTGACTATTTGCTGGAGCGTGTTGGAGACCAAATAAAAAAATCGGTCACGTATTGTCGGTTCTCTATTTCTCCGGCGGAGCGTCTCATGGTCACTATAAGGTAAGCTATATGTATTGGATCTGTTTGCTTGAGCACACTTGTAATTTTATAATTTATTTAACATCACAGGACAACTAGGAAACCATATCAGTAGTCCAAAATTTATTTATAAAACAGTGTTTCTCATTGATGTTATTATTTTTGGTATCTCCAATAGTTATAGCTGAGTTCTGGTATGTAATGCTGTGTTTCTGAAAAAATTTGTATTTTCTATTTTGTTTTCAGATTTCTGGCAACTGGCGAAACTCTGTCATCGCTCCATTTCCAATACCGCCTGGGAATATCAACGCTATCCGGCATAATAAAGTACACTTGTCGTGCTCTGTGGGATAGTTTGGTTGGAGAATTTCTTCCAGAGCCAACTACAGACCGGTGGCTTCAAATAGCGGACCAGTTTTTATGTCTCTGCCAGTTCCCCAATTGCCTGGGCGCTGTTGATGGCAAACACATCCGCATTCAAAAGCCTTCAGGAACCGGATCAGAATTCTACAACTACAAAAAATATTTTTCGGTCGTCCTGATGGCTATTGCTGATGCGTAAGTACTAGTTTATTGCGGTGGATATTGGGTCTTATGGACGGTCAAATGACTCCCAAGTGTTTAAACTTTCTGCTATGGGCCGTAAACTGTACGGAAACAATTTTCAGTTTCCACCCCCTAGGCCACTGCCTCAAACCTCAGGCCCACCAATGCCATTCGTTTGTGTAGGTGATGAGGCATTCCAGCTGTCCGAACACCTCTTGAAGCCGTACGCCAGCAGAGGATTAACACATACCAAGAGAATTTTCAACTACCGCCTCACAAGAGCCAGACGGATGGTGGAGTGTGCCTTTGGGATTATGACAGCTAAATGGCGTGTCTTTTTGACTGCAATAAACTTAAAGACCGAGACTGTGGATGATGTTGTTAAAGCGTGCGTGGTCCTACATAATTTTGTCCTAACCAAGGAACCGATTTCTATGGAGGACCACAATCAAGAAGCAACTTTGCACGACTACAGCAACATTACCACTCGCAGTACAGTCGCGGTTTCAAGAATGAGGGACCATTTTGCCCAATACTTTGCATCACCAGAAGGTAGAGTTGACTGGCAGGATGACAGATGTGATAAATGTATTTGTTTTTTTAAAGATTTCTGTACCCACAATAAACCTTTAAAAGTTAACTTGTCTACCTTCTTGTGTGTTTTCTACTGTCTGTAACCTTTTTGCCATAGTTGTGTCCCTGGCTGTTTTTTTTAACAAAAGTATTTCACCTTTTGTCCAAAAAAGTGTACATTGTAGGGCAGGGTTCCCCAACTCCAGTCCTCAAGGCCCACCAACAGGTCATGTTTTCAGGATTTCATTTGTATTGCTCAGGTGATAATTGCCTCACCTGTGCAATACAAAGGAAATCCTGAAAACCTGATCTGTTGGTGGGCCTAGAGGACTGGAGTTGGGCAACCCTCTTGTAGGGTATAACCTACAAGTACACAATTTTGGGAAAAAGATAATATACTTTGCATACTACACAACTTTGGCAAAAAGGTTAAATTTATGAACCTTTTAGCCAAAGTTAGGTGTTTTTTAATAATTGTGTTTGTGTTACCAAATAGCTTTACCTGTATACAAAATTTAAAACTTAACATCCTATAAATAAAAGACAGACAACAATGTTAAACCAATGAACAATTTATTTAAAAAAAAAAATTTTAATATAATTCTTATAAAAGTAGGCCTTTTGGCCAAATTTTTCACAGTGAAATAACCTTTATTTTTTATTAAACTTTTATTTTTGTCAACTTTATTTTTTTTTCCTAATTTAATGCAAAAAAAGAATTAACACATTACAGGTCAGAGTAGTGTGGGGTGGAAATACTGCTGGAGGGGCTGCGGGACACTTAGACCGTGGGAGTGTGGAGGGACGACTGGATGGTGGTGTGGAAGGAACAAGAAGAGGTGAAGGGGTGGAAAGACTAAAAGAATGGGAAGACAAGGCAGAACAGGTGGGTGGTGGTGGAGTGGATGGTTGGGCAGGAGGAGCAGGTGACATGGTAGTTAATTGGAAGGGGGAAGGAGATCGGTACGAGGTAGGAATGTGGTACGGGATAGGTGGCTGGTAGTGGGTAGGTTGCTGGTACTGGGGAGGTGACTGCAGTTGGGGAGGTTGCTGGAATTGGGGAGGTTGATGGAGCTGGGAAGGTGGCTGCTACTGAATAGGAAGGGAGTAGGGACGGCGGGTGGGGGGGAAGATGTACGGCGGCTGTAGGGGGGGGAGGTGGAGGAACGACTGGGGTGGATGGAGGAGGATGGGAGAGAACCTGCACTACAGCAGCGTGGCACGTGTGCATCACATAAATCTGCTGGTCAGCAGATAGCGGATCTATGCGCTCCGCAACCGACCTAAAAAAGCTGTGGTTCGGTGATGCTCTTGCCTCTGACTGCACAGTTTGCAGAAGTGTCTTTACCTCACCAACTACGGAGGTTATCTGATGAATGTCTGCGGCAAGTTGTTCAGATAATACCTTAAGACAGTTCTGGAAAGATGCATTCATATGCAAGAACTCGGGCGCATAGTTCTTTTCCTGACCCCTCTGACGCTGCCGCCCAGTACCCGCAGCTGTACTAGAGGTGGCAGTGTCAGAAGGGTGGGGTAAAGGGAATGCTATATCCTGACCAGCAGATTCATGTAATGCAGACGGCCACGATGCTCCAGCGCTGGTGGAGGGGACTGCGGGATCAAATGTGTGGGAAGGTGCAGATGTACCGGGGCGGTCGAAGTGTCCCTCGGTGTCGGTCTCCTGAGGGATCGCTCTAGAAGGCGCCAACTCTGCGGGCGCCCGAGTGCTGGTCACCGTGCTGTGGAAGAAAGAAAAAACATACAATTAATATACAGATGTGGAATGGCCCTGGCTGCAAAAAAACATTGGATAGATGTTAACATTTGATGGTAATATTTACCTTCTGGTGACCATTGTTTTTTTTTAAATCAGATGATTTTTATTTAAAAATTGTCAGCATGAAACTTTGACAGTACATTTAACTTTAGCATATAATATAAACCGTATTCAACCTGACAGGCAATATAACTATTCTTACATCCTAAGTCCCCTACCCTCTCCCCCTCCCCCCTAACCCCGTCCCTTTAAATCATTGCACATATCACACACCATGTCACATTTTGAATCCTTTTTTCGAGACAACCCCTTACGATCCCTGTTTAAAGTACCAACTCAGAGGGTCAAGGGCGCGTAGGCAGACGCATTCTTTCTCTCATAAGAGCCTCCGAAGCCAGGCCCGGGTGCTCCATCTGGTGACCATTGTTTCACGCAGGAACGCCAGGGCTCGTGCGTATTTATACTTGCTCTGGCGTCCTGAAGAACCACTCGGGGCCCGCATCTCCTTATTGAACTCCTTCTTAAAGCGATCCCTCACAGACCGCCACCGCTTCACAATTCTCTCCCCTGAAACGAGAAAGCACAAATTGGTTAGTATACAACATCAGTGTTTCCCAAACTTCATTCCTCCTGTCCCACAGAGGTCATGTTTTCAGTATTTCCATAGTGTTTCACAAAAGGAAATCCTGAAAACATGAAGCGTGGGTGACACGAGGACTGAAGTTTGGGAAACACAGCTTTACAGTCAGCAACATGAACTCTACTTACGGTGTTTAGTCTGGGACCTAACATCGAGGTCCTCCCAGCGGTCCACCATTGCTGCTGCCACTTCCTCCCAGAGCCGTCGGGTCACAACTTGATCCGAATGCCGGCGGTCCCCCATGTTCCACAGCGGCTCCCTTTCTCGGACCAGATCGATCATGAGCTCAACGTCGAGACCCTCCTCCGTGTCCGAGTCGGGAACACGCTGTGAAGCCTGTGAAATTAAAATAGAGAAAAACAAACATTACCATACACATTATCATCTGAAAATGAAAAAAGTATACATGTTAAACTGGAAAAAATTAAGAAAAAAATATTTAGATACCACATGTTTTAAAAAAAAAATAAAAATTTATATGAAATGTTACCAAAAATGGTAGTTAAAAAATTATCAAACTGAAAAATTACATTTTAAAAAAGCACCCGAAACAATAAGAAAAAAAATTGCGTAAAGAAAACCAAACATTGGAATTCCAAAAAAAAAAAAATTACTTACATGTTGGGAACAGCCGACAGTCTCAAGACGACTCTGGGAGGCGCTGGGAGGAACCCTTTGTTGGCTCCCAGATCCGAGAGACTAAAATGAAAAAAAAAATTAGGATATTGGTATGTGTTGTCCGCTGTGTCAAGTATGTACTAACTGGTTTTCTATGTGTTGTGTGTAGTGTGATGTTGTGTTTCTGCGATTGATGCAGGATACTTACGAATTGTGAGCCCACTCCGGGTATCTCTCCACCCCGTCCTTCTTCCTCTGGGAGCTCCTCGTCATCTTGCGATTCCTGTTATTAAAAAAAGACAATCAATACATATATCCCATACATAGATTGTGGAGAGAAAAAAAAATTAGATATTTTTACCGCCAATTCCTGACGATGGGTAGGAGGGCTCCCAGAAGAAGATGTGTCCTGCTCGGGCTCAAGTGGCTGGGAGGGAGGAGATGGAGGAGATGCTGCTGCTGCTGCTGACGCCGCCGTTTCTTCCGCCAAAGCCGCCATTGCGGCAGCTGCAGCAGCTGTTTGACGGTCTCTGCTGTGGAAGAAAGACACAAAAAGGGCCAGTGAATATATTTTTATATTCCTTGTCCCTGGCTGAAAGAGAAAAACAAACATATAATTTTTTAGGGAAATGGGGATGTAATATTTACTTTCTGCTGGCTGTCCTCTGTGCCCGTCTCTCCCCCTCTCTGCTTGCTGCTGTTGCTGCTGCTGCCGCCTCCGCCTGTCTTTGCCGTCTTCTGCTGTTGAGTAAAAAGGGACAGTGAATATACTATTCCTTGTCCATGGCTGAAAGAAAAACAAACATGTAATTTAGAGCAAAATGGGAGATGTCATAGTTACTTTCTGCTGGCTATCTCCGAGCTTGTATGTCATCTCCTCCCCTCTCTTCAGCTGTTGCTGCAGCCGCCGCCGCCTCTCGTTGACGTCTTCTGCTGTTGATTAAGGACACAAAAAGGGACAGTGAATATATTTGTATATTCCTTGTCCCTGGCTGAAATAGAAAAAAAAACATGTAATTTCTATGGAAATGGAGGATGTCATATTTACTTTCTGCTGGCTGCCCTCCTAGCTTCCAGGATGTCCTGTCCGCGTGCTGCTGCAGCTTCAGCTGCTGCCGCCTCCTCCCTTTCAAATCTTCTGCTGTGGAATAAACAGACAAAAAGGAACTGTGTTTATATGTATTGATTGTCCAAGTTTTAAAAAGTAAGATTCAAACATGGACAGGATTGAGCTTTATGTTGTACGGAACACAACATCCCGTCATTAATTGGACCCATAAACAGTACCAGGGGTACCCACCCTATCACTGGAAAAAATGCACATTTGATACAGTACCAGGGGGAACCACCCCATCAAAAAAAAAAAAAAATTAAAAAAAAAAAAAAATTAAATCAACATTATGATAGAAAAACATGCACATTTCAGATAGTAGCATGAGGAGCAACCCCATCGCAGGCAAAAAAAACAAAACACTAGATCAACATTATGATAGAAAAACATGCACATTTCACATAGTAGCATGAGGAGCAACCCCCATCACAGGCAAAAAAATTTTTAAAAAATAAAACACTAGAACATTATGATACAAAAACATGCACATTTCATATTGTCGCAGGAAGACCAACCACATCACAGCAAAAAAAAATGTTTAAAAAAAAAATACAGTAGATCAACATTCTGATAGAAAAACATTAACATTTCAGATAGTAGCAGGAGAAGCAACCCCCATCACAGGGAAAAAAAATTAAAACAGAAACCACTAGATCACCATTATGATAGAAAAACATGCACATTTCACATAGTAGCATGAGGAGCAACCCCCCATCACAGGCAAAAATAATGTAAAAAAATAAAACACTAGAACATTATGATACAAAAACATGCACATTTCATATTGTCGCAGGAAGACCAACCACATCACAGCAAAAAAAAATGTTTAAAAAAAAATACAGTAGATCAACATTTGATAGAGAAACATTAACATTTCAGATAGTAGCAGGAGAAGCAACCCCATCACAGGAAAAAAAATTAAAAAAAAAAACATAGATCACCATTATGATAGAAAAACATGCACATTTCAGATAGTAGCATGAGAAGCAACCTCCCATCACAGGCAAAAAAAATGTAAAAAATAAAACAGTAGATCAACATTATGATACAAAAACATGCACATTTCATATTGTCGCAGGAAGACCAACCACATCACAGCAAAAAAAAATGTTTTAAAAAAAAAATACAGTAGATCAACATTATGATAGAAAAACATGCACATTTTATATTGTCGCAGGAGGACCAACCCCATCACAGGCAAAAAAACAGTACCAGTACATCCACATTATCAATGAAACACATTCACTACAGTAGCAGGGGATACACAATATAACTTCCAAAAAATGCATATTTGAAACACTACCAGGGGGACCCACCCCATCAGCGGAAATATATTAACATTTCATACAGTACCAGGGGAACCAACCCCATCACAGCAAAAACATGAATTTGAAAATGTACCAGGGGGCAAAAAAACTGCAGTAGCTCAGGCAGCATTGGTGACATATGCGTTGTAAAATTTGGGGTGGGGTGAATGTGATATTTACGTCTGTTGTCCTGGCGCTCCATTGCCTGGCTGCGGATCCTGGTGCTGGCTGCGGATCCTGGTGCTGGCTGTGGAACTGGTGCTGGCTGCGGATCCTGGTGCTGGCAGCGGAAATGGTGCTGGCTGCGTATCCTGATGCTGTGGCTCTGGTTGTGGTCCTCTCTGGTCTGGAGCTATTGTGCATGGGATCTGATGTCCCACTGCATGCTTTTTTATATGTTTGCTGTGGGCTGGTATCTCAATTAAAAAACTAGATCCGGCCACCGGCCATAGACTTTCATTGTGACATGCAACGTTTTTGCCAGACGCCGGACGGCGACCAGACACCGGATCCAGCAAAAACCGGACGCGCCGCAGGGACATGCGGTGCCATCCGGCACTAATGTTAGTCTATGGAAAAAAAAAACGCATCCGGCATTACATTTCGCCGGATGCGGTTGGACAAAAAAATGCCGTAGCGCGCCGTCAGGTGCAAAACAGATGTGTGAAAGAGGCCGTAGTGATGCCCAAATATTTGAGCAGCCAAGCTCACAAGAAGGTGATGGTGGGAAAATGCAATTAGTGTCGCAAGAGGTGGATGATGATGAGACAAGTCAGGAGCAGGACAAGGGTGCGGAAGTGGAAGACGATGAACTCACTGACCCAACCTGAGAAAGTGACATGCAAAGCAAGGATAACAGCACAGAGGGAGGGATTGGCAGCAACACAACAGTTAAGGGTATGCCACACTAAACAACATCGCTAACGGGATCGCTAAAAAACGTCACTATTTAGCGATCCCGTTAGCGATGTTGTTGTGTGCGGCATCTACCAGCGACGAGGCCCCTGCTGTGATCTCGTTCATCACAGTGATCGTTCAGGACCCTATTTTTATCGTCGGCGTCCCGCTGGTATCGCTATATCGCTGAGTGTGGCACCTTTTGTTAGCGATTTAGCGGTACTTTTGTACCGCTAAAGTCGTTAAGGAGATCGCTAACCGCGATAGCGTCCTTAACGATATCGCTAAATGTGGCTGACACTAGCGATATAGAAACAATCCCGCTAGCGATCTCATTAGTATGCGACGCTAACGAGATCGCTAGCGGGATTGTGTAGTGTGGCAGTACTCTTAGAAAGAAGCAGTGGCATGGCCAGAGACACAAGGCAAACAAGTGTTTCTCAGAGCACTGACATGGGTGAACTTGCCAAGCCAAGTTTTAGTAGTTCCCGAGTCTGGCACTTTTTAAAAGACAGTCCAGTTAATCCAAAACAAGGCCATCTGCAACATCTGCCATGGCAGTATCAGCAGGGGCAGCACAACTACCAGCCTGATGACCACCAGCAAGCTCAGGCACATGACAGCAAAGCACTTGACTAGTGTGGCCAAATGCCAGTGTACAAAAACAGTGTCTACGGGTGACATCACTACCTCTTTCCCTGTTCTATGTCCACAACAATCCCATGTCCATGACACAGATGAAGATGCCTCCCACCTTGCACCTCTTGTTGCACACTTGCAAACACTGCCAGCACCCATGTCCAAGTCCTTGTCCCCGCACAGCATTTAGTTGTCTCTACCCCAGTCCTTGGAATGCAAGTGTAAATACGCAGTCACAAGCTACAATACTAAATGGCCACATTTCCAGAATGCTTGCCCTGGACATGTTGCGTTTGGGCTTGTGGAGACAGAAGATTTCTGCAACCTCATGGTGGCAGCTGTCCCTCTGTACTCGGTCCCCAGCTGCCACTATTTCTCCCGGTGTGCCTTCCCCCCCTTACACAAGCACGTGTCCCATAACATCAGCCATGCCCTGACCAACGTTGTTACTGGGAAGGTCCACTTAACCACGGACATGTGGACAAGTGCTTGTGGCCAGGGATGCTACATTTTGCTAATGGCAAAAAGGGTGAATATTGGGGAAGCTGAAACCCAATCAGACCCTGAGATGGAACATGTGCTACCGACATCGAGTATTGCAGGCCCTGGTTCGATCAGGGATGCCCCCACCTTCTACCGCAGTTCCGGCATCTCCTCCTCTTCACCCTCAGAAACGTCAACATCAGTCGCAAGCTGGAAGCACTGAAGCACTGCCTCAGACAAACGGCAACAAGCTCTGCTGAAGCTAATCTGCTTAGGTGACTAATTGCACATCTCTGCAGAAAGGTCTAACAGACCAGACTGATCTATGGTTCTCGCCCCTGAACCTACAACCAGGCATGGTCGTATGTGATAATGGGCGTAGCCTGGTGGCGGCTCTGAAGCTTCGCAACCTCGCACATGTACCATGCCTGACCCATGTGCTCAACTTAATGGCTCAGCGGTTTCTCAAAACCTTCCCAGATCAGTCTGAACTACTTGTGAAAGTAAGATACGTGTGGGCCCATTTCCACAAGTCGGCTACATCTGCCGCAGGCCCGACAGAGTTGCAGCAGCATTTGCAACTTCCAGCTGTCACGCGGTCTTATGATATGTGTACGATGTCAGTAAACTATTCTTAAAAGAACCACACTCTATACAACATATAGATTAGCAACATCAGCATGTAAATATAGAATAGATTTACCTGACACGATATCCGTTGAACTCAGGGTTAATCTTGAGGACTTGATACACTGTCACAGGAAAGAGGAGGACCGGGGGTCTAACCTGACCCTAAACTGGGGTCCTAACTAATCCCTCACCTTGGAGGTACTGATAATGGTTCAGAGGTCCAAGTCTCCAGCCTAACCCTGTCTCCTATCAGTCCCTGAACCCTGTAATCAGTCCTAAGAAGGATTCTGATTAACACCAGAGGGATATGGCCTGATCTCTGCTAAATACACAGATTAGACATATAATACAGACTGGAGAAAACAGACTTGCATACACACTCAAACACAGAAGGAACATAAATGATCTGGGATATTAAACTCTAAGCAAGGTGAGCTTAAAAACAACTAAGGAGCTCTTTAACTTAAGTCTATACAGATACAATCCTATCTGTGGTCTGCATGAAGAATTTCACTGGCAACTCCCAACACAGACAACCAGAGATTTAAAGGAAACCAATCAACAAATAATTAATTGCAGCCGGGAGAAAACTGCACCCAGTCCCAGAACTGAGCACAGACAGAATTAACTCCCTAACTGCCAAACACAAAGAAACAGCAACTCAGCTGTGAAAAGTCAGACTGTGCAACCGCGACGATCTTCGTGGCGATGCACACATGACAGTACCCCCCCCTTTTACGAGGGGCCTCCGGACCCTCAGGGCCAGGTTTGCCCGGGTGAGTTCTGTGGAAGGTCCGCACCAAACGATCTGCGTTAATGTCAGACGCAGGAACCCACGTCCTCTCCTCTGGACCATACCCCTTCCAATGCACCAAGTACTGAAGGGACCGGCGATTCAGACGTGAGTCAATGATCTTTGACACTTGAAACTCCAAGTTACCATTGACCACCACTGGAGGAGGAGGTAGAGGTGATGGTATGACTGGTGCCACGTACCTCTTAAGTAATGACTTGTGGAACACATTGTGTATTTTAAACGTAGGAGGGAGGTCCAGACGAAATGCCACAGGATTAATTATGGAACTGATCCTGTACGGCCCGATGAATCTGGGGCCCAGCTTCCAGGAGGGAACTTTAAGTTTTATATTCCTGGTAGACAACCATACCAGATCGTTCACATTAAGATCTGGACCAGAAACTCTCCTCCTATCAGCCATACGTTTATAACGGTTCCCCATAGCACTCAGATTATTCAATACACCTCTCCACACTGAAGCAAGTGACGACGAGAAACGCTCCTCCTCAGGAACCCCAGAAGGGCCCCCCCCATTGAATGTACAAAACTGGGGATGAAAACCATATGCCCCAAAAAACGGGGACTTACCAGTGGACTCGCTCCGCCTGTTGTTAAGAGCGAACTCTGCCAGAGGCAAAAAAGAAGACCAGTCCTCCTGGTTCTCTGAGACAAAACACCGAAGATAAGTCTCTAGGCTTTGATTCAGACGCTCTGTCTGACCATTGGTCTGCGGATGAAAAGCCGAGGAAAATGACAATTGCATCCCCCGACGTAAACAAAATGCCCTCCAAAACTTGGACACAAACTGAGACCCCCTATCTGACACCACATCAGAAGGCAACCCATGAAGTCTCACAATCTCCCCAATGAACACCTGCGCCAGAGTTTTAGCATTAGGGAGGGCAGGAAGAGCAATGAAATGTGCCATCTTACTGAACCTGTCAACAACCACCAGTATGACAGTCTTCCCTGACGACTGAGGAAGGTCCGTGATGAAGTCCATAGACAAATGAGTCCATGGACGCTCCGGAAGTTTCAAGGGTAAGAGGGTCCCAGACGGACGGGTATGAGGGGTCTTAGAGCGAGCACAAACCCCACAGGACGCGACAAAAGTTAAAACATCTTTATTAACGTTAGGCCACCAAAACCGGCGAGAAAGGAGATCTAAAGTAGCCTTACTCCTGGATGTCCTGCTAAAGCAGAATTATGATGTGCCTCAATAACCTTTTGTCTCAACTGATTTGGGACAAACAGTCTCCCTGGAGGTCCTGCAGGGGCGTCCCCCTGAGCCTCTAACACCTCCTCCTCAAGCTCAGAACACACAGCCGACACTACCACCCCCTCCTGAAGGATAGGAATCGGGTCATCCATTTTCCCGGCCCCTGGGAAACTGCGAGACAAGGCATCCGCCTTAACATTCTTAGATCCAGGGCGATAAGTGACAACAAAATTAAACCTGGTAAAAAACAACGACCATCGAGCTTGTCTGGAATTCAGACGCTTAGCAGATTCCAAATACAGCAGGTTCTTGTGATCAGTAATGACGGTGACCGGGTGGACTGCCCCCTCCAAAAAGTGACGCCATTCTTCAAAAGCCAACTTAATGGCCAAAAGTACCCTATTGCCGATATCATAATTCCTTTCGGCGGACGACAATTTTTTAGAAAAGAAAGCGCACGGATGCCATTTACCAGGGGACGGACCCTGGGACAATATTGCACCCACCCCTACGTCAGACGCGTCCACCTCCACAACGAACGGCTGTGATGCATCTGGTTGGATGAGAACGGGTGCCGAAGCAAAACATTTTTTCAAAGAGGAAAAAGCTTGGCAAGCTTTGTCCGACCATTTAGAAAAATCCGTCCCTTTTCTTGTCATGTCAGTGAGAGGTTTGACAACAGATGAGAAATTACAAATAAATTTCCGGTAGTAGTTAGCAAACCCCAGAAAACGCTGCAGAGCCTTAAGATCCTCTGGCTGATCCCATTCAAGCACTGCTCTCACCTTTTCAGGGTCCATACGGAAACCGGAGGCTGACACCAAGAAACCCAAAAACTGAAGTTCCTGTACGGCGAATACACACTTTTCCAGTTTGGCGTATAGTTTATTGTCTCGCAAGATCTGCAACACCTGTCTCACATGCTCCTGGTGAGACACAAGATCTGGTGAGTAAATTAAAATGTCATCCAAATATACGACCACAAACAGCCCCACCAGATGACGAAAAATGTCATTAACAAAATGTTGGAATACTGCTGGTGCAGTAGTCAGACCAAAAGGCATGACAAGGTTCTCATAATGTCCCTCCGGCGTGTTAAACGCCGTTTTCCACTCATCCCTTCTTTTATCCTAATCAGATTATACGCCCCCCTGAGATCCAATTTAGAGAACCATTTGGCGCCAACAATTTGATTGAAGAGATCAGGAATCAGAGGGAGTGGATACGGATCTCGAACAGTAATCCGATTAAGTTCGCGGAAATCCAAGCAAGGGCGTAGGCCTCCATCTTTTTTCTTCACAAAGAAGAACCCCGCGGCCACTGGGGAAGATGAAGGTCTAATATGCCCTTTGGCCAGACTTTCCGAAATATAATCTTTCATAGCCTGCCTCTCAGGACCAGAAAGGTTATATAACCTAGCTTTAGGTAACTTAGCATCAGGAAGTAAATTAATAGAGCAGTCATATACGCGATGAGGAGGCAACTCCTGACACCCCTCCTCAGAGAACACATCCCCAAAGTCCTCCAAAAAAGGAGGCAAAGTACTAGGCACGACCGCACTGATAACTGTGTTCATGCAGTTACTTTTGCAAAACTCCCCCCATTGGCTTATATCTCTGGACTGCCAATTAATCACAGGGTTATGTTTAACCAACCAAGGAAGTCCCAACACAATAGGAGTAGGTAGACCCTCCAACACATAACAAGATAATAGTTCCCTATGTATTGCCCCTACCCGAAGGTCAATGTTATGAACCTCATGAACAAAGCTACCTTTGCCGAGAGGCCTGGCGTCAATGGAGAATATAGGGATCGGTTTGACCAATACACTCAGATGCTTACCTTGAGCCTGAGCAAACTGAGCGTCAACCAGATTAGCCCCGGACCCACTATCAAGAAGAACAGAAAATCTCTCCACTCTCGTACCAACCACCACCTCCACTGGTACAAGGAACTGAGAAGAACTAGCGGACGAAATACATACTCCCAGGTTGTCGTCCACCACACAACCTGGGATTAACAGTTTTCCGGCGACTTTTTGCTCAACAAGGCACGGGATGGACATCCCCCAACAAAATGTCCCTCTTTCCCGCAGAAGAAACACCTTCTAGTCCTGCGGCGTACAGCCAATCCCCTCCTACGAAATGATGTCCCTCCCAACTGCATAGGCTCCTCCGAACAGACAAGGGGAACCTCAACATAAGGGACTTTAGTAGTAGGTGGAGTAACAACAGGGGCGGAGTTACCTCGCACCTCTCCCGGAGCCGTCTATCAGTACGGATAGCTAGGGCCATAGCAGCCTCCAGTGATGGAGGAGAATCATACTGAGCCAAAACGTCCTTTAATTTGTCAGAAAGCCCATGACAAAACTGGCTCCTAAGAGCTGGGTCATTCCACTGAGTATCTGTGGCCCATCTACGGAACTCAGAAGCAAATTCCTCCGCGGACGATCTCCTGCTGTATCTTACGTAATTTTGTCTCAGCAAGAGAGACCCGATCTGGGTCATCATATACCAAACCCAGGGCAGTAAAAAATCGATCTACTGACTGTAGAGCCGGTGATCCCGGAGGAAGGGAGAAGGCCCAGGATTGAGGGTCCCCTTGTAGGAGCGAGATAAAATTCCCACTCTCTGCTCTTCACTCCCTGATGATCGAGGCCGAAGCCGAAAATACAATTTACATGCTTCCCTGAAGGTAAAAAATTTGTCTCGCCCACCAGTGAACCTGTCCGGGAGAGCTACTTTAGGTTCAAATCTGGTTTGCTCCGAGGGAGACAAAACTTTGGACTTAATGTCCGTCAGCTCCATGGATAATCCCTGCAACTGCAGAGCCAGCTGGGCTACTGGATCCATGGCAACTGGGAATAATTTTATGGGCCAGTGAAAATGTCACGCGGTCTTATGATATGTGTACGATGTCAGTAAACTATTCTTAAAAGAACCACACTCTATACAACATATAGATTAGCAACATCAGCATGTAAATATAGAATAGATTTACCTGACACGATATCCGTTGAACTCAGGGTTAATCTTGAGGACTTGATACACTGTCACAGGAAAGAGGAGGACCGGGGGTCTAACCTGACCCTAAACTGGGGTCCTAACTAATCCCTCACCTTGGAGGTACTGATAATGGTTCAGAGGTCCAAGTCTCCAGCCTAACCCTGTCTCCTATCAGTCCCTGAACCCTGTAATCAGTCCTAAGAAGGATTCTGATTAACACCAGAGGGATATGGCCTGATCTCTGCTAAATACACAGATTAGACATATAATACAGACTGGAGAAAACACAGACTTGCATACACACTCAAACACAGAAGGAACATAAATGATCTGGGATATTAAACTCTAAGCAAGGTGAGCTTAAAAACAACTAAGGAGCTCTTTAACTTAAGTCTATACAGATACAATCCTATCTGTGGTCTGCATGAAGAATTTCACTGGCAACTCCCAACACAGACAACCAGAGATTTAAAGGAAACCAATCAACAAATAATTAATTGCAGCCGGGAGAAAACTGCACCCAGTCCCAGAACTGAGCACAGACAGAATTAACTCCCTAACTGCCAAACACAAAGAAACAGCAACTCAGCTGTGAAAAGTCAGACTGTGCAACCGCGACGATCTTCGTGGCGATGCACACATGACACCAGCTCACCGACTGGTGTGTGAGGTCACCATGCTTTGGAATTCAACGTTACATATGTCGGTAAGGATTTGTGAGCAGCAGATGGCAGTAGTTGAATAGCTACACCATGCACGTCGGTATTCCGGTCAGCCTCTCCATATAAGAGCCAATGAGTGGGATGGATGTCTGACATCTGTGCGGTTCTCCAAAACTTTGAGGACTCGATCAAGATTGTGAGCGGTGATGAACCCATAATCAGAGTCACCATCCTGCTTTTCTGAAATGCTCACTGCTCACAATTAAAGAAGGAGGATTTGCAGGTAGATCAAGTTGAGATGGAGGAATAAACTATACTGGTTGATGCTACACAGTCCAGCCTCATCTCATCTTCTCAAGGTGTATTGAGTGATAATGAGGAGGAGGAGTAACAGGAGCTGTTTGCCTGCCATCTGTTCAGCGTGGATAGCCTTAAGACGAGGAAGAGCGAGAGGAAGAGGAGGACAACATGGACAGTTGCCCTCTTAGTGGGGACAGGGAAGTCTTGGCTGTTGGCAGTCTGACACACATTCGTGCACAAGGCAGGGTTCCACTGCCTTTCTCATGACCCTCGGTTGTATGCATTTTGGCCAGCAATAATTACTGGTTGGTCACCCTTGCAGACCCACGATACAAGGAGAACTTTACATCTCTCCTTCCTGTGGGGAGAGGTCTAATAAAATGTTGCCGTACCAGAAAGCCCTAGATGAATTATTAAAAAAATTCCCATCTGACAATTCAGAGGTCACAGTTCCTTGGACAACCAAGGAGTTGAAACTAAGGAAACACACACCAGATGCAGCAGAGGCAAGGGAACACTATCAAAGGTCTGGGACAGTTTTTTTTCAGATCCTCCCAGCTCCCAGACCCTGATGCGTGGGGTACTCTGACAAGGAGGGAAATGTTTTGAAAGATGCTAAAGGAGTACCTTACCAGCGTAATCCATGATTCCTCTGTGCATTACAACTATTGGGTCTCCAAGCTTGACATGTAGTATTAACTTGGAGGTCCTTGGATGCCCTGCTGCTAGCGTTTTGTCAGGCCGGGTTTTTAGTGCTGCTGGGGATATTATAACCGATAGACTGAGGGGGTCAATATCCATGGCCCCTTACCAGCCTAAGAATACTAGCCTCCAGCTGTGAGCATTAGAATTTATTTTAAATTATTTATTTAAATAATTTAAAAAAAAGTGTGGGGACCTCTCTATTCTTGATAACCAACCTTGTTGAAGATGACAGCTGAGGGTTGCAGACCCCATCTGGCTGGTTATAGAAAATACAGGGGAACCTACGCCATTTTTTTCATTTATTTATTTATAGCGCAGGTGGCGGCTGATGAATAGCTCCATCTGCCGCTCCTGCGGTCACTGTTATTAGTAGCAGCAGGGGTAGGCTGATGGGTAGTAATAGTCCCATCAGCCACCACCTGCTCTCTCTTTTATCACTGAAATGTATCTCTCATTCTCCCCTGCTCACGCCGATCGCCGGCAGAGCAAGGGAGAATGATGAGGGCCATGTTCAGCATCCGGCGCCGGGGATCAGTACTTACTGCAACGCTTCTTCTTTGGCGCCCGTCCGTGTGGTACTGATGCGGCACATGGTTGTCACACGTATTACAAACACGGACACTGACATCTCCGGTACTGGAAATATCAGGACGTGTGAAATAGGCCTCATTGCGGGTTTTTATGATTGGCAGCTGTCATGCTAAAAGATGCTTTTTATTGCAAAAAAATAGCTTTTGCATCACCACATTTTGAGAGCTATAATTTTTCCATATTTTGGCCCACAGAGTCATGTGATGGCTTGGTTTTTGTGGAACGAGTTGATGTTTTTATTGTTACCATTTTTGGGCACATTACTTTTTTTATCGCTTTCTATTCCGATATTTGGGAGGCAGAATGAAGAAAAACCAGCAATACATGAATTTCTTTTTTTGGGGGTGTTATACCATTCTGTGTGTGGTAAAATTGATAAGGCAGTTTTTTTCTTCGGGTCAGTACAATTACAGCGATGCCTCATTTATATCTTTTTTTTATGTTTTGGCGCTTTTAATACAATAAAAACTTTTATAGGAAAAATAATTATTTTTGCATCATTTTATTCTGAGAGCTATAACTTTTTTATTTTTCCACTGATGGAGCTGTATGACAGCTTGTTTTTTGCGGGACAATATGACGTTTTCAGCGGTACTATTTTTATTTACATCCGTCTTTTTGATCACATGTTATTCCACTGTTTGTTTGGCGGTATGATGATAAAGCATTGTTTTTTTGCCTTGTTTTTTAGTTTTTTTATGGTGTTTAAAGGAGTTAACTAGTTCGGCAGTTTTATAGGTCGTTGCGGACGCGTCGATACCAAATATGTGAACTTTTATTGTTTAGATTTTTTGTTCCATTCAAATATTTATTTAGTGAAAGAATAAATATTGATTTTTTTATTATTATTTTTTTTTTTTTAAATATTTTTACAATTATTTAAATTTTTTTTTACTTCTTTCTAACTTTTTTACTTCGTCCCACTATGGGACAATCATTTTTTACAGGCTGGTCGCTTCTATAGTATGCAGATGAAAAAGCATCTGGATGCCATAGAAGCTTTCAGCTCTGCATGGACAGGGAGACCTGCTGATCATGCACTGTGCATGATGAGCAAGTTTCTTAGCTCTGGTGATTTGGATATTGTCATGACGATATCGGGTCACCATGACAACGATTGGGACCCTGCGTCACACCGCTGGGTCTCCGATCCAAAGACAGAAGGGCTGTCAGCCCTCCGCCTGCTTCCGGAATGATGCGATCGTGTTAGATTCCAACATTTCGGGGGGGGGGAGAAACTGCCGGGAGCGGTCTTTGACATGGACGGAATATTACGTTCGATGTCAGAAAGGGGTTAAAAGCTGTTAGTGGAGGAGCATTTTTTTTCTCTAATTTATTTTGCCTTATATGCAAGTCATTATTCCGGAAAGAATGTTCCTTAACATTTTTTCCAGTAAAATCCATTTTATGTTCGGTTTTGTATGTTTTATTGTCAGTCCGTAAAAGTGGCATAATACTCTGACAACATTGTTCCCAGCAGTGACCTGGGAGTCAGAGATGCTTCCAGGGGTCTTCCCCATGCTGTTCCCACTCCATTTTGGAGCTGTTTCCACCATTTTCAGCTATTTTTAGACCCCCTCCAGACCTCCGGGGGCACCGGAAAAATGCTCGAGTTTCTCATTGATTCCATTATTCTTGTGAGTCGAGCACCCGAGCATTCCAATTTGCTCAAAATGAGTAACGAGCACCCGAGCATTTTAGTGCTCTCTCATCATTAGTAGTTTCCTATTCCCTACAACTTACCACAGTAACTTTTACCATTAGCTCTTTACTAAGAACAGCCATTGATTATTACCATCTCGTGAACATTATTTCCTGTCACTAAGATGATCATCCCTATTTATCTACCTTATATACCTTACACTTGGATCTTATATAATATGTTCTATATTAGAGCTAATTGATCTCACCCTCCAATGTGGTTCCTCTACATGGATTCTCCTTTGGATCGTTTAATTATAATTTTGAAAGATAATTTCTACTTTTTTGTTTATATATCATTCTTATCACTAAATATATAGACCTAGCTATTTTTGTAGACTTGAGATATCATAGTTTTTCTTGGAATACACAGATTTACCTTGATAAAGGCCTTATACGGCAGAAACGTTGACTTACTATATTTTCTGTGAACACATGGACTTCTGAATGAATTCCACATACTTTTTTGACTTGCTATTTTGTGTGCCGAAGTATTTTGTGGATATATTTGAGACGTACGTCTTACTTCAGAGCACCTTCACATTAATGTTGAGCATTAACTCACTTCCTAATAATTCTTTTGTTACTTTCCCTTTCGCCAATGACCAGCAGATGGCAGTGTTTGCCCACAGATGCTTGGACACTAACCCTACTGTCTTTTCTAATATCTACTTCCTATCAGCAGCTCCCCATAGATACTGTTGCCAGCAGTCTACCAGAACTTCATGACCAGGAATGGAGAAGTGATCACTGCTCTGAGCAAGGTGGTCAGACTGAGGATACAACAAGGCACTTGTTTCCTAGGAAGGCCCCAGCTTTATTTTACAGTGAGATAATTCTATTGCAGCAAACATTTCAATGACACAGAAACTCGCCATCCTTGTCATCTCACACGTAGATTGACCACAGAGGTCAGCAATGTTGTGGTTCTCAGTCAGATGACTTCCAGTTCTGGACCAGGTTCTCCTTCTGCTCAGCTGTGAGATCTGAAGCCAAGATTTGTGACTCCTAGGAATAACCACAGACGATTTGGCCTCATTTCTATTGCTGTAATGGAGGCCACACTTCATTGTCCAATACAAAGAGGCAAATCCTTAATGGCCGCAAGTCCTAGGAACCAAGGTCCTATACAAAGACTTGTGATCTGTAGATAGAATGGAAATAGATGGTTAATAATGGGTGGGAGGATGGTAAGAAAACACTCATAGGGATGATGCCACATGAACACCCTCATCCCCTTGAAGTCACTCTTCCATGGGTCCTTACTTTACCCCTTTCTAATGCCACAATTTTATGAATTAATATGATAAATAAGGGGTAAGGTTTCTCCTTGTGGAGAGTGACATACCAGCTCTGGCGTGTCGAGGTAAGGAGGCTTATTCACCGTGCAATGCTCCTCTGGGAAATTTTATATGCAAATTGCCTCTTCAAAAAAAAAAAAGGACTTGTACTCTATAGCGCCACCTATTGGAAGTAGCGATCCTACAAGTCACAATCAACCCTTTAACGAGTCTTGTAATATGACTTGGGACAAAAGCCAAATCAGTATCTATAGAGTACAAGTCCTCTTTTTTTTGAAGAGTCAATTTGCATATGATAAATAACCAATTCTGTCATGGTTAGTGGGTGATTTTGATGTTGTGGATCAGGGGCGGAACTATCGTTTAAGCAGGGGAAGCAGCTGCCACAGGGCCCGGGCTAGAAGGGGGCCCGTCCCTGCTGCAGCTGCTTCACCTACCACCACGGTAGTTCCGGGGCCCGCCGCCACCTCCGGCGCCGCTATGCAGGGCCGCCATCAGGGCATTATTAGCGTAGCTACCGGGGGGGGCAGAGGGGGACCACCCGGAGCTACGCCACTGTAACTGCACAGCACGCCGACACAGTTACTTTCTGCGGCAGAGCAGGGAGAATCAATCTCCCTGCTCTGCCGCCCGGCCGCTATGGGGCCTGAGCAGGCGGTGGGGGGCCCGGTGCCAGCAGTGGGCCCCCCGCCCGTCATCGGAGGGTCAGCTGTATCGGCATCCAGCCGATACAGCTGACCGCATTGAGAGAGAAGGAGCGAGCGCTCCTCCTCTCCCATAATCCCCCTCTCAGCGTCTGACAGCGGGCGCGATGACGTCACTGCCCGGCGCCAGCAGTCAGACGCTGAGAGGGAGAGCAGTGAGCAGCGCAGGAGCCGGGAGCAAGAGAGGTGAGTACAGGATTTATTATTTTTGTTAAGGGGGTGCATTATAAGTAAGGCTGCATATGGGGGACTGCGTTATAAATGACTGCCTATGGGGTGCATTATAAATAAGGCTGCATATGGGGGAGTGCATTATAAATGACTGCCTATGGGGTGCATTATAAATAAGGCTGCATATGGGGGACTGCGTTATAAATGACTGCCTATGGGGTGCATTATAAATAAGGCTGCATATGGGGGAGTGCATTATAAATGACTGCCTATGGGGTGCATTATAAATAAGGCTGCATATGGGGGAGTGCATTATAAATGACTGCCTATGGGGTGCATTATAAGTAAGGCTGCATATGGGGGACTGCGTTATAAATGACTGCCTATGGGGTGAATTATAAGTAAGGCTGCATATGGGGGAGTGCATTATAAATGACTGCCTATGGGGTGCATTATAAATAAGGCTGCATATGGGGGAGTGCATTATAAATGACTGCCTATGGGGTGCATTATAAATAGGATGCATATGGGGGACTGCGTTATAAATGACTGCCTATGGGGTGCATTATAAGTAAGGCTGCATATGGGGGAGTGCATTATAAATGACTGCCTATGGGGTGCATTATAAATAAGGCTGCATATGGGGGAGTGCATTATAAATGACTGCCTATGGGGTGCATTATAAGTAGGCTGCATATGGGGGACTGCGTTATAAATGACTGCCTATGGGGTGCATTATAAGTAAGGCTGCATATGGGGGAGTGCATTATAAATGACTGCCTATGGGGGTGCATTATAAATAGGCTGCATATGGGGGACTGCGTTATAAATGACTGCCTATGGGGTGCATTATAAATAGGCTGCATATGGGGGACTGCGTTATAAATGGCTGCCTATGGGGTGCATTATAAATAAGGCTGCATATGGGGGACTGCGTTATAAATGGCTGCCTATGGGGTGCATTATAAATAAGGCTGCATATGGGGGACTGCGTTATAAATGACTGCCTATGGGGTACATTATAAATAAGGCTGCATATGGGGGAGTGCGTTATAAATGACTGCCTATGGGGTGCATTATAAATAGGCTGCATATAGGGGACTGCGTTATAAATGACTGCCTATGGGGTGCATTATAAATAGGCTGCATATGGGGGAGTGTATTATAAATGGCTGCCTATGGGGTGCATTATAAGTACGGCTGCATATGGGGGAGTGCATTATAAGTAAGGCTGCATTTGGGGGAGTGCATTATAAGTAAGGCTGCATATGGGGGTGCATTATAAGTACAGCTGCATATGGGGGAGTGCATTATAAGTACGGCTGGATATGGGGGTGCATTATAAGTACGGCTGCATATGGGGGAGTGCATTATAAGTAAGGCTGCATATGGGGGAGTGCATTATAAGTACGGCTGGATATGGGGGTGCATTATAAGTACGGCTGCATATGGGGGAGTGCATTATAAGTACGGCTGCATATGGGGGAGTGCATTATAAGTATGGCTGCATATGGGGGTGCATTATAAGTACGGCTGCATATGGGGGAGTGCATTATAAGTAAGGCTGCATATGGGGGAGTGCATTATAAGTACGGCTGCATATGGAGGTGCATTATAAGTACGGCTGCATATGGGGGAGTGCATTATAAGTAAGGCTGCATATGGGGGAGTGCATTATAAGTAAGGCTGCATATGGGGAGTGCATTATAAGTAAGGATGCATATGGGGGAGTGCATTATAAGTAAGGCTGCATATGGGGGAGAGCATTATAAGTAAGGCTGCATATGGGGGAGTGCATTATAAGTAAGGCTGCATATGGGGAGAGCATTATAAGTACGGCTGCATATGGGGGTGCATTATAAGTACGGCTGCATATGGGGGTGCATTATAAGTACGGCTGCATATGGAGGTGCATTATAAGTACGGCTGCATATGGGGGTGCATTATAAATAAGACTGCATATGGGGTACATTATAAGTAAGGCTGCATATGGAGTACATTATAAATAAGACTGCCTATGTGGTGCATTATAAATAAGAATGCATATGGGGTACATTTCAAGTAAGGCTGCATATGGGGTGCATTATAAGTAAGGCTGCATATGGGGTGCATTATAAGTAAGGCTGCCTATGGGGTACATTATAAATAAGACTGCCTATTGGGTGCATTATAAATAAGGCTGCCTATGGGGTGCATTATAAATAAGACTGCCTATGGGGTGCATTATAAATAAGACTGCCTATGGGGAGTGCATTACAATATAGAGGCTGTCTGTTGGGGTGCATTATAATACAGAGGCTGCCTATAGGGGTGCATTACAATACATGGGCTGTCTATGGGGGTACATTATACTATATTGAGGACTATCTGGTGTATTATGCTATATGGAGGCTATCTAGGGGGCCATCATACAGTGTGGGGATTATAGTGGCGGGGCCATCATACAGTGTTGGAGCCATTAAATAGTTTGGGGATATTAAGGGTCAGTATATATCCAGTGATGGGGCATTATACTGTGTATAGGGGAGCTTATTGTTATAGGGGAACTCTGGTTACTGTGGCTGTCAAA
>JARQOD010000001.1:504118220-504209419 GCA_033576555.1 Oophaga sylvatica
AACAGCTATTTATCTGTTCGCAACCATTGGGGCATTAAGGCAGTTCCAGGGGACACACAGTCCCACATACCCCTCAAACACATCCGATTATTCCAAATGATCAGACCCAACCATATCGGTACCGATCATCAACATTGTTCTACTTCAGATAAAATTACCTTTCCACCTTTTCTTCTCTGCTTTTTCCTTTTTATTATAGCGCTTTAAAAGAAACAGTCCAGAAATCACCACCAGGGCTGAGGGAATTAAAAACAGGGTGTAATAGTGACGCCCGTCACCTGTAAAGAGTAAGAAAACTTATGTAACTATGTATTACAATACTCTATATACAATATAAATGATTGTAGTACTCATACATCTAGTGATAGCAGCAATGGGGCACCAGTTAGTCCATGGCTACCATAGCAAAGTATGTGCACCCCTCAGACTGTATAGGTGACATTAAAATGCTGTTCTTTGTGTAACCACTTAGATGCTATAGTCAACAATGACCATTCTACCTGAGAGGTTTAACAGCAACACCAATGCTTGAAAGTTTTGAAAACCTTCAGAATTTTTCATATTTCTGCCTAAGGCTAGGTTCACATTAGCGGTTGTGTGCGCAGCGTATCATCTGCATGCACAAACGCAAGCCAAAACGCATGCTAGCGCATGCTAACACAGCGGTTTTTATCCTCATCAGCTTACACATGATACAAAAAAAACACTGCGTGAGCTTGCATTTGCATGCATTTTGGCATGCGTTTGCGTTATTTATGCGCATACGTTTGATATTTCCAGGTGCTGTAATCAGTTCCTGGATATGCGCAGTCTGAAGTCCGCATGCATTTCGAACACATCCATGCATACCAATGCGTTCCCACAGAAAGTAATACGTTGTTTTGATGCACTCATCCGCATGCGCATGACTGCGCATAGTTGACGGATTTTTGACGTTTCAAAAATGCAACATGTTGCGTTTGACGCGCACCACATTGGTGTGGTAGATACCAGGGCTATGGGGTACTCGGAGCCGAGCCCATTGATTTCTATGGGAGATGTCACTGGCAGCGGGACTCGGTCCGTGGCCCTGGCGGTCATGCAATGGGGGATATTTACAGGGGAATATAAGGATAGGTAGTTCGTGACGCCACCTGTGGTATCTGGTCAATTGGACCACGCTGCTGTAAGGATCTTCACAGGGGATGTTATGGGGGCAGCTGGGTGGTAAGTCTCCCACAGGTGAGACTGGTCCCTGGAAGTCTATGGTGATTATGCAGGGTGTAGATAAGAATTCAGTCACACACAATGCAGCTTCTTTTCATACCTTTACTGGTAGATGGTTCAAGCAGGTCCCGGGGAGCTGGTCGGGGTGGAGAATGCACATTTGGATAACCGCTGAGCAGGTTAGAGGCCTCCTTACTTCATATATATGTGAGTCCAAACTTGCATGAAGCGAAGTTAACTCTTTCAATAGCAACTACGCCCGGCCGACATAGTGGTAGAGCCTTTTCTGTGGTAGAACTAAGTCTATTTCTGCAGCGTCCCGCTAGACTCCTGTTCTCCTGACTCCAGTTACGTATCGACACATTGGCTGCCTTCTGCTACCTGTAGTCCAGAAAGCCTCCGGTTTTCTTATCACTAAGCATGAAGCTCTAGCAATGCCTCGGACTCCGGTGTCCGGTGAATTAGTGCAGGTAATCGGGTACCTGAAGCACTTCTCTGTCCTTCTCCACTGCGCCCTTCGCCCTGCTTTCGCTCTTAGCATAAGCACTTGTAGCTTTTGGTGGAAATGTCAGCTTTCTCCAGAGCTCGCTGAGCAGCTTTCAGTATCCTCCTTGTTTCAGCTTCTGCTGAGGTACTGATTAAGGGTAGCTCTGACTAGGCTAGGATGATTCACTTCATCCGTACTAGCCTCCACTTCCTTGTCAGGTGAGCTACGCTAGCTCAGCGAGGATTCAGTCCTCCCTCCTCTCCAAGTCCAGACTGAACTGGCACTGAACTGCACTGTCCTAAGACAGGAAAACTGACTGATCTGAGCTCTTCTCAGACAGGAAACTTGAATCTCTCACTGAACTGTCCGAAGACAGGAAGCTTGAATGCTGACTGCTACGTGTCACTCCCTTTTATACCCCTAGTGGGTGTGCCTAAAAGTGTGAGTGAAGTGAATGATATCAAGCTTTTGCGGTTACCTTCCTGTGCATTCTCCTGGATTTATGTGTGCCTGACATAGCTGGGCCACACATCCCCCCTTGGTTAAACACACACTCCCGGGCTGTAAAAGAGAAAAAGAAAAACATTTTTGTTTTGCATATAACAACAACATTTTAACTCTTCCCATCCGGGAGGTAAGACTTCTTGAACGTTACAATTTGTACATTAGAAAAATACGAAAGTATCAAAAGTATCAAAACATTCTCATTATACAAGACAATATTCTTGTGGAGGACCCGCACCAAAAACCTCCCACGTGGGTCCTGGGTGGGCTGCAGGACTTCTGACTGCAGACCTCACTCTAGGCCCACCATACGGGTTTTTCTTCAGAGGTAGATAGTAATGGTTTCATGTAAAACCAAGATATGGCACCGTAGTGCAAACTATTTACATTGAAAGTTTTTGGGCTGGCACAGTCCACAGCCACGCAGTCCATGCATGAGAAAAGGTACATTTCAAGACATATAAATAGAAATCACATTAATACTTTTTCAAACTTTATACAATTCTTCAGATGCAATAAACCCTGTCTGGGTCTTGCTAACTAATTTACTAGGACTACTCTTGATAACGAATAGGTAATCTTCCTTTCGTTGTACGTTCTGACCTACGTGGAGTGGTGTCAAGTGTAGTAGTCTCTAGCCTATCTGCTCTGTGTAACGGCAAACTATAGATACGACTCCACCTCTCTAGGGACCTGGCAAGCATGCTAGCGACTGGACAAGGCGGTACTGCTTCACCAGGGGACTCCACTTCTTGTGGTGCTGCTTCTTGTGATTCCGCTGCTTGGGATCCCAATAGTTGAGGGTCTGCCGGAATAGGTCCTTCTGGAACTGGCTCCACTGGCACAATTGGTATAACTGGATGTAGAGACTCCTCTTGCGGTTGATAAAACTGCAGCACAGGAATGATTACAGCATCTCCCAATCTGGGCCAATCCACAGGTAAATCTCCCAAATCCGTATGTATGACCGCTTCATCACTTTCTTTCTGATTAACAACAGGTTCTTCCTCTCGAAGCTTTAATGGGCCCGGACACAACTTTAGATGATCTCTAGACACAGTTGCAGTCGTTTTTCCTCCATCCTTGCTGATGGTACAGGTCTTTCTGTTATCAAAATTGGAATTTTGCACGACATATGGCTCCTGTTCCCACTGATCATCCAATTTGTGCATTCTTCTTTTTCTTTTTAGCACAATTTCTCCAGGCATCAAAGGCTTAGCGGGAGCATTTTTGTTATAGTTCTTCTCTTGCTTTTCTCTTACTTTGTTGAGACTGTCTTCCACGCAGGC
Source organism: Oophaga sylvatica (assembly GCA_033576555.1). Lineage (NCBI taxonomy): Eukaryota > Metazoa > Chordata > Amphibia > Anura > Dendrobatidae > Oophaga > Oophaga sylvatica. Next base: position 504,121,707 of record JARQOD010000001.1, read on the forward strand.
TTGTACTCTCCTGTACTGTTCTTGTCGAGTTGTGTCCCAATCTTCAGCACTGTCATCAGCCTCTGGTTCTACCACTCCCAGCTCCAAATCCATTGGCAGTCTTCCGGGTCTTGCTCTCATAAGGTAGGCTGGAGTGCAGTTGGTGGAACTTACTGGTATGTGGTTGTACAAGTCAACCAGGTCAGGTAACAAGTCTGGCCACCGATTTCTTTCTTCCAGTGGTACAGTTTTCAGTAAATCCATGACAATGTGATTCATCTTTTCACAAAGGCCGTTGGTCTGAGGGTGGTATGGTGTTGTTCTGATCTTTTTACATCCATACAATTGACAGAATTCCTGAAACAGTTCAGCTTCGAATGCAGGACCTCGATCAGTCAGTACCTGCTCTGGATATCCGTGTGGTCTGCAGAAACTTGCTTGGAAGGTTCTTGCTGCTGTCTCTGCTGTCATATCTTTGACAGGGGCGACCACCAGAAACCGGGAATATTGATCCACCATGGTCAAGGCATATGTGTATCCTGACCTGCTTGGGGACAACTTGACGTGATCCAATGCCACGATCTCCAAGGGACGAGTCGTCCGGATAGGCTGCAAGGGTGCCTTCTGGCTACTGTAGTCTTTTCGCCTGAGGCCACAGGGTCCACAGTTCCGGCACCACTTCTCGATGGAGCTGCGCATCCCTACCCAGTAGAACCGACACCTCAACAGGGTCTCCAGCTTTTTCCAGCCAAAGTGTCCCGCTTGATCGTGGTAAGCTTCTAACACCATTTGGATGTCCGCTCTGGGGACCACTATCTGCCAAACCATCTCATGGGTCCTTGGGTCGACGTATCTCCTGCACAACTTCTCTCGGTATATGAACAACCGGCTTCTCTCATTCCACAGGAGCTTTGCTGGTATGGGTGCGTCTTTCTCCAAGGAGGAACCTTCCTGTTTTATCAACTCCTTGATACGGCTGACCACGGGATCGCTGTCCTGAGTTTCCTTCCAGCTGTAATGAGGTAAAGGGTTCAACATCTCACCACACTGCTTTCTGTAGACTCGTTGCTCTTGGACCATCCCATTTCGGTGGAACGCAGGTAGCTCGATTTCTTCCAGATCATCTGATTCTTCCTCCGTGTCAGATTCATGCGGCATTCTGGACAAGGCGTCCGCGTTAGCATTTTTACGGCCCGCTCTGTACTTGATGGTAAACTGATAGTTTGACAACCGAGCCATCCAACGTTGCTCCATGGCTCCCAGCTTGGCTGTTTCAAGGTGCGTCAAGGGGTTGTTGTCTGTGTACGCAGTGAACTTGTTGGAGGCAAGGTAATGTTTGAATCTTTCGTTAATGGCCCAGACCAGCGCTAGGAACTCCAGTTTGAAGCTGCTATAGTTTTCCGGGTTCCTCTCAGTTGGTCTGAGTTTTCTGCTGGCATATGCGATGACTTTTTCTTGGCCGTTCTGCTTCTGACTGAGGACCGCTCCTAATCCTTCGTTACTGGCATCGGTGTACAGCAGGAACGGTTGGCTGTAATCTGGGTAGGCTAAGATTTCATCGCCTGTCAGAATCTCTTTCATCTCTTTGAATGCCTCAGATTGTTCTTTACCCCAATTGAATGGAGGGTTTCTGCTCTTGAGAGGTTGTCCTACCAGGAGGTCCTGTAAAGGCGCCGCTTTCTTGGTGTAATCTTTTACAAACCTCCTGTAGTAACCTGTTAGTCCCAAGAACTGACGCACCTCCTTTAGATTCTTCGGCTCCGGCCATTTCTGGATGGCTGTGACCTTCTCGGGGTCCGGCGCTACTCCTTCGGAACTGACAATATGTCTCAAGTACTGTACCTTCCGTTTGAGCAGATGGCACTTTGAGGGTTTCAGTTTCATCCCATACTTGGACAGTGACTCGAATACCTCTGCCAGGTGCTTCAGATGATCTTCATATGTCTTGGAATACACAATCACGTCGTCCAGGTACAGCAACACGGTTTCAAAGTTGAGATGTCCCAGACAGCTCTCCATCACTCTCTGGAATGTTCCTGGGGCACTGCTGAGGCCAAACGGCATTCTGTCAAACTCGCAGAGTCCCATTGGGGTGGTGAAAGCAGTTTTCTCCCGATCCTCCTCAGCCACAGCTACTTGCCAGTACCCACTAGTAAGGTCGAGGGTAGAAAAGTAGTTAGCCGTTTTCAAGCAGCTAAGGATTCCTCTATGCGTGGTAATGGGTATGCATCTTTATGTGTTATGCGATTTACTTGTCTGTAATCTACACACATTTTCATGCTACCATCCTTTTTCTTAACTAGAACTAGAGGTGCTGCCCAGGGACTACAACTATCCCTTATCACCCCGGCTTCCTTCATGTCACGCAGCATTTCCTTAGCTTTCTGATAATGGGCTGGAGGTATAGGCCTGTACCGCTCTTTGATGGGAGGATGACTGCCTGTAGGGATATGATGCTGTACTCCCTTAATTGTCCCAAAGTCAAGTGGGTGTTTGCTAAATACTTGTGCATACTCTTGTACCACCCGTAGTACCCCCTGTTTCTGGTGGACGGAAGTGGTGTCTGTCCCTATATGAAGCTGCTGACACCAATCCGCTACCGGGGTTGCCGGATCATTATCCTCCGCTGGTCGGCGGGAGGCTAAGGACTCGGTTGTGAAGGATAGAATTGTTATCTACGGCATGTAATTTAGCAACTGTGGCATAACGTGGCAAATTTACTTCATTGTCTCCCCAGTTGAGAAGTCGTACTGGTACTCTCCCATTTATTACTTCCACTACCCCTCTAGCAGTCATGAGTGTAGGTCTGTGTTCTGAACTATGGGGCTCTACTACTGCTTGGTAGTTCTGTCCCCTCAGACCTATGGCTGCTCTGCACCATATTAACATTTCACTCATTGGGGGTATTACAATGGGATTCGGGTCCGTGACCCGTACATTACCGATTTCACCGTCTGTGAGCTTCGCTTGCTGCTGGCACATCAGGGCCCGGATCTCCCTCTGGATCACTCCCTTCTGCTTTGGCTTGGCAACTTCAGCGAGCTGTTGGAGCAAAAACACAACTTCTCCCAGACAGTTATTGATAATGTTAGTACCTAATATCACATTTAGGCCATTTTCCTCATTTACAGTCCTGACTACTAGAAGTCCCTGATCCTTCAGCTCCACTCTGCCCACTTTTACGTCCACATTTTTGGCTCCGAGTACTTCAACAGGGAGACCATTGGTGGCGTACACTGTAAAGTCAGGGCTCGGGGGCTGGAGACTGTCCTTTGACCAGAATTTATTATAAAGGACATCAGGTATTATGGTCACCTGAGATCCAGTGTCCAGCAGTGCAGGAATTGCAATCCCGTCCAGAATGATGGACAGGTAGGGTCGTCCACCCACGAACCTGCGGTTCCAGTCTAAGGGGCCTGATGAGTCTACTCCTGGGTGTTGGCCCTCTGACCCAGGATCGGCTCGTTTAAAGGACATTGCTGAGCCATATGACCTTTTTGGTTGCAGCGGTAGCAGATGATCTCTCGGCGAGGATGGTGTTGATCAGGAGTCGCTCCTGGGGGTGGCGTGGTCCTCCTCCGGTGAGGCGACGTCCTCCATTTCCTCCGGTTCATCCAAGGGACATCCTCTGGACAGTCGGCTAATAGGATCTTTCCTCCTTCCTCTTTCCGCAGTTGCAGGGCATCCATTACAGTGGCCAAGTTCTTAGTCAGCTGGCACACTTCTGAGCGCAGACATTCCAACTCACTAGGGGGCGCCACCTGCGTTTTAGCTTCTGCCACCTGCGGGGAAAAGGTGGGTACTGCCGGCTTTAGAGTGGCTTCACCCGGGTGATACCGATTTGCCACCTCAGGCTTTTCCAGGGGTCGCAGTCCTTTTATTGCCATGTCCTTTAGGGCATCAAAGGTGGCATCTGGATGATCCAAGGACCACCAGTTTACAGTCCTGCCTTCCGCTGGAGACCTCAGTCCCCGCACGAATTGCTCTTTCAACATTTGGCTCTCATCAATGGGACTTGTGGGGTTAGCCTGTTTAAGAGCTCGCAGGGCCCCCTGTAGTCGGCAGGCGTAGTCCCTAATACTGTCACCCGGTCTCTGGAAGCACTGATAAAATGCCATCCGGAGATCCGTTTCTGTGCGGTCCTCAAAGATGGCCTGTAGCTTTAAGAGAATCGCAGGTACTGACTCCTGGTCTGCAGTGGGCCAAGTCTCTACTTCTCTCTCAGCCGCACCAGCTAACTGTCCTATTACCACAGCAGCTTTTTGCTTCTCAGTCATTGAGTACATATCCAAAATACTACATATTTTCCGTTTAAACCCTGGCAGGGTGTCTGGCTCGCCGCTGTACTGAGGGAGCCACTTCGCTCCTGGCATGTATGGGAGCGTTAGGGGCATGAGCGGGACCACCGGGACAGGTGAGGGGCCACCGGCGGGGGCCGCTCCGTCTGCCGGTTGCTGCGACATGTTGATGCCCCCTTGGTTAATCCGAGCCTACCTCTTTCACAGGCTGCAGCGTCGCAGGCACAGCGGTGGAGACAGGACCTTTGTCGCTGGCGCTCTGATGTCAGAGCGTTCACTTCCTGTTTCACAGGACCTGCCGCCGCGTCAGAGTTGGGGGCGGGGCCAGGGAACCAGCGCACTTTTTCAGGTATGCCCCCCTTCTTCACCAGCGCCTTAGGGCGCGAATATTGCAGTAAAGATGGCGGTATTATGGCGCCAAACACAGAAAACAGTCTTTTTCACCAAACAGTCAATATAGGCACACAGGACTCACAATTGCAAGCTTCGCATCCTGTTCGTGACGCCAGAAAGATGACGCGCACCACATTGGTGTGGTAGATACCAGGGCTATGGGGTACTCGGAGCCGAGCCCATTGATTTCTATGGGAGATGTCACTGGCAGCGGGACTCGGTCCGTGGCCCTGGCGGTCATGCAATGGGGGATATTTACAGGGGAATATAAGGATAGGTAGTTCGTGACGCCACCTGTGGTATCTGGTCAATTGGACCAGCGCTGCTGTAAGGATCTTCACAGGGGATGTTATGGGGCAGCTGGGTGGTAAGTCTCCCGCAGGTGAGACTGGTCCCTGGAAGTCTATGGTGATTATGCAGGGTGTAGATAAGAATTCAGTCACACACAATGCAGCTTCTTTTCATACCTTTACTAGTAGATGGTTCAAGCAGGTCCCGGGGAGCTGGTCGGGGTGGAGAATGCACATTTGGATAACCGCTGAGCAGGTTAGAGGCCTCCTTACTTCATATATATGTGAGTCCAAACTTGCATGAAGCGAAGTTAACTCTTTCAATAGCAACTACGCCCGGACGACATAGTGGTAGAGCCTTTTCTGTGGTAGAACTAAGTCTATTTCTGCAGCGTCCCGCTAGACTCCTGTTCTCCTGACTCCAGTTACGTATCGACACATTGGCTGCCTTCTGCTACCTGTAGTCCAGAAAGCCTCCGGTTTTCTTATCACTAAGCATGAAGCTCTAGCAATGCCTCGGACTCCGGTGTCCGGTGAATTAGTGCAGGTAATCGGGTACCTGAAGCACTTCTCTGTCCTTCTCCACTGCGCCCTTCGCCCTGCTTTCGCTCTTAGCATAAGCACTTGTAGCTTTTGGTGGAAATGTCAGCTTTCTCCAGAGCTCGCTGAGCAGCTTTCAGTATCCTCCTTGTTTCAGCTTCTGCTGAGGTACTGATTAAGGGTAGCTCTGACTAGGCTAGGATGATTCACTTCACCCGTACTAGCCTCCACTTCCTTGTCAGGTGAGCTACGCTAGCTCTGCGAGGATTCAGTCCTCCCTCCTCTCCAAGTCCAGACTGAACTGGCACTGAACTGCACTGTCCTAAGACAGGAAAACTGACTGATCTGAGCTCTTCTCAGACAGGAAACTTGAATCTCTCACTGAACTGTCCGAAGACAGGAAGCTTGAATGCTGACTGCTACGTGTCACTCCCTTTTATACCCCTAGTGGGTGTGCCTAAAAGTGTGAGTGAAGTGAATGATATCAAGCTTTTGCGGTTACCTTCCTGTGCATTCTCCTGGATTTATGTGTGCCTGACATAGCTGGGCCACACACGTTCGCCTCACTCCACCGTACACCGCGAAATGACGCATGCGTACGCAAATGCATGCAAACCCATGTCTGTTATGATCTGCTGCAAGCACTAAGGAAAGATGGGAATTCTGTCCCTACAATAGGACTGAGCTGGATCCCTACGATGTAACGGGGAACCTGATCCTGCGACCAGACCCGCTAAAGTCCTCAGCTAGTCTGAACGAAGACCTATAGTTGCGAGGAAGGAATCCCTAAAAGGTCATGTGGCCAGCAAACTGAAAAAAAACCTAACAAGAGGGTTCTAACAATGTCCCTGCGTACACCATGTTAAAGATATGTACGCAAGACGCATGTGGATCTATGCGGATCAAACGCTGCGCACAAATACGCAAATGTGAAACCAGACTAACTTTGTCCTAAAACAGCATCAGATGTTTCAATAGGAGTAAGATTAGAACTGTGACTTGGCCACTCCAGAACTTTACCTTTATTCTTCTATAACCATTCTTTCATAGAACGACTTGTGTGCTTTGGGTCGTTGTGTTGTTGCATGACCCACGTTCTCTTGAGATATAGCTTATAGAGAGATGTCCTAATATTTTTCTTTAGAATGTGCTGATAAAAGATGGAATTCATTGATCCATCAGTGCTGGGAGCCGTCATGGCCCAGATGCTGCAAAACAGGCCCAAACCATTATACGACCACTATTGAGTTTAACAGATGGTATGAGGTTTCATGCTGTAATGGAGTTTCTTTCTCCAAATATAATGTTTCTCATTGACAGAAAAAAACTGTATTTTGGTGTTATCTGTCCACAAAACATTGTTCCAGTAGTCTTCTGGCTGGTACAGGTGAGCTTCAGCAAACTACAGATGGGCAACGATAATTTTCTATGAGAGCAGAAGCTTTCTCTGTGCAATCCTACTAAAGTCACCATTGTTGCTATGTGTCTTTCTGATCGTCCACTCTCCAAATGCGACATGACGCCCCCAGACCATTCCATCAAAGTCTGCAATCCAAAACGTCACTACTTCCCTTCCGAGCCCCAACGTGTACCCATACAGTAGTTTTCTCCCACATATTGGGTATCAGCGTACTCAGGACAAACTGGGCAACAACTTTTGGGGTCCAATTTCTCCTGTTACCCTTGTAAAAATAAAATATTGGGGCGAAAAAATCATTTTTGCAAAAAAAAAAAAGGATTTTTTATTTTTACGGCTGTGCGTTATAAACTTCTGTGAAGCACTTCGGGGTTCAAAGTGCTCACCACACATCTAGATAAGTTCCTTGTGGGGTCTATTTTCCAAAATGGGGTCACTTGTGGGGGGTTTCCACTGTTTAGGCGCATCAGGGGCTCTCCAAATGCGACATGACGCACCCAGACCATTCCATCAAAGTCTGCAATCCAAAACGTCACTACTTCCCTTCCGAGCCCTGACGTGCACCCATACAGTAGTTTTCTCCCACATATTGGGTATCAGCGTACTCAGGACAAATTGGACAACAACTTTTGGGGTCCAATTTCTCCTGTTACCCTTGTGAAAATAAAATATTGGGGGCGAAAAAAATCATTTTTGTAAAAAAAAAAGAGATTTTTTATTTTTACGGCTGTGCGTTATAAACTTCTGTGAAGCACTTCGGGGTTCAAAGTGCTCACCACACATCTAGATAAGTTCCTTGTGGGGTCTATTTGCCAAAATGGGGTCACTTGTGGGGGGTTTCCACTGTTTAGGTGCATCAGGGGCTCTCCAAATGTGACATGACGCCCCCAGACCATTCCATCAAAGTCTGCAATCCAAAACGTCACTACTTCCCTTCCGAGCCCCGACGTGTGCCCATACAGTAGTTTTCGCCCACATATTGGGTATCAGTGTACTCAGGACAAATTGGACAACAACTTTTGGGTTCCAATTTCTTCTGTTACCCTTGTGAAAATAAAATATTGGGGCGAAAAAATCATTTTTGTAAAAAAAAAAAAAAGATTTTTTATTTTACGGCTGTACGTTATAAACTTTAGTGAAACACCTGGGGGTTCAAAGTTCTCACCACACATCTAGATAAGTTCCTTGAGGGGTCTAGTTTCCAAAATGGTGTCATTTATGGGGTTTCCACTGTTTAGGCAGATCAGGAGCTCTCCAAACACGACATGGCGTCCAGCCAATTCTGCGTTGAAAAAGTCAGACGGCGCTCCTTCCCTTCCAAACTCTGCCATGCACCCAAACAGTGGTTTACCCCCACATATGGGGTATCAGCGCACTCAGGACAAATTGCACAATAACTTTTGTAGTCTTGTTACCCTTGGAAAAATAAAAATTGGGGTGAAAAGATCATTTTTGTGGAAAAAATATGATTTTTAAATTTTACGGCTCTACGTTATAAACTTGTGTGAAGCACTTGGGGGTTCAAATTGCTCATCAAAAATCTAGATAAGTTCCTTAGGGGTCTAGTTTCCCAAATGGGGTCATTTGTGGGGGGTTTCCACTGTTTAGGCACATCAGGGGCTCTCCAAATGCAACATGGCATCCAAACTCAATTCCAGCCAATTTTGGTTGGAAAAAGTCAAATGGTGCTCCTTCCATTCCGAGCTCTGCCGTACGCCCAAACAGTTGTTCCCCCCCACATATGGGGTATCAGCGTACTCAGGACAAATTGTACAACAATTTATGTGGTCCAATTTCTCCTGTTACCCTTGGGAAAATAAAAAATTAGTGACTAAAAGATAATTTTTGTGGGAAAAAAATAGGATTTTTTATTTTCATGCCCGGGCATTATAAACTTGTGTGAAGCACTTGGGGTTCAAAGTGCTCACCAAAGATCTAGATAAGTTCCTTAGGGGGTCTAGTTTCCAAAATGGGGTCACTTGTGGGGGTTTCCACTGTTTAGGCTCATCTGGGGCACTGCAAACGGAACATGACCCCATTAACGTCTGCATTCCAAAACGTTACTACTTCCTTTGCAAGCCCTGCCGTGCGCCCAAACAGTTTCCCCCCCCCCCACATATGGGGTATCAGCGTACTCCGGACAAATTCGACAACAACTTTTGGGGTCCAATTTCCTTGGGAAAATTCAAAAATTTGGGACTAAAAAATCATTTTTGTGGAAAATTGATTTTTTTTTTTTTCACACCCAGGCTTTATAAACTTTTGTGAAACACTTGAGGGTTCAAAGTGCTCACAACAGATCTAGATAAGTACCTTAGGGTGTCTAGTTTCCAAAATGGTGTCACTTGTGGGGGGTTTCCACTGTTTAGGCGCCTCAGGGGCTCTCCAAACGCGACATGGCATCCAATCTAAATTCCAGCCAATTTTAGTTTGAAAAAGTCAAACGTCACTCCTTCCCTTACGAGCTCTGCCGTGTGCCCAAACAGTGGTTTTCCCCCACATATGGGGTATTGGCTACTCAGGAGAAATTGCATAACAACCTTATCTGTCCATTTTCTCCTTTTACCCTTGTGAAAATAAAACAAAAGTTTGTAAAAGATAATTTTTGTGGCTAAAAAGTAAAATATTAATTTTTTCCTTCCACGTTGCTTTAGTTACTGTGAAGCACCTGAAGGGTTAATAAACTTCTTGAATGTGGTTTTGAGTACCTTGAGGGGTGCAGTTTTTAGAATGGTGTCACTTTTGGGTATTTTCTGCCATATAGACCCCTCAAAGTGACTTCAAATGTGAGGTGGTCCCTAAAAAAAATGGCTTTGTAAATTTTGCTGTAAAAATGAGAAATCGCTGGTCAACTTTTAACCCTTATAACTTCCTAACAAAAAAAATTTTGGTTCCAAAATTGTGCTGATGTAAAGTAGACATGTGGGAAATGTTATTTCTTAACTATTTTGTGTGATATATTTCTCTGTTTTAAGGGAATAAAAATTCAAAGTTTGAAAATTGCAAAATTTTAAAAATTTTCGCCATATTTGCGTTTTTTTCAAAAATAAACGCAAGTTATATCGAAGAAATTTTTACCACTAACATGAAGTACAATATGTCACGAGAAAACAATCTCAGAATCGCGAAGATCCGTTGAAGCGTTCCAGAGTTATAACCTCATAAAGAGACAGTGGTCAGAATTGTAAAAATTGGCCCGGTCATTAACGTGCAAACCACCCTTGGGGGTGAAGGGGTTAAAAAAAATGGCGCCATTTTCCGAGACCCGTAGCGTCTACATTTTTCATGATCTGGAGTTGGTTGAGGGCTTATTTTTTGTGTGCCAAGCTGATGGTTTTAATGATACCATTTTGGTGCAGATACAATCTTTTGATTGCCCATTATTGCATTTTAATGCAATGTAGTGGCGACTAAAGAAAAGTAATTCTGGCGTTTTGACTTTTTTTCTTGCTATGCCGCTTAGCGATTGGGTTAATACTTTTTTTTTATTGATAGATTGGGCGATTCTGAATGTGGCAATACCAAATATGTGTATGTTTGATTTTTACTTTATTGTTTTATTTTGAATGGGCCGAAAGGGGGATGATTTGAATTTTTATATTTTTTTATTATTATTTTTTTCCATGGGAGACTAGAAGCTGCCACAACCCGATCGGCTCTGCTATATACATGCGATGATCAAATTGCCTCTACATAGCAGAATTACTCACTTGCTATGAGCACCGACCACTGGGTGGTGCTCACAGCAAGCCGGCACTGACAATGATAGAGGTCTCCAGGAGACCTCCGGTTGTCATGCCAACACACCGGTGACCCGCAATCTTGTGATGCGGGTCACCGGTGTGTGTATTTCTGGCACGCTTGCCGGAAGCACTTGTTAATTGCTGCTGTCAGCGTTTCACAGCGGCATTTAACTAGTTAATAGCCGTGGGTGGGTCACGATTTCACCCTCGGCTATTGCAGACACATGTCAGCTGTTGAAAACAGCTGACATGTACTGGGAAAGATGTGAGATCACCGCCGGAACCCACATCAAAGGGAGGGAGTCCGACATCGGCGTACTATTACGTCTGATGTCAGAAAGGGGTTAAATAAAACACATCACCCAATCACACCCGATTGTCATCCCATTAACTGAAACATCAGACTCTAATTTCAGCTTCAAATATTCTGCTAATCCTAAATTTTCACATACTTTTTTCCACTCATAGACATGTGGTATTGGATCATTTTGCTTAATAAAAAACGACAAGGTCTAATATGTTTTACTCATTTGTTTGATTTGGTTATATGTATATACTTTTAGTACTTGTGTAAAAATCTGATCTAATTTTAGGCAAAATTTGTGCAGAAAAGTGAAAAATTCACAAATTTTCAAGCAATACTGTATGATCAAAGTTATCTCTAATCTATACCGTTATTCCGCACCATCAGCTGTTACAGTAAAGTCTCACTTGCGATGGTGTGACCACAGCTCCCATACTATCTCTGTGCTGTACATGTATGGTGGGGTTTGGCAAAGGGTTGAAGATATAATTGTTTTTAATTTTAGATCCCTGAATATTGCAGAAAGTAAAGAATGTCTTTTTACCTTTACTACTTCTTAAAGTATCCTGATGGGAGCAGTCACGTCGTATATTAGTGGAGACGTTCTTCTGGTCGGCCGGGTTCTTGGCGATACACAAGAACTCCATGTCCTGGTGGTCCGGGGGTACTGATATCTGGATGGTGCTTCCATTACTATACAGCTGATATGTAGACTTCTGGTGTCTGTATTTCCAGGTGTAGGAGACATCTGATGTGTGTGATGGGACAGAACAATGGAGGGTGACGTTACATCGCCCTGAGGCATCTTTCTTCTTTTCAGTCTGTATAGTCAGAGTGGGGACGGGATCTGTATTTGGAAAGTTGGAAAGGTCCTGGTAAATTTATTAAGGCATTAACGCTTAATGATAAATCATTTACCTGGCTTTAGTTATAGAGACAAGGAAATGTTTTGCAAAAAATGTGGTGTACAGTGAAAGTGACCTGTTTATGAGGTTTAACATATCCCCTAGGATGGGCATGAAATGCAGGACCATATTACACATGTGGTCAAAATTGTTAGTACCTCTCGTGTAATGACAGAAAAACCCACAATGGTCACGGAAATAACTTGAATCTGACAAAAGTAATAATAAATAAAAAAATCTATGAAAATGAACATATGAAAGTCAGACATTGCTTTTCAACCATACTTCCACAGAATTTAAAAAAAATAAAACTCATGAAATAGGCCTGGAAAGAAATGATGGTACCCCTGAAAATAATGTGACAAAAGGGACATGTTAAATCAAGGTGTGTCCACTAATTAGCATCACAGGTGTCTACAGTATTGGAATCAGTGGGTGGGCCTGTATATAGGGCTAAAGACACTCACTTTTTTTTGTGACATGGTGTGTATCACACTCAACATGGACCAGAGGAAGGGAAGGAAAGCGTTATATCAGGAGATTAGAAAGAAATTTATAGGCAAACATGTTAAAGGTAAAAGTTATAAGACCATCTCCAAGCAGCTTGATGTTCCTGTGACTACAGTTGCACATATTATTCAGAAATTTAAGATCTGTTATGTTTTGGTAGCTGAGGAGAGCAGGCAAAAACGTCAATACATCAGAGAGGTAGGAATCTATTGGATTGCAGTACCCTCACTAACCACCACAACTAAAGGCAGCCGTGGAGCGTTCCTACGTTGATCCTAGACGCCTCTTCACAGCCTGAGAGATTAACTACACCTAAAGATAGAAAGAGGAAAGCTATCTGCCCCGGAGCAGATCCCCAAAGAACATAGGAAGCCCCCAAACATGTAATGGCGGTTAGACAAGAGGAAATATAGACACAGACAGAAAATAGTATGAGCAAACGCTGGGGCGCAATCTGCCTAGACAGAAAAGTATAGAAAGGATACTCACTGCAATCCAAAAAACCCTAAAAAATGCCAACACTACTGATTGCAAAAACACCTGAGATCACACGACCTCTACCACCTAAATCAGTTCTCTGGTGTAACAAAACTAAGCTGCAGCCACTGAAAAAACTGGAAAAGGCAAATGAACAAATAACAGTGGCTCCAGCGGAACTGAGAGGAGCCCAAGCCCCCTGGGGGGGAACCTGGCTAACCTCACAGAAATGCAGAGAAATATGCAAAAGGTAAGCACAAAAACAAAAACAGAAAATATCTTATCTGAAAGCAGAAGAAGAGGCAAGACTCAGCAAGCTTCCAAGTGAACCAGGAACCACAGTTGAGACAAGAACAATTGATCACCGGCAACCATGATGGGAGGGAACCTCCCTTATATCAAGCCAGTCTGTGACTCCTGATTGCCAATCCTCATTGAATGGTTCAGTACTGTTTGTAACCACCAGAGGGCGCTTCTGCTCAGAATTCATTTCCAAAACATTCACAACAGTACCCCCCCCTTGAGGAGGGGTCACCGAACCCTCATTTGTGCAACCAGGTCGGTCAGAATGAGCTCGGTGATATGCACGAATCAGTCTCCTAGCATGGATGTCCGAAGCAAACACCCAAGAATTGTCCTCCTGACCATAACCTCTCCACTTAACCAAATACTGGAGTTTCCATCTAGAAAAACGAGAATCCAATATTTTCTCAACCATATACTCCAGATTGCCCTCAACCAAAACAGGGTCAGGAGGCGCAGCCATAGGAACCACTGGCTCGACAAACCTCTTCAATAAGGACTTGTGGAACACGTTATGGATCTTAAATGTCCCTGGAAGAAGCAAATGGAAGGAAACAGGATTAAGAATCTCCATGATCTTATAAGGTCCAATGAACCTAGGCTTAAACTTAGGAGATGCAACTCTCATAGGGATATTTCTTAAGGACAACCAAACCAAGTCCCCCACTTTAAACCGAGGACCATCAGTCCTATGCCGGTTTGCAAACTGCTGGGCCTTCTCCTGAGAGAGGGACAACCTCTCCACTATCTGGTCCCAAATCTGCTGCATATGCTGCACAATAGAGTCAACACCCGGACAGACAGAAGCCTCCGCCTGTCCCGAAGAAAATCGAGGGTGAAACCCAAAATTGCAGAAAAATGGAGACATCAAAGTGGCAGAGCTAGCCCTAATATTAAGAGCAAACTCAGCCAAAGGCAAAAAAGAGACCCAGTCATCTTGATCAGCAGACACAAAGCATCTCAGATAAGTCTCCAATGTCTGGCTTGTTCTCTCAGTTTCTCCATTGGTCTGAGGATGAAAAGCAGAGGAGAAAGACAATTGAACACCAAGTTTAGAACAAAAAGTCCTCCAAAATCTGTAACCAAACTGGACTCCTCTATCAGACACAATGTTCTCAGGAATGCCGTGTAACCGAACCACGTGCTGAAGGAACAAAGGCACCAATTCGGAGGAGGAAGGCAACTTAGGTAATGGCACAAGATGTATCATCTTGGAAAACCTATCACAAATCACCCAGATAACGGTCATTCTCTGAGAAACAGGGAGGTCGGAAATAAAATCCATAGAGATATGGGTCCATGGTCTCTTGGGCACAGGCAATGGCATCAACAAACCACTAGAGCGAGAGCAAGGCTTGGAGCGAGAGCAAGTCCCACAGGACTGCACAAATTCCGTGACGTCACGAGACAAAGTAGGCCACCAAAAGGACCGACACACCAAGTCTCTGGTACCAAAAATTCCGGGATGACCGGCCAACGCGGAACAATGAATCTCAGACATCACACTCTTTTTCCACCGGTCTGGGACAAACAATTTCCCAATAGGGCAGCGCTCGGGTTTATCCTCCTGACACCCTTCCAGAGCCAGTCTCAAATTGGGCGAGATGGCGGAAAGAACTACACCCTCTTTCAAAATAACAGCAGGATCAGATAACTCAGGAGAGTCCGCAAGGAAACTCCTCGAGAGGGCATCCGCCTTAACATTCTTAGTGCCAGGAAGAAAGGAAACCACAAAATTAAAACGTGTGAAAAACAAGGTCCACCTGGCCTGTCTAGGATTAAGTCGCTTGGCTGATCCCAGATAAACCAGATTCTTATGGTCCGTGAGGACCACCACCTGATGTTTGGCTCCCTCCAGCCAATGTCTCCACTCTTCAAAAGCCCACTTCATGGCCAATAACTCCCGATTACCCACGTCAATTACGTTCAGTTGGAGAAAATTTTCGAGAGAAAAAGGCACAAGGGTTACTTTTAGAGGTCTCAGGATCTCTTTGGGACAAAACGGCACCTGCCCCAATTTCAGAGGCATCAACCTCCAACTGAAATGGCAGAGAAACATCAGGCTGCCGTAGAACAGGAGCAGAAGTGAATCTTTGCTTAAGTTCCTGAAACGCAGAGACTGCATCAGGAGGCCAATTCACCACATCAGAACCCTTTTTGGTCAAATCAGTCAATGGTTTAACAATAACAGAGAAATTACCAATAAATTTAAGATAAAAATTGGCAAAACCCAAGAATCTCTGAAGAGCCTTTAATGAAGTAGGTTGGACCCAATCACAGATGGCCTGAACCTTGACCGGGTCCATTTCAATAACAGATGGAGACAAAATGAATCCCAGAAATGAGATCCTCTGTACGCCAAAAAGACACTTTGATCCCTTCACATACAGTGCATTCTCTCTCAAAACTGGAACACAGTCCGAACATGTTTCACATGAGAGTCGCAGTCATTGGAAAAAATCAAGATATCATCCAAATAAACAATCAGAAATTTATCCACAAAATCCCTGAAAATATCATTCATGAAGGACTGGAAGACGGAAGGAGCATTAGTGAGCCCAAAGGGCATCACTAGGTACTCAAAATGCCCCTCTGGGGTATTAAAAGCTGTCTTCCATTCATCCCCGTGCATAATGCGAATAAGGTTATACGCCCCCGTGAGGTCAAGCTGGGTAAACCAAGTAGCACTTTTCACCCTGGAAAACAGGTCAGAAATCAAGGGTAACGGATATTGATATTTCATAGTGATCTTGTTCAAGAGACGATAAAAAATCAAATACCAAATAAAGAACTTTGCATACAACCAACTTTACTAAAAAGTATAAATGTTTATTGAACAAATATGGATAAAAATATATATATATAAAAACGGTAAAAAGCCACAAACACGAGACAGGTGGGAAAACCAGGCAAACCTAATGCTAAGTCAACAAAATATATAAATATATATACACCTAATGCATAGGTATGTGATGTATTAGTAACAAGAGTAGTGGGATTAATACATATATATTCAGCAACTTTGTTGCGTTTTTTTTTATCTCCGCTACTACTCTTTTTGTCGTTTTTATATATATATATTTTTATCCATATTTGTTCAATAAACATTTATACTTTTTAGTAAAGTTGGTTGTATGCAAAGTTCTTTTTTTGGTATTTGATTGCTTTTGCTTTGTTGACCATATGGGATTTATGTAGGTATATATTCAAGAGACGATAATCAATACACGGCTTTAATGAACCATCCTTTTTGGCCACACAGAAAAAACCGGCACCCAAGGGTGAAGAGGATGGTCTGATATGACCCTTCTCCAATGACTCCTTGATATAAGACCGCATAGCGTCATGTTCAGGTACAGACAAGTTAAAAAGGCGACCTTTATTGAATTTACTGCCAGGCACTAATTCAACAGCGCAGTCTTAGCTCCTATGGGGGGGCAAGGATGCAGATTTACTTTCGCTAAACACATCAGAAAAATCAGTCAAAAAGTCAGGAACATCCTGAGACTGGGGAGAGGCAGAAAAAACAGGAGTGTTGGCATTAACACATTGGCAGCCCCAACTGGTTACAGACACAGATTTCCAATCCAAAACAGGATTATGAGACTGTAACCAAGGGAAACCTAGTACAATAATGTCATGCAGATTATACAGTACCAAAAATTTGCAACTCTCCTGATGATCAGGTTCAACCCTCATTATCACCTGAGTAGAAAACTGGGGTTTATTCTCAGCCAAAGGGGTAGAATCAATCCCCAGTAGGGGAATAGACTTCCGTAGGGGTATCAAGGGAAACCCACAACGTTTGGCAAAATCAAAATCCATCAGGTTAATAGCTGCTCCCGAATCAACAAAAGCCTGAGTAGAAAATGTGGACAGGGAGCAAATCAGGATAACAGTCAACAGAAATTTAGTCTGAACACTACCCAAGACAACTGAGCGTGCAAAACGTCTTCCCCGCTTAGGTCAGACAGAAATAGCATGAGAGGCGTCACCACAACAGAAACATAACCCATTGCGTTTTCGAAACTCATGACGCTGTGCCCCAGAAGCCACTCTATCACACTGCATGGGCTCAGAAGCTGGCTCACAAGGCAACACTATTCCACGCATACTTCTGCGCTCATGCAAACGTCTGTCAATTTGAGTCGCTAATGACATAGAATCATTGAGACCAGAGGGAGCAGGGAAACCCACCATAACATCTTTTACATTCTCTAACAGCCCCTTCCGAAAAAAGGCTGCCAAAGCATCATCAATTCATTTGGTTAGGACTGCCCATTTTCGGAATTTCTGACAGTACAACTCAGCGTCCTCAAGCCCCTGATTTAATGCCAACAAGGTTTTTTCAGCTTGATCAGTGACATTAGGCTCATCGTACAATAACCCCAGAGCCAGAAAAAATGCATCAACATCACTCAAAACAGGGTCCCCAGGTGTCAGGGAAAAAGCCCAATCCTAAGGATCGCCGCGCAGGAGAGAGATGACAATTTGAACCTGCTGTGCTGCGTTCCCTGAGGACTTAGGTTTTAATGCAAAAAACAACTTACAGCTATTTTTGAAATTCAGAAATTTGGCCCGATCTCCCAAAAACAAATCTGGCATGGGAATCCTAGGTTCCACAACTGGCAACCCAGCAAGATAGACAGCAATACTCCGAACCTCAGTGGCAAGGTGATCCACACGGCCAGACAGCTGTGCAAGCTCCATTGAGAGAAAAAAAAAATCCTCCTCAGCACCCAGAGAATAAGAGGGAAAAAATGCAAGAAACAGAAAAAAAAAAAAATCTCTGACAACTCTTTTCTTTCCACACTATTTCTCCCTTCTGTGAGTACCATACAATTTTCAGTTTGGCCGGTGATACTGTTATGTTTTGGTAGCTGAGGAGAGCAGGCAGAAATGGCAATACACCAGAGAGGTTGGAATCTATTGGATTGCAGTACCCTGACTAACCACCACAACTAAAGGCAGCCATGGAGCGTCCTACGTTGGTCCTAGACGCCTCTTCACAGCCTGAGAGATTAACTACACCTAAAGATAGAAAGAGGAAAGCTATCTGCCCCGGAGCAGATCCCCAAAGAACATAGGAACCCCCCAAACATGTAATGGCGGTTAGTAGTGTTGAGCGATACGATACCGCAAGTATCGGGTATCGGCCGATATTGGCTGTATCGGAATTCCGATTCCGAGTTCCGATATTTTCGTCATATCGGATACCGGAATCGGGATGTCACTGTCACTGTCAGTGTCCGTCTGTTGGGTCTGTCAGGAGTCAGCGGCACTTACCTGGCAGAAGATCTCCGGCGGTCACGTCCTGGACTGCTTCATGGCCGACATCCTCTTCTCCCCGGCGGTCACATGCAGTTTCTCGCAATAACTGCAGTGACTGCTGGGTAATCCCGGCCGTAAAGCAGTCAGTCCGATGACGTCACCGCCGGGGAAGCAGGTAATCAGCTGTGCTGCGTTGCAATGACAGGCTCTGCCTGTCATTGCGATGTAGCAGAGCTGGATCGTCGTGGGACTGTCGTTATGGACTGCGTCGGACAGGTGGTATACTGTTGGTTTGTTTTTTTTCTTTTTTTACAGGAGATCGATGGCGTCGCAGGAATGAGAGTATAATAAAATTAATGAAAACTGTGTTGTCTCTTTTATTTCATTAAAAGACTTTTCTTGCTGTGTCTTTTTTTTACACATTTAAAAACTTTGGGATTAATAATGGATCGGTGTCTTATTGACACCTCTCCATTATTAACCGGGCTTATTGTCACCGTGCAATCAACGGTGACATTAACCCCTTATTACCCCACTTGCCACCGCTACAGGGCAGTGGGAAGAGCCGGGTAAAGTGCCACAATTGGCACATCTTTTGATGCGCCAAATGTGGGGCTGCTGTAGCCTGGTATTATCAGTCTGTTGAGGGCCAAAATCCATGGGCCTTGACAGTCTTTTAATACCAGGCCGCAGCAGTCTGCATTTTACTTGGCTGGTTAACAAAAATAGGGGGACCCCTACGCCGTTTTTTTTTCGAGGGGATCCCCTATTTTTGTTAACCAGCCAAGCTAAGCAGACTGCTGTGGCCTGGTATTATCAGGCTTGCAAGGTCCATGGATATTGGATCCTTACCAGCCTGAAAAACCAGGCCTCAGCGGTCTGCTTCATCTGGCTGGTTAACAAAAATAGGGGGGACCCCACGCCAATTTATTTCGAGGGGATCCCCTATTTTTGTTAATCAGCCAAGATATACAGACTGCTGTGGCCTGGTATTATCAGGCTGGCAAGGTCCATGGATCTTTGCTCCTTAACAGCCTGAAAATCCAGGCCTCAGTGGTCTGCTTCATCTGGCTGGTTAACAAAAATAGGGGGGACCCCACGCCATTTTTTTCTAGAAGGGAACCCCTATTTTTGTTAACCAGTTCCCTCTGACGTCACTGATGGTGTCCCTGGCTGACCTGAAGTGAAAGTGGAAAGCAATCAATTAAGCTTTCCACTTCCTCTCCTGTCAGCCAGGAGAGGAACTCATTCATTTGGGGGTTTACTGTGAGGCTGCAGCATTAGCTGCGGTCCCTGCAGTAAACATTAACCCTTTCTGAAGGATTACACCGTGGGACCTGACTGTGCATCGGATTGGTAAGAATAATTTTGCTTTATTATTTTATTTTTATTACAGGAAATGGTTTTAGCAGGTAAATAAAATATGGTCAAAAACTGTGTGATTATTTCATTAAACTTTTTTATTAAAGTGTGTGTGTTTGATTTTTCTTTCATACAATAGGATTAATAATTGATAGTTGTCTAATTGACAGCTCTCAATTTTTAACCTGGCTTAAAGTGACCTTTCAATTGCAAGGTCATTTTAACCCCTTATTAACCCATTCGCCACCGCTACAGGGCAATGGGAATAGACGGGCAAAGTGCCAGAAAGGGCAAATCTAATTAGAGATTTGCCCTTTCTGGGGTGTCTGGGGGCAGATGTTAAGTAGCCGGGGGGGCCAAAAAAAATGGTCCCTCTCTGGGCTATTATTATCTGCCCCCACTCACTGGCTTTGTCTGTCTGGTTGCGAAAATAGGGCGGGAGCCCACGCATTTTTTTTCAGCAATTTTACACCTCATATATATATATACACATGTCATTGAATTTGTGACACATATATATATATATATATATATTTATATTTATAGTTCATACACTTCT
This sequence comes from Oophaga sylvatica, assembly GCA_033576555.1. Lineage (NCBI taxonomy): Eukaryota > Metazoa > Chordata > Amphibia > Anura > Dendrobatidae > Oophaga > Oophaga sylvatica. The sequence continues at coordinate 504,142,058 of JARQOD010000001.1, forward strand.
ACATAGTATAATAGCCGCTAATTCAATTGCCGGCTTTTGTGAAAATGCAGAACCCGACATGAAATGACACTTGGTGTACATAGGGTTAACCATGTCTTTTCATGTCGTTTGCTATCTGATTTGCACAAACAATTACATGAGTGGCTGTGTGCAAAATTTCACACCTGTAGGGGTTAATTAAAGGTGTAAATTCGTAGCAAAAAAGTCCGTTTTTTTTACAACGAATTTACACCTTTAATTAACCCCTACAGGTGTGAAATTTTGCACACAGCCACTCATGTAATTGTTTGTGCAAATCAGATAGCAATTGACATGAAAAGACATGGTTAACCCTATGTACACCAAGTGTCATTTCATGTCGGGTGCTTCTGTCTTTTCACAGAAGCTGACTTTACCCGCAATTAAATCAGAGGATATTTTACTATGTAGAAGTGTATAAACTATACATATATGTATATATATATGTCACAATGACATGTATATATATATATATGTATTCTATGTGTGTATATTTAGTGTTTACAAGGAAAGAAAGAGGTTTTTTTAGTTGCGATATTTTGTTCCCATAGACTTACATGGGACTTCCGGTATCGGTATCGGGTATCGCCGATATTTTAATGGTATCGGCGATACCATTCCGATTCCGATACTTTTGGATATCGGAAAGTATCGCTCAACTCTAGCGGTTAGACAAGAGGAAATACAGACACAGACAGACCTGTACCACCTAAATCAGTTCTCTGGTGTAACAAAACTAAGCCGCAGCCACTGAAAAAACTGGAAAAGGCAAATGAACAAATAACAGTGGCTCCAGTGAAACTGAGAGGAGCCCAAGCCCCCCGGGGGGGAACCTGGCTAACCTCACAGAAATGCAGAGAAATATGCAAAAGGTAAGCACAAAAACAAAAACAGAAAATATCTTATCTGAAAGCAGACGAAGAGGCAAGACTCAGCAAGCTTCCAAGTGAACCAGGAACCACAGTTGAGACAAGAACAATTGATCACCGGCAACCATGATGGGAGGGAACCTCCCTTATATCAAGCCAGTCTGTGACTCCTGATTGCCAATCCTCATTGAATGATTCAGTACTGTTTGTAACCACCAGAGGGAGCTTCTGCTCAGAATTCATTTCCAAAACATTCACAACAAAGATCCATGGCACTGTAGCCAATGGCACTGTAGCCAATGGCCGCAGGAGGAAAATTAATGACAAATCAAAGAGACAGATAATACGAATGATAACAAAAGAGCCCAGAAAAACTTCTAGACAGATTAAAGGTGAACTTTAAGCTCAAGGAACGTCAGTGTCAGATCACACCATCCGTCGTTGTATGAGCTAAAGTGGACTTCATGGGAGACAATAAAGGAGGATACCATTGTTGGAAAACAAATCATAAAAAAGCCAGACTGGAATTTGCCAAACTACATGTTGACAAGCCACAAAGGTTCTGGGAGAAAGTCCTATGGACGGATGACACAAAAATTGAACTTTTTGGCAAGGCACATCAGCTCTGTGTTCACAGACAGAAAAATGAAGCATATCAAGAAAAGAACACTGTCCCTACTGTGAAACATGGAGGAGGCTCTGTTATGTTACGTGGGCTGCTTTGCTGCATCTGGAACAGGGTGTCTAGAATCTGTGCAGGGTACAATGAAATCGCAAGACTATCAAGGGATTCTAGAGAGAAATGTGCTGCCCAGTGTCAGAAACCTTGGTCACAGTCACAGGTCATGGGTCTTGAAACAGGATAATGACCCAAAACACACAGCTAAAAACACCCAAAAATGGCTAAGAGGAAAACATTGGACTATTCTGAAGTGGCCTTCTATAAGCCTTGACTTAAATCCTATTGAGCATCTTTGGAAAGAGCTGAAACATGCCATCTGGAAAAGGCAACCTTCAAACACGAGACAACTGGAGCAGTTTGCTCTTGAGGAGTGGGCCAAAATACCTGTCGAGAGGTGCAGAAGTCTCATTGACAGTTACAGGAATCATTTGATAGTAGTGATTGCTTTGAAAGGTTGTGCAACTAAATATTTAGTTAAGGGTACCATCATCTCTGTCCAGCCCTATTTCATGAGTTTTATTTTTTTCAAATCTGTGGAAGCATGGTTGAAAATCAACGTCTGACTTTCATTTGTTCATTTTCACAGATTTTTTTATTTATTATTACTTTTGTCAGATTCAAGTTATTTTTGTGACCATTGTGAGTTTTTCTGTCATTAAACGAGTGGTACCAACAATTTGGACAACGTGTGTATAAAAAGCTGCAGCATCGTCCCTGAAAATTTTTTAGCATTATGGGATGTGCACTGTAGAATTACATTCATCAATAGCTAATGAAACAATGTCAACCACCTGCAGGATTTACTGTTCTGTTCTCCCAGCAAAATTAGGTAAGAACTGTTGATAATACCCAATGATGTCGAGTAAAGGGTATGCCACACTGAACAATATCGCTAACGGGATCGCTAAAAAACGTCACTATTTAGCGATCCGTTAGCGATGTTGTTCAGTGCGGCAGCTGCCAGCGACGAGCTTCCTGCTGTGATCTCGCTCGTCGCTGGAATCGTTCCGGACCCTATTTTCTCGTCGGCGCTCCCGCTGGGTAAGTATATATCGCTAGTGTGGCACCTTTTCTTAGCGATTTAGCGGTACTTTTGTACCGCTAAAGTCGTTAAGAAGATCGCTAATGGCGATAGCGTCGTTAACTATATCGCTAAATGTGGCCGCACTTAGCGATATAGAAACAATCCCGTTAGCGATCGCATTAGTATGCGTCGTTATTGTGATCGCTAGCGGGATTGTTTAGTGTGGCAGTACCTTAACGCTCTTACCTGTTTAGTAGTAACAGGCAAGGACCAGTTTTGAATGGCCTCGATCTTATTTATTTGGGGTTTGATAACCTCACTGCTGATCACATACCCTAAGTTCCGGGCTTCCTCAAGACCTATCGCACATTTTTATGGCTTCGCTGTCAAGCCCGTGGCTCTGAGCGAATTTACTACCACTTGTACTCTGACTCATACTTCTGATGGGGCTCTAACACTATGTCCATCAGCCTCTGGAACGTGGCTGGTGCCCCATGTAATTCAAAATACAAGACAACATAGTGATAAAGACTCTCCAGTGTTATAAAGGAGGTCTTTTCGTTCGCCGACTCTGTCAGAGGCACCTGACAGTAACCCTTGGTCAGATCAAGCGTGGTAAAGTACTGGGCCTGCTGCAGTCGCTAAATCAGCTCATCTACCCGGGGCATTGGATAAAGGTCAAATTTTTACACTTCATTCAATTTTTGGAAATTGTTACAGAACCGTAATAATCTGTCCGGCTTCTGGATCAGTACAATGGGGCCAAACCACTCACTCCTGAACTCCGCAATTACACCTAGCTGGATCATTTGTCTCATCTCACCCGCAATGGCTTGTCTGTGGGCCTCGGGCACACGGTACGGTTTCATTCGCACCCTTACCTGAGGCTTGGTGACAATGCCTTGTTGGATCACAGAAGTACGGCCAGGCAGTTTCGAGAATACATCTGTATTCTCTTGCACTAATTTCCTAGACTGTCGTCGCTGCTGTTTAGAGAGAGTATTGCTTATCTTTACCTCTCTCTCAGCCCCTGTCCGACATCGGAGGGTCCCCAGATTATACGACCAGAATAGCATCCATAATCATACACTCCCGGTCCTTCCATGCTTTTAGCAGATTTATATGATACAACTGTTTGGGTTTCCTTTTCCCAGGCTGGTATACTCGGTAGTTCACTTCCCCAACCTTTTCCCGGACTTCATACGGCCCTTGCCACTTGACCATGAGCTTACTTTGAGCGGTGAGTACTAAGACTAATAACTGATCACCTTCTTTAAGAGAGCGTACCGTGGCCTTTCTGTTATACGCTCGGATCGGCGCTGCCTGAGCATCCACTAAATGTTCTTTAACTATAGACATGACTGCTGCGATCCGGCCCTACATATTGGCTATGTGCCCTATTATACTCTTATGCAGCGTAGGCTCCTGCTCCCATATCTATTTGGCTACTTCCAGCAGACCCCTTAGGATGCCTGCCATACAGTAGCTAAAAGGGTGAAAATCCCAAGGAAGTCTGCAGTACCTGACAGACGGCAAACATTAAATAGGGCAGTAACATGTCCTAATCCCTTCCATCATTTGAAACCACCTTTTTCAGTATGGATTTGAGGGGTTTGTTGAAACGTTCGACTAATCTATCGGTCTGGGGGTGATAAACTGAAGTGTGCAATTGTTTTATTTGGAAAAGCTTGCACAGTTCCTTTGTCACCTTGGACATAAAAAGTGCCTGCTGATCAGTAAGGATCTCTTTCAGTAGCCCAAGGCGACAGAACATGGCAAACAACTCCAAGGCGATAAGTCTAGCTGAGGTGTTAAGAAATGGAAATGCCTCCGGGTACCAAATGGCATAATCTACCACTAATATATGTTGGCGGCCATAGGCGGATTTTAGTATTGGCCCCACCAGATCCATAGCAATCCGCTCAAAAGGTACCTCTATGATGTATAGCGGTACCAACAGACTACAGTAGTTTGCGGTGTGTGAGGTCAGTTGACAATCAGGACACGTCTCACAAAACCTCTGTACTTCGGCGTAAATCCCAGGTCAAAAGAACTATTGTAAAATACGTTCCTGTGTCTTTTTAACCCCTAAGTACCCCCCCAACATGTGTGTGAGCCATTTTGAGCACCGCCCGACTGTAAGATTGGTTTACTACTAGCTGGCCCACTACTTCATCTCAAATTTTGTCAACCCTATAATGTAACTCCTGGTTGACCGACATGCATGGGAACACCGCCTCCGCACCCAGTTGCTGAGTCACCCCATTTACCTCTAGTGCTCTTTCACTGCCCTGGTCAGTGTGGGATCCTGTAGCTGGGCTGTCCCAAAAGTTCCCCGGGGCACTTCCAGCTCTGGAATTATCGTGGTCTCCTCGACCTCTCCTGCCATCACCACTATGGGAAACCTGTCAGGTTCACACTCTTTCCCTATGGGGGTGACCCTACGGCAGTAAATCCTTGTCTTGTGATCTTCCAGCTCTGCACGCGGAAAAATACTTTTCTCGGGAGGTTTAATTTCATTCTTCCACAGGGACCAGAACAGGGGCAAGTTCCTTCCCAGAACAGCCCAGTAAGGAAGGGTCTTCACCACTCTCACCACATGTTTAACCTCTCCGCACAGAGTAAAAAATGTAACCTCCACTGTCGGATACTCGTGCAGTTCACCATGTATGCATATATGACACCAACTTTTTTCCTAGTGTGTTCTAACCCAAAGATCATTGACCCATACACAAGTGTCACTAGGCTCCCTGAATCCAGGAAAGTTTTGGCATGGTGTCCTTTGACATGCACCTGGCACAGATGGATTCACCCACTGGGAAGAAAGGATCCATGGAGGTGAAGACAGCCTGGGCGTACATCGATACATGGCGAGTAAACCCGCAGTACATGGGTTCAGCTGCCAGGGGTCAGTTGGCAGTCACATGTCCCGGCCCTTGGCACCGCCAACACCTAATAGCTGTGGCATCGCTAGTCCACGAGACTGGTTTAAGGGAAGCTGGTCTCCTGCCACCCTCACTCTGGGGTACCCCCTTAATACTGGCTTGGACTTGACTGACTGCAGCAGAGGGTCGTGTCCCTTTCCTAGGCTTCTGAGTGGGTGGGACCCTGTGTGATAACCGTAGTGGGGCAGAGGTCTACTCCATATGTAGTGCATCGGGGTTTATACAGTGTGATGGATAGGCAGGGACCACCAAAAGGTCAACATAAAAATGTCTTTTCTCCAGAAACTCACATAAATAGGAAAACGATATCCTCCGGTTCGCAGCCGGGTCCTCAAAAAACAATCCTTGTTCCAACCTGTTGATGTGGGCAATGACATCGCCGTGTCCCTTTGGGTGCTGCAGCTGCTTTGAAATCCCTGGCTCTGTGTTAGCTCCACAGAGCCTCCTGCTCTACAGCTTGCAAAAAACAAAACTGACACATCCAAGACAAAACTGAGAGTTTAAATGGGAATCGCGGCCATAGAGCCACTCCCAAAATCCGGAGTGGAGGGAGGGCTTCACTCCACTACCAAACCTGAAAATCACTCCAAAAATAAAAGCCCATGTTGGGTTTTTCTAAAATGTGACTTGGTCAACTATTTTGACCAAATCCACACTTACTTTTACTTTCCCTTGTAATTCACAGACATTTTGCTGTAAACACTCCATCGGGTTTAATATGTCTCTATAAACATCCGGTGGGACACATATGTATATGATCCCGCTTATTGTCTCACATCAGTAATACTGTAGTCACAGCTGATGGTTGTGTGCGCGATGAGTGTGTGTGATCATTAGTACTGCAATTACAGCCAGTAGTTTTGTGCACGGTGCCTCTGTGTGATCATTAGTACTGTAGTCACAGCTGGTGGTTGTGTGTATAGTGCCCGTGTAATATCATTACTACTACAGTTACAGCTGGTGGCTTTGTGCCGGTGTGTGATCAGTAGTACTGTAGTCACATATGGTGGTTTTGTGCACAGTGCCTATGCGATGAGTAATACTGTAGTCACAGCTGGTGATTTTGTGCATGGTGCCTCTGTGTTATCACTAATTCTGTACTCACAACTGGTGATTGTGTGCACAGTATGTGTGATCATTAGTACTGCAGCCACAGCTGGTGGTTGTGTGCACGGTGCTCAGTAATATTGTCGTCACAGCTGGTGGTTTTGTGCATGGTGCCTATGTGCTTAGTAGTACTGAAGCAACAGTTGGTCGATTATGTGCTCATTAGAACTGTAATCATATCTGGTGGTTCTATGTAAAGTGCCTAAATGTGATCATTAGTACTGTAATCACAGCTGGTAGTTGTGTGCACGGTGCCTTGTGTGATCATTAGTCCTTTAGTCACAGCTGGTGGTTGTGTGCACGTGCCTTTGTGTGATCATTAAGTACTGCCACACTAAACAATCCCGCTAGCGATCACAATAACGACGCATACTATGCATCGCTAGCGGATTGTTTCTATATCGCTAAATGCGCCACATTTAGCGATATAGTTAACGACGCTATCGCGTTAGCGATCTTCTAACGACTTTAGCGTACAAAAGTACCGCTAAATCGCTAAGAAAAGGTGCCACACAGCGATAAGATACTTACCCAGCGGGAGCGCCGACGAGAAAATAGGTCCGAACGATTCCAGCGACGAGCGAGATCACAGCAGGAAGCTCGTCGCTGGAGCTGCCGCACTGAACAATATCGCTAACGGGATCGAAATAGTGACGTTTTTAGCGATCCCGTTAGCGATATGTTTAGTGTGCATACCTTTAGTCCTTAGTCACAGCTGGTGGTTGTGTGCATGGTGCCTATGTGTGATCATTAGTACTGTAGTCACAGCCAGTGATTGTGTTCGCGGTGCCTATGTGTGATCAATAGTACTGTAGTCACAGCTGGTGGTTGTGTGTATGGTGCCTATGTGTGATTAAAAGTAATGTAGCCACAGCTGGTAGTTGAGTGTAGGGTGCCTATGTGTGATCATTAGTACTGTAGTCACAGTCGGTGGTTGTGTGGACATTGCCTATATGTGATCACTGATTAACAGTACTGCAGTCGGAGCGGGTGGTTGTGTGCACGGTGCCTATGTGCGACGATTAGTACTGAAGTCAAAGTGGTGGTTGTGTGCACGGTGCCTATGTGTGATCATTAGTACTGTAGTCTCAGCAGGTGGTTGTGTGCACGGTGCCTACGTGTGATCATTAGTACTGTAGTCACAGCCGGTGGTTGTGTGCATGGTGTCTATGTGTGATCATTAGTACTGTAGTTACAGCCGATGGTTGTGTGCACAGTTCCTATGTGTGCTCATTAGTACTGCAGTCACAGCCGGTGGTTGTGTGCACAGTGCCCATGTGTGATCATTAGTACTGTAGTTACAGCCGATGGTTGTGTGCACAGTTCCTATGTGTGCTCATTAGTACTGCAGTTACAGCCGGTGGTTGTGTGCACAGTGCCCATGTGTGATCATTAGTAATGTAGTTACAACCGGTAGTTGTGTGCACAGTGTCTATGAGAGATCACTAGTACTGTAGTCAAAGCGTCAAACCGTGGTTGTGTGCACAGTGCCTATGTGTACTCATTAGTATTGTTGTCAGAGCCGGTGGTTGTGTGCACGGTGCCTATGTCTGATCAGTAGTACTGTAGTTACAGCCGATGGCTGTGTGCGCAGTTCCTATGTGTGCTCATTAGTACTGTAGTCATAGCCGATGGTTGTGTGCACAGTGCCTATGAGTGATTATTAGTACTGTAGTCACTGCCTGTGGTTGTGTGCACGGTGCCTATATGTGATCATTAGTACTGTAGTAACAGCCGGTGGTTGTTTGCACGGTGTCTATGTGTGATCAATAGTACTGTAGTCACAGCCGTTTGTTGTGTGCACGGTGCCTATGTGTGATCATTAGTACTGTAGTCAAAGCCGTTGGTTGTTTACCGGTGCCTATGTGTGATCATTAGTACTGTAATTATAGCCGGTGGTTGTGTGCACAGTTCCTATGTGTGCTCATTAGTACTGTATGCTAATTATGCAAATTGTCTCTTCAGAGAGGAAGAGAGCTAGAACTCTAGTGCCACCTTTTGGAAGGTAGCAATCCTACAAGTCAATGTCGACCCTTTAACGAGCCTTATCACATGACCTAGGATAATAGCCAAACCAGAATCTCAATTTGCAGACACTGTGTTTTTTTTTTTTTTTTTTTTTTAAAACCATTCAGGTTAGTTATAAACAACTCAATATAAGCTCATCAACTTAAACGTCGTTGTTTCAACTCTCATCATCATGGTTCATATTTAATTCAGCATAACAAACTAAAGGTATACACAAAAAAGTCATAAACATCAATAAACATCACTAAAATTCACTGATATTTGATCAGTGCTGCCATTTTTTAAATTTCCAAACGCCCTCTGCATCAGAACCACCACCGCCTTCACTGTCTAATTTATAAATCAAGTATAATCTAGAAAGGATCAGCCTGACACACTTATTCACAGATAAATGCTTCTCTTTGAAAATTCCTAAATTCCTCACATCCCACAAACTCTGCATCACACAAGTCATAATTAACCATAGGATTCTATTTTTCACACGACCATATGCACCAATTCCAAACATTGCAACACGCCAGTCAATAAAACTCACCCCCGCTAACTCCTTACACAACCCACCTACACACTTCCACACACTGTACGCGTAATCACAGTCCCACATAGTATGCCACACAGTCTCACATCCACCACAACCTTCTCTCGGGCACACTTCCGTTCTGGTCAGACCTCGTCTCTTCTGAACCTGTCGCACAGGTAAGATATTGTGCAAGGACATCCATACAATATCCCTTTGTCTATTAGACATCCCATGCGTTCCCAAACTCTTCCATGCAACCGAGACTTCATTCCCTCTCAAACCCACAATATTACTCTCCACATCATTCTTATGTATTATCTTCATCACCTTCTTAGCCATTCTAAAATCATTCATCGGCACACTCAGTAAATCATGCTTCCTCACAAACTTTTCAATCACCTCATACCAGACCGGACACTTGAAAGCAACAGGCACTCTAGCATCCCTCTTTCTCCAACACAAGCCATACAACATCCAACCAGCAGAATATCTTGCCATATAAGCTCCTTTATTTCCTTTATTCAACAAAATAACTACCGTTTTGATATACTGAAGCCCCAGAAAAATCTCAATGTTTGGAAAGGCCATGCCACCATGGTGACATGCCTTAAAAAGACTTTCTCTCTTAAGTTTTTCTATTTTACTACTCCAGAAAAAAGTAAAAACTAACTTTTCCACTCTTTTTATTTTCCTATTAGACGGTGGAAAAACTGTTGCAATAAAAAGCAGAATCGGAAGAATCACCGCTTTTATGACCAAAATCTTACCACTCAAGGTCAAGTCTCTCAGTCGCCAAAAATTTAACTTACGCTCTATGCGCAATCCACACTCCTCCCAGCTCTCCTTACCTTCCAGCTCCTTATTAAATAATACTCCCAGCACTTTGAGAGCACCCTCCTCACATTTAACCCCTCCATTTTAACCCCATCATCCCCAAAACATTTAAAACTACATTTATTCCAATTCACTCTAAAACCAGACGCACCACAGAAAAACTCCAAAAGCAACTTAACTCTACTCATAGACGCAACACTTTCACTCACAACCACAACATCATCCATATATCCAAGAACTTTCACATGCTTTCCACCACTCCCCGGTACCAACAAACCTCGCACCACTTTATCACGTGTAACACCTGCACATGGAACTGTCAGAGCAGCTACTGGTATACTGGGATTTACAGACACTAAGAAGAGTTTTGCAGCTGCTGTTAAACAGGGACCTTCAGACATTAATGGTTTTTTCCCTGAGCTGCGGTGGACTACAATTCCCATGGACCCTTGTTTCAGTCAGATGACACAGCTTGGAAGGATAGGAGGGAGGAGGGACTTGGGGGAGGGGGCTGGCGAGGAAGTAAAAGAAAGTGAGAGAGCAGATTGTTCATGTAAAAGATGGAGCGCTGTGGACTTGTATTCCTCTAAAGAGCGGAGCGTTCCAGTCCCCTCTGATATACCTGCGAATCTGGAGAGAGCGCAGCCCGGTCACCAGGTGAAGCAAGCAACATTAAGGACTCGGAGAGTTCTACCGGCACTCCCACCTTATAAAGGCCTGAATCCTGCTGCCCCCAGTTGGGGTCCAGGGAAAACTACAACCGGTTGAGACGCACCGTGAGTGCCCCTTTTCGAGACTTGTGGTTCAACCAGCCCGTTACAGTGAGTACACTACGCCCCAGACTATTTACCTTCGTGAGCATCTAAGTGCACCAACGGTTATAAATTTGCGCGCCAACATCCGCGGCAACTGGGCCCCAACGTTTGGACTGGGTTAATACAAGAAAAGGGGAACCCTGCTATATTATATTTGCAGGGTTGGGGAAAGAATTAGGTTGTGATGTGTATATGACTTTCATAGAGCATCGTTACCTGTATTGCATGTTGTTTCTTTAAATACACTTCATTTCTGCTGCATATCCATAAACTGTTTTACTCCTGTTTTGGGTGAGTGTGTACTGAGCTATAGGCAGGGGTTTCCCGAATCAGTCCCTGGCAGAAGATAACAGTCCTTCTGCAGTCCTAGAGAGAGCTCCAATCAAGATTCGGGTGGAGGCACTGCGCCCTAAAGAGGTGAGACCCCCCATAACACCCAGCGTACCGTGGTAGCCCTGAAGGGGTGTTACAGTGGAGGCACTGCTGAGATACAGAACTAACACAGGAGTATTTACTATGGAGACTTTAACAGAGCGAGAAGTATATTTGTGGTGTGAAGAGATGGATGTTACAGCTAGACAAAGCTTTGCAGTGAGTGGTGAGCTCTGTGATGCATCTGATGAAGAGATACTGAAAATAGTTAACCGACTCACTGAACTTGCCCACCCTGAAGTGGTCGACCGCAGAAAGGAAAAGGGGGGACAGTTACCCATAGCCCTGATCTCAACCGGGCAGATCTTGAGGAAAGATTACTTCCCATCCATGATAGCCGTGTCCCCAGAGTATGGTCGACAATGGAAGATCACTTGGCCTAATGAGTCCGAAGTTGAGACCCGGCAACAGGAATCAACCACTCAGTCTAGGAAGACTAGTATACGTCCGCCCTCTACTCCACTTAGAACCAGTCCTGAAGAGACAGCGGCCCCTGTTGATGTGCTTATGACAGCTATGGAAAAGTTAGTCAGTCAGTTTGCAAAGATGCAGCCAGAAGGGAACTACCGTCGTTTAAGAACCTTCTCGGGTGCCCTCCCCACCCCTGCTGGAGAAGAAGAATATGATACTTGGAGGGATGTCACTTTACTGTGCTTAGAAGAGTGGCAGTGCACTGATGCCGTGAAGAAGCAGAGAATAGTAGAAAGTTTGAAGGGTACTGCTATGGAAGTGGTGCAGGCTGCTTGGCGGAGCAAGCCACTAGCAACTTATCAAGATTATATGAGTGCTTTAGAAGATGCTTTTGGATCCCCTGAAGATGCTACTGATCTACTCTATAAACTTCGTACCACCTACCAACAACCAGATGAGAAGATGTCCGACTATCTATACCGATTGGATAAGATGGTTCATAGAATAGTATCTAAAGGTGGAGTCAGCCCTAAAGAAGTTGATCAGTGTCGTCTGGACCAAGTACTCAGAGGAGCTCTCACTCATGATCCAATTGCTCAGCGGATGAGGTCTTGTGATAAAGAGAAGATTCCTGGTTCTTTTCATGAGTTGCTTAAGGAAGTTCGCAAGGAAGAGGTTATTTTGGCCGCAAGAGAGAAGACCCCCCCTCGGGTGACTACTGTTGCCTTGAAGCCAGCAGCCGACTGCCAAGAGAGGGAACTGCTGAAAGTCATCGAGAAACAGGGGGAGCAGATTACTCAATTGTTAAGTGCTCAGGCCAAGACAATACAGCGGTTACAAAGTGCTGCAGAGGTAGCCGAGAAGCAGACCCTGGCTTCAGGAAGAGAGAATGATGACCTGTGTAGAGTGGAAAGTAGGAAACCAGAAGGGTGCTTTGTCTGTGGGAGTCCAGGCCATATAGCTCGTCAGTGTCCAAAGAGGTGGAGCTCAAAGAACTCTTCACATTCTCCCCACCTCCCTCCGAGGCAGTCGGGAAACGGGAAAGGGGGCCAGTAGAACCCCATACTGAGCCCCCATCAGCAACTAAGACCTACTCTACCTCCCCATCCAATAGTGCCTCATCGAAAACACTGCCTGAAGGGTTAGTGGGACCAGCCCCGCATGTCCCCGCATATATCAATGGTAAATCTTGTTCAGTATTGCTGGATAGCGGATCTCAAGTGTCCATCATTTTTGAAGGATGGTATAAGAGATATTTATCCAATGTGCCTCTGAAACCGCTGTCTGGACTCGTGGTGTGGGGACTGAGTGAACACAGCTATCCCTACCGAGGATACGTGTCCGTGACACTACGATTCCCAGAGACTGTTGTTGGAGTGGATAAAGAGATACCCATTATAGCGCTAATCTGCCCGGAGGCAGAGGCAGATGAGAGACCCACACCTGTCATAGTGGGAACAAATGCCAACATTTTCCGTACGTTAGCTCAGTGGTGTCGTGAAGCTGGGGGAGAAAAGTACTCGCAGACCCTATCCATCCACCCAGTCTGTCTGGAAGCCTATGTGAGGACGGAGGAGGAGAAGAGGGAACTGCAGCCTGAAAGCTTTGACCCTTGTTTTGAAGGAAGTGAGCTGAAAGGAGAAGAGAGGAGGCTAGTCATCGACGGCATGATGATGTGGGGGGCGGCTTTCTCCTTGGGCGAATGGGACATGGGCCTCGCCCAAGGAGTAGAGCATCGCATTCGGTTGAAAGATCAAAAGCCTTTCCGAGAGAGATCCCGAAGATTGGCCCCGGCGGATATCGAAGATGTTAGGCAGCATCTACGCGGTATGTTAGACACAGGAGTCATCATAGAGTCTAGTAGCCCATATGCTTCCCCCATTGTGATTGCTCGGAAAAAAAATGGAGCTATTCGGATGTGTGTGGATTATCGTACTTTGAACAAACGTACGGTTCCTGACCAGTACACTGTGCCCCGAATTGATGAAGCTTTAGATTGCCTGCAAGGGAGCCAATGGTTTTCTGTGTTAGATCTCCGGAGTGGTTACTATCAGATACCCATGTCAAAGGAAGATCAAGAGAAGACCGCTTTTATCTGCCCCATTGGGTTCTTCGAGTTTCAAAGACTGCCTCAAGGACTGACAGGTGCTCCGGCCACTTTTCAGAGATGTATGGACAAAGTAGTGGGGGACATGCACTTACGTGAGGTCTTGGTTTATCTCGATGATCTTATTGTTTTTGGGAAGACTCTGGAAGAACACAACCAGAGGTTGTTCAAGGTGCTGGATCGGTTGAAGGAGGCTGGGTTGAAGTTGTCCCTTGATAAGTGCCGGATTTGCCAGACGACTGTGAAATATGTGGGGCACATAGTCAGCAGAGAAGGAATTTCCACCGACCCCGCCAAAGTGGAGGCTGTGGTAAACTGGCCTAAGCCCACCAAGCTGGGGGAGCTTAGGTCCTTTTTAGGATTCTGTGGATACTACCGAAGATTTGTACCCCAGTACTCTCGGATTGCGAAGCCATTAACTGCTCTTACCCAGGGGTATTCCCCTTCCGGCGGGACAGCCCGCCCCTCAAGGTCAGGGAAAAGAGACTACTTCCGAGTTAATGAACCTTTTGGGGAAAGATGGACACCCTTATGCGACGAGGCATTTGAGAAACTGAAGTCATGTTTGACCCAAACTCCAGTGTTGGCCTATGCAGACGCCAGTAAACCATATGTGTTACATATAGATGCTTCTCTCGACGGACTAGGAGGGATTCTCTATCAGGACCATGATGGCTGTCTACGTCCCGTTTACTACATTAGTCGAGGATTGACTCCCAGTGAACGCAACTACCCAGCTCACAAACTGGAGTTTCTGGCTCTAAAATGGGCTGTAGTGGACACGCTGCATGACTACCTCTATGGGGTACACTTCGTGGTTCATACCGACAACAATCCATTAACCTACGTGAGAACCACAGCAAAACTGGATGCCACGGGGTACCGGTGGCTTGCCGCACTCTCTCTGTATGATTTCAGCTTAAAATATCGACCAGGGATCAGTAACATTGATGCAGACACACTCTCTCGCCTGCCTAGTGAACCTTTAAATGAGGAAGAAGAAGGAGGATGGATAGAGGTCCCTGCCCCTGAGGTGAAGACTCTGTGCCATAGACATCGAACTGATGCCCTCACTCTGCAGTGCTGTGCTAAATTCTTAGGAGTATCTAGCGAAGCGCTCCCGTTGTCGTACTGTCGAGTGACAAATGTAACCCCAGACTCTCTCCCTCAACTGACTCATAATCAAGTCAGGACGGCGCAGCAGGAGGATCAGTCAGTGGGGGTAGTTCGATGGTGGGTGAAGAGGGGCTGGAGGCCCGAAAAGAATGCATTAAGAACAGAGGAGTCTGTCCTGCTGACTCGGCAGCTAGAGTCGCTAGTAGTAAGAAATGGGCTACTATACCGAGAGACAAGGGGCCAGAAGGGAGGAGTCCGCAGACAGCTGGTGTTACCCACCCGATTTCGGAAGATGGTCATGAAGTCCCTGCATGATGACCATGGACATCTTGGCATCGAAAAGACTACGAGTCTCGTGGCCGACCGATTCTACTGGCCTCGTATGGAAGCGGATATTGAAGAATACTGCAAATCATGCTCCCGGTGTGTGTTGAGAAAAACCTTGCCTTTGAGAACAGCCCCCCTTGTGAACATTACCAGCGATGGCCCACTTGAACTAGTGTGCATTGATTTCCTCTCCATCGAGCCTGATGAAAGCAATGTCAGTAATGTGTTAGTGGTCACTGACCATTTCACCCGATATGCCCAGGCCTACCCCACTAAAGATCAAAGGGCAATTACTGTGGCAAAAACATTATGGGAGAAGTTCTTTGTACATTACGGGCTGCCTGCCCGCATCCATACCGATCAAGGAAGAGATTTCGAAAGTAGACTAATCAAGGAGCTATGCGCTCTCTGTGGGATCAAGAAATCCAGAACCACGCCATATCACCCCCAAGGGGATCCTCAACCTGAGAGATTCAACCGTACCCTTCTGAACATGTTAGGCACTTTAGATCCCCGGAAGAAGGGACACTGGAGCAGGCATGTGAGTCAGTTGGTTCATGCCTACAATTGCACCACAAATGAGTCAACTGGATATTCTCCTTATTTCCTCATGTTTGGAAGAAAAGCCCGACTACCCGTGGATATTAGTTTTGGGACATCCATTGACCGTTCTAATGGGAAGACCTACTTAAAATATGTGTCCCAGCTAAAAGAAGATTTGACAAAAGCTTACAAATTGGCAGAGCAGGCCTCTGGTCGGTCAGGGAAGCGCAATAAGACTCGCTACGACTGTAGGGTTCGAGAACAAGTTTTACTACCTGGAGACAGAGTTCTTATTCAACTTCTGGGCCTTCCTGGGAAGCACAAGCTTGCTGATCGGTGGTGTCCTGACCCTTACGTGGTGATGGAGAAGTTGCCCGGTGTTCCGGCCTACAGAGTGAAGCCCGAAAAAGGGGTGGAGCTGTTAAAACCTATCATCGACACCATCTGTTGCCTGTGGGAAAAAACATCCCTTTACCCCCATTGCCAACTCAAGGAGGTCATACAACTCTTCAGTGCAATAGGAGAAGTCCAAGGTGTAAAAACCCACCCCAGACTGGAGTTGCCTCAGGAGGATGTGACAGCGAGTCTGGGGATGAATGGGGACCTGACTGTCAATGGAGCTACAGGTGGATCGAGGACCCATGCCCCATGGGCGTAGACCCTGAAAACCAGACCCCTGAAGTAGAAACAAAGAAAAGGGACATTTGTCAGGAGGCGAGTGCACTCCGCCCACAATTGGAGGAAAGTTCAGAAGAGGGACATTTATTGAATGAAGAGATCCACCTGGTGGAGCCCGTTCTTGAGAGACAAGAGTCGGGGACTGAGGAGGTGGGCCCCTCGGTACACACTCGTCCCAAGCGGGACATTAGGCCACCCATGATGTTGACTTATGACAGAATGGGACATACCACTGAGGTCCCCAGGTTGATACACCCAAATTCAAATTCTGTTTGGCCTTATTTCCCGGTATCTTCCATGTGTCCAGGAGGTGGTTTGTATGCATGTAAATTTGGTGTTAGTCAGGATGCCTTAACCCCCATTCATGTTTCAGGTGGTGAGTCCTCATGTCGTGATGGGACACTTTCAATGATTCACCAGGGGAGAATGTAACACCTGCACATGGAACTGTCAGAGCAGCTACTGGTATACTGGGATTTACAGACACTAAGAAGAGTTTTGCAGCTGCTGTTAAACAGGGACCTTCAGACATTAATGGTTTTTTCCCTGAGCTGCGGTGGACTACAATTCCCATGGACCCTTGTTTCAGTCAGATGACACAGCTTGGAAGGATAGGAGGGAGGAGGGACTTGGGGGAGGGGGCTGGCGAGGAAGTAAAAGAAAGTGAGAGAGCAGATTGTTCATGTAAAAGATGGAGCGCTGTGGACTTGTATTCCTCTAAAGAGCGGAGCGTTCCAGTCCCCTCTGATATACCTGCGAATCTGGAGAGAGCGCAGCCCGGTCACCAGGTGAAGCAAGCAACATTAAGGACTCGGAGAGTTCTACCGGCACTCCCACCTTATAAAGGCCTGAATCCTGCTGCCCCCAGTTGGGGTCCAGGGAAAACTACAACCGGTTGAGACGCACCGTGAGTGCCCCTTTTCGAGACTTGTGGTTCAACCAGCCCGTTACAGTGAGTACACTACGCCCCAGACTATTTACCTTCGTGAGCATCTAAGTGCACCAACGGTTATAAATTTGCGCGCCAACATCCGCGGCAACTGGGCCCCAACGTTTGGACTGGGTTAATACAAGAAAAGGGGAACCCTGCTATATTATATTTGCAGGGTTGGGGAAAGAATTAGGTTGTGATGTGTATATGACTTTCATAGAGCATCGTTACCTGTATTGCATGTTGTTTCTTTAAATACACTTCATTTCTGCTGCATATCCATAAACTGTTTTACTCCTGTTTTGGGTGAGTGTGTACTGAGCTATAGGCAGGGGTTTCCCGAATCAGTCCCTGGCAGAAGATAACAGTCCTTCTGCAGTCCTAGAGAGAGCTCCAATCAAGATTCGGGTGGAGGCACTGCGCCCTAAAGAGGTGAGACCCCCCATAACACCCAGCGTACCGTGGTAGCCCTGAAGGGGTGTTACACACGTCTCACCAAGCACAACAAAGGTTCAATCACACATACAAATAAGACAGGGGACATGGGACACCCCTGCCTTACACCAGACATAATATTCACTTTCTCACTCAACCATCCATTAACAAGAAACTCACTTGACACACAATCATATAAAGACATTAACCCATTCACAAATTTTTTAGGAAATCCCATTCTCTCCAGAACTTTAAACAAAAACACATGCGAGACCCTATCAAACGCTTTCTCAAAATCAATTGTCAGAACCATACACTTCTGTTTCCTTCCCATGCAGTCCCCAATCAAATCCCTTAATAACAATAAGTTATCACTCATACTTCTCCCAGGCACCGCACACACCTGATCCTCATCCACAACATTACCAATCACCTCACGCATACGATTCGCCAACAATTTGCTATAGATTTTGTAATCTGCATTCAGCAGCGTTATAGGTCTCCAATTCTCTAAACACTTTCTCTCACCTTTCTTATACACAAGCACAACCACCCCCTCCTTCATTGATTCCACAACTTACCATTCTCCCACATGTACTTACATATCTCAGTCAAATCAGCACCCAGGAAATCCCACGCTTTCACATAGAATTCTACCGGCAATCCGTCTTTCCCTGGTGTCTTATTCTTTTTAGCACTCTTCATCACGTTTTCTACTTCATCCATAATCACTTCCTCATTCAAAATATCACATTCTTCACTACCCAACTTGTTTTCTAACCCATTCAGCACTTCTGAAACAAGACCAGAGTCAATCCATTTTTTATCATATAACTTGCTGTAGAACCTATTCACCTCCTTTATCACATTCTCACCTGACACACACAAACCGTTCCTATCCAGGACTTTATCCATATCAACCTTTCTCCCATTCATTTTCTTAAAAAAGAACCTTGTGCACTTTTCATCTTTCTCAAGATGTTCTATTTTGGTGCGATAGATGATTTCCTTCCCTTTCGCATCCATAACACGCTTTAACTCACTCTTTGTCTCAGCCAGCTCATCAGACACATCCATCCCACTTTCTCCACACTTCCTTAACCAGTCTATACGCCTGTTTAAATCATTAAATCTTTCCCGATAAATAGCAGCTTTTTTATAGCCCCATTTTTTGAAGAATTTTTTGCAACACACCTTAACCCAATCCCACCATTCCAGCACACACGCAAAATTCCTCTTACATACTCTCCACTCTTTATACTTTATTTTTAATTCATTCATCACATCCTCATCTTCTAACAACCTAACGTTCAGCTTCCAAACCCCACCACCATACACACGGTCATCAATCGCACTAAACACACCTCTCAAACACTCATGATCAGAAAAAGGTACAGCATTTTGTTCAAAATTCATACACAACATATTTTTGGAAAACAACATTTTATCTATTCTGGATGCAATACCACCCCTATCAGCATGGTATGTTGGCGGTGGTGGGATGCCAAATTTCAGAGCAGCAGCATCTAGAAGGGAAAAATCAGAAATAAGATTGGATAACTTTTTACCAGTTATGTCACAATTCCCTTCTGTGATGCAATTAAAGTCTCCAACTAAAACTGTAGGCATTTTGCCTGGAAGAAACAAACTTAATTTTTCCAAAAGAGCCAGACGCTCCTTTTTCCCATCCTTTCCTGATGGACAGTACACATTAATAATTCTAGCCCGCCACCCCCTATAGCTAACATGTGCAATTATACATCTACCCACCTCTACCACCGTGTAGCTATCTAAACTAATCTCCTTGTTACCCATTAATATCCCTACACCATCATTCCTATTAACACATGAGCCAGACCATACATGCTGACCGTAAGGCCAGTCCTTATCGCTTGGAGCGTCCTCAATCCCACATTCCTGAAGACAAAAGATGTGAGCATTCATCTGTTTAATATAATCTAGGACGACTGCCCTCCTGGATTTAGATCTAATTTGTCTGACATTCAGGACGCAATGCCCCAACCAGCTTGGGGAGCCATAACATGATGGTGTTATTTACATGACGACAAACAGGCCACTTCTTCTTCAGCCGTTTTCGTCTTCCATCTGGAACGGCAACTCCCCGAATCTGTTTACGTCTGCGGGAATGCCTAAAAAAACATTGGTGTCAGGAGAGAAGATATTCTGAGGGTAACTACGTTCACTCACCGGACTTAAACAATCTTCACCGGCGTCCGCCCAATCCGTTCTGGGCTTTTTACAGGAAGTTCCAGGCTCCTCCTCCTCCTCAGAGGGCCTTTCAAGAGTGAAGTCACCTTGATCTCCACAACTGGTCAACTCCTCGTCAGTAGCTAACCAAGATATACTGGGGGTATTACCAAGAGAACCCTCCAACTCCCCCTCCCCACAGACATCAGACTGATGAGGGAGCTCACATTCAACCTCAGCAAGTTCCAAACCTGCCACCTCTGGGCTGGGAGTCTCCGTTTCGGGCAGGGCCTCCTCATGTTCATCCATGATTTCAGGTTCCTCAATAAGATCCGGGTCTGTAACCTGTGGAATGTCAACAACAGCAGCAGGGGGCGCAGCTGCCCCACCTGTGACCTCAGCGTAAGACCTAGGACTGATCCTGGCCTTACAATCCCGATACTTATGGCCCTCCTTACCACAAGCATTACACATAACAGGATTTGTGCAGTCTTTTGCCATATGGCCGGAACCATTGCAATTCCTACAAGTTGGCATGTCCTTGCAACTATCCTGGGTATGCCCGAAATTTTTACACCTCCTGCAATACAGTGGGGCATCTGGAAAAAACAAAAAAACACTATTTTTCCCAATTGAAAAATTAAGAGGGGGTAATGGATGCCTCCCGGGCCTTGGGGATCCATCCCAAATCTCACAAAAAATTTGTACTTCCCGGTCCAGAGCCCTTCTCCATTCAGGACCCTGTGGGAGTACTGAACATAAATGCAATGTCTTTTCAAAAATAAAGTAATGTCCTCCAGGGAAACAAAAGGGTTGTGCATGAAAACCACAAGTGGGATATCCCCCTTAGAGTATAGCACAGTAAAGGTAAGTCCTTCCAGCAAAGGATTTACAACTCCATTTTTCAGGGCAGTAAACAAATTCTGGCAAGCCGCCATAGAAGATAGCACCAGCACATACCTGCCTTCCCTCCTGAACTCCTGCAGGCATATTATATCGGACTTCCGAATCTTCAGGATGTCATAAAACACCATGTTGACCAAATATCCCAGGGAAAAATGCAACTTCTTATCTTCAGCGATTTCAATCCGGAATCCATTTTTGACCCGGCTATCACCGGTCCCAGAGAATTGAAGTCGGACTCCCATCGTCCACAACTCCAAGGATCTTCTCCCTGAATCCTCCTGGCTATCTCCCTAAAGCAGCAACCGGCTTAAGCCACGAAGTGGCGATGCCGGAAGGCCAAGAGACAGCACTCAAGGTATCCAGGACACTTTGCACCTCGTCAGTGCAAAGCGGAGATCTGGTTTGGCTGTGTGAGAGGCGTCAGACCATTGTCCAAGAAATATCGTCACTCCTTGCGGAGATCAACATGCTAAGCATGCAGATGAGGAGACTTAAAGCCGCAATGCTCCTCTGGGAAATATGCTAATTATGCAAATTGTCTCTTCAGAGAGGAAGAGAGCTAGAACTCTAGTGCCACCTTTTGGAAGGTAGCAATCCTACAAGTCAATGTCGACCCTTTAACGAGCCTTATCACATGACCTAGGATAATAGCCAAACCAGAATCTCAATTGCTTTGCACTGACGAGGGGCTGAACCCCGAAACACAGTGTCTGCAAATTGAGATTCTGGTTTGGCTATTATCCTAGGTCATGTGATAAGGCTCGTTAAAGGGTCGACATTGACTTGTAGGATTGCTACCTTCCAAAAGGTAGCACTAGAGTTCTAGCTCTCTTCCTCTCTGAAGAGACAATTTGCATAATTAGCATATTTCCCAGAGGAGCATTGCGGCTTTAAGTCTCCTCATCTGCATGCTTAGCATGTTGATCTCCGCAAGGAGTGACGATATTTCTTGGACAATGGTCTGAAGCCTCTCACACAGCCAAACCAGATCTCCGCTTTGCACTGACGAGGTGCAAAGTGTCCTGGATACCTTGAGTGCTGTCTCTTGGCCTTCCGGCATCGCCACTTCGGTGGCTTAAGCCGGTTGCTGCTTTAGGGAGATAGCCAGGAGGATTCAGGGAGAAGATCCTTGGAGTTGTGGACGATGGGAGTCCGACTTCAATTCTCTGGGACTGGTGATAGCCGGGTCAAAAATGGATTCCGGATTGAAATCGCTGAAGATAAGAAGTTGCATTTTTCCCTGGGATATTTGGTCAACATGGTGTTTTATGACATCCTGAAGATTCGGAAGTCCGATATAATATGCCTGCAGGAGTTCAGAAGGGAAGGCAGGTATGTGCTGGTGCTATCTTCTATGGCGGCTTGCCAGAATTTGTTTACTGCCCTGAAAAATGGAGTGGCAAATCCTTTGCTGGAAGGACTTACCTTTACTGTGTTATACTCCAAGGGGGATATCCCACTTGTGGTTTTTATGCACAACCCTTTTGTTTCCCTGGAGGACATTACTTTATTTTTGAAAAGACATTGCATTTATGTTCAGTACTCCCACAGGGTCCTGAATGGAGAAGGGCTCTGGACCGGGAAGTACAATTTTTTGTGAGATTTGGGATGGATCCCCAAGGCCAGGGAGGCATCCATTACCCCCCTCTTAATTTTTCAATTGGGAAAAATAGTGTTTTTTTGTTTTTTCCAGATGCCCCACTGTATTGCAGGAGGTGTAAAAATTTCGGGCATACCCAGGATAGTTGCAAGGACATGCCAACTTGTAGAATTGCAATGGTTCCGGCCATATGGCAAAAGACTGCACAAATCCTGTTATGTGTAATGCTTGTGGTGAGGAGGGCCATAAGTATCGGGATTGTAAGGCCAGGATCAGTCCTAGGTCTTACGCTGAGGTCACAGGTGGGGCAGCTGCGCCCCCTGCTGCTGTTGTTGACATTCCACAGGTTACAGACCCGGATCTTATTGAGGAACCTGAAATCATGGATGCACATGAGGAGGCCCTGCCCGAAACGGAGACTCCCAGCCCAGAGGTGGCAGGTTTGGAACTTGCTGAGGTTGAATGTGAGCTCCCTCATCAGTCTGATGTCTGTGGGGAGGGGGAGTTGGAGGGTTCTCTTGGTAATACCCCCAGTATATCTTGGTTAGCTACTGAGGAGGAGTTGACCAGTTGTGGAGATCAAGGTGACTTCACTCTTGCAAGGCCCTCTGAGGAGGAGGAGGAGGAGCCTGGAACTTCCTGTAAAAAGCCCAGAACGGATTGGGCGGACGCCGGTGAAGATTGTTTAAGTCCGGTGAGTGAACGTAGTTACCCTCAGAATGTCTTCTCTCCTGACACCAATGTTTTTTTAGGCATTCCCGCAGACGTAAACAGATTCGGGGAGTTGCAGTTCCAGATGGAAGACGAAAACGGCTGAAGAAGAAGTGGCCTGTTTGTCGTCATGTAAATAACACCATCATGTTATGGCTCCCCAAGCTGGTTGGGGCATTGCGTCCCTGAATGTCAGACAAATTAGATCTAAATCCAGGAGGGCAGTCGTCCTAGATTATATTAAACAGATGAATGCTCACATCTTTTGTCTTCAGGAATGTGGGATTGAGGACGCTCCAAGCGATAAGGACTGGCCTTACGGTCAGCATGTATGGTCTGGCTCATGTGTTAATAGGAATGATGGTGTAGGGATATTAATGGGTAACAGGGAGATTAGTTTAGATAGCTACACGGTGGTAGAGGTGGGTAGATGTATAATTGCACATGTTAGCTATAGGGGGTGGCGGGCTAGAATTATTAATGTGTACTGTCCATCAGGAAAGGATGGGAAAAAGGAGCGTCTGGCTCTTTTGGAAAAATTAAGTTTGTTTCTTCCAGGCAAAATGCCTACAGTTTTAGTTGGAGACTTTAATTGCATCACAGAAGGGAATTGTGACATAACTGGTAAAAAGTTATCCAATCTTATTTCTGATTTTTCCCTTCTAGATGCTGCTGCTCTGAAATTTGGCATCCCACCACCGCCAACATACCATGCTGATAGGGGTGGTATTGCATCCAGAATAGATAAAATGTTGTTTTCCAAAAATATGTTGTGTATGAATTTTGAACAAAATGCTGTACCTTTTTCTGATCATGAGTGTTTGAGAGGTGTGTTTAGTGCGATTGATGACCGTGTGTATGGTGGTGGGGTTTGGAAGCTGAACGTTAGGTTGTTAGAAGATGAGGATGTGATGAATGAATTAAAAATAAAGTATAAAGAGTGGAGAGTATGTAAGAGGAATTTTGCGTGTGTGCTGGAATGGTGGGACTGGGTTAAGGTGTGTTGCAAAAAATTCTTCAAAAATGGGGCTATAAAAAAGCTGCTATTTATCGGGAAAGATTTAATGATTTAAACAGGCGTATAGACTGGTTAAGGAAGTGTGGAGAAAGTGGGATGGATGTGTCTGATGAGCTGGCTGAGACAAAGAGTGAACTAAAGCGTGTTATGGATGCGAAAGGAAAGGAAATCATCTATCGCACCAAAATAGAACATCTTGAGAAAGATGAAAGTGCACAAGGTTCTTTTTTAAGAAAATGAATGGGAGAAAGGTTGATATGGATAAAGTCCTGGATAGGAACGGTTTGTGTGTGTCAGGTGAGAATGTGATAAAGGAGGTGAATAGGTTCTACAGCAAGTTATATGATAAAAAATGGATTGACTCTGGTCTTGTTTCAGAAGTGCTGAATGGGTTAGAAAACAAGTTGGGTAGTGAAGAATGTGATATTTTGAATGAGGATGTGATTATGGATGAAGTAGAAAACGTGATGAAGAGTGCTAAAAAGAATAAGACACCAGGGAAAGACGGATTGCCGGTAGAATTCTATGTGAAAGCATGGGATTTCCTGGGTGCTGATTTGACTGAGATATGTAAGTACATGTGGGAGAATGGTAAGTTGTGTGAATCAATGAAGGAGGGGGTGGTTGTGCTTGTGTATAAGAAAGGTGAGAGAAAGTGTTTAGAGAATTGGAGACCTATAACGCTGCTGAATGCAGATTACAAAATCTATAGCAAATTGTTGGCGAATCGTATGCGTGAGGTGATTGGTAATGTTGTGGATGAGGATCAGGTGTGTGCGGTGCCTGGGAGAAGTATGAGTGATAACTTATTGTTATTAAGGGATTTGATTGGGGACTGCATGGGAAGGAAACAGAAGTGTATGGTTCTGACAATTGATTTTGAGAAAGCGTTTGATAGGGTCTCGCATGTGTTTTTGTTTAAAGTTCTGGAGAGAATGGGATTTCCTAAAAAATTTGTGAATGGGTTAATGTCTTTGTATGATTGTGTGTCAAGTGAGTTTCTTGTTAATGGATGGTTGAGTGAGAAAGTGAATATTATGTCTGGTGTAAGGCAGGGGTGTCCCATGTCCCCTGTCTTATTTGTATGTGTGATTGAACCTTTGTTGTGCTTGGTGAGACGTGATAAAGTGGTGCGAGGTTTGTTGGTACCGGGGAGTGGTGGAAAGCATGTGAAAGTTCTTGGATATATGGATGATGTTGTGGTTGTGAGTGAAAGTGTTGCGTCTATGAGTAGGTTAAGTTGCTTTTGGAGTTTTTCTGTGGTGCGTCTGGTTTTAGAGTGAATTGGAATAAATGTAGTTTTAAATGTTTTGGGGATGATGGGGTTAAAATGGAGGGGGTTAAATGTGAGGAGGGTGCTCTCAAAGTGCTGGGAGTATTATTTAATAAGGAGCTGGAAGGTAAGGAGAGCTGGGAGGAGTGTGGATTGCGCATAGAGCGTAAGTTAAATTTTTGGCGACTGAGAGACTTGACCTTGAGTGGTAAGATTTTGGTCATAAAAGCGGTGATTCTTCCGATTCTGCTTTTTATTGCAACAGTTTTTCCACCGTCTAATAGGAAAATAAAAAGAGTGGAAAAGTTAGTTTTTACTTTTTTCTGGAGTAGTAAAATAGAAAAACTTAAGAGAGAAAGTCTTTTTAAGGCATGTCCCATGGTGGCATGGCCTTTCCAAACATTGAGATTTTTCTGGGGCTTCAGTATATCAAAACGGTAGTTATTTTGTTGAATAAAGGAAATAAAGGAGCTTATATGGCAAGATATTCTGCTGGTTGGATGTTGTATGGCTTGTGTTGGAGAAAGAGGGATGCTAGAGTGCCTGTTGCTTTCAAGTGTCCGGTCTGGTATGAGGTGATTGAAAAGTTTGTGAGGAAGCATGATTTACTGAGTGTGCCGATGAATGATTTTAGAATGGCTAAGAAGGTGATGAAAATAATACATAAGAATGATGTGGAGAGTAATATTGTGGGTTTGAGAGGGAATGAAGTCTCGGTTGCATGGAAGAGTTTGGGAACGCATGGGATGTCTAATAGACAAAGGGATATTGTATGGATGTCCTTGCACAATATTTTGCCTGTGCGACAGGTTCAGAAGAGACGAGGTCTGACCAGAACGGAAGTGTGCCCGAGAGAAGGTTGTGGTGGATGTGAGACTGTGTGGCATACTATGTGGGACTGTGATTACGCGTACAGTGTGTGGAAGTGTGTAGGTGGGTTGTGTAAGGAGTTAGCGGGGGTGAGTTTTATTGACTGGCGTGTTGCAATGTTTGGAATTGGTGCATGTGGTCGTGTGAAAAATAGAATCCTATGGTTAATTATGACTTGTGTGATGCAGAGTTTGTGGGATGTGAGGAATTTAGGTAATTTTCAAAGAGAAGCATTTATCTGTGAATAAGTGTGTCGGGCTGATCCTTTCTAGATTATACTTGATTTATAAATTAGATAGTGAAGGCGGTGGTGGTTCTGATGCAGAGGGCGTTTGGAAATTTAAAAAATGGCAGCACCTGATCAAATATCAGTGAATTTTAGTGATGTTTATTGATGTTTATGACGTCTTTTGTGTATACCTTTAGTTTGTTATGCTGAATTAAATATGAACCATGATGATGAGAGTTGAAACAACGACGTTTAAGTTGATGAGCTTATATTGAGTTGTTTATAACTAACCTGAATGGTTTTAAAAAAAAAAAAAAAACACAGTGTCTGCAAATTGAGATTCTGGTTTGGCTATTATCCTAGGTCATGTGGTAAGGCTCGTTAAAGGGTCGACATTGACTTGTAGGATTGCTACCTTCCAAAAGGTAGCACTAGAGTTCTAGCTCTCTTCCTCTCTGAAGAGATAATTTGCATAATTAGCATATTTCCCAGAGGAGCATTGCGGCTTTAAGTCTCCTCATCTGCATGCTTAGCATGTTGATCTCCACAAGGAGTGACGATATTTCTTGGACAATGGTCTGACGCCTCTCACACAGCCAAACCAGATCTCCGCTTTGCACTGACGAGGGGCTGAACCCCGAAAAAACAGTGTCTGCAAATTGAGATTCTGGTTTGGCTATTATCCTAGGTCATGTGATAAGGCTCGTTAAAGGGTCGACATTGACTTGTAGGATTGCTACCTTCCAAAAGGTGGCACTAGAGTTCTAGCTCTCTTCCTCTCTGAAGAGACAATTTGCATAATTAGCATATTTCCCAGAGGAGCATTGCGGCTTTAAGTCTCCTCATCTGCATGCTTAGCATGTTGATCTCCGCAAGGAGTGACGATATTTCTTGGACATTAGTACTGTAGTCACAGTCGGTGGTTGTGTGCACAGTGTCTATGTGTGCTCATTAGTACTGTAGTCACAGTCGGTTGTGTGCACAGTGTCTATGTGTGCTCAACTGCTCATTAGTACTGTAGTCACAGTTGGTGGTTGTGTGCTGATTATTGAAATTTACTTTCCATGCTTGGTTAATTAAATAAACTTCTGATCCTTCTTGTAGAAGATCTCAACATATACTGTAAGGGCCCTGTCTCACATAGCAAGATCGCTGGCGAGATCGCTGCTGAGTCGCAAGTTTTGTGACGCAACAGCGATCTCAGCAGAAATCTCGCTATGTCTGACACGTACCAGCGATCAGGCCCCTGCTGTGAATCGCTGGTCATGTCAGAAATGCCTGGACTTTTTTTTGATCACTGGTCTCCCGCTGGCAGGCACGCATCGCTACGTGTGACATGCAGGAGACCAGCGATCAGCTGGTAACCAAGGTACACATCGGGTTTCCAGGCACAGGGCTGTGCCTGGAAACCCGATGTGTACGTTGGATACCAGCGCGCTGCTGCAAGGGAGCTGGTAACCAAGGTACACATCGGTTTTCCAGGCACCGCGCAGCGCCTGGAAACCCGATGTGTACCTTGGTTACCAGCTCACTGCATCAGCGGGCTGGTATCCAACGTATACTGCGGGTAACTAAGCGACGTTACCCGCAGTGTCGCTGTCCTGATCGCTGCCTGAGCTGCCTGTTTGGCAGCTCAGCAGCGATCATGTAGCGACACACCAGCGATCCTGATCGTTTTCGGGATTGCTGGTGTGTCGCTATGTGTGACGGGGCCCTAAGTCTGTATATAAGTAATATGGGTGATATAGTATCAATTAAGGGATCAGAAAATCTGTAAAAGAATAAACTTTTCCTCAAGAGAATCTGTAAGCCCAAAATGACAGTATACATTGGGTACATAGCCTTTCAAGTGCTGCTTCCCCTATAAAAATCTCTAATTTAGTTTTCTAATTGCTGCCTCCTTTCTGCAGCTTCCAAAGTTCAAGAAAATATTCTAATTAGGGCACTTGTGCAGTCTGGGTGTGGCTCATGGCACTGTTGAGGCTCCAGATTTTGCATGCTCCACCTCCCTCACTGGTGAATGGCAACCTGGTCTTGCTCATGTAGCGCACTGTTTTCAAAGAGCTCAGGCAAGTTAGTCCTGTTAATCACTAGTCAGTGTAATGGTGTCATACCTGTTGGCCACACCCAGGGTGCACTGAGCTCCGTAATTAGAATATTTATAAAATTTTATGTGACATACAGAAGTTGCGCTAACTGCTGTTGCTTCAAAAGCATCCAACAACTAGAGGTGTTAACACAGTCACAGAAGACAGGGAGTGGAAGCAGAGCCCCAGGGAGATTGTGGGAAACTTGTTTACTGTTCTGGCAGCAGCCAAAGGGATTAGTGGTGTGTGTCTGTGATCTTTCTCAAAAATGTTCAGGCAAGTGAACGATATTGACACAGGATTCCATTACAGAATGGAGCTGGGCTAACCTCTGTACTGCTAGTTGAGAAAGTCTATCAGGAGCAGGAAGATAAGTACTCTAAGAAATTGTGTCACAGGGATAATCTCCCTCCCTCCTCCATTACACTGTGCTAGAAGGAGTGCTGTGTACTGCTGTGAATTTGTAAAGAGTCTTGATCTGTGCTGAACTGTGCTATCAAAAGAGACTGTTAGTCAATGTGCCTCTAAGAAGCAGCTGTACTGTTTATGAAGCCTGTGCTTGAGAGACTTGAATTGTACTGAAAGTGCTGTGACATTAAACTACACTGTTCATCTGTTCATGAGGACTCTATCAATTGTATCTGTGTGAGCAAGTGGATCCATCTGGTGCCTGAGGAAGCTGCAGTGCATGGTCACCCTGAGTAACGGTTCCCCCAGAGTTCCAAAGAATTCATGAGACCTGTTCCGCCCCTATCTGACCCTAGCAGCGTGCACGTAAGGCCGGGGACACACTCACCGTACAAAAATACGGACCGTATTGTACGGCCGTATTACGCCAAAATGTTGCAGTCACAACAATCCGTATTTCATGCGTTTTCAGGATGCGGCTGCGTATTTTACGCATGTAAGCATCCGTATGCAATCCGTATGGCATCCATATAGCGTATTTTTCTCGCTGCCTTGCAAAATGGACATTTAACGGTTTTTAGGGCTGAAAATCATTCAAATCATCATCAGCAAGGCTATTTATTGGCTCTGCATCCGGTTGCAGCCCCCAATCTTGCCATTTTGGTGCTGTGCTTGTGTTGGAGGGCTGCTGCTTGCTTGCCAACATGTCTGACAGTCTTCAGTTTACCCCAACTGATCGAGTGTTGTACAACTGGGTTTTGCCCTGCCGCTTTGGCCAGCCTTACCCAGTGATCGTTGATCCGCGCAGGAGGAGGCAAATGTGGGTGCATCCGCATTTGAGGCAACGCCTCACTAAAGGCCATTTTCTCCGCCTGTATGCATCTCTGCGGACTCATCCAGACAAGTTTTTTATGTTTTGTCGGATGACCATTCCCACATTTGATGTTTTGTTGGAGATTGTGCGCCCTGGAATCACCTACCAGGATACCCCGATGCGCAAAGCTATCTCTGCAGAGGAGCGACTTCTCCTTACCCTACGGTATGTATTCCTCAGCTACATACTGTCTGTTGATTATGTGTTTTCCCACAAGAGGCCCTTTAGCCTTAGGTTTGTAGCTGAAATATCCTCAGAATATATCCCATATATCACCTAGAACTACCAGAACTATTCATTTTATGTAAAACTGTCAGAAACCTTAAACTTTTGTTACATCTAAGTTAGGATTGTTTGTAAGTGACATCATGTCACGGTTATGTATAGTGCGTTTGGTCTACCTTTGAGCATGTGTACTGATTGCTCTCTCTATATTTGGTTACTTGTAGGTTCCTAACTACTGGCATATCTTATGCGGCACTCCATCTGGAGTTCTTGATTGGGAGGTCCACCATCTCTGGCATTGTGCGTGATACCTGCTCACAACTCTGGGACAGACTTCATCAACTGGTGATGCCTGAGCCAAAGATGGAAGACTGGAAGAGGATTGCCAGGGGATTTGATTTGAGGAGCAATGCCAGTTCCCAAATTGTATAGGAGCCCTTGATGGGAACTCAGGGTCCCAATTCTATAATTATAAACAATATTTTTCTGTTGTACTGTTGGCTCTGCTTGACAGTAACTACAGGTTTATAATTGTAGACATTGGGCCTATGGAAGAACTGGAGACTCTAGAGTCTTCAATTCTTCCATTATGGGTCGGCGGCTTCGCAATAACGAGTTGCACCTACCACCAGCACGCCAACTTCCTGGCTCCAATCTGGAACCGGTCCCATATGTTGTAGTTGGGGATGAGGCCTTCCAGCTATCAAGGAATGTGATGAGGCCATATCCACGACGACACCTTGACCACCGTCGTCGGATTTTCAACTTGAGCCTATCACGGGCCAGGCGCCTGGTGGAGTGTGCCTTTGGCATTCTGTGTGCAAAATGGCGGGTCCTCCAGTCTGCTATTCAGCTGTGTGAAGCCAACCTGAATGAGGTCATAAAAGCATGTGTTAAAAATAACTTGGCACTGAAATGTGAGTGCCTGGTCCTGATTCACAGCTTCTTGATCCATCCTTATCTATTTAGGGATATTTGCTTCTCATCCAGCTACCTTTTGGAGATTGCATTCTATTGTGTCCAGTGTTCCTTTGAAAAGTATTCTGATGAAGGTCCGATAGTTGGACCGAAAACGTTCAATAGTTTCGTGTCTGGATGCACCGTTATTAAACAAATTCTCGTGTTACACATTTGAGTGCCAAGTTATTTTTTACATTTATCAGGTTGGATACCTGACTTGAGCACCTACTCTCGTTTTTAGTTGAGTGCCGTGTTTTCTCTTACATAAAAGCATGTGTTGTTCTACATAATTTCACCAGAATGCATGATTGTGGCCCATCTGATGTTGGTGAAAGTGTGTTGCCCAATGGGGATATGCCTACGCTCCATGTCATCCCTTTACGTCGCCCACTCTCAGGACTCAAAACCCGTGATATCTTTACCCAATATTTTGTGTCACCTGCAGGTACTACAACATGGCAAGATGATGCATTGTCTATGCTGTAATG
Source organism: Oophaga sylvatica (assembly GCA_033576555.1). Taxonomy (NCBI): domain Eukaryota; kingdom Metazoa; phylum Chordata; class Amphibia; order Anura; family Dendrobatidae; genus Oophaga; species Oophaga sylvatica. The sequence continues at coordinate 504,173,737 of JARQOD010000001.1, forward strand.
TTTGTGTGTGTGTATTTAAGTAAAGTCTTTCTTGTACACATAGTCTCTGTCTGGTGTTAATGGTCATAACACGTGTTGGTGGTTGAGCACAAACAACTTAAGAAAAAAGACTCCAAACTTTTTTACAAAAATAGATATTTATATGTGCAAAATGCCACTTGAGGTAGTGACTACCATATTTGCTTCATATGGTATATGTATTTACAGTCATGGCCAAAAGTTTTGAGAATGACACAAATATTATATTTTCACATGATCTGCTGCCCTCTGGTTTTTATGTGTGTTTGACAGATGTTTTTTATCACAGACAGAAATATAATTGCAAACATATGAGTAACAAAAGCTTATATTGACAGTTAGAATGAGTTAATGCAGCAAGTCAATATTTGCAGTGTTGACCCTTCTTCTTCAGGACCTCTGCAATTCTCCCTGGCATGCTCTCAATCAACTTCTGGACCAAATCCTGACTGATAGCAGTCCATTCTTGCACAATCAATGCTTTCATTTTGTCAGAATTTTTAGGTTTTTGTTTGTCCACCCGTCTCTTGATGATTGACCACAAGTTCTCAATGGGATTAAGATCTGGGGAGTTTCCAGGCCATGGACCCAAAATCTCTATGTTTTGTTCCCTGAGACATTTAGTTATCACCTTTGCTTTATGGCAAGGTGCTCTATCATGCTGGAAAAGGCATTGTTGATCGCCAAACTGCTCTTTGAGGGTTGGGAGAAGTTGCTCTTGGAGGACATTCTGGTACCATTCTTTATTCATGGCTGTGTTTTTAGGCAAGACTGTGAGAGAGCCGATTCCCTTGCTGAGAAGCAACCCCACACATGAATGGTCTCAGGATGCTTAACAGTTGGCATGAGACAAGACTGGTGGTAGCGCTCACCTTGTCTTCTCCGAATGAGGCGTTTTCCTGATGTCCCAAACAATCGAAAAGGGGATTCATCAGAGAAAATAACTTTACCCCAGTCCCCAGCAGTCCACTGCCTGTACCTTTTGCAGAATATCAGTCTGTCCATGATGTTTTTTCTGGAGAGAAGTGGCTTCTTTGCTGCCCTCCTTGAGACCAGGCCTTGCTCCAAGAGTCTCCGCCTCACAGTGCGTGCAGATGCACTCACACCTGCCTGCTGCCATTCCTGAGCAAGCTCTGCACTGCTGGTAGCCCGATCCCGCAGCTGAAACACTTTTAACAGACGGTCCTGGCGCTTGCTGGTCTTTCTTGGGCGCCCTGGAGCCTTTTTGGCAACATGGAACCTCTCTCCTTGAAGTTCTTGATGATGCGATAGATTGTGGACTGAGGTGCAATCTTTCTAGCTGGGTACTCTTCCCTGTTAGGCCATTTTTGTGCATTGCAATGATGACTGCACGTGTTTCTTTAGAGATAACCATGGTTAACAGAAGAGAAACAATGATGCCAAGTACCAGCCTCCTTTTAAAGTGTCCAGTGGTGTCATTCTTACTTAATCATGACAGATTGAACTCCAGCCATGTCCTCATCAACACCCACACCTGTGTTAATGGAGCAATCACTGAAAAGAGGTTAGCTGGTCCTTTTAAGGCAGGGCTGCAATGATGTTGAAATGTGTTTTGGGGGATAAAGTTCATTTTCTAGCCAAATATTGAATTTGCAAGTAATTGCTGTTAAGCTGATCACTCTTTATAACATTCTGGAGTATATGCAAATTGCCATTAGAAAAAGTGAAGAAGTAGACTTTGTAAAAATTAATATTTGTGTCATTCTCAAAACTTTTGTCCATGACTGTACAGCACAATAGAGTAAGTGTGCATTCTTACACAAGTACCAAATTAAGGCATGACAAAATTACAAAGGTTTCTATACAGAATAGTATATAAACCAAAAAAACAATAGTCAATATGTGTGTTTTGTCACATTAGACAAGTGCAAAGATGCATTTGACAACTGAGTTCCACTAAATATAACAAAAGAACATACCTTCACTATGTATAGTGAAGACCATATGTTACCCATATGTTTGGTTCACAAGATTAGAATACTGCATATATGCAATAGACAGCATGTTTTAAAAAAATTATAAATAAAAAAAACAAACTTTGCCATAAATAATAATAATTACGCAAAATAACAAACTTTCACTATCACTAGTGAGCACCATATCTGCCCCATATGGTTGGGTTCTCAGACTAGACTAATGAAATGATGCATTAGCCAACAATTTGTAAAATGGATGGGGAAAAAATAACAAACATTGGTATAAATTATAATATCTAACGAAATTTGTCACCTAGCACACATTCCACCAGTACCATTTGCTCTTTGTAGCCATTCAGATGAGTGCAAATATGCTTTCAACATCATTATGTTTAAATAAATTTCCACAAATAAGTACCTTTTGTTTCAACCATAACTAGTGTTGAGCGATATTGCTCGATATCTAAAAATATTGTATCGAAATTGTATCGCCGATAGCACTAAATATCGTCGATATCCGATTTCGATACCGGAAGTCCCATGTAAGTCTATGGGAACAAAATATCGCAACAAAAAAAACCCTTTCTTTCGTTGTAAACACAAAATATACACTCATAGAATACATATATAATATATATATATATATATATTATATATATATATATATTGTCATTGTGACATATATATATACATATATTTATAGTTTATACACTTCTACATAGTAAAATCGACTCTAATTCAATTGCCGGGTAAAGATGTGACATACCCCATAGAAGTCGACGGGCTCGGTGCCGAGTACCCCCAAAACCTCTGGCTCTGTGCGACTCAACTTGGGCGTCACAAACAGGATTCTGTAGCTCGCTATAAGCGAGTCCTGTGTGCCTGGATTGCACTGGTTTTGTGCTTGAGAATTGCTAAAATCATCAGAGAATGTATTTGCCATTTTTCCGCCATATCTGCGTCACGACGAGGCACTGGTGAAGAAGAAGGGCGTGCTCTTCGTGGGTGTCACTCACTCAGTGGCGTGAAAACGATGGCCGCCCACTGTAAATGGTACTGCAATGTAACATCGTGCCCCACACCTCTGGAGTTCCGCCTCCTCATCCTCCTCAGTGTGAGGAGGTCCCACCTCCCTACAAAAGAGGGGCCCTCTCCAGATATGACACATGTGACTTGGCAGAGATGGCTAATGGACACGAGCAGAAGTGGGAAGGGATGGAGCAGTCAGAGCTCTCCCCCCACGGAAGCGACCCGATCGCCACGGAATCACCGTTGGGCACCCGGCCTGTAAACCCTCCTACGCTGCAAGAAGCGGAGGATACCCTGAGAGGCCTGGCCCGGCACCGGGAGGAGGTCGCCAGGATGGAAGCCAGCTGGCGTGCCCTAAAACTAAACTTGGAGCGGCGCCAATCCCTCTTACCTGAAGTGTCTGACTCTGTACCGGAAGGTGAGGCACCCGTTCTAGTAGAGGAGCCCTTGCAATGTGATCCGGTTGACGTTGTCGCAGTGGAGGCACCCGTTCCTGCAAAAACCGCAGCACCCCAGATCCCGCTGTCTGCCCCGGTCGCTGAGACAGAAGAAGCGACACCCGTCCTCATGGAGGAGGCCGCGCAGGCACCAGAGCACTACCTGCCTGTACCGGAGCCCCGACTGTCATCTGATTTAGAGCCGTCTGCTTCCTCCGCAGGGGAGCGCCGCCAGGACTGGGGGGCGACAGGAGAGCTGCCGCAAACCGGACACTGTAAGCTGCAGTGGAGTGGTGGAGACATGGAGCAACTGGTGGAGGAGAATTATAACCGGTGTCAGGAGGAAGAGTGGAGACGTTGGGAGAAGGAAGCAGAGCGACAAAGGGAGCAGCGAGAAACCCTAAAACTTCGCCAACGTCACCTGGAGAAGGACCGGGCAGATAAGGACCGGATGAGAAAGGACAAAGGAACCCTGAGTGAGCCGCGGCGTAAGGGTGCAGTACGGAGCTTTAAATTGAAAGGTGGTTGGGGCTTCATCAAGGAGCCTGGACTTTATTTAGAAGTCTTTGTGACCCGGCGGGACGTGGAGGCTCACCTCCCAGAAGGACACCCGGGGAGGGACCTGTTGCCAGGAGACTTGGTGACTTTACACCCGACACTGGGGTTACAATGGGTGGTACGCCCTAAATGTTACCAGGTGCGACCCCTACTCCCCAGTGTGTCAGGAACCTGTGAGACCCTCGAAGCCTTCAGCCTCCCACATCCAGGCCTCTGCAAAAGTGCCCACCCCACGCCGTAAATCTCCCCAGCCTCCCTCAGTGGTCTCCTCAGCAGCCCCAGCTATGGACATAAGTATAGCTGGCCCGTACCCGGCGCCTGTTAGGCCCCCTGGGGTTCGTACAGTCCATGACATAGGGGTCCAGACCCGGAGAGAGATGAAAGAGGTGGCCACACAGACCCAGATAGCGGGTCACGACGTCACTGTACAGGCCACACGACGTCATCAGGTCCTGGTGGTCCTTGGTGCCTCGGATGTTTGGCAATCTCAAGAAGAGTACCAGGTGGTACCTGGAAGAGGCCAGCCAAAGAAGTCTAAATAACCCGGACAGGGTCCCTGTATGTAAATAAATAGTTAAATTGTTTATGTACCCGGACGGGTGAATGTTCCAAAAAATTTTTTTTAATTTAATAAAAAAAACAAAACACAGTTTTCATTTCTTTTATTACTGTCTCATCCTGCTGCGACGCCATCGATCTCCTGTAAAAAAATGAAAAAAAAAAAAGTATACCACCTGACCGACGCAGTCCATAGTAACGAGTGTCCCACGACGATCCAGCTCTGCTACATCAGAATGACAGGCAGAGCCTGTCATCCCGGCGCAGCACAGCTGATTACCTGCTTCCCCGGCGGTGACGTCATCGGACTGACTGCTTTACGGCCGGGATTACCCTGCAGTCACTGCAGTTATCGCGAAAAACTGCATGTGACCGCCAGGGAGAAGATAATGGCGGCCATCAAGCAGTTCAGGACGTGACCGCCGGAGATCTTCTGCCAGGTAAGTGCCGCTGACTCCTGACAGACCCGACCGACGGACACTCACAGTGACAGTGACAAATCCGATTCCGGTATTCGATAAGACGAAAATATTGAAACGAATTATCGAAAGGCCGATAGAGCTAATATCGGCCGATAGCCGATATTTGCATTATCGTATCGCTCAACACTAACCATAACACATAATGCACATACCAAAAGTTGAGTAGGCCAACACAATAGCATATTGTTACCATATGTAGCTTAGATGCATCTAGATTGATGCACATTTCGGTAACACAACAGGACTCTAAAGTAAATGTTACAAAAAATTATAATACTTTGGACTTCGTAATATCTAAGTCAAAAAAATAATCAGAGCTGGTGGTAAGTGGATGGTAGGGTTGGCGGATTCCCAGCATCTCTGTGTGGTTGGCTATGATGCGAACCTTGACCATCACCCTGTTGGGGTGGATTTTCAAGGCCCTGAGCTAACATCTGCCCACGGTCAGGTTGGTGTGTGGCCACATTGCCATACAGATAAGGGAGATTATATTTCTGTGGAAGATGATATCCACGAGAATCATACCCCCAATATGTCCATGTTGAGCATATCCAGGTTGGGACCAGCCTCCAACACTGGATCTGTACAAGTGGCCATATTGGGAAGTGGGATTATAGCCTACCATTTGACCCTGTTGTTGCCAAGGTTGGTTGGGTGGGGGAATGGGTTGAGGTGTAGACGCCCGTGCAGGAGGATCATAAGATCCTAATTGAGCATGCACATTTTGTTGTAGGGCAAGGTGCATAAGGTTGCAGGGTGAGAGCTGCCACCTTTCAAGGAATTCAAACACCTCATATGGGGTATTGGGAGGTGTGCATGCGTCAATTAGGATCTGAATTGATCCTCGCACACGGAGTCTGATCTCTCAGGGTAGGGGACGAAGGTAGCGGGCAAGGCTACGGGCATAGGCCTCCTCACCCTCATCCACAGCTGCCCTGGAAAGGTAATTGAGTACCCCAGTGTCCACATGCCTACGTGTGTCTGACCCAGTGATGTCTCTCCGTCTTCTCCCACGGCGGGATATAGCAGCAGGCTGAGGGGAGCCCACAAGAGGTACAGTGGGCCCTGCTGCTGCAGCAGGTGAGTCAGGCACAGGTTGCGGTCCAGATGCTTGGTCAGGTCCTGGTGCTTGTGAAGCTTGGGGGATGCTGCAGGGAGGCTCAGAAGATGGGCCAGCCACCTCTTCACCTCCCCCAACTGGGTCAATAATGGCCTCTGAGTCTGAGCCAGTCTCCTTCTCAGTGAGGTTGGATTGGGTTCTGTGGGGAAATGAAAGGGGATTAGAACATGTAGGAGAGGTGAGGCTAAACTGCATATGTGTTATGTGGTGTGATGTATGTACTTACAGTCTGAGATCCAGAATAGGTACAAGAAAACCCAGCCTGTCAAAGTAAACGTACTTTCGCTTTCTGGGTGCTGCTGAGCCGCTCTTGCTCCTCTGCTGCCGTTCCCGCCTGTACTGGTCGCAGATGCTTCTCCATCTTCTCATACTATCATCCACTGCAATGACACATATAATGTGTAAGCAATTAGCTAGCTGCACAAAGCCAAATTCTTGCACATACACCTAATATAGTCACGGGGACTTAGTAGGATGTGACTATACTAACATTTTTGCACCCCCCCAAAAAAAATATAACATTTTGGCCAAAATTCTGTGCTAGAAATCCGCTGTGAGCGTTAAGAATTTTGTAAAAATATCAAGTCACTTACTGATTCACTGCTGCTCCTCTCATGGGCTGTCGCCAGTGGGTAAACATCTTCCCACAGATGCGCCTCCATGCCGCCTCTTTCCTTGCGCGGTCTGCGTAATGCACATCTTTTTGGTCCCATATTTCGGGCCTCTCCTGCACCAACACAATCAACATCTCCACATTGATGAGGGTGGACATCATGGCCGACTCCGTGGAGGCGTTCTTCCGGGATGTCTGGCGCTCTTTTTGAGCTAATTTGCATGTGTCAGCTTCCTCCTGCATGTTTTGCACCATTTCCTGTGAGCTGCAGAAGTCTTGCGTATTTCTCGCAAGTCACACGTGTGGTCCGTGTGTAATCCGTTATTTTCTCGCACCCATAGACTTTCATTGGCATACAACGGGCGTAATACGCGTACAATCGCAGCATGCTGCCGGTGTCTCGCACCGTAATATACGGCCGAGAAAAATACGCATGATCAGAGCTGCCCCATAGAGAAATATTGTTCGTGTGTAATGCGTGGTTTCACGCCTCTCACTCGTCCGTATTCCTACTTAGTGTGACGCCAGCCTTATATTGAGAGTATATTACACCTCAATAGATTGAGTTTGCGATCGGATACATGTAACACTTGATTGTGGTTCACAGAAACTATACTAGTTTAAAACATGACTTTTATTAATAACTTTAAAAGAACATCAACTGCGTAGAAATAACAACTCCAACTGATCAGAAAAATATTTAGCGATATATTACGCTAGATGAAAAGTATCTGTGATCATTTACCTTCCTCTTGGTCTCTCAGATCCTCCGCACTGACTCACTAACTGTTTTATTTTATTTGTATCCTATGAATTTCGACACTCTTGTCCATTGTCCCTTATGGGGTATTGACATGAGGGTGCTTTCTGTCCCTATTATTGGGATTTCTAGTACTACTTTTCTATACAATTCCTGCTGTAATTATTCTCTAGAATCATTGGATCGTTGTGTGTAATAGTGTTTTTTTTTATAAATCTGTACATGCGCGCTATGGATGGAACGCACTTGCATTCCAAAACCATCCTAACATGACCAAAATCTCAGCCATTTTTTCTACTGACCATTGGCTTGTGATTGCGCACAATACAGGAGGAACGCATTTGCATTCCACGCCCATTCAGAAAGCCAGAAATTATGCCTTCCTGCCCGTGGTCACATAATCCACGCATGCCAATACATCGTGAAAGCATTTATGTTCTAAAAGATACCAGAACTTGCATCATATCCCCAAAATGCATGTGACTGGAGTGCAAAAACGTCCCGCGTATTGAGCATTTCTGCAGTAAAACTATTTAAGGCGCCATGTGAACAACCCAGGTTCATGCCATCTGAAGGATATCACTCCGATACTAGTGACTTGACACCTGGAGTCATGGCAGCTTTGCGGACAACATATTGATAGATGCACTGGAGCCCCTTATCATCGCATAGGTGGGACCAGTAGGAGGAACTAGAAGGAGTGGTCCACAACTGATTCACTAGAAATAGAATGTGTTTTGTGTCTTGTCTATATGTACACCTTGCTTTTGAAGAATGCCCTGAGTGCCCATAATGTTGCATGTCCTTTTTTTATGGGTACACTGGGGCCAATAAAAGTTTTTCGAATGATACTATCCGGTGCCTTGGATCCTTGGATTGTTATCATCGCATAGATGATATCATGGCTCGATTTGAGAGCTAAGTATATTTTTATGTCCTTAGAATGTGCTCCTGATGAAGCTATTTAGGGGAAATGCATCGAATTCAGCATACCATACTGTTATGCTCATCTACAATGTTATGCCTTTTGTAATTATATACCTGTGATGTAGATCATAGCCTATCACATAGCTGGGATGTTTTTTTGAATGATTTTTCCATGCTGACACCATATTGGGGCCGATCCTGAGAACTATGGCATGACATGGCACGACCATTAGACATTGAGGAATTCTATATGGGGCATTATTGTTGCTCATATTATTGCCATCTGTGTGTAGTATAGAGCAGTTCTCTCCCCTCCCTCTATATTTGGTGGAGATATAAGTGAATATCATTCATATGCACCTCTGCTTTGTGTTATGCAGATAACATTTGGCGGCATTTAATGAGCACAGTTTAACATATTGGTAGATACTTGTTTCTAGATAATATACCACTACTGACCCTTATATGAAGGGTGTAAGAGGTAATACTCGGGACAGCCGACGTTGAGAGGGGGCCCTATTTACACATAGCTATTTAGGCTACCAACCTCCGCGGTAAAGATCGGGCACATCAGTGGAAAATAAGGTAAACTGCCCACCTCCTGGTAATACGGTACATTTTTTGATCAATGTAATATATCGTTTTTCTGGAGTTGTTGGTACTACGCATTTGAAAATGATAATACAAGTAATGTTGTAAAGGAGTGTTGTTTCTCTGAGCCATATTGGACTTAGATGCTCTATAGAATATATCATCACTTATGGTGAATTCCTTGTCTAATGCTGGTTTGGTATTAATAGTATATCATCTATGTAGCATATGTAGATGACTACATTGTTGTTCCCTCTTGATACATTGCAAGATAATGGGTTCCAAAAATAATTTTCTTGACCTCACTATTTGTGCTTCACCCTCTGTCTGATCTTTGCACAATGATCTATAAGGATTTATCATGATAAACCTACCATATACCGTCAGGATATAGGAGGCAGAATCCTGACTCCTGTCCATACATTGCACAGTTACATGGTAACTGCCGCTATCCTCCTTCGTCAGATTATTAATCCTCAGTATGGAGCCATTTTCCAGTATTTCCAGTCTTTTATCAAACTGCGTTTTTTTTATATACAGGTGATTATTCAGGAAATGAGCCAGAATGAGAGATTGGAAATTCCAGTAGATTTCTTTCACGGCATCTGTCCCATTTATTTGCAGTATCAGATCCACAGACCGGTCTGTGATTCCATGGACGGCGAGAGGGACATCGGGTTTTCCTGGAAACATAAGACAAACAGAGTGGTGAGTGTCTGATGTACAAACCATTATCTTACCAGCTCTCCTTGCTCCCCGATTATGTTTTCTAGATAACTATGGAATATTAGGTTACCAATCAGTGGTGTAACTACAAAGTTATGGGCCCTGGTGTGAACATTCAAATGGGGCCCCCCTATGCCAAAATATTTTCCACTCAAATTCACATTTTCTCTATTTATTTTGCACACTATAGCTTTGTTGCAATGTTGTGTAGTCTGACCTCATTGGTGTAACTATCCGGTGCCCTATCCTGGTATATATTTGTCCCCCGTACTGCTGTTGTTCTGTAATGTATAAAAGAAAATAAACCATTATACTCATCAGGGGCTTACATAGAAGTCATGGGAATCCATATAAGAAGTATCATTCACATGGTCATTGAATGGAGGAATGACAGTGACGCAGATGACAAATTGGATGGAATTGAGAGCAGACGCCATGTCGCGTTTGAAGAGCCCCTGATGTGCCTAAACAGTGGAAACCCCCCAATTCTAACTCCAACCTAACCCAACACACCCCCAACCGTAACCATAACCACAAACCTAACCCTAACACACCCCTAACCCTAATTCCAACCCTAGCCCTAATTCTAACCTAACCCTAATCCGAACCCTAACTTTAGCCCCAATCCTAACCCTAATTTTATCCCCAACCCCACCCTATCGCGAACCCCAGCCCCAACCCTAACCCTATCACTAACGGAAAAATTGAAATAAATATTTTTTTTATTTTATTATTTTTTCCTAACTAAGAGGGTGATAAAGGGGGGTTTGATTTACTATTTATAGCGGGTTTTTATGTTTGGCAGCTGTCATACACTAAAAGACGCTTTTTTTTTTGTATTGCCGCATTTTGAGACCTATAATATTTCCATATTTCGGCCGACAGTGTCATGTGAGGGCTTGTTTTTCGCGGGACAAGATGGCTCTTTCAGTGATACTATTTTTATTACCTTTCTTTTTTTATCGCGTTTTATTCCACTTTTTCCAAGTGGTTTGATGATACCGCTTGGAAAAAGTATAATTTGCTACTTTTTGTGTTTTCTTTCACTGCGTTCACTGAAGAGATTAACTAGTGTGACATTTTTATAGATGGGATTTTTACGGACGTGGCGATAAGAAACATGCACTTTTTTTGTTTAATTTTTTTTTCATAAAATTGTGTATTTATTAGTGGATTTTTAAAACTATTTTTATTATTTTTTATTATTTTTTTACATATTTTTTTTTAAAATTTTTCTTTCTTTACCTAATCCCTTTTTGGGACTTTCACTTTTTTTCACTTTGATTGCAGGTATAATACATTGCAATGCTCCAGCATTGCATTATACCTATGGTGAAAGCTTCTGAGACCATGCTGTGAGTATGGTCTCAGAGGCTTTCCGTAGCTTGATGTCATCATGGCAGAGATTGGGCCTCGCGATGATGTCGCGGGGACACCGATCAGAAGGCAGAGGTAGCTCCCGACCCTGTGCCTCCCTCCTGAACGCTACAATTGCGCTCGATCGCAGCAATTAGGGGGTTGCCAGCCAGGGGTGGCGTGGACGCTTCTCCTGGCTGCTAGTGCAGAAGCTCAGCCACCGGCAGCACTGAGCTCCTGCACTGACCGGGCAGGAAGTGCTGATATTTCAGTATCTCCTGCGTGATCATGCTGCCATGCAGGAGGAATCTGTTGTCGTGCAGGAGGAATCTCCTGCATGGCAACAGATGTGCGTGTGACCTGCCGGGCCCCTGACCCGCCGGGCCCGGTTGCAGTGGCGACTGCTGCGACCGCGGTAGTTATGCCCCTGTTACCAATCCATTCTGCTGCCAGTTAACATGACACCTGGTTTTCTCTACCGGTTCCTGTATTACCTGCCCTTTGCCCATCAAATCCATATAATTGCACTACACTGTGTTCCAAATTATTATGCAAATAATATTTTCTCTGATTTTCCCAAATTACCTATATGAATTGCAGTCATTGTAATTTTCCAGTCAAATAACTATTAGAGTACAATTGAAAGGTTTTTGTACAAACTGCCTATGATAACAGTATATTTTTTAAAAAATAAAACACTCAAACTGCACTCGAAATGCATGTTCCAAATTATTATGCACAGCAGAGTTTTCAACCTTTTCATTTTAATAAAGAACAAAAAAATGGTCATTTTTGAAATTATAAGCATTAGCAGGTTATTACAAACTGAAATCAAACAGTTTTCAACTCAAAACTTTATTCTAGGTGATGTTACATTTGCACATAGGACCCCTTGTTCGAAAGGAGCTTCTGAACTCTCTCGTCCATTGAATTTGTCAGGTTTTGGATGGTTTCTGCTACAATTGTTTTGCATGAGGACAGAATACACTCCCAGAGCTGTTGCTTGGATGTGAACTGCCTCCCGCCATCATAGACACTCCTTTTGATGATGCTCCAGAGGTTTTCAATGGGGTTGAGGTCAGGGGAGCATGGGGGCCACATCATAAGTTTGTCCCCTTTTATGCCCATAGCAGCCAGAGATGCAGATGTGTTATGTGCAGCATGAGACGGTGCATTATCATGCATGAAAATGATCTTGCTGCGGAATGCACGGTTCTTCTTCTTGAACCATGGCAGGAAGTGCTGTTTGAGAAACTCAACATACATTATGGAGTTCATCTTTACCCCTTCAGGGATCCTAAAGGGGCCGACAATCTCTCTCCCCATGATTCCAGCCCAAAACATTACTCCACCTCCTCCTTGTTGGCGCCATAGCCTGTTTGCTTGGGGTGTCCATCAACCAGCCATCCTCCACTCCATCCATCTGGACCATCGAACGTTGCACGGCACTCATCGGTGAACAAAACAGTTTTGAAGTCAGTCTTCATGTATTGTTTGGCCCACTGGAGCTGTTTCTGCTTGTGTGCAGTGGATAGAGGAGGTTGAAAGGATGGCTTACGCACAGCTGCAAACCTCTGAAGGACCCTGCATCTTGTTGTTCGGGGGACATTGGAGGCACCAGCAGCTTCAAAAACTTGTCTGCTGCTATGACAAGGTTTTTTTGCCACTGCTCTTTTAAGCTGACGTAATTGCCTGTAGGAAAGAGTCCTCAATTTTCCCTTATCAGCACGCACACGTGTGTACTGTGAATCAGCTACATACTTCTTGATTGTGCGATGATCACGATGAAGTGTCTTGGCAATGTTGATTGTAGTCATGCCTTGACCTAAACACTCCACAATTTGTTGCTTCCAGCAGCCGACACATCCTTTTTCTTTTCCATTTTGGCAGAAAATGTAGGCTGCTTAATAATGTGGGACAGCCTTCTTAAGTAGTCTTGCCTTTCATTGGACACACCTGCCAAACTAATTAGCACAGGTGTCTGCAATTGCTTACAGTGATATAAAGAGCCCTGACACACATCACCATCAATGAGTTTAACTGACAAACAAAAAAATTCCTACCTTATCACTCCTAAACAATTTTTGCATAATAATTTGGAACACAGTGTATACATAACTGCCCAAATCTCCCACACATAATCTCTAGGTTTAGTAGGAGCTTCTTCAAATGATAATGATCTCTTGTGCACAACCCTGAGGTTTTAGAGTATAATTTTCTTGCTCCTCTTCTCTACAATCCTCGGTTTGTAAAATGCATGGCTCCTTATCCCATATCCTTGTATGCATGGCTCCTATAAAAAAAATACGTCCTGCTCACCTTCCTGCACGCCTTCGCTGTATCTCGTTCCGGTGTCAGCAGCTCTTCCTGCTGAGCGATCACGTGGTCCCATTCATTAAGGTAATGAATATTCACTCCATGCCTATGGGAGTGGAGAGGCGTGAATATTCATTACCTTAATGAGAAGGGCCACGTGATTGCTCGGCAGGAAGAGCTGCTGGTGCCAGAACAACAAGATGCAGCGAGGGCGTGCAGGAAGGTCAGTAGGATGTGTGCTGGAAGCCGGAGTCTGCGGCTGTAGCTGTGTGCTATTACAGAGAAATGAATATTCATTTCACTTTAGCAGCGGCACAGGCTTTAGCCGCCGCCATCTCCTGCCTCTGTGACCCGCTGCTCTGCCACTCTCCCTCCCCCGCCGTCTTTCTGGGACAATTGACTTGTGTGTAAGCCGAGGGGGGGGGAGTTTTCAGCACAAAAAAATGTGCTGAAAAACTCGGCTTATATATGAGTACATAATGTACCGTATTTTTCGGACTATAAGACGCACCGGACTATAAGACGCACCCAGGTTCTAGAGGTGGAAAATAGGGAAAAATATATTTGAAGCAAAAAATGTGGTAAAATATTTAATAACATAAATAACATACTATTATTTGTGGTGTTATTATATATAATAGCATGTTATTATGTAGGAAGCTACGTGTAGGAGATGGTGCTGCGGGACCAGTGTGGTGTCTGTAAACTACTATGTGAAGACGCTGGAGGGTGAGTATAAGGCCGGGGTCACATATGCGAGAAATTTGCACGATTTTTGTGTGAATCTCTCTCGTGAACACCCGGCACTGCCGCTGGCACTCAGACTGGAGCGTGCAGCTGCATAGAAATACATGCAGCATATAAATACATGCAGCCGCACGCTCCGGTCCGAGTGCCTGCGGCAGTGCGGGTGTTCATGCGAGAGATTCGCACAAAAATCGTGCAAATTTCTCGCATGTGTGACCCCGGCCTAAGAATGGGGCATAGGGCTTATATTTAAAGCCACACTCCAGCACTGATAACACTGGAGTGCTGCTTTAAGATCCCATGGGAGAACTATAACTCCCAGCATGTCCTGCAGATCCTATGGCATGCTGGGAGTTATAGTCCACCACAGGATGGCAGAGTGCTTTTTTATGTGCTGTATTAATAACCTTTTAATTAATTCTCTGTTGTACAGTGTGTCTGCAGGACCTGTGATGACATCATGAAGAGGCAGGGCTTTGTGTGGTCATGTGATGCTCCAGCCCGCCCTCTTCATGACCTCATCCCTAGTCCTCCACAGGAGCATTCAGCATGGCATCAGCACAGCCCCCAGGCTGTCAGGTATGCGATGCCTCCTGCTGCACTCTGCTCCTGCCGCCTCCTTCTACTTCAGACACAGATCTCCCCAGCTGCTGCAGGAATCAGGCGCTGGGAAACCATGTGGCTCTGTCATTTGCTGCTCCCCGCTCACTGCTCAGCTGATAGGTGGGCGGGGAAACAGCTAATGAATATTCACTGCACTTAAGTATCGGGACCAGTGGTTTCCCCAGCGCTGGATTCCTGCAGTGGAGGGGATATTTTCCTGCCTCCTGCGATCCCACTCCACCGCTGACCCCTGCCCCCTCCCCATGTTACATTCCGACCATAAGACGCACCCACACTTTCCTCCCAAATTTGGAGAAAAAAAAGTGTGTCTTATGGTCCGAAAAATATGGTAAATTAATTGTTTTCCTTCAAATAGAGAAAATTGTTCCATAAAATTAATAATTATTAAGTGAACGGATAAATTTGCATTACTATACAGTAGCCAGTCCAATTAGTTGGCTGCTGTCTAATCTGGCTAATTGGTGTAGCAGCACATGCTCATAGTTTATAGTTATCATCTATAAATATGTTCCACTGATTTTTCGTTACTAAAATTTTTTTTCCATACTATTTCATTCAGTACCTAAATACAGACAAGAGGGAGCCACAGAGCGCAAATAGGGTCTTATCCCACAAACTCAGTTAAGAAAAGCTCAAGAATACTGCTCACCTGGTGGTGCTAATTATAAACGTGTAGGAGTGTTGGCTGCTGCAGATCCACAGGCCAGTTAATGACCACAGGAGATAAACAATTCTTGTAAAAGGAAATGTGGCTTTCATCGGCGCTGCCGTGACAAGAAGAATCCCACAGATTGATAAATAAAGACGGTGGTTTCATTCTACGCGTTTCAGGGTCTATTGTGACCCCTTCCTCAGGAAATACCGCACATAGCATACAGAGATAGTGTACTTACATCCCTTAAATACATGTAGAATTAAAAAAAAAACACTAAAAAGAAGTCAGGTGACATGTAGTGTCAAAGTTCAACAAAAAACATCCTTAACACTATTGAATTTGTTTTAAACCATCAAAGATTAACAAGACTATTTGCATTCACAGGATATTGAGCGAAAAAAATTATAAAATTTTGTATAATTAAGTCAAAATATTTCTACATGCAAAAGAAATGGCCAGAACCCATAAAAACGTTTGAAAGCGGGTGATCCAGTATTTCATTTTGCATGATTTGAACTCTGGCATCTTTTTCTCTGTTTGTGTAAGACTCTCGCATAATTATGAACTGGTGCCGCTTGAACTCTGTTAACCCCTTTATATATGTGTCTCAATTACATGTATATATATATGTATTCTATGTGTATATATCTTTTCTTTCTTTTGTGTTTTAAAACCTGTCATTGGGATCCATTATATGTCCACTTTGCAAGCCGGAGAGAAAATCTCGCCGTACGGATGCCATACGGATGACACACAGATATTTAGATGCAAGGAAATCGCATCCTCGCTTTGCACACGGATGACATACGGATCACTGTTCAGGGAACATTTGTGCGATTCTCGTCCGTCAAAAATGGACCGATTTTTTATACGTTGTGTGTGACTCCAGCCTAATTCTCGTGTTTTTATTTATGTTAGGAGCATTAAAGGGGTTGTCCAGGTTTCTGACTGCAGACTTCTCACAGTGCTCACTGAAAGCTGTTAGGATTTCTCGTGCCGGTGATTTACATACATGCGGTCACATGCTGACTAGACATGTGTGGCCTCATTTCAATGAAAATGAACGGAGCGAGGCCGGGCACGTCTAGTCGGAATGTGGCCAGAAGTATATAAATCACATGCTTGTGCTGACATGACCGTGTACTCTTGCCACCGGTAATGGAGAACCCTAAAAGTGTGCAGTGCATTCGTTGTGAGGATTCAGAAGCTGCAATGTCAGGATTCAGCTCTGCAGGTTCCAGCAGTCGTCACATGGACTTATCACTCATATGCGATTTTCATACTTATGGTCCTGTGACAACGAGCTTCTCTTCCTGCTTCTCTCAATTTTTCACTGAACATTGAGAGCATTAGGGAGAGCAGCTCGTGGGTACATGACTAAGTGTGCAAATCGCATGTGTGCTGGGGGGGTGAACCGAATTCTTGCCCTGGGTGCCAGAAAGCCTAGATACACCTTTTACAGGATGAACAGGCACAAACAAATCTTAGGTCATAGGAAATTCATGTTAACAAACTCTAATAGTTCACAAAGTACCATGTACTGTATCTTCAACACAGTTCCTCCGCCATAGCTGCAGCTGTTGCTATTACTCCAGCAGGAGTAAGGCCAGGGTCACACTGGTGACAAAATCGGACGACTGCAAAGCGATGAAATATCGCATTGCAGTCGGACCAATGTTAATCTATGGAGCAGCTCCCACCATCCGATTTTTTGTCTTCCGTTTTATACGTGCGAGTGAAATCACAGCATGCTGCGATTGTCACCGATTGTGGGTCGACAATCGCCAATGCAAGTCTATGGGTGCGATGAAAAATCTGATTACAAACGGACCGCAGTGTGACTTGCGATTAAATCGCATCGGTGTCCTTTAGAAAAGCCGGCAATTCATCCCCGGCTATACTGTAAAATCACACTGACAGCTTTAATAAAGAATAGAATCAATACATATACACACATAGAATACATATATATACACACATGTCATTGTGACATATACAGTACAGACCAAAAGTTTGGACACACCTACTCATTCAAAGATTTTTCTGTATTTTCATGACTATGAAAATTGTAGAATCACACTGAAGGCATCAAAACTATGAATTACACATGTGGAATTATACATTACACTTTACAAAAAAGTGTGTAACAACTGAAAATATGTCTTATATTCTAGGTTCTTCAAAGTAGCCACCTTTACTTTGATTACTGCTTTGCACGCAGAAAAGGTGAACGGATGGACTCTACATGCCTGGTTCCCACCGTGAAGCATGGAGGAGGTGGTGATGTGTGTGGGGTGCTTTGCTGGTGACACTGTTGGGGATTTATTCAAAATTGAAGGGTGAGCGGTTCAGCTCACCCCAAACCATCTCGATTGGGTTCAGGTCTGGTGACTGGAGGCCAGGTCATCTGGCATAGCACCCCAACACTCTCCTTCTTGGTCAAATAGCCCTTACACAGCCTGGAGGTGTGTTTGGGGTCATTGTCCTGTTGAAAAATAAATGATGGTCCAACTAAACGCAAACGGATGGAATAGCATGCTGCTGCAAGATGCTGTGGTAGCCATGCTGGTTTACTTGCCTTCAATTTTGAATAAATCCCCAACAGTGTCACCGCAAAGCACCCCCACACCATCACACCACCTCCTCCATGCTTCACGGTGGGAACCAGGCATGTAGAGTCCATCCCTCACCTTTTCTGCGTGCAAAGCAGTAATCAAAGTAAAAGGTGGCTACTTTGAAGAACCTAGAATATAAGACATATTTTCAGTTGTTTCACACTTTTTTGTAAAGTGTAATGTATAATTCCACATGTGCTAATTCATAGTTTTGATGCCTTCAGTGTGATTCTACAATTTTCATAGTCATGAAAATACAGAAAAATCATTGAATGAGAAGGTGTGTCCAAACTTTTGGTCTGTACTGTATATATATATATATATATTTATAATTCATGCACTTCTACATAGTATAATAGCCACTAATTCAATTGCCGGCTTTTGTGAAATTACAGACCCGACATGAAATGACACATGGTTTACATACAGTTAACCATGTAATTTCATGTAGTTTGATATATGGTTTTCATATAAAATGGTACAATTTTATATGTGGCGTTTGGTGGATGGGCACTAAATTTTGCAATTCTTGGTACTATCTGTAAATGATAACAGTCAGAGAAAACTTTTCTGACTGTACCAGTAACTGTATGGATGTATTATTATTTTCTTACTGTATGGTGCTGCTATACAGTGTCATTTAGTTACAGTATGGTGATATCCAGTGTGACTGTTGATATTATTTAGTAGTGGTAAGATATTATTTAGTTAGTGTATGCAGTAATTTTAGTTTATATAATTTCTGAGCTCATGACTTTTTGACTATTTTTCATTCAATTTTTTGAGACGAAATGGGCGAAAATGGTAATTTTTGATTTTTTTTTACAGCTGTAATGGTGTGACGGGGGCTGTCATGTGCCTCTCCCTCTCTAAACCGTGATGTATAAAATGTGTGCTGATTTGTGACTGTTATAATATGTGATGCTGCATAGAATTCTATGAGCACTAATGTATTCAGTTAATGTGATATATAGAGATTAATGTTATTTATGCATAGTGTTTAGGAAAAGTTTAGACATAAGGATAGAGCATAGATTACGATAGCATTGGGTACAGTTCAGTAGGGGCACAATAGAGTAAGGAAACTTTGGTAAAGTATAGGAATAGTTAAATTATGAGGGATTTTCCTAGTTTATAGGGGTAGGAGTGAGTGAGTTTTTCAAGGGGAGACTTCCTGATTCTCAGTCAGTCAGTGGGAACTGTGGAAAGTAGCGTATAACATTACAAAAGTGCTGGAGAGTGATTCAGAAGGCAGAACAGGCAGAGGGCTACATAGTATGGAAAGTCACAGAATGCTTGGGAAAGGCAAAATACGGTCAGCCGCCACTTGGTACAATGGTAACCCTTAGAGAATTCGGGGCCTATGGCTCAAATCAGGTTTGGACATGGAAAACTTTTTCATCTCCCAGCAAAGGGAGCCAGAGGGGGGAACCAGTACAGGAAAGTGGGTGCAGGAAAATGGGGACCCCAGAGTCAGGACAAGCATCTCAGAAGCAAGAGTACCCATCATTGAGTGGGAAAGCTAAGGCTGAAAATGGGACTGCAGAGCCAGGAAGAGCATCTCAGAGGTTAGAGGAGCCAGCATTGAGAGGGAAAGCTCAGGCTGAGTATGGGACCACAAAGCCTGGAAGAGCATCTCAGAGGCTAGAGGAGTATGAGGGATGAAGGAGATCTCCCTCCACTCCTGAAATGTGCCCCCACCCTTGCATTCCCCCAGGCGATAAAGAGCAATCCATTGTTTTCCTTTAATTAACTGCGGGAACAAGCCCTTTGAAGCTGTGTTCCCAGAAATTATCACACGTTGTGAACTCTTGTGCAGCTACAGCCAGCTGGCTCCCTTGGTTCATTCAGGCTGTCATCGTGGCACAACAGATCCCAGGCTAACCAGTGCAAGGCTCTGAGATATGGAATCTAGAAAATGACCTATAATAACAGAATGCCATATCTTTGAGCCTAGCCGAGCACATTATCGGAATCTGCATTCCTTCCCCACAAGCCCATAACCTCCAGCCACCCCTAGCACTCTGTGTTATTGAGTTACAAAGCATAGCTGCCAGGAATTAAATACAGTAGCAATATTTAGTCTCCAAGCACAGAAAAAATCCAGCAGAAATCAGTGACGCCGGTGCCGGCTTATTTAGAGCTTCGGGTGGAAAGTTATGGACATTTGTGGCACCCCAGGAGTTTGGTTGCCACAGTGACCTTGCCTTCCTCCAGGGAAGGGTGATGTCATGCCTGAAAGCAAAGAGGGATCCCTTAGCAGGTAACACAGCATTCAACACCTTTTCTTACTTCAGACCAGAAGGAGGAGCTCTAACACCTGATTTTCAGGAGAGCTTCTCTGGAAGATTCTGGCTGGGGGAGGGGTTAGGCAGTCTGGCTGGAGGGACGAGAGAGGACAGACGTGTGGAGACAAGCTGGGGGAAGAGGAGCTATAGATAGCTCACCCCTAGGTCTGAGCGCCGGAGACCGGACCCTGGGAGTCTGAGGTTGAGAGGATGAAGTAAAGTCCCAGCAGCAGAATCCAGAGGGCAGAGGATACAGGTTCTCTGTCCAAATTATTATTATTATTATTTATATAGCGTCATTAATTCCATGGTGCTGTACATGAGAAGTGGTTACATACAAAGTTATAGATATTGTTTACAGTAAACAAATTTACAATGACAGACTGGTACAGAGGGGAGAGGACCCTGTCCTTGCGGACTTACATTCTTCTTCAAAGCAGCAGCACATGTGAGCCGGAGACTCCATAGAGAGTGATTCCTGAAATAGGTTACAGCTGCCTGTTATGAGAGTGAAGTTCTACTTAAATAAGAGAGAGAGAGAAAGAGGAACTTGGACGGAGCTTATAGCAGCCAGTGCCTCAGAGAGCAGTGCCAGGAAGGAGACCTCACATCCCACCTGTAATAAGGGGATCCTAAACTGCTTTCAGGCTGACCTACTCCAGTAGGACCTGTATTCAATGCCCTGGATACTTTGCCTGCAAAACTGTAAGTAAAGCTTTGGAAACTGCAACTCGCTGATTGTTTCTCAGTTTCTTCCTGCGTCACCTATTACACTCAGCTACATCTCCCAGCACCATTACTACCTTTTACTACATCTACCTGCCCTGGGATCTCATAGCCTCATCTGTGGGAGGCTGTACCAACTCTGCTGCATCACACCATCTATCACAGAGGATCTGCATCGCAGCGCTGGTCACCATTGACCAGATAACCACTGGTGGCATCACGAATACCTTACTACTAACTCCAACATCCCCTGTAAATATTCCTTTTTCATTTGACGCCCAGGGCCACGGACCGGGTCACTGCCGCTGTGACACATCCCTTCAATACACCGGCCCGGTACCGAGTTTCCCACTGCCCTGGCGGGCAATCCACATTCACGGTTCTGGCCTGGAAAACCATACTCTTAGATATGGGAGGAGGGAGGCAGGCCAGCCCAGGGGTAGGCGCAAAGTGTGGGAGGGAGCAGCCTAGGAGATAAGAGGCAGCTCCTCATTTTGAGCTCAGTTTTTCTACTGGTAGGATGACTGTTACTTGACACGGCCAGGAAAGCCTGTAACTAAGATTTGGACCTGTGATCCATCAGCACCTCCCTGTGGTCACATGCTAAATAACACGGCACTTGTAACCTATCTGTACCCTACCCGTGTACTACACTCTTGACTGTATACTTATATATTGTTCTGTATATATACCTGTATATTTCTAGTGCGCTTTTTAGGCAATTAAATATAAATTAATCTTGGGCTGCTCTTTTATCTCGATTCACGAATCCCCACGTTATATTATACGCTACCCCCAGGGTTGGTTTCTGACCCAATATAAGCCTGATGTCGGATGGGGCTTTATATCGAACGAAGAACTGGTGGAAGCATACCGTACTGTGTCAGTGATGAACTCTGGCAGTGATGGCCAGGAGGTTTATACATATATCCCCAGCCTGGACTGTTGATATAAATCCCCTCTCACTGGGAACGCCTCAATAACTTGGACCTATAAGGGAAGGCTTTCCGGCGACTATTCGCCCTCAATGCAATTCCCCGAGAGCCCATCCCTGCTGGGTCCTTCTCTCCCCTCCCCAGAGGTGAGTAAGCTCGACACACCCCTTCCCCTGTCTGATTGGTCACAAGGAGCAAACATTGAGAGGGAAAGCTCAGGCTGAGTATGGGACCGCAGACCAAGGAAGAGCATCTCTGAGTCTAGAGTAACCAGCATTGAGAGAGAAAGCTCATGCTGAATACATGAACTTGTGCTGTACTGAATCTGCTATGGTTTTTGTTATCAAGTAAAGTTGCACTGTTAAAGCAGAATGCAGTGTCTGTTCCTGAGTGTGTGATATTGTCCGAAGACTGGACAATGGGATGAGCAGGATCTGCAAATGCAAATATGAGCTTTGTGCAATACTCCCACACCACAAAACAGATGAGACATTATATTTACTTTGTTGGGAGCCAGGATGTGCTGGAACAGCAGCCCCTTGCCATGACTACCACCCTGGCGACCTCACAAAACTGGCATAGTCGGCAGGATTTTGATTCCTCGCAATCAGAAAGCAGAGGAACCCATGGAATGGCAAGGCGGTAATTAAAGACACTAAAATGGATGATGGTGCAGAGGCTGGCGATAGGCATGGGCGTCCTGACAGGAAAACGAAGCGAAAGTCCAGTTGCTGTGGGCAGTGGCCTGTGCCCAGAAGCCATCCCATTGTGAGCGGTGCCTGCCTCAAATGGGGGTGGGAAAGAAAGAAGAAACCCCACTAATAGCTGCGAGTCAATGGAGAATGGGCGGGGACTTGCATAAAATGAGAGGAGCTGCCTGAAGTGACCCCACCCAGGGTTTGGCAGGGTAATGAATAAGGACCCCCTGAGATGACCAGGCCGGCACCAAGTGTGCCATGAGATCAAGTGAGAGAGCAACCAGATATCTGAATGGAAAGTTACCTGGTTTCAGTGGAGCAGATAGTTGGCGCTATTGTATTGCCCTCCGCAGTGGGCCGAGCAGAAACAATGGTTGGAGAAGGCGGAGTAAGAGATGTGGCCACGAAGCCTCTGGACAGCGAAGGTCAAAGGCCCCGAGGCAGAGGTCCCACCCAACCTTTCAGGAGTTCAGCTGTAGGACCACACTGTGGCAGATGATGTCAGCGGTCACGGCCTATTGATGGCTGTATGCAGTTGAGGCAAGATGTCAGGATTCGGCCGGTGAGTCTACCATAGCTCAGGAAAGCATCTGCCACCTCATCAGGAGTATGCTGTCATGATACAGTTCGGGGTTTGTTTCTGATTATTCTCTCCCTGGGATGGTCATGCTGGGGTTAACATTCCCTGCCTCATTTTGGGATCAGTCTGGCTATTTCAGTCCGCTGGTACCTGCAAGCAGCGTCAGTTATAGTTCCTGCCTCTGGTTTGAGCAGCTGATTTGTCCTCTGCCCATTTACCTAGGTCCCATTCCTGCGCTTCCCTGTGACTTCATTCGTCTTAGCACTTGCTCTCTGTGTTGTGACCCCTTTGTATTTGACCCGGCTTGTCCTCTGACCTGTTTGACTGTCTTCCATCTCTGGCTTTCTTGCTCCCAATCATCTCTGACATCTCTAGCTTGTTTCTGACCACGTGTATTGCTGTGACCTCTGGTACTTCGTTCCCTCTCCATTGCTGACCCGGCTTGTCTGACTACTCTTCCGCCACCTAGTGGCTCCTGCCTGCTGCACTGTGGTTTCACTGTGAGCGTACCTGCTTTCCTTCACCCACACCCCCTGGTGGAGGTTGTGTACTACTGCGCTGCAGCAGGCATTACATTATAACTGACCAAATATTTAGAGGGGTTTATTCATTATATTTCCCTGGCTATGGATGCTCTGTGCAATTTAGCTGACCAGGTGTCCAGTTTGATACAGATGATGCGGGAATTGTTGGTGGAACATAGGGCCCTTGCCATGTCCCATACTTAATTGCAGAAAGAGTTGACGGAGATAGTTAAAACTGTGTGGGGTACCACCACCCATGTTGTCATCAGGTTTGGTGATTCTATAGATGTTGCCTTGCACTCTCCCGAACCCTTGGTCAAGCTCCCAGACACCTTTGCTGGTGAGAAGGATATGTTTCATACGTTCAGGGTGTTGCACAGCTTCTGAATCCACACCTTTGCAGTAGAAAACTTCAAAGAGCAGGCTTCATGGGATAACAAGCTTTTACTTCTTACAACATGAGGTAAAAGGATAATGCACAGTCATTTTAGCATTGCATCAGGAAACCAGGAACAAAACGAAAGTGAAAGTACAAGTGAGACTATATCTTATACAATACATTAAAACAGAAGGAAACGTTACACAACATCGCCATCTACTGTCAGGTCAGCATAAATTCCTCCTTTGAATTATAATAAGTCCTAATCTGTTGCATATGACAACACCCTTTCTCAACAGTAAGGACTTATTCAATCAAACCCAACTTTTTTATTAGTCTCTGATGTTTATCAGCATTCAAAGCCTTCGTGAAAATGTCTGCTGTCATTTCTTCAGTAGGGCAATACTCCAACTTCAAGACTCCTTGATCCTGATGGTCTCTCAAGAAATGATATTTCACATCAATATGCTTGGTTCTTGGATTGACTCTTTCCATCTGAGCAAGAACAAGACATCCTTGATTGTCCTCTTTTAGTTTTGTTGGTTCCAACTGTGGTTGTCCTAGGTGTGTCATAGAATCATAGAATCATAGAATAGTAGAGTTGGAAGGGACCTCCTGGGCCATCTGGTCCAACCCCCTGCTAAAAGCAGGATTCTCTAAATCATCCCAGACAGATGTCTGTCCAGCCTCTGTTTGAAGACTTCCATTGAAGGAGAACTCACCACCTCTCGTGGCAGCCTGTTCCACTCATTGATCACCCTAACTGTCAAAAAGTTTTTTCTAATATCTAATCTGTGTCTCCTCCTATTTAGTTTCATCCCATTGATTCTAGTCTTTCCTTGTGCAAATGAGAATAAAGATGATCCTTCTACAATGTGACAGCCCTTCAGATATTTGTAGACAGCTATTAAGTCTCCTCTCAGTCTTCTTTTTTGCAAGCTAAACATTCCCAAATCCTGCAACCGTTCCTCATAGGACATGGTTTGCAGACCTGTCACCATTCTGGTGGCTCTTCTCTGAACTTGCTCCAGTTTGTTGATGTCTTTTTTAAAATGTGGTGCCCAAAACTGGACACAGTATTCCAGATGAGGTCTGACCAAAGAGGAGTAGAGGGCAATAATGACCTCACGTGATCTAGCCTGTATGCTTCTGTTGATACATCCTAGAATTGCATTTGCCTTTTTTGCTGCTGCATCACACTGTTGACTCATGTTCAGTCTGTGATCAATTAGTATACCCAAGTCTTTTTCACATGTGCTGTTACTTAGCCCTATTCCTCCCATTTTGTATATGCTTTTTTCATTTTTATTGCCCAGATGTAGTACTTTGCATTTTTCCCTGTTAAAATCCATTCTGTTAGTTGCTGCCCACTGCTCCAGTTTATTTATATCTTTTTGAATCCTCTCTCTCTCTTCTCTAGTATTAGCTACCCCTCCTAGCTTTGTGTCATCAGCAAATTTGATAGTTTACCCTCAATTCCTTCATCTAAATCATTGTCAACAATTGTCTTAACCACAGTACTTCTTGACTCGCATGTGCTGCTGCAACATATTCTGCTTCTGTTGAAGATAGTGTCACAATTGACTGTTTCTTACTTGTCCAACTTATTGGTCCACCTGGGTGAAAAAAAATATGTCCACTGGTAGATCTTCTGTCAGTTGGATCTCCAGCCCAATCTGCATCAACATATCCTGCTAAAATGCAATTATTACCTGTGGGTAATTTCAGCTTAACAGCTAGTTCCTTTCAAATAACGTATTACTCTCTTCACGATATTCCAATCAGCTTTATTTGGTTTTGATACCTTTCTAATCAGAATTCCTACTGCTGCTGCGATGTCTGGTCTTGTAACGGTCGCTAGATACAGTAGTTTTCCTATTGCTGTTCTGTATTCTTCATTGTTTGGTAGCATATATTCTTTTCACTGTTCATCTCTTTGAGATAATTAGTTTCCATTGGAGACTTTACTGTTTTTGCATCCTTTAGTCCAAATTTTTCTGTTATGTCTTGAATCATGTGATTTTGATTCAGTAGGAAACTTCCGTCTTCTTTTCTTTCTATCTGTATTCCTAGGTACTGTTTTACATTTCCTAAGTCTTTGATTTCAAAATGTTGTTTCAGGGTTTTTAGAATGTTTTCTTTATCCCTTTCTTGTTTAAAACAAATCAAAATGTCGATCTACATATATGAGTACATAAGTCCATCTATTACTCAGCCTTTTTGTGTACAAGCATGGATCAGCTTTGCTTCTTTGAAATTTTTCATTTGTTAGTACTGCCGTGATTTTGTCATTCCACGCTTTAGCTGCTTGCTTTAAACCATATATGCTTTTCTGTAGTTTACAAACTTTGTTTGGATTTCTTTCATCTTTGAATCCAGGAGGTTGTTCCATGTAAATGTCTTCTGTTAAATCTCCATTCAAAAAAGCTGTCTTTACATCCAGATGTCTTAGTTCCATCTGTTCCACTGCTGCAACTATAAGTAAAGTTCTTATTGTAGTGTGTTTGACAACTGGAGCAAATGTTTCATCATAGTCTTCTCCATATTTTTGAGAATACCCTTTAGCTACGAGTCTTGCTCGATATCTTTCAGGTGTGCCATCTGTTTGGTATTTTACTTTAAAAATCCATTTACATCCTATGGCTTTTCTTCCTTCTGGTAAATCTGTTAGTGTCCATATATTTGAATCATGCATGGATTTAATTTCTGTTTCTGTTGCTTCTATCCATTTATTAGCTTCTTCTTCAGGATGTTTAGATATGTCTTCCCAAGAGATAGGCTCATGGATTTTTCTTATACTTGTCTTGTATGAAACATTTTGGTGGTTTTCCTTTGTTCTCTCTTATTGAACGTTATAGTTCTGTATCTGTTTGTAGTTGTGATTCTTCACTTTCAGTATTTTGTTCTTCATTAATTTCTACTTCTTTCTCATCAGATATTTCTTCACTATTATATATGTCACTATTGTTTTTCTAATTTTTTGTTTCAACTGAAATCATAATGTCTTCATTTAAATCTTCAATGAATGTCACACTGTTACTCACTGTAACTCTGTCTGTTTTGGGATCTAAGATTCTATATCCTTCACAGTTTTCACTATATCCAACGAATATTCCTTCCATGGATCTGTTTTGAAGTTTGGAACGTTTTTCTGTTGGAATGAATATAAAAACTTTACATCCAAACACTTTAAAATGATTGACACTTGGTTTCATACCTTGCCACAGTTCATATGGAGTTTTCTTCAGTTTTCTGGAAAAAGTTGGTTCTGTAGATATGTAGCTGTCATTGCTGCCTCACCCCAATATTTCTCTGGTAGTTTAGAATCTGTCAGCATACATCTCATCATCTCTGTTAGAGTTCTGTTTTTCCTTTCTGCTACTCCATTTTGTTCAGGTGTGTATGGAACAGTTTTCTATTCCATTTTGTCTTAAGTAGTCTTCTATTCTGTGACCTGTAAATTCACCTCCATTATCACTTCTGATGACAATTGGCTTCCTTTGAAATTTGTTACTTGATCTTGTTACATAGTCTAAAAGTTTATCAAAAACTTCACTTTTGTTCTTAATTAAGTATGTGACTGTGTATCTTGCGTAGTCGTCTTTAAAAGTCAACATGTATCTATTGCCTCCTGATGTAGTCACTTTCATGGGTCCACATACGTCAGTATGCACCAAATCAAGTGGTCTTTCGCTTTTCATCTCACTTTCTTTTGGAATAGATATCCTTGTGGCTTTGGATTTTATACAACATTCACATCTTATGGTAATTGAGCAATCTGATATCTTTAAATCTTTTGTCAATTCTTTTCTCTGTAGTTCCCTTATACTGTCCGGGTGTCTATGTCCTAGACGTCTATGCCACATGTGAATACAGTTTTTGTGATCATGTGTACATACCTTCATCTGTTCCTTTGGTTTGTCAAAATGATATAATTGTTCATCTGCCTTGACATTGGTTATCAACTTGTTTCCTGCAATAATTGCACACTTATTATCTTTGAATTTTACTGTAAGTCCTTTTGCTGTTAAACGTTTCACAGATAATAATCCGCCTTCCAATTTTGGAACATACAACACATCCTGTACAAGTATCTTTGAATCTTGTCCGAACTTGTTTGAAGAATTTAGCATACCTTGTCCGATACCTTCTGCGGTTATTTTGCTTCCATCTGCAAGATAAATGGCTTCTTTCTTATCTAAATCAAGATCAGTAAAGAAATTCTTGTCACTTGTCATATGACTCGTTGCTCCTGAATCAATAAACCAACCAAGTGATGATTTCATGTCTGTTATTTTGAATGTGCCATTCCAATTATTCTCACACGAATCGGAAATTGTGTTTTTTACTTTCTGTGTATGCTTTTTATGTTGCAATTTTTGTTGTTCTGATTTCCATATGGTACAGTCTTTCTTTAAATGACCTTTTTTCTTACATCTGAAGCATTCTTTTGTCTCTTTATTATAGGGTTTTTTAAATTCTGTAGCTTTAAGAGCATTTTCACTGTCCTTTTCAGTAGAAGAATCATTGCTTTGTTCTTCTCTGATATTCATCTATGAGTCTTGTTTTCACAAACTCTAATGTAATGTCTGTTTCTGGTCTTGTCTCTAGTGCATTTATTAAAGCAGTATATGAACCTGGTAAACTGCACAACAATATAGCTGCTATATGACTTTCTTTAATATCTTCACCAATAGATCTTAGCTATGATATCACTTCCATCATTGTAAAGCTTTCTTAATAAAAATTACTTGTGATTTAAGCTGGGTCTCTCATATAGCTTTCTTAATGCTTCCCACATTCCTTTCGCTGTTTCTTCACTTCTTATATGTATTAATTGAGCATCATCCACTAATAAGCTAATGGTGGCTCTCGCTTGTCTATTTTTCTTATCCCATGTCTGATTATCTTGATCACATCTATCTGTAGTTATTACTTCCCATAAATCATCTTTAGACAATTACATCTCTACTTTGAACTTCCATAGCTGATAGTTCTCATCATTCAGTTTAGCTACTGCGAGTTTTAGCTCTGTGCTACTTGTCATTTTTAACTTATCTTACTTGTTTGGAGAAAGTTGCACTGAAGAATTCTTCTGCATTCACCATGGTCTTGCTGAGAGTTCCAGTGTCCTGGGTATCTGGTATTCTTGGTGCTTGGGATCTGTGGTATCTGGAATTCTCTGGTTATGCTGTATCTGGGAGTCTGGGTGTATGGGCCCATAACCTGTCGCAAAGCTTCTGAATCCACACCTTTGCCATACCTCCCAACCGTCCCGGATTGAGTGGGACAGTCCCAATTCTGACCCCCGTCCCACTGTGTGTCCCGCAGTGAGATGAGCCGCCACGCCCCAATGCACCCCTTCCTGCCCTCCGTCTCTACAGCTCAGCCGCTCACAGCTAGCAAAGACGCTGCTTTGCTGTACTCTTCTGTACCCACAGGACCTGTGATGAGGTCACAGGAGGGGAGGAGTCAGGGGTCACATGATCAGTGTCCTCGTTGTGTGCAGGACTCTGCTATGATTGTTGTCATGGTGCTGGATGAGGGTAAGTTTGTGTGTGGGGGTCGGGACTCGGGTTTACAGTGTGGATGTAGCAGTGCTGTAGTATGTACAAGTTGGATGTAGCAGAGTCGTGTGTTTACGAGGTGTACGGAGCGGAGCCGTGTGTGTACGAGGTGTACGGAGCGGAGTCGTGTGTGTACGAGGTGGATGTAGCTGTGATGTAGTGTGTACAGAGCAGAGCCGTGTGTGTACGAGGTGGATGTAGCAGTGCTGTAGTGTGTGCGAGGTGTACGGAGCAGAGCCGTGTGTGTACGAGTTGGATGGAGAGGAGCCGCGCGTGTACGACGTGCACAGAGCTAAGCCGCGCGTGTACGACATGCACAGAGCTAAGCCGCACATGTACGAGGTGCACAGAGCGGAGTCGCGCGTGTACAAGGTGCACGGAGCGGAGCCGCGCGTGTACGAGGTGCACGGAGTAAAGCCCCGCATGTACGAGGTGCACGGAGCGGAGCCCCGCATGTACGAGTTGCACGGAGCGGAGCCGTGCGTGTACGAGGTGCACGGAGCGGAGCCACACATGTACGAGGTGGATGTAGCAGTGCTGTAGTGTGTACGAGGTGTACGGAGTGGAGCCTTGTGTGAACGAGTTGGATGTAGCAGAACCGTGTCATTACGAGTTGGATGGAGCAGAGCCGTGTGTCTGTACGAGGTGCACGAGCCGAGCTGCGCATGTACGAGGTGCACGGAGCAGAGCCGCGCATGTACGAGGTGCACGGTGCGGAGCTGCATGTGTACGAGGTGCACGGTGCAGAGCCGCGTGTGTACGATGTACACGGAGCAGAGCCGCATTTGTACGAGGTGCACAGAGCGGAGCCGCCCGTGTATGATGTGGATGTAGCAGTGCTGTAGTGTGTACGAGGTGTACTGAGCGGAGCCTTGTGTGTACGAGTTGGATGTAGCAGAACAATGTCTGTACGAGTTGGATGGAGCGGAGCCGTGTGTATGTACGAGGTACACGGAGCTGAGCCGCACGTGTACGAGGTTTACGGAGCTGAGCCGTGCGTATGCGAGGTCTACGGAGCGGTGCCGTGTGTACGAGGTGGATGTAGCAGTGCTGTGTGTGTACAAAACGGAACCCTGTGTGTGTGAAGTGTACGGAGCTGAGCCGCTCAGCTCCGTACACACAAGGCTCCGTGCTTGAGCCGTGTGTGCACAGAGCGGAGCAGAGCTGTGTGTGTATGGAGTGGAGCCTTGTGTGTATGTAGCGGAGCCGCATGTGTACGAGGTGTATGGAGCAGAACTGCGTGTGTACGAGGTGTATGCTGCAAAGCCGCATGTGTACAAGGTTTACGGAGTGGAGTCGTGTGTGTACAAGGTGTACAAAGCGTGGCTGCATGTGTACAAGGTGTACGGAGTGGAGCCTTGTGTATACTGAGTGGAGCCTTGTGTGTGCGAGGTGGACGGAGCAGAGCCGTGTGTGTACGAGGCATGCAAAATGGAACCGTGTGTGTATGAGGTGTGCAGAGCCGTGCGTGTACAAGGTGTATGGTGGGGAGCATTCATACTTCCCAACCATCCTGAATTCAGCGGGACTCTCTGGATATTGAGAGTCTGCCCCGCTGTCCCGGCCGGGAGCTTTTCCCGTGGACACAGGAGTACATGCCGGAGCCCCGAAGAGCACTTTAAAACTCGCACGTGATGTTCCACCAGAAGTGACGTGCTGGAAGATGACCGGAAATGAGGTAATTTCGAAGGAGATTGTGACGGAACCATGAAGGCACTTCAGGGAATGCTTCAGATCCATCACCGTGTCCTCGCCTTGGAATCGGGGATGTCGGCCATGTGAGCGAATCATGATATGTCCTGCACCGGGAGGCTCAGGTGGGCACTACAATGGGAGCCGGGCTGCTATAGTATCTTTATAGAATCTTTATTTCTTTCTCTCTCTGTTTCTTTCTTCTCTGTTCTTTCTTTCTTTCTTTCTTTCTCTCTGTTCTTTCTTTCCCATCTTTCTTTCTTTCCCATCTTTCTTTCTCTCTGTTCTTTTTCTTTCTTTCTCTCTGTTCTTTCTTTCCCCTCTTTCTTTCTGTCTCTGTTTCTTTCTTTCTTTCTTTCTTTCTCTCTGTTTCTTTCTTTTTCTCTATCTCTCTGTTCTTTCTTTCCCCTCTTTCTTTTTCTCTCTTTCTGTTCTTTCCCCTTTCTTTCTTTTTCTCTGTTCTTTTTTTCTTTCTCTCTCTTTCCCCTCTTTCTTTCTTCTTTCTTTCTTTCTTTCTTTCTCTCTCTTTTTCTTTCTTTCTTTCCCCTCTTTCTTTTTTTCTTTCCCCTCTTTCTCTCTCTCTGTTCTTTCTTTTCCATCTTTCTTTCTCTCTGTTCTTTTTCTTTCTCTCTGTTCTTTCTTTCCACTCTTTCTTTCTATCTCTCTGTTCTTTATTTCTTTCCCTTTTCTCTCTTCTTTCTTTCTTTCTCTCTCTTTCTTTCCCCTCTTTCTTTCTCTTTCTCTCTGTTCTTTCTTTCCCCTCTTTCTCTCTGTTCTTTTTCTTTCTTTCTCTCTGTTCTTTCTTTCCCCTCTTTCTTTCTATATCTCTGTTCTTTCTTTCTCTCTCTGTTCTATCTTTCTCTCTGTTCTTTCTTTCTCTTTCTTTCCCCTCTTTCTTTCTTTCTGTTCTTTCTCTCTCTCTCTCTGTTCTTTCTTTCTTCTCTCTTTCTCTCTCTCTGTTCTTTCTTTCCCATCTTTCTTTCTCTTATCTCTCTGTTCTTTCTTTCTTTCTTTCTTTCTTTCTTCTTCTTCTTTCTTTCTTTCTTTCTTTCTCTCTTTTGTTCATTCTTTCCCTTCTTTCTCTCTCTCCCTCTGTTGTTTCTTTCTTTACCCTCTTTCTTTCTCTCTGTTCTTTTTTTCTGTCCCCTCTTTCTTTCTCTCTCTGTTTCTTTCTTTTTCTCTATCTCTCTGTTCTTTCTTTCCCCTCTTGCTTTCTTTATCTCTCTGTTCTTTCCCCCTCTTTTTTTCTTTCTCTCTGTTCTTTTTTCTCTCTCCCTCTCTGTTTTTTCTTTCTCTCTCCCTCTCTGTTCTTTCATTCCTCTCTTTCTTTCTTTCTTTCTTGCTTTCTTTCTCTGTTCTTTCTTTCCCCTCTGTCTTTCTTTCTCTCTCTGTTCTTTCTCTCTCCCTCTCTGTTCTTTCTTTCCCCTCTTTCTTTTTTTCTCTGTTCTTTTTTTCTGTCCCCTCTTTCTTTCTCTGTTCTTTCTTTCTTTCTCTCTGTTCTTTCTTTCTTTCCCGTCTTTCTTTCTCTCTGTTCTTTCTTTCCCGTCTTTCTTTCTCTCTCTGTTCTTTCTTTCCCCTCTTTCTTTCTCCCTCCCTCTGTTCTTTCTTTCCTCTCTTTCTTTCTCCGTCTCTGTTCTTTCTTTCCCCTCTTTGTTTTTTTTTCTCTCTGTTCTTTCTTTCCCCTTTCTTTGTTTATTTCTTTCTCTCTCTACTTTCTCTCTGTTCTTTGTTGCTTTCCCCTCTTTCTTTCTTTCTCTCTCTCTCTCCTTTCTCTCTGTTTTCTTTTTTCTCTCTCTGTTCTTTCTTTTACTCAGTACAAGTGTGCCCTCAGTACCAGTCAGTGTGATCACCAGTGCTAATTGGGTGTGGTCAGGGTGTGGACTTGGGTGTGACTAGTTGGGAAATGGGTGTGGTTGGGGCGTGGCCTAAAATTTGCCACGGCGCACTGCGCGCGCCGCAACCTTTGTCCCTCTTTCCCATCTTCAAAAGTTGGGAGGTATGCCTTTGCAGTAGAAAAACTTCACAGAGCAGGCTTCATGGGATAGCAAGCTTTTACTTCTTACAACATGAGGTAAAAGGATAATGCACAGTCATTTTAGCATTGCAACAGGAACAAAACGAAAGTGAAACTACAAGTGAGACTATATCTTATACAATACATTAAAACAGAAGGAAACGTTACACAACATCACCATCTACTGTCAGGTCAGCATAAAGTCCTCCTTTTACTTATAATAAGTCCTAATCTGTTGCATATGCCAACACAGGGAGAGTTATAACAGTAATCTTTATTTTATAATAATCTTTATTTTTATATGGATTTGCGAGAGAGTTGCAAATTGTTATTTTCACTTAGACCTCAATCCTCTGGGATGGGGATAATTATTTCCTCACTCAGGGAAGGTCCCAAATCTTGGGCTTTCTCGTTGTCCCCTAATGCCTCTGAATGGATGTCAGTGGATTTTTGAGGCCCTAGGAATTATCTATGATGAACCAGACCGTGTCAGGGTGGCAGAGGATACTATCATGGGTCTTACTAAGGGAGAGCTCTCAACCGAGTGGTATTGCTCGGAGTTTATACTATGGTCCCCAAGGGTCTCATGAAATGACTCTGCGCTCAGGTGCCAGTCCCGGAGGGGACTGTCTGATCATTTGAAGGATGCTCTGGCTCTCCATCCACCACCTAGTTCTTTGGAGGAGGCTATGACTCAGGCCCTCCAGATGGATTGAAGACTAAGGGAGAGGGGTGTCTTGCTGCGAGAAAGTCCTTTACTTCTGAGTAACCTTGATGCTACACCTCAGTCTGAGCCCATGTAGGTGGGGTCACCACCGTCAAGGAAAGGGAGGGGAGACGACGACAAGATGGGAGACTCTGCTTCTACTGTGGTAGTCCGGGACTTTGGAAGAAGGATGTCCCTGCTGTCCTCTTATTTCAAGGTGTTGGGAAATGCCTAAGACTGGGTAACTGTCGAGGAGGTTGCCCAGACTCTCAGGTACCTTTTTCCTCATCTCTTAAACTACTGTTGGAAGTGGAACTTTGTGTCAAGAACGGTTGTACCTCCACTTCAGCTTTTGTGGATTGTGGGTCATCTTTGAACTTGATTGACTCTGATTTGGTGGCCCAATGTAAGTTAGGGACAGTCAGGTTGGAAACTCCCATTGATATGGTGGCCATTGATTAAACACCCCTCATTAAGAATGTTGTTAAGTTTATCTCCGAGAGGTTTATCCTGAAGGTGGGGTCCTGTCATCAAGAACGTATTACATGCTTCATTATGGACAATCTACCTGCGGGACTGGTGTTGGGGTTTCCCTGGTTACTGTTACATAACCTGATCATTGACTGGGAATCTTGGGGCATTGTTAATTGGGGTCCTAATTGTTCTAAGAGTTGCCTTGTTAATGTGCCTGTGTCATCCGTCAGTCTGGAGGGCATTCCAGAGTACCTGAAGGATTTTGAGGATGTATTCTCGAAAAGGAGGCTGAGGTTCTACCACCACACCACCCATTCGATTGTGCTGTTAATCTTGTCCCTGGTGCCAAACTTCCCAAGGCTTGTTTATACAATCTCTCCGGCCCTGAGCGGGTGGCTATGAAGAAGTATATCTCCAATAGCCTTTGTAAAGGGCACATTCACCCTCTGTTTCTCCTGTGGCGGCGGGATTCTGTTTTGTGAAGAAAAAAGATGGTGGTTTACGCCCATGCCTTGATTGTCGAGAATTAAACACTTATTCTGATTTGTACAATCAATTGTCTGGGGCCAGGTGGTTCTCTAAGTTGGACCTCAGGGGAGCATATAATTTCATCTGCATGCGGGAGGGGGATGAGTGGAAAATGGCATTCCTCAACTCCGTGGGTTTGTTTGAGAGCCTGGTTATGCCCTTTGGTCTGACTAACTCGCCAGCGGTATTTCAGAATTTTATTAATCATGTTATTTCGGATTTCATTGGGTGCTTCATGGTGGTGTATCTGGATGATATCCTTATATATTCTGCTGATAAAATGAAGCATATGGGTCATCTCCGTGCAGTCCTCCAGAGGCTCTGGGAGAACTCTCTCTTTGCTAAACTGGAGAAGTGTTCATTTTATGTGCAAGAATTGTCCTTTCTGGGGTTCATTTTGTCTGCTGAGGGGTTTCGCATGGACCCTAGAAAGGTACAGGCTATTGTTGATTGGGTGCAACTCAAAGATCTCAAGGGTCTTCAGAGATTTTTGGGTTTTGCCA
>JARQOD010000001.1:504209519-504233148 GCA_033576555.1 Oophaga sylvatica
TGGGGGAGCTCCAATGTTTAGGCACACAGCGACTCTCCAAATGCGACATGGCAACCGCTAAATATTCCAGCTTATTTTCCATTCAAAAAGTCAAATGGCGCTCCTTCCCTTCTGAGCCCTGCCGTGCGCCCAAACAGTGGTTTATGACCACATATTAGGTATCTGTGTACTCAGGAGAAATTGCTCAACAAATTTTAGGATCCATTTTTTCCTGTTGCCCATGTAAAAATGAAAAAATTGATGCTAAAAAAATTTTTGTTGGAAAAATTAAAATGTCCATTTTTTCCTTCCAGGTTGCTTTAGTTCCTGTGAAGCACCTGAACGGTAAATAATCTTCTTGAAAGTAGTTTTGAGTAGCCTGAGGGGTGCAGTTTTTAGAATGGTGTCACTTTTGGGTATTTTCTGCCATATAGAGCCCTCAAAGTAACTTCAAATGTGAGGTGGTCCCTAAAAAAAATGGTTTTGTAAATTTTGTTGTAAAAATGAGAAATCGCTGGTCAACTTTTAACCCTTATAACTTCCTAACAAAAAAAATTTGTTTCCAAAATTGTGCTGATGTAAAGTGGACATGTGGGAAATGTTATTTATTAACTATTTTTTGTCACATTACTCTCTGATTTAACAGAATAAAAATTCAAAATTTGAAAATTGCGAAATTTTCAAAATTTTTGCCAAATTTCCTTTTTTTTCACAAATAAACGCAAAAAATATCGACCTAAATTTATGACTAACATGAAGCCCAATATGTCACGAAAAAACTATCTCAGAATCGCTAGGATCCGTTGAATCGTTCCTGAGTTATTACCTCATAAAGGGACACTGGTCAGAATAGCAAAAAATGGCAAAGTCTTTAAGGTCAAAATAGGCTGGGTCATGAAGGGGTTAAAATATACTTATCTTGATAAGTTCTTCTTAGTGACAGATTCTTTTTAAAAAGTTAAGGAAAAAGAAATGAAACCCCAAGTCTATGAAAGCCGATATCATGGAACTACTGTAGGAGATAATTTGGCCATGTCAAGCACATTACCGTTGTGCATTTTCCTTGCCTGCCCATTGATATCAATCTCTTCTATTCGACATGTTCCCTGTTGTGAATTCGTTGTGAATTCTCTGGATTCTGAGTTGGGGCTCCCTCTGGTGGCTGTTGATATTAATGAAGCTGTCTTGACTGATAGAGACCTTTCAGCTGAGAATTCAGCTGCGGACGATTGGCAATCTGGGAGTCATGACTGGGGAGATTTAACCCCTTCCCGACCCATGACGCCACGTAGGCGTCATGAAAGTCAGTGCCAATCCGACCCATGACGCCTATGTGGCGTCATGAAAGGATTGCGTCCCTGCGGGCCGGGTGACCGGGGTCACTGAAAGGTCACCCGACCCGCCGGCACAGGACCCTTTGTGCTTCACCACAGGGGGGTTGGCTTAACCCCCCCGTGGCCTCGATCGCTCTGATTGGCTGTTAAAAGTGAAACAGCCAATCAGAGCAATCTGTAATATTTCACCAATATAATTGGTGAAATATTACAATCCAGCCATGGCCGATGCTGCAATAGCATCTGCCATGGCTGGACACCGAGCCCTGACCCCCCCACACGGATTCACGGCGGCGATCGGCCGCCGCCACCGAAAGATGGCAGCGGTCGGTCACCGCCGTCACTAAAAGCTCCCCTCGTCCTGGCCTCCGCTGCCCCCACCTTCCGATCCCCCCCCCTCACTTCCGACCCCCATACTCACCTCTCCCGGTCCACCGATGTCCCTGGATCCTTCCCGGCGGCTGCCCGGGATTCTTCATGGGCGCCGCCATCTTGGAAAATGGCGGGCGCATGCGCAGTGCGCCCTGCATAGTCAAAAAATTTATTTTGATCACTGTGATAAACTGTCACAGTGATCAAAATAAAAAAAAGTAAGTGAACCCCCCCCGTCATAGGTAGGGACAAATAATAAAGAATTTTTTTTTTTCCTATTAGGCCCTGTGCACACGTTGCGGATTTTGCTGCGGATCCGCAGCTGATTTCGCTGCTGATCCGCAGCTGATTTCGCTGCTGATCCGCAGCGGATTTCGCTGCTGATCCGCAGCGGATTTCGCTGCTGATTCGCTGCTGATTTCGCTGCGGATCAGCAGCGAAATCAGCAGCGAATCAGCAGCGAAATCAGCAGCAGATCAGCAGCGAAATCAGCTGCGGATCAGCAGCGAAATCAGCTGCGGATCAGCAGCGGATTTCGCTGCTGATCCGCAGCTGATTTCGCTGCTGATCCGCAGCTGATTTCGCTGCTGATCCGCAGCTGATTTCGCTGCTGAACCGCAGCTGATTTCGCTGCTGATCCGCAGCGGATTTCGCTGCTGATCCGCAGCGGATCCAGAAACCATGTACAGTACAATGCAAATAAATGGTAAAAAAAAACGCTGTGCACATGCTGCAGATTTTTCAGCGCAGATTTGCTGCGGTTTTAAATCCGCAGCATGTCAATTCTTTGTGCGGATTCCGCAGCGATTTTACACCTATTCCATTATAGGCGTAAAACCGCAGAGAAAAACCGCAGCAAATCCGCGCTAAATACGCAGGTAAAAGGCAGGTCGTTTTACCTGCGGATTTTAGAAAAATCCGCAAGTGAATCCGCAACGTGTGCACGGGGCCTTAGGGTCAGGCTGGGTTCAAATTGCATTATGGCAGTCCGTTAGATGGATTGCGTTTCACCGCGGTATAACGCGGTGTAACGCAGTCCGTTAACACTGCCATTCACCCCATTTGTGTGCGCATCGCAACGCATGCCATGAAGCGGCATGCATTCGCGACGTGTCGTCATTCAGTGACGGAGCCTTGGACGCAGGCTGCAGCGTCTGGGCTCCATCACCGCTAGCACAGATGAATCATCGCTGATTCCTCTGCACTAGCGGGTATAGCATAACGCGATCGCGTTATGCTACACCGTTTCCAGCCCGTCAACGCTACGTGTTGAACGGGCTGGTAAAACGCAATATGAACCCAGCCTTAGGGTTAGAACTAGGGTTAGGGTTAGAACTAGGGTAAGGGTTGGAATTAGGGTTAGGGTTGGAATTAGGGTTAGGGTTGGAATTAGGGTTAGGGTTGGGATTAGGGTTAGGGTTGGGATAAGCGTTAGGGGTGTTTTGGGGTTAGGGTTGGGCTTGTGGTTAGGTTTTATGGTTAGAGTTGGGATTAGGGTTAGGGGTGTGTTGGGGTTAGGGTTATGGTTAGGGTTTGTATTAGTGTTAGGGGTGTGTAGGGGTTAGGGTTGGGGTTAGGGGAGTGTTGGGGTTAGGGTTGGAGTTAGAATTGAGGGGTTTCCACTATTTAGGTTCATCAGGGGGTCTCCATACGCGACATGGCGCACCATTGATTCCTGCAAATTTTGCGTTCAAAAAGTCAAACAGTGCTCCCTTTATTCCAAGCCCCGACGTGTGCCCAAACAGTGGTTTACCCCCCACATATGGGGTATCAGCGTACTCGGGAAAAATTGCACAACAACTTTGGGGGTCTAATTTCTCCTGTTACTGTTGGGAAAAAAAAATTGGGGACTAAAAAAGTTATTTTTGTGGAAAAAAAATGATTTTTTATTTTCACGGCTCTGCGTTATAAACTTCTGTGAAGAACTTGGGGGTTTAAAGTGCTCACCACACATCTAGATAAGTTCCTTGCGGGGTCTAGTTTCCAAAATGGGGTCACTTGTGGGGAGTTTATACTGTTTAGGCACATCAGGGACTCTGCAAACGTAACATGACGCCCGCAGACCATTCCATCAAGTCGGCATTTCAAAACGTCACTACTTCCCTTCCGAGCCCCGAAGTGTGCCCATACAGTAGTTTTCTCCCACATATGGGATATCAGCGTACTCAGGACAAATTGGACAACAACTTTTGAGATCTAATTTCTCCTGTTACCCTTGGGAAAATAAAAAATTGGGGACTAAAAGATCATGTTTGTGGAAAAAATATGATTTTTTTATTTTCATGGCCCAGCGTTATAAACTTCTGTGTAGCCCTTGGGGGTTCAAAGTGCTCACTACACATCTAGATAAGCTCTTTGGGGGGTCTAGTTTCCAAAATGGGGTCACTTGTGGGGGGTTTCTACTGTTTAGGCACATCAGGGGCTCTGCAAACGCAACATGACGCCCACAGAACATTCCATCAAGTCTGCATCCAAAAAGGCGCTCCTTCCCTTCTGAGCTCTCCCATGCGCCGAAACAGTGGTTCCCCCCCACATATGGGGTACCAGTGTACTCAGGACAAACTGTACAACAACTTTTGTGGTCCAATTTCTCCTGTTACCCTTGTGAAAATAAAAAATTGCGGGTTAAAAAATCAGTTTTTGAGGAATAAAATGATTTTTTATTTTCACGGCTCTGCATTACAAACTTCTGTGAAGCACGTGGGGGTTCAAGGTGCTCACCACACATCTAGTTAAGTTCCTTGAAGGGTCTAGTTTACAAAATGTGGTCACTTGTGGGGGGTTTCTACTGTTTAGGCACATCAGGGGCTCTGCCCGCCCGCAGACCATTCCATCAAGTCGACATTTCAAAGCGTCACTACATCCCTTCCAAGCCCTGACGTGTGCCCAAACAGTGGTTTACCCCCCACATATGGGATATCAGCGTACTCGGGAAAAATTGCACAACAACTTTGGGGGTCTAATTTCTCCTGTTACTGTTGGGAAAAAAAATTGGGGACTAAAAAAGTTATTTTTGTGGAAAAAAAATGATTTTTTATTTTCACGGCTCTGCGTTATAAACTTCTGTGAAGAACTTGGGGGTTTAAAGTGCTCACCACACATCTAGATAAGTTCCTTGCGGGGTCTAGTTTCCAAAATGGGGTCACTTGTGGGGAGTTTATACTGTTTAGGCACATCAGGGACTCTGCAAACGTAACATGACGCCCGCAGACCATTCCATCAAGTCGGCATTTCAAAACGTCACTACTTCCCTTCCGAGCCCCGAAGTGTGCCCATACAGTAGTTTTCTCCCACATATGGGATATCAGCGTACTCAGGACAAATTGGACAACAACTTTTGAGATCTAATTTCTCCTGTTACCCTTGGGAAAATAAAAAAATTGGGGACTAAAAGATCATGTTTGTGGAAAAAATATGATTTTTTTATTTTCATGGCCCAGCGTTATAAACTTCTGTGTAGCCCTTGGGGGTTCAAAGTGCTCACTACACATCTAGATAAGCTCCTTGGGGGGTCTAGTTTCCAAAATGGGGTCACTTGTGGGGGGTTTCTACTGTTTAGGCACATCAGGGGCTCTGCAAACGCAACATGACGCCCACAGAACATTCCATCAAGTCTGCATCCAAAAAGGCGCTCCTTCCCTTCTGAGCTCTCCCATGCGCCGAAACAGTGGTTCCCCCCCACATATGGGGTACCAGTGTACTCAGGACAAACTGTACAACAACTTTTGTGGTCCAATTTCTCCTGTTACCCTTGTGAAAATAAAAAATTGCGGGTTAAAAAATCAGTTTTTGAGGAATAAAATGATTTTTATTTTCACGGCTCTGCATTACAAACTTCTGTGAATCACGTGGGGGTTCAAGGTGCTCACCACACATCTAGTTAAGTTCCTTGAAGGGTCTAGTTTACAAAATGTGGTCACTTGTGGGGGGTTTCTACTGTTTAGGCACATCAGGGGCTCTGCCCGCCCGCAGACCATTCCATCAAGTCGACATTTCAAAGCGTCACTACATCCCTTCCAAGCCCTGACGTGTGCCCAAACAGTGGTTCTCCCCCACATGTGAGGTACTAGCGTACTTAGGACAAATTAGACAACAACTTTTGGGGTCCAATTTCTCCTGTAACCATTGTGAAAATAAAAAATATGGGCTAAATAATCATTTTTTTGAGAAAAAAAAATGATTTTTTATTTTCACGGCTCTGCGTTATAAACTTTTGTGAAACACCTGGGGGTTCAAAGTGCTCACTGTGCATCTGCATAAGTTTCTTAGGGGGTCTAGTTTCCAAAATGGGGTCATTTGTGGGGGAGCTCCAAAGTTTAGGCATACAGGGGCTCTCCAAACATGACATGGTGTCCGCTAACGACTGGAGCTAATTTTCCATTCAAAAAGTCAAATGGCGCTCCTTCCCTTCTGAGCCCTGCCGTGCGCCCAAACAGTGGTTTATGACCACATATGAGAATCATAGAATCATAGAAT
This sequence comes from Oophaga sylvatica, assembly GCA_033576555.1. Taxonomy (NCBI): domain Eukaryota; kingdom Metazoa; phylum Chordata; class Amphibia; order Anura; family Dendrobatidae; genus Oophaga; species Oophaga sylvatica. The sequence goes on from JARQOD010000001.1 coordinate 504,215,681, forward strand.
CATAGAATGGTAGAGTTGGAAGGGACCTCCTGGGCCTTCTGGTCCAACCCCCTGCTCAAAGCAGGATTCTCTAAATCATCCCAGACAGATGTCTATCCAGCCTCTGTTTGAAGACTTCCATTGAAGGAGAACTCACCACCTCTTGTGGCAGCCTGTTCCACTCATTGATCACCCTAACTGTCAAAAAGTTTTTTCTAATATCTAATCTGTGTCTCCTCCCATTCAGTTTCATCCCATTGCTTCTAGTCTTTCCTTGTGCAAATGAGAATAAAGATGATCCTTCTACAATGTGACAGCCCTTGAGATATTTGTAGACAGCTATTAAGTCTCCTCTCAGTCTTCTTTTTTGCAAGCTAAACATTCCCAAATCCTGCAACCGTTCCTCATAGGACATGGTTTGCAGACCGGTCACCATTCTGGTGGCTCTTCTCTGAACTTGCTCCAGTTTGTTGATGTCTTTTTTAAAATGTGGTGCCCAAAACTGGACACAGTATTCCAGATGAGGTCTGACCAAAGAGGAGTAGAGGGCAATAATGACCTCACGTGATCTAGACTGTATGCTTCTGTTGATACATCCTAGAATTGCATTTGCCTTTTTTGCTGCTGCATCACACTGTTGACTCATGTTAAGTCTGTGATCAATTACTATACCCAAGTCTTTTTCACATGTGCTGTTACTTAGCCCTATTCCTCCCATTTTGTATATGCTTTTTTCATTTTTATTGCCCAGATGTAGTACTTTGCATTTTTCCCTGTTAAAATCCATTCTGTTAGTTGCTGCCCACTGCTCCAGTTTATGTATATCTTTTTGAATCCTCTCTCTCTCTTCTCTAGTATTAGCTAACCCTCCTAGCTTTGTGTCATCAGCAAATTTGATCAGTTTACCCTCAATTCCTTCATCTAAATCATTGATAAAGATGTTGAACAATACAGGGCCCAAAACAGAGCCTTGTGGTACCCCACTTGAGACATTCTTCCAACTGGATGTGCAGCCATTTACAACCACTCTTTGGGTCCGATCACTAAGCCAGTTATGAATCCACCTAACAGTTGCCTTGTCCATTCCATACTTAGTCATTTTTTCAATAAGGATTGTGTGAGATACTTTGTCAAATGCTTTGCTGAAGTCAAGATATACTTATCTACAGGTATCTGTGTACTCAGGAGAAATTGCCCAACAAATTTTAGGATCCAATTTATACTGTTGCCCATGTGAAAATGAAAAAACTGAGGCTAAAAGAACATTTTTGTGAAAAAAAAAAGTACTTTCTTTTTTTTACGGATCAATTTGTGAAGCACCTGGGGGTTCAAAGTGCTCACTCTGCATCTAGATAAGTTCCTTGGGGGGTCTAGTTTCCAAAATGGGGTCACTTGTGGGGGAGCTCCAATGTTTAGGCACACAGGGACTCTCCAAATGTGACATGGCAACCGCTAAATATTCCAGCATATTTTCCATTCAAAAAGTCAAATGGAGCTCCTTCCCTTCTGAGCCCTGCCGTGCGCCCAAACAGTGGTTTATGACTACATATGAGGTATCGGTGTACTCAGGAGAAATTGCCCAACAAATTTTAGGATCCATTTTATACTGTTGCCCATGTGGAAATGAAAAAACTGAGGCTAAAAGAAAATTTTTGTGAAAAAAAAGTACTTTCTTTTTTTTACGGATCAATTTGTGAAGCACCTGGGGGTTAAAAGTGCTCACTCTGCATCTAGATAAGTTCCTTGGGGGGGTCTAGTTTCCAAAATGGGGTCACTTGTGGGGGAGCTCCAATGTTTAGGCACACAGGGACTCTCCAAATGCGACATGGCAACTGCTAAATATTCCAGCATATTTTCCATTCAAAAAGTCAAATGGCGCTCCTTCCCTTCTGAGCCCTGCCGTGCGCCCAAACAGTGGTTTATGACCACATATGAGGTATCTGTGTACTCAGGAGAAATTGCCCAACAAATTTTAGGATCCATTTTATCCTGTTGCCCATGTGAAAATGAAAAAACTGAGGCTAAAAGAAAATTTTTGTGAAAAAAAAAGTACTTTCTTTTTTTTACGGATCAATTTGTGAAGCACCTGGGGGTTCAAAGTGCTCACTCTGCATCTAGATAAGTTCCTTGGGGGTCTAGTTTCCAAAATGGGGTCACTTGTGGGGGAACTCCAATGTTTAGGCACACAGGGACTCTCCAAATGCGACATGGCAACCGCTAAATATTCCAGCATATTTTCTATTCAAAAAGTCAAATGGCGCTCCTTCCCTTCTGAGCCCTGCCGTGCGCCCAAACAGTGGTTTATGACCACATATGAGGTATCTGTGTACTCAGGAGAAATTGCCCAACAAATTTTTGGGTCCATTTTATCCTGTTGCCCATGCAAAAATGAAAAAATTGATGCTAAAAGAAAAATTTTGTTGGAAAAATTAAAATGTCCATTTTTTCCTTCCACGTTGCTTTAGTTCCTGTGAAGCACCTGAAGGGTTAATAATCTTATTGAATGTAGTTTTGAGTAGCTTGAGGGGTGCAGTTTTTATAATGGTGTCACTTTTGGGTATTTTCTGCCATATAGACCCCTCAAAGTGACTTCAAATGTGAGGTGGTCCCTAAAAAAAATGGTTTTGTAAATTTTGCTGTAAAAATGAGAAATCGCTGGTCAACTTTTAACCCTTATAACTTCCTAACAAAAAAAAATGTTGTTCCCAAAATTGTGCTGATGTAAAGTAGACATGTGGGAAATGTTATTTATTAACTATTTTGTGTCACATAACTCTCTGGTTTAACAGAATAAAAATTCAAAATTTGAAAATTGCAAAATTTTCAAAATTTTGGCCAAAGTTCCATTTTTTTCACAAATAAACGCAAAAATTATCGACCTAAATTTACCACTAAAATGAAGCCCAATATGTCACGAATAAACAATCTCAGAATCGCTAGGATCCGTTGAAGCGTTCCTGAGTTATTACCTCATAAAGGGACACTGGTCAGAATTGCAAAAAATGGCCAGGTCATTTAGGTCAAAATAGGCTGGGTCATGAAGGGGTTAAGAGAGTAACTTTCCCATGATCCTTGCTGGTGATTAGTTGTCTCTTCCTGGTCCAGTTTGTAAGTCAGCTTGCTGCGGTCTCCTGAATCTTTCAGATAAGCTATTTCTTGCTTGTTTCTGTGATTTTGTTTTCTTTTGTTTTTCTGCCTTCTGAGTGAGGTCAGCCGGGTCCCCCTGCTGGGGCCTGCACTGGTCTCTGTTTCTCAGTTATCTGTTCATTTGTTCAGTCCCTGTCATTTTAGTGACTGCTGGGTATCTACCTGTTCACACCAGAGTTCTGATACAGCGGGGAGAGATCGTGTGGTCTCAGTATTTTTTGGAATCAGAAGTGTTGGAATTTTTCCTAGGGTTTTGTTGAATTGCAGAAAGTATTCTTTTCTGTCCTGTCCAATCTAGACAGTTTGGGGCCCCAGCATTTGCTTACTCTACTTTCTGCCTGTGTTTGTATTTTATCTTGTCTCACGCCAATATATGTGTGGGGGCTTCCTATTCCTTTGGGGTGCTACTCCGGGGCTGTTAGATTTCCCCTTTCTATCGTTAGGCTTAGCTAACTCTCCGGCTGTGTCGAGGCGTCTAGGTCATCGTAGGTACGTCCCACTGCTGCTTCTAGTTGTGCGGTTAGTTCAGGGGTCTGCAATCCATTAGTTATCAACCACTCTGAGTGACTGGTTGCCTTGGCAACTTTTGTTGCAGTCCTCCTCGGCTACATATCATAACAGTTCCCACCTGGTCAATTTGTTCTCTCACAGGAAATTTCCAGTTTTGGAGATTTCATATTCGGTAAGACCAAACTAGAAAATGATGCTGTGTAAATGTACCAAAAATACGTTGATGATCTACTAACACCTAAGGGGTGCACGTGTGTGGGGCACGCATCCTGCAGCAAAGTACAACTGCAGCTAAGTATCCAGAAGCTGCAGTTATTTCTACAGTCAGGAATTAACATCCATCTCCTCTCTTCACAAAGGTATAACCTCTGCTTGCTGTCTATAATCTGCTGCTTATCATCCTACAACATTTTAAATAGTATAACCTCTGCTTGCTGTCTATCATCTGCTGCTTATCATCGTGCAACATTTTTAATGGTATATAACAGTGCCTGTTGAATCTTTGCTATAATTCATTTGTTGCATTGTACTCAATACTCACTGCTGTATATCCATGGTTGGGATCACTATTGATGTTATCTGGTGCAAGGTGTTATAGTATATAGGTGTAGCCAGAAAAATACTGGCTAACACGGTACGAAGATATACATCTTTACTGTATCATAGGTGTAGCCAGGCACATCTATCCTCCCCTGGTGTGCTGGGCAGCTACTAATTTATCCCAAACCAGTTCCCACAATCCCTCCCACCTGATCCTCTACTCAGTCCAATAAATTTAGTAGCATTCTAAGGGGTGCACGCGTGTGGGGGCAAACATGCTTCCTGCAACAAAGTATAACTGCAGCTAACTATTCCGAAGCTGCAGTTATTTCAAAGGCAGTTAGTCACGGCAGGAGTCAGGACCCCACACTATGCATCTGTCTATTTTGGGTATGTCTGCTGAGTAAGCACTTTTTATTACTTGGACCTAGCTTTTCTATTAACCCATCTTACTCCTTCACCATGTTTACATATGCCATTAGTGTTTGCTCCACTATGCCTCACTCTCCTTTGCTTTCCCCAAACCCCTGCAGCCTCTAACTAAATAATCATCTCCCCTTCCCTCTTTCCTCCCCACCTGACCTCCTCTGCTGTCCTGCTCCTCAACCTCAGATCTCTCCTAATAAAACATAAAGCAAGCCGGCCACTCACTTTCTCCCACCTGCTCTCCCTTTCTCTGCTTCTTCTCACTGCTGGCGACATATCTCCCAATTCTGGATCCCACAGCTAATATCTCCCATTAATTCCCCCTCCTACTGCTCCCTATCTAATATGAACTACCGCAATCTCTCCAACGTAAAACCTGTGCCCTTGACGCCCACCTCCAGCTCCCTCTCGCTAGAGCACTCTGGAATGCCCGCTTCATCTGCAATGAGCTTCATGTGATTCATGACCTCTTTCTCTCTCGCAATCTTGCCTTCCTCGGTCTCACAGAAACATGGCTGACACCCTCTGTCACCGCCTCCCCTGCTGCGCTGTGTTACAGCGGCCTCCACTTCACCCACACTCCTCGCCCCAGCAACAGACATGGTGGAGGAGTGGGTCTTCTCTTATCCACTAACTGCCCCTTTAACCCAATCCCACCTCTACCCTCCCTTATCCTCCCCTCTTTTAAACCCACTCTGTCCGCATCTACTCTCCCTGTAACCTCCAAGTGGCAGTCATATACCGACCTCCGGGCCCGTCCACTGCCTTTATTGATCAATTCTCTACCTGGCTTCTTCACTTTCTTTCCACTGACATTCCCACTGTCATCATGGACGACTTCAACATCCCCACTGATACCCTTCAGTCAATAACCTCCAAACTTCTGTCCCTTACTTCATCTTTTGGACTTACTCAGTAGTCCTCCTCAGCCTCCCACACAGACAGGTGTTGTGAATGTGCTAGAGATGGTTTCTGAGCAGAGGCTCCCTCTGGTGGTTACAGACAGTACTGAAACTTTCAGCGAGGAATGGCAATCTGGGATCACTGACTGGACTGATATAAGGGAGGTTCCCTCCCATGATGGTCGCCGGTGAGCAATTGTTCTTGTCTCAATTGTGGTTCCTGGTTCATTTGGAAGTTCCTGGAGTCTTGCCTGCACCTGCTGCTTTCAGATAAGATATTTTCTGCTTTTCTTTTTGTGCTTGCTTTTTTCATAGTTTTCTGCACTTTTGTGGAGGTCAGCCGGGTCCCCTCCTGGGGCCTGTGCTGCTCTCAATTTATCTGTAGCCACTGTTATTTGTTCATTTGCTTTTTCCTGTTTTTTCAGTGGCTGCGGCTTAGTTTTGTTACACCAGAGATCTGATTTAGGTGGTAGAGATCGTGTGATCTCAGGTTTTTTGGCAATCAAAAGTGCTCGTATTTTTTAGGGTTTTTGTTGGATTGCAGTCAGAATTCTTTCCTGTACTTTTCTGTCTAGACAGATTGGGCCCCAATGTTTGCTCATTCTATTTTCTGTCTGTGTCCGTGCTATCTTCTTGTCTAACTGCCATTATATGTTTGGGGGCTTCCTATTTTCTTTGGGGATTTGCACCAGGGCAGATAGCTTTCATCTTTCTGCCTTTTGGTGTAGTTATCTCTCAGGCTGTGACGAGGCGTCTAGGATCAACGTAGGAACGCTTCAAGGCTACCTCTAGTTGTGGTTAGTTGTGGTTAGTTCAGGTTACTGCAATCCAATAGGTTCCAGCCTCTCTGGTGTATTACCGTTTTTGCTTTTTCTCCTCTACCTAAACATAACAGTATCACCGGCCCAAAACTAAAATTATATGGTACTCACAGAAGGGAAAAATAGTGTGGAAAGAAAAAAGTTGTCAGAGTTGTCAGAGATTTTTTTTTTCTGTTTGTTGCATTTTTTCCCTATTTCTCTCTGGGTGCTGAGGAGGATTTTTTTTCTCTCAATGGAGTTTGCACAGTTGTCTGGCCGTGTGGATCAGCTTGCCACTGAGATTCGGAGTATTGCTTCCTATCTTGCTGGGTTGCCGGTTGTGGGATTTGTTTTTGGGGGATCGGGCTAAATTTCTGAATTTCAAAAATAACTGTAAGTTGTTTTTTGCCTTGAAGCCTAAGTCCTCAGGGAACACAGCACAGCAGGTTCAAATTGTCATCTCTCTCGCGACGGCGACCCTCAGGATTGGGCTTTTTCCCTGACACCTGGGGATCCTGTTTTGAATGATGTTGATGTATTTTTTCAGGCTCTGGGGTTATTGTACGATGAACCTAATGTCACTGATCAGGCTGAGAAGACCTTGTTGGCATTAAGTCAGGGCTGTGAAGCCTCTGAACTGTACTGTCAGAAATTTCGAAAGTGGGCAGTCCTGACCAAATGGAATGATGATGCTTTGCCAGCCCTTTTTCGGAAGGGTCTGTCAGAGAATGTAAAGGACGTTATGGTGGTATTCCCTGTACCCTCTGGTCTCAATGATTCTATGTCTTTGGCTATTCAAATTGACAGACGTTTGCGTGAGTGCAGAGGTATGCGTGAGATAGTGTTGCCTTGTGGGCCAGCTCCTGAGCCCATGCAGTGTGATGAAGTGACTTCTGGGGCACAGCGTCATGAATTTCGAAAGCGCAATGGGTGATGTTTCTACTGTGGTGACGCCTCTCATGCTATTTCCATCTGCCCTAAGCGGGGAAGACGTTTTGCGCGCTCAGTTGTCTTGGGTAGTGTTCAGACTAAATTTCTGTTGACTGTTACCCTGATTTGCTCCATGTCCACATTTTCGGCTCATGCTTTTGTTGATTCAGGAGCTGCTATTAACCTGATGGATTTAGACTTTGCCAAACGTTGTGGCTTTCCCATGATACCCCTGCGGAAGTCTATTCCCTATTGGGCATTGATTCTACCCCTTTGGTGGAGAATAAACCCCAATTTTCTACTCAGGTGATAATGAGGGTTGAACCAGATCATCAGGAGAGTTGCAAATTTCTGGTGTTGCATAATTTGCATGACATTATTGTTCTGGGTTTCCCTTGGTTGCAGATTCATAATCCTGTATTGGATTGGAAATCTGTGTCTGTGACCAGCTGGGGCTGCCAATGTGTTAATGCTGGCACTCCTGTTTTTTCTGCCTCTCCCCAGTCTCAGGATGTTCCTGACTTTTTGACTGATTTTTCTGATGTGTTTAGTGAAAGTACGTCTGTGTCCTTACCTCCTCACAGAAACTACGATTGCGCTATTGAGTTAGTGCCTGGTGGTAAATTTCCTAAGGGTCGCCTTTTTAACTTATCTGTACCTGAACACGATGCCATGCGATCTTATATCAAGGAGTCATTGGAGAAGGGTCATATCAGACCATCCTCGTCACCCTTGGGCGCCGGTTTTTTCTTTGTGGCCAAAAAGGATGGTTCATTGAGGCCGTGTATTGATTATCGCCTGCTGAATAAAATCACTGTGAAATATCAATATCTGTTACCCTTGATTTCTGACCTGTTTTCCAGAGTGAAAAGTGCTATTTGGTTTACCAAGCTTGACCTCAGGGGGGGCGTATAACCTTATTCGTATTAAGCACGGGGATGAACGGAAGACAGCGTTTAATACCCCAGAGGGGCATTTTGAGTACCTAGTGATGCTCTTTGGGCTCACTAATGCTCCTTCCATCTTCCAATCCTTCATGAATGAAATTTTCAGGGATTTTGTGGATACATTTCTGATTGTTTATTTGGATGATATCTTGATTTTTTCCAATGACTGGGACTCTCATGTGAAACATGTTCGGACTGTTTTCCAGATTTTGAGAGAGAATGCACTGTATGTGAAGGGATCAAAGTGTCTTTTTGGCGTACAGAAGGTCTCATTTCTGGGATTCATTTTGTCTCCGTCTGTTATTGAAATGGACCCGGTCAAGGTTCAGGCCATCTGTGATTGGGTTCAACCTACTTCATTGAAGGCTCTTCAGAGATTTTTGGGTTTTGCCAATTTTTATCGTAAATTTATTGGTAATTTCGCTGGTATTGTTAAACCATTGACTGATCTGACCAAAAAGGGTTCCGATGTGGTGAATTGGCCTCCTGAGGCAGTTTCTGCATTTCAGGAACTTAAGCAGAGATTCATTTCTGCTCCTGTTCTACGGCAGCCTGATGTTTCTCTGCCGTTTCAGGTGGAGGTTGATGCCTCTGAGATTGGGGCAGGTGCAGTTTTGTCCCAAAGGGATCCAGAGACCTCTAGGAGTAACCCTTGTGCCTTTTTCTCTCAAAAGTTTTCTCCAACTGAACGTAATTATGACGTGGGTAATCGGGAGTTATTGGCCATGAAGTGGGCTTTGAAGAGTGGAGACATTGGCTGGAAGGAGCCAAACATCAGGTGGTGGTCCTCACGGACCATAAGAACCTGGTTTATCTCGAATCAGCCAAGCAACTTAATCCTAGACAGGCCAGGTGGGCCTTGTTTTTCACACGTTTTAATTTTGTGGTTTCTTTTATTCCTGGCACTAAGAATGTCAAGGCGGATGCCCTCTCAAGGTGTTTCTTTGCGGGTTCTCCTGAGTTATCTGATACTGCTGTTATTTTGAAAGAGGGTGTCTGCCCTGTTGGGAAATTGTTTGTCCCAGACCAGTGGAAGAAGAGTGTGATGTCTGAGATTCATTGTTCCGGGTTGGCTGGTCATCCCGGGATTTTTGATACCAGAGACTTGGTGAGTCGGTCCTTTTGGTGGCCTACTTTGTGTCGTGACGTCAGGGACTTTGTGCAGTCCTGTGGTACTTGCTCTCGTTCCAAGCCTTGCTCTCGCTCTAGTGGTTTGTTGATGCCATTACCTGTGCCCAAGAGGCCATGGACCCATACCTCTATGGATTTTATTTCCGACCTCCCTGTCTTTCAGAGAATGACCGTTATCTGGGTAATCTGTGATAGGTTTTCCAAGATGTTACATCTTGTGCCATTACTTAAGTTGCCTTCCTCCTCCGAGTTGGTGCCTTTGTTCCTTCAGCACGTGGTTCGATTGCACGGCATTCCGGAGAACATTGTGTCTGACAGAGGAGTCCAGTTTGTTTCCAGATTTTGGAGGACATTTTGTTCTAAACTTGGTGTTCAATTATCTTTCTCCTCTGCATTTCATCCTCAGACCAATGGACAAACCAAGAGAACAAACCAGACCTTGGAGACTTATTTGAGATGTTTTGTGTCTGCTGATCAAGATGACTGGGTCTCTTTTTTGCCTTTGGCTGAGTTTGCTCTTAATAATAGGGCAAGCTCTGCCACCTTGATGTCTCCATTTTTCTGCAATTCTGGGTTTCACCCTCGATTTTCTTCGGGACAGGCGGAGGCTTCTGTCTGTCCGGGTGTTGACTCTGTTGTGGAGCGTATGCAGCAGATTTGGGACCAGGTAGTGGAGAGGTAGTCTCTCTCTCAAGAGAAAGCCCAGCGGTTTGCCAACCGGCATAGGACTGATGGTCCTCGGTTTAAAGTGGGGGACTTGGTTTGGTTGTCCTCAAGAAATATCCCTATGAGGGTTGCATCTCCAAAGTTTAAGCCTAGGTTCATTGGACCTTATAAGATCATGAAGATTCTTAATCCGGTTTCCTTCCGTTTGCTTCTTCCAGGGACATTTAAGATCCATAACGTGTTCCACAAGTCCTTATTGAAGAGGTTTGTCGAGCCAGTGGTTCCTATGGCTGCGCCTCCTGACCCTGTTTTGGTTGAGGGCAATCTGGAGTATGTGGTCGAGAAAATATTGGATTCTCGTTTTTCTAGACGGAAACTCCAGTATTTGGTTAAGTGGAGAGGTTATGGTCAGGAGGACAATTCTTGGGTGTTTGCTTCGGACATCCATGCTAGAAGACTGATCCGTGCCTATCACCGAGCTCATCCTGATCGGCCTGGTTGCAGAAGTGAGGGTTCGGTGACCCCTCCTCAGGGGGGGTACTGTTGTGAATGTGCTAGAGATGGTTTCTGAGCAGAGGCTCCCTCTGGTGGTTACAGACAGTACTGAAACTTTCAGCGAGGAATGGCAATCTGGGATCACTGACTGGACTGATATAAGGGAGGTTCGCTCTCATGATGGTCGCCGGTGAGTAATTGTTCTTGTCTCAATTGTGGTTCCTGGTTCATTTGGAAGTTCCTGGAGTCTTGCCTGCACCTGCTGCTTTCAGATAAGATATTTTCTGCTTTTCTTTTTGTGCTTGCTTTTTTCATAGTTTTCTGCACTTTTGTGGAGGTCAGCCGGGTCCCCTCCTGGGGCCTGTGCTGCTCTCAATTTATCTGTAGCCACTGTTATTTGTTCATTTGCTTTTTCCTGTTTTTTCAGTGGCTGCGGCTTTGTTTTGTTACATCAGAGATCTGATTTAGGTGGTAGAGATCGTGTGATCTCAGGTTTTTGGCAATCAGAAGTGCTGGTATTTTTTAGGGTTTTTGTTGGATTGCAGTCAGAATTCTTTCCTGTACTTTTCTGTCTAGACAGATTGGGCCCCAACGTTTGCTCATTCTATTTTCTATCTGTGTCCGTACTATCTTCTTGTCTAACTGCCATTATATGTTTGGGGGTTTCCTATTTTCTTTGGGGATCTGCTCCGGGGCAGATAGCTTTCATCTTTCTGCCTTTAGGTGTAGTTATCTCTCAGGCTGTGACGAGGCGTCTAGGATCAACGTAGGAACTCTCCACGGCTACCTCTAGTTGTGTGGTTAGTTCAGGTTACTGCAATCCAATAGGTTCCAGCCTCTCTGGTGTATTACCATTTTTGCTTTTTCTCCTCAGCTACCTAAACATAACAGACGGGCATACATTAGACCTGATCTTCACCCGTCTTTGCTCTCTATCTAACTTCACAAACTCCCCTCTCCTTCTATCTGACCACCATCTACTCACTTTCTCATCCCTGTCCTCCTCACCTGTCACCCATGTCCAGCAACATGCGCACCCCCGCAGAAACCTCGCACACCTAGACACCCACACGCTCTCTGACTCTATTCTACCATTGGCATCCATATCCACACTCCACGACACAGACAGTGCCACTGCTTTCAACAATGCCCCTCTAGCATAAGCTATTGACACATTCACTTCTCTCGTTCATTGCAGAGTGCGACGTATCAATAGACGACCCTGGCACAATAACATCACTAAAAAGCTACGGCAAGTGTCCAGGGTTGCCGAGCGACGTTGGAAGAAAACAAATTGATGATTTCACTGCATTAAAACAGGCAACACTCGCTTTCAAATCTGCCCTCACCTCTGCTAAACAGGCCTACTTCACAAACTTCGTATCATCCCTATCCTACAGCCCCAAACAGTTATACAAAACTTTTATTTCCCTCCTTCGCTCACCACTCACCCCCCAACCTCCCTCATCTCTGGTGAGGACTTCACCACACACTTCAAAAATAAGATCAACGAAACAACGCAAATCTTTATTGTTCAACCACCACAACCCCTTTGTGTACCAGATCAATTCCCAAACCCCAAAACCTCCCTCTCCAACATTACTGAAGGGGAGCTAAATTGTCTCCTCTCCAAATCACACCTCACCACTTGTGCACTCGACCCCATCCCATCCGACCTCCTCCCCAACCTCACCACAACACTTATCCCATCCTTAACCCACCTCTTCAACCTATCACTAACTTCTGGTACCTTCCCTTCTGCTTTCAAAAATGCCACAATCACGCCTATCCTTAAAAGCCAACCCTCGACTCAACCGCTATGTCCAGCTATTGCCCAATATCGCTGCTCCCCTTCACTTCCAAACTCCTGCAGCAGCACGTCCATGCTGAACTCTCCTACCATCGCTAATCAAACTTGTTCTTTAACAATCTAAAATTTAGTTTTCGTCCCCATCATTCCACTGAGACTGCTCCGACCAAAACAGCTAATGACATACTTACAACCAAAGCTAATGTACAATACTTTATACTCCTCCTTCTAGACCTGTCCTCTGCTTTTGACATAGTTGACCACTGCCTCCTACTACAGATCCTCTCCTCCTTTGACTTTAAAGACCTCGCCCTATCCTGCATCTCCTTACACCTTTCCAACCGCACATTCAGCGTCTCCCACTCCCACACTACCTCCTCAACCCACCCTCTCTCTGTTGGAGTCCCCCAAGGCTCTGTTCTAGGACCCCTACTCTTCTCAATCTATACACTTGGCCTGGGACAACTCATAAAGTCCCATGGATTCTAATACCACCTTTAAGCTGATGACACTCAGATCTACATCTCTGGCTCAGACATCACCTCTTTGCTGTCCAGAATCCCGGAGTGTCATATCCTCCTTCTTCTACTCTCACTTCCTAAAACTCAATGGGACAAATCTGAACTCATCATCTTTCCTCCATCTCACAGATCTTCCTTACCTAATCTATCTATCACAATAACTGACATCAGTGCTTTCCCCCGTACCGGAAGTCCGCTGCCTCGGAGTAACCCTTGACTCTGGCCTGTCCTTCAAACCACACATACAAGCTCTTTCCACCTCCTGTCGCCTCCAGCTCAAAAATATCTCCAGAATCCATCCTTTCCGCACCTCTCAATCTACTAAAATGCTTGTGCATGCCATCATCTCCCACCTCGACTACTGCAACATTCTTTTCTGTAACCTCCCTGCTACCACTCTCACACCTCTCCAGTCCACCCTTAACTCAGCTGCCTGACTAATTCATCTCTTTCCTCGCTACTCCTCCTCTTCTCCCCTCTGCAGATCTCTTCACTGGCTCCCAGTCCCTCAGTGTATTCAGTTAAAATTACTAATACTGACCTACAAAGCCATCCATAACCCGACTCCTCCATATATCTCTGAACTAATCTCTCGATATCTTCATGTAATCTCCGTTCCTCCCAAGACCTACTTCTCTTCACACTTATTCGCTCCTCACCTAATCGCCTCCAAGACTTCTCCCAAATATCCCCCAATCTCTGGAATTCTGTGCCACAACACGCCCGTCTATCAACCACATTTGGATTCTTCAAATGGAATCTGAAATCCCGCCTCTTCAAGAAAGCTTACAGCCTGTAATGACTCCGCTGCCTCCTCACCACTACCAGAGCTACCGCCTCACCAACCCCGGAGCTGCTGCAACCCCCCAACCTCAGGGCTGGCCCGAACGTATAGGCGAACTAGGCAGCCGCCTAGGGCGCCGACCCTAAGGGGGCGCTAGAGAAAAAATAGAAAAAATTATAAAAAATCTTTTCAAAAGGCAAAAAGTTTTAGGGATGGAAAGAAAAGTGTACATAAATTTTTTTACCATAAATTTAAAAGAAAAACCGTTGAGCTTCAATTTACGCATGGAAAGGAGGTGCTAAACTACGGACATGAGTCGTTTGCATCGTCTGCTGACAGTGTTTGATCCCGCGCATTTATTTTGCTCCTAAGTTTTCAAATCTTGGCAAAGCAAAGCAAACAACCAAAAATGCACTACACTACACTAAGGGGGCGCCTGAGAGAAAAAAATATGTATACTTAAAAGTAGGGGCGCAACAAAATAGTTTCGCCTAGGGCGCCGTAATCTCTCAGGCCGGCCCTGCCCACCTACTGTCTCCTTTCCCAACATCCTGTAAAATATAATCCGGCATGGGCAGGGTCCTCTCCCCTCTGTATCAGTATATCATTGTTAGTTGTCTTAATGTAAGTGATATTTGTAATTTGTATGTAACCCCTTCTCATATACAGAACCATGGACTCAAAGGTGCTATATAAATAACTAATAATAATAAATAATTATAACATCGCTCTATTGGGTGCCACATAGAGTGTCTGTACCAGGCTGTGCCGGGAGATACAGAGAAGAAAATCTTAGCTCATGACACAGTTACATACAGTATATTTACCTAGATGTAGTGAGCGTTGGTATTTAACCCCATATGTCAGCAAGAAACAAGCTTGACCACCAAATGTAACCATACGAGCGAAATGCTTTCATGTTTGGTACTCATTCCAATATTATGAGATAAATATCTGTATACAACTAATAAGCGAAATAACTTTCTGGCTGTTACAGGTTTTGTGAGAACTTTTTTCTCTACCCTTGACAACTTCCCCGAGATTGAGGGACCCCTCTTTCATAATCCAGAACAGAGGGAGGATGTAGATGTTCCTCTTCTTGGTGAACTTACCCAAAATCCTCCTGCAGACCAAAGGCAAGTCCTGTCTACGCAGAGAAAAGGACTTTATCATAGCTTCAATCTTACAAACATTTCTTTGTCTTGATTGATCAAAAAAATCTAAAAAATGCTGTAATGCTTCCCCCTGGGGGTACCTGCATGCAAATACAGATAAACGGTAGAAAGAAAAATAAAAAGATAGGCAGCCTGCTTCATATAACATCCTTGAGTGGAAGACTCAGCACGGGACTTCAAGTGACTTGGTGATCAAGTAGGAGCCTATCCCGTAAATCATAAAATATAAACTTGACACTCGCTTGTGACTCAAAAAGGATGATTGTTAGTTTGTGATAACAATCCAACAATGCATGGAGGGCAGCGTGGTATCCACTGTTTTGTGGAGAGTGCACTGCCCTCTTAGCACTGTCCAACACAATGTTGCAACCAGAATGATTTTTATTTATTATTAATATAGCGCCATTTATTCCATGGCGCTTTACATCTGAAAAGGGGTATGCGTAACAGAAACAAGTGCCATAATCATGAACAATACAAGTCACCAATTCGTACAGGAGTAGAGAGGACTCTGCCCGCAAGGGCTTACAATCTACAAGAGCTGGGTGAGTATGCAATAGGTGAGGGTAGAGCTGGTCATGCAGCGGTTTGGTGGATCGGTGGTTACTGCAGGGTGTAAGCTTATTGGAAGAGGTAGGACTTCAGGTTCCTTTTGAAGGTTTCCATGGTAGGCGCGAGTCTGATATGTTGGGGTAGAGCATTCCAGAGAAGGGGGAATCTGTGTGGGAGAACTCTTGTATGCGATTGTGGGAAGAGGAGATAATAGGGGACACACTTGCTTAGTAGACGGGTGTAAGGGTGTAACAGAGACTGTCATGTACCTGCCCCTGAAGACAACAAATTGCGTAATGTGAATATTGACACGCGGTTTTATTGAGTTTTATGATGACCTGTAAAATGTAGAGCGTGTTATAACTAATGCAAAGTTTGATAAGTACTGATGCTGCTGTGTGGGTACTGCAAGGTAAGGCCTAAGGTAACTCTGATACACTCAGCTCAGATATAGGGAACGTATAAGATGTAGTTTAGTGACTTTAGTTATAGATTAGGATTTAGGGCCCAGAGCAGTGACAGATAGAGCAAGGTAGGTAGTGGTGGACATTATTAGTGTGTAATTAGTAGGTACAGTGAATGATATAGTTAAATGTTTGGGACTAGCTCAGGATGGCAGGTGTGCATTCGAGTAAAAAGAGGAATTACATCCTGGTTTTGTTAGTTATAGTAAGTGTGAGGTTCATGTGAAGACTAAGTTCAAGGAGCAGTGGGTTGCAGGCACTGGAAGTACATATCGTTTTGACAGTATTAGGTCATATCATATTTCCTGAGGACCTTCCTGCAATGTCTGAGCTTAATTCCCAAACTAGGTACTGAGGAGTGTGCCTTAATCCCATCCATACATAGGAAGCCGGAGGGGAACTGCGTCAGGGAAATGTAGATGATCTCGGAATTACTGCGGTCCCTGATGGGGAGTTCCTAGGGCTAGCAGGATCTGTTAAAGTAGGGATAGTCTGAGCTGAATGAAAGCAAATGCTTGACATGTACTGTGTTGATGGAACAAGAATCGGCGGGTGCTGTGCCCTATACCGCGTGTTAAAGACTGATTTACTTGACATGTTCAGTAAAGTTGAACTTGTTAAAACAAACCGGGTGTCCCCTGATGTGTGCACGGCTGGTCCTGGACCTGAGGACGTGGAGACAGTAAAGTTCTCTGGCCTGGTGAATACAATGCACCGTACACAGACTGACACTAATTGACTGGGACACAGTGTGCTTGTACAGTGCCATAACGTTGAGGAGCAGCAGCTCGCCCATGGCTACCGTCCTGTCCACATTACACGGGCATAGCTCCCTCACATGGAACAATCACTGGGACAATATGTCCCTCATAACCTAAGGCAACACATCACTTCAAATGTGCCCTCTTCCCATATACAAGTTCATTGGTGTAACAGGTTACACACTGCGGCTCCTAACTGCTCCACAACGTGGAGTCCACGTTCCCTCTGCCACCATCTCAGGACAGAGAGGACTGTAATCAATATTCGTGTCTCCATCAGACTCTCCTAGTTTAGACGTACAGGTCACGTCTTAGGTCATTTACTGTGGTGAAGAAAACTAACCAACAGGCGCGTTATTGATCAGTTCTCTGTCTGTCACACACACACGACTGCCATTTACTGGAGCTTTTTGCTAGCCTTTCTGCTGATTTATTATGTTCATTAGTCTCCAACTTCCTCTTTCTCGCCGCATTTCTTAGATAAAAACAACTATTGAATCCTGTGCCCTCAGCCATCCTTCATGTCCATCACGGCTTTAGGCATCACATATGAAATAAACAGCATGGTATTAATACGGGGTGGGTCGGGCCAGTGCCCATTTTTTATTTTTTTTAAGGGCCGGTATCCACATTGATTTATTCAATCAAAAAAATATATTGTCAGACCAGTTTCTCCTCTAACCTTTAACATGTTGTAATCCGTTCACATTGTTCTCTTCAAATCCTCGTCATTTTTGCGAATTGTTGAGTTTTAGGTTAGGTTCCCATGAGCTTTTGGGTGAGTTTTTGAGAATGGGTATTTTTTAAAAAAATGCAGTGATCATCTGTCTTAGTAAAAAGGGAGCAAATTGCTGCAACCACATAAAACTCACCAAAGCACATGTACAGTAGCCCACATTGTTTCTGTTCTGCTTTTCTGTAAAACAGT
>JARQOD010000001.1:504233248-504261734 GCA_033576555.1 Oophaga sylvatica
CCCCATATGCCACTGCTACAGGGCAGTGGGAAGAGAGAGGCTAAGTGCCGGAATTGGCACATCTTAGAGATACGCCATTTCTGGGGTGGCTGCGGGCTGGTGTTTGTAGCCAAAGGAAGGCCAATATCCATGGTCCCTTCCTAGGCTATGAATATCAGCCCCCAGCTGTCTACATATGCCTTTTCTGGTTATTAATTATACGGGGACCCCACGTTATTATTTGGAGGGCTCCCTATTTAATAGCCAGTAAAGGCTATGCAGACAGCTGCGGGCTGATATTAATAGCTTGGGAAGATCCATGGGTATTACCCCTTCCCAGGCTATAAACATCTTCCCCCAGTTGCTGGATTTTTCTCTCTGGACAGGAAAATTGGAAAACTGCGTGGGAGCCCACGCAATTTTTTTCCCCCTTTTTAAACAGATATTGCATTTAAGGCCGGGATCACACTTGCGAGAAACTCGCACGATTCTCGCACCTCAATACCCGTCACTGCCGCCGACGCTCGGGACCGGAGTGTGCGGCTGCATGTATTTCTATGCAGCTGAACGCTCCGGTCTGAGTGCTGGAGGCAGTGCCGGGTATGAGGTGCGAAACTCGTTGAGTTTCTCGCAAGTGTGACCCGGCCTAACGCAGATTTTTTCTATCTATAGATATATCTATCTATCTATAGATATTCACTTATATTTGTTTTATGTGTGTAAACATTACTTTAGAACATGGTTTGTGATGATATTATGGTGTTCAATGGAGTATGTAAAAGAAAGGTTGGACAAAGAATGACATCGCAATTCTTTTTTTTGTTAAATAACATATCTTTATTTAGCTTACAAAAACGCATACAAATCTGCATGAAAATCCGCATCAAAACGCATCAAATCCACATCAAAAACATGCTGATTTTTACCTGCGTTTTCTGTCAAGAGAGGTAGAATCTGCGCAGAAAATTCCATAGGCAAATCCGCAACGTGTGCACATACCCTTAGAGTATGTATGGCTAAGGTAACTGTCAAATGCAAAAGCCTCAACTTTAAAGCTCCTGAGAAACTTTGATGCCCCAGTAAGGGCCAGAGTTAGCATGCTTCGTAAGATAGGCCACCAACAGGAAACAGAAGGGTGGATATTTAATCACAAAAGGGCATCAGAATTTTAGTTAAAATTTTGGTAAAAATCTTAAATCAGATTTATTATATGTTTTTGAAAACTGTTTTGCTAAGTAGTTTTGAAAGTATTTGGAAAGTTTAGTGGTTAGATGAGTTATAAAAGTGCCAAAATATTGATCTGAAGTAACTAACCAAAAGTTGGCATGAGAAGAAACGTGTTAGCTAGAAGAGACAAATCTATCACACAATTCTGCCTACTGAAGTTTATGGAGTGTGATAGGAGGAGGAGCAGAGAGAAAAACCATCTAGTAAGTGTTTTATCTCACTCTAGAGCTGGATTCACAGCTCCACTGCTGAGTTCTGGTGTAAAGTTGCTTTCATACATCTACTGCATCGGGACAGGAATGCAAGAATCACTCATGTCTGTGTGTGCCTTAAAGTAACTAGCCTCAACTCACTAGCTCATAGACAACTGAAAATCAGAAATGGAACCTACAATGGAAAAATGTGTGAAAAATGCAATATGCAAGTTATATTATGGCCAGAAAAAAGTGTTATTCCTCCTGTAATCTGAAAAGTTACAAGAAAGGACAGGTAAATGTTCCAAACTGTATCTACCAGTGGCTGTTTAGCGTTGGGTAACCTCAGCGTTTGGGTCTGCAAATTTATGTCAATAGTCTAGAACAGAGGTCTCAAACACGAGCCGTGTGCATACGAAGTGTATGGAGCGCAGCCATGTGTGTACGAGCTGTGCAGAGCTGTGTGTGTATGAAGTGTATGGAGCGGGTGTACGGAGCAGAGCTGCGTGGGTACGAGGTGTACGGAGCGGAGCCGTGAGTGTACGAAGCGGAGCCGTGTGTGTACGAGGTGTACGGAGAGGAGCCGTGTGTGTACGAAGTGGAGCCGCGTGTGTACGAGGTGTACGGAGCGGAGCCGTGTGTGTACGAAGCGGAGCCGCGTGTGTATGAGGTGTACGGAGAGGAGCCGTGTGTGTACGAAGTGGACGGAGCGGAGCCATGTGTGTACGAGGTGAACGGAGCGGAGCCGTGTGTGTACGAAGCGGAGCCCGTGATGAGTGTGCGAGGTGGGCAGAGAGGAGCCGTGTGTGTACGAAGTGTACGGAGCGGAGCCATGTGTGTGGGAAGAGGTGGTGGAGCGGAGCCGTGTGTGCGAGGTGGACGGAGCGGAGCCGTGTGTGTACAGAGGAGGAGCCGTGTGTGTACGAGGTGAACGTGAAGGCGGAGCATGTGTGTGTACGAAGCGGAGCCCACTGTGGTGGCGAGGTGTGCGGAGGGAGCCTGTGTGTGTACGAAGTGTGTACGCGAGCGGAGCCTGTGTGTACTGAGGTGGAGGAGCGGAGCCGTGTGTGTACGAGGTGGACGAGCAGAGCCATGTGTGTAACGAGGTGGACGGAGCGGAGCCATGTGTGTACGTGGTGGATGGAGCGGACCATGTGTGTACGATGTGGACGGAGCGGAGCCATGTGTGTAGTGGTGGATGGAGCGGAGCCATGTGTGTACGATGTGGACGGAGCGGAGCCATGTGGGTACAGTGTGTGATGGAGCAGAGCCGTGAGTGTACAGGATTGTACTGTATTAAGTTTGGAAGGAATGTGGCCCTCCAGCTTAAATTTTTTTTTATGTACGGCCCATTTACTCTGCCGAGTTTGAGACCCCTGGTCTAGAATATAGGAGTAAAAGATTTCTAGAAAAGTGTACAAGTCTCCAAAACTGGGCCCCTCTATGTACTGTATGACTGTAGATTCCAGGAATGTGGCGTTCCCTGTATGGACAGGAAGAGCCCTTTGTGCTCACACGAGGATATAGATCTGAGACATTTGTCTTGTTGTGGTCCGTGTCTGGAAAATGTAACTCACTCACAACAAAACTGAATTGTGTGTAATTTAATGTTCGGGTCAATGTGATCATCTGAAATTGAGAACAGGAGTCATATTGCTGAAGGTCCTGCCCTGCTTTCCCCCGCAGCTGACGGGTGGGCAGCTGATAAGGAAGCCAGTTTTATTGTTTGCCATCAATCACACAGTAAAAAAGGGAACTTTGCGATTTATATGTGTCGTAATATACATGTTCACATCAATATTTGTCATCATATAAGTCCAAATATTCCAACCGATCACCTAACTCAGCAATCAGTGGGCTCTCAAAACCCAGACCTCCACCAATAAAATTAATTTACTATTTAAAATTTAGGTCTAAGATGCTTTTTTGACTTTGCGTCTTGTGGACACCAAACGGAGGCCAGAATGCACTTGGTGGTCTCCATCGGTCCAGAATACGCGGTTGGTTGACTACTCGTTTCCATGGAGAAACGGTCACGTATGGATGGACGCAGACACAATACAAAGAATGTTTTCTGAAGCAAAGTTTGTCTCGTCACCAAATATAAGAATTTAGATTTGGTTGGGGGTGACACCTCTGAAACAGATTAGCAGCCAATCATTGAATGGAAGGAAAACTTTAAACTCTAAAGAAAAGAAAAAACTTGAAAGTACCATATAGGATATGAAAAACTATTAATATATGTATCCAAGTTTGGATAAATAATGTTTGTAGGTTGTATTATGATATATATTATAAATATATATATATATGTTTAATATATATCATAAAATATATATAATATATATATACAGTACTAGACCAAAAGATTTTTGGACAACACTTCTCATTTAAAGATAATTTTACTGTAATTATTCATAGACTATGAAAATTGTAAATTCACAACTGAAGGCATCCAAAACTATGAATTAAACACATGTAGAATTATAACTATTACACTTTAACAAAAAAGTGTGAAACAGCTGAAAATATGTCTTATATTCTAGGTTCTTCAAAGTAGCCACCTTTCGCTTTGATGACTGCTTTGCACACTCTTGGCATTCTCTTGATGAGCTTCAAGACGTAGTCACCGGAAATGGTTTTCACTTCACAGGTGTGCCCTTCAGGTTTAATAAGTGGGATTTTTTGGGCCTTATAAATTGGGGTTGGGACCATCAGTTGTGTTGTGCAGAAGTCTGGTGGATACACAGCTATAGTCCTACTGAATAGACTGTTAGAATTTGTATTATGGCATAAAAAAGCAGCTAAGTAAAGAAAAATGAGTGACCATCATTATTTTAAATGAAATTAAAGTCAGTCAGTCCTGAAAAATTGGGAAAACTTTGAAAGTGTCCCAAGTGCAGTTGCAAAAACCATCAAGCGCTACAAAGAAACTGGCTCACATGAGGACGCCCAGGAAAGGAAGACCAAGAGTCACCTCTGCTTCTGAGGATAAGTTTATCCGAGCACCAGCCTCAGAAATCGCAGGTTTACAGCAGCTCAGATTAGAGACCAGGTCAATACCACACAGAGTTCTAGCAGCAGACACATCTCTACAACAACTGTTAAGAGGAGACTGTGCAGCAGGCCTTCATGGTAAAATAGCTGCTAGGAAACCACTGCTAAGGACAGGCAACAAGCAAAGAGACTTGTTTGGGCTAAAGAACACAAGGAATGGACATTAGACCAGTGGAAATCTGTGCTTTGGTCTGATGAGTCCAAATTTGAGATCTTTGGTTCCAACCACCGTGTCTTTGTGCGACGCAGAAAAGGTGAACGGATGGACTCTACATGCCTGGTTCCCACCGTGAAGCATGGAGGAGGGGTGTGATGGTGTGGGGGTGCTTTGCTGGTGACACTGTTGGGGATTTATTCAAAATTGAAGGCATACTGAACCAGAATGGCTACCACAGCATCTTGCAGCGGCATTCTATTCTAATCCGGTTTGCGCTTAGTTGGACCATCATTTATTTTTCAACAGGACAATGACCCCAAACACACCTCCAGGCTGTGTAAGGGCTATTTGACCAAGAAGGAGAGTGATGGGTGCTACGCCAGATGACCTGGCCTCCACAGTCACCAAACCTGAACCCAATCGAGATGGTTTGGGGTGAGCTGGACCGCAGAGTGAAGGAAAAAGGCCAACAAGTGCTAAGCATCTCTGGGAACTCCTTCAAGATTGTTGGAAGACCATTTCCGGTGACTACCTCTTGAAGCTCATCAAGAGAATGCCAAGAGTGTGCAAAGCAGTCATCAAAGCAAAAGGTGGCTACTTTGAAGAACCTAGAATATAAGACATATTTTCAGTTGTTATCACATTTTTTTGTTAAGTATAATTCCACATGTGTAATTCATAGTTTTGATGCCTTCAGTATGAATGTACAATTTTCATAGTCATGAAAATACAGAAAAATCTTTAAATGAGAAGGTGTGTCCAAACTTTTGGTCTGTACTGTATATATATATACAGTATATACATACATATATACTATTAGGTAGTATTATACCCACGTCTTCTCTGCCTGGAGGCGTGTATATTTGAACAACACTTTCCTAGTCTATTAGACCCATTTGGGCTTCCGTAGCTCATCTATCAAGGTGATCGCACCAGTGTTTCGCATTTAATTTCTATTTTCGCCACCTACCAGTGGGATGAGTACGAAATATATTAACTATGTGTGCACAGGATATTGGAATTGTCAATATGTGTTTACTTTTTCATTTTTATCTTATATATTTTAGAATGATATTGTTATTTTATTTCATTTTTTACTTAACAAAATGTTATATTTTGTTGATTTAGAATGTATTTATTAATTATTTATATGTTTAGGGTGTATAATTATCAAGAAGAATAGGACAAAAAACAGTATGTATTTTGGTAGTCATTAACTCCACCCTTTAGGGATGGGGAGAGCATAAAAGGGTTGAACTTTGCATTTTGCTTGTCGAAAACCTGATGAAGTCTGCTTATAGGCAAAACGCATTGTGTTTTAATAATTTTCATTGCTTTCATTGTTTTTATTAGAATACCCTTGTTTGGAGTGACATAGTTATCACCATAGTTAAAAGGGCTATGATTCCAACATTATGTGGCCCTACACTTCCTCCTCCACTACTAGTCATGATTCATTAGGTCTTATGGGTATCTCAAGGATACCCACACTTTTTTTGGTTTTCTAACTTGAAAAGTCATGCCCAGATCATGTGGTTCCAGGTGCAGAAACCTTAGGGTTAGGTTAGGGTTCTGAAACACTTGTCATGTGAGCTGCTCAACAATTGGTGGGATTCTCACAACCTAGACCTGCCACCATCTCAAGGGCAATTCATACCCCACCTGCATTGGTAATCAGGCTTATGTAATATCATTAGAAACCACACTGCATTGCTCACAATATCACTGACCCAAGCACTAATAAAAGAGGAGGAACTACCAAAGCCTGTATAAAAGCCAAGACAGGGAATATAGCAGCCATCTTTTAGTGAATCTGGAAATTGATAGGACGTCACAGCTCAAAAATCAGCAATAAAGTTAGCAAAAATAAGGTATAAACCACTGAATATACATTACTGATCACGTTTGACAGCACTGAAGTGAAGAACAGCTACTATCCGTTTACCCATTATCTAGACTGGTTAGAAGCCTTAGTAGGTAATCTCTCACCTGGCTGTCTTCTCGTCGTTCTGTTGTCACTTCAATGTAATCTATTTCTGCATTCCTATTTCCTTTGGTTTCTGGTTAAATAAAAGAAACCTATTTTTAGTGTTACGATAGAAACATCACAATAAGTATGGAAGAGGAAGCACCGACTCCACAGATCTTCATACCGACCACAGCACATGGACCCACTGCAGATCTTCGGAACTGAGCTTTGATCACTATACAGCCATGGCCAAAAGTTTTGAGAATGACACAAATATTATATTTTCACATGATCTGCTGCCCTCTGGTTTTTATGTGTGTTTGACAGATGTTTTTTATCACAGACAGAAATATAATAATTGCAAACATATGAGTAACAAAAGCTTATATTGACAGTTAGAATGAGTTAATGCAGCAAGTCAATATTTGCAGTGTTGACCCTTCTTCTTCAGGACCTCTGCAATTCTCCCTGGCATGCTCTCAATCAACTTCTGGACCAAATCCTGGCTGATAGCAGTCCATTCTTGCACAATCAATGCTTTCATTTTGTCAGAATTTTTAGGTTTTTGTTTGTCCACCCGTCTCTTGATGATTGACCACAAGTTCTCAATGGGATTAAGATCTGGGGAGTTTCCAGGCCATGGACCCAAAATCTCTATGTTTTGTTCCCTGAGCCATTTAGTTATCACCTTTGCTTTATGGCAAGGTGCTCCATCATGCTGGAAAAGGCATTGTTGATCGCCAAACTGCTCTTGGAGGGTTGGGAGAAGTTGCTCTTGGAGGACATTCTGGTACCATTCTTTATTCATGGCTGTGTTTTTAGGCAAGACTGTGAGAGAGCCGATTCCCTTGGCTGAGAAGCAACCCCACACATGAATGGTTTCAGGATGCTTAACAGTTGGCATGAGACGAGACTGGTGGTAGCGCTCACCTTGTCTTCTCCGAATGAGGCGTTTTCCTGATGTCCCAAACAATCGAAAAGGGGATTCATCAGAGAAAATAACTTTACCCCAGTCCTCAGCAGTCCACTGCCTGTACCTTTTGCAGAATATCAGTCTGTCCATGATGTTTTTTCTGGAGAGAAGTGACTTCTTTGCTGCCCTCCTTGAGACCAGGCCTTGCTCCAAGAGTCTCTGCCTCACAGTGCGTGCAGATGCACTCACACCTGCCTGCTGCCATTCCTGAGCAAGCTCTGCACTGCTGGTAGCCCGATCCTGCAGCTGAAACACTTTTAAGAGACGGTCCTGGCGCTTGCTGGTCTTTCTTGGGCGCCCTGAAGCCTTTTTGGCAACAATGGAACCTCTCTCCTTGAAGTTCTTGATGATGCGATAGATTGTTGACTGAGGTGCAATCTTTCTAGCTGCGATACTCTTCCCTGTTAGGCCATTTTTGTGCATTGCAATGATGACTGCACGTGTTTCTTTAGAGATAACCATGGTTAACAAAAGAGAAACAATGATGCCAAGCACCAGCCTCCTTTTAAAGTGTCCAGTGGTGTCATTCTTACTTAATCATGACAGATTGATCTCCAGCCATGTCCTCATCAACACCCACACCTGTGTTAATGGAGCAATCACTGAAAAGAGGTTAGCTGGTCCTTTTAAGGCAGGGCCGCAATGATGTTGAAATGTGTTTTGGGGGATAAAGTTCATTTTCTAGCCAAATATTGACTTTGCAAGTAATTGCTGTTAAGCTGATCACTCTTTATAACATTCTGGAGTATATGCAAATTGCCATTAGAAAAAGTGAAGCAGTAGACTTTGTAAAAATTAATATTTGTGTCATTCTCAAAACTTTTGGCCATGACTGTAGAACCCCACGCTTAGCAACGTTCTAAGGTCTGTCCTGTAGAACTTTGGTGGGACGTCGTGGTCCGAAGAGATAAGGCTCATGAGATACCCCATTATGCTTGCAGTTGGGCATGACCCAAGTATCTAAAGGTCTGAAAGGGCTCAACTAAGAGCAAGAAAAAAAGACCAGAATCCTGAACAATGGTGCAACCACATGACATAACGCACACAGCATATAAAACGAAGAAGCCCCCTCCTGACTTCTCAGGTAGAATGGTCAGATTCTGCTTCATTTCTTTAAAACTTACCAATTATGGACTCATTTATTGGGCATGCTTATTTTGAGAATAAACTAACTTTCACTAATTATTTATCCACGTTTCGCCAGGATTACTAGCTTCTTCTAAGGAGCGGTGAAACACGCCATCTTTTTTCCTTCTTTCCCTCTAAAGTTATATTCATCGAAAGCATTATACAATAATACGAATGACATAATGAGGAAAGTGGGATCATAACACTTTAAGCGGACTACTACTGTTTAGCTTACCTTCAACTAGACACAGCTATGCCCAGTGTCTCCAATTTGTTTACTTTGCTAACTGAAGTAGGAATTGAATTGATATCCACCTCCTGTTGGATTGGAGGCTCTTTGGTGCCTTCTTTATGTTTTGTTCTGCAGCTCTGATTGTTCTGATTGGCTCCTACATGTAAGCACCAGCCCACCACAAGCCCAGCAGGGAAGATACCATCACAGTAAGGACAGACTGGTTATAGAACCCCAGTGATTAATGGTAAATAATTAGGTATTTCCTGGAGGCATTTGATCATCACTAATGGGGAATGAGTCTGCAGCCCAAGAACCAACCAAGCAAAACAAGTCACCCTGAAAATGACAGTATGGAATCTCTATGGCCAGCTCAAGTCAGAGATCAGAAAAAAAAGGACACAGGACAGCAAATCAAAGCTGCGGAGTGCAAGGAGCTGCGAGTGCAAGGAGCTGCGAGTGCAAGGAGCTGCGAGTGCAAGGAGCTGCGAGTGCAAACTGTTACACTGCACAAGAAGTCTGTGTTCAATATCCTAGGAAGAACATTGCAGGAAGAATGGTGTTTATTTACAAAATTTATTATAAATGGGTTGTTCACCTTTGGGGACTTTTTTTTATATTAAAATGCATGTATTTGGGATTAAAAACAATTTTTGCAATTGGAATTCAATAAAAATTTTGCACTGTTTGCCTTCTCCATAATCTCCATGCTAGTCAGCAGGAGTTAAGTAAGAATTTGTCAAGTGAGCTCACTGTGCTGAAGGGAGATTTTCTGTTTTGCACTGATTATGAGCTGTTAGAGTGTTTGTCTATTTACAATCTGCAAAATGAGTTAACTGAGAATCTCTCAGTGAGCTCATTCTGACAGGAGAGTCTCCGTGTTGCACTGTCTATTTTTCAATACAGCAAAGATGAATATGCGGAGAAACAAAAAGACTGTAAAAGCAAAACAAAGCAAACTTGCTTTCTATAGTTTGTGTATTATACTGTCTATTGCTAGAGGCTACAGACTTAATTAACCAAGAATCTGTTAGTGAGCTTATTATTAATTGAGATTGTGTCTGTTGCACTATCTATTGCAAGGGTGCAGAATGAGTTAACTGAGAAACTGTCAGTGAGTTGGTTCTGAATTGATAGACTCTGTAATGCACTGCAAAGTGTGGAGATGCGGATTGAGATCACGGACAGCCCATCAATGAGCTCATAGTGATGGGAGTGCCGGAGTATTGCACTGTCTATTACGAACTGCAGAATGAGCTAAATGAGGATCTGTCAGTGAGCGCATTCTGACAATTTGTAACTCCTTCATCTGACTTTTCTGAGCTTTTAACTCATTTATGACCACAAACTACATGAAAGTTGAATGTGCAGTTAAACAATAAGCCTATAAAAGCAAAACAATGCAACATTTTTAGTGGCATCCAATTGAAAAAAGTTAGTTTTAGTCCAAAACATATCCATTTAAGTAATAAAAAAAAGTCCCCAAAAGTGGAAAACCGCAGTAACAAAAGCATATTAGGAAAACTTTGCCTAAAATAAATTATACAGTGCCAACAAAAATTAGACAAAGGTAAATGATAAAATGTGGCTCGCTTTCAGCTGCCACAAGGGCATTAGTATTAGTATTGAGGACTGTATGTACATGTATGATGATGTGCCATTTATAATGCTGGTGTTATAGAGGAGCCTTTAGGCTCCTTATGGTATGGGTTCAATAACTATTACGGGAGCCAAGTTCCAGCCTCTCATAGCGTGAGAAATACCCATCTATGACAGATAAAGTACATATATACCAAGGTGTCATACCCAGATTTTAAACAGTGTGGTATAGCCAGGATATGTGGATCAGAAATCATAGTTGCATAGATCACGAAGGCTGGAACAACAGAAAAAGACCCAGGAGTAAGGTTGAGCATTCGATACTTCCGATACCTGAAATCCAATGTAAGTCTATGGGAACAAAATATCGGAAGTAAATACTTCCGATATTTTGTTCCCATAGACTTACATTGGATTTCAGGTATCGGAACTGGGTTTCGGTATCGGAATGCTCAACCCTACCCAGGAGAGGCTGCAGGCTGTGCCGTATACAGCAGCATGCATGTCACAAGCAGCGTGCAGGCTCCAGCTCCATCTCCCCATGTATAAATATTGAATGTTATCGTTTCTTTATGCACGGCCAAACGATTGGAGCAATTAGCATCAAATTTGACAAACCGTTAAATCAGGTACTGGGCCAAATACCTGAACCAATCTGCATCAAATTTGTCACTCAGATAATGAGACGTTTCGGAAGGTTTTACCCAGGATTCAGCTTTCTCAATGACCTATACTGTATATTGGCTTCATATCAGCAGCAAGTAGAGTTCTTGATCTCACAACAGATGAAATAGACTCGTGTGAAGCCGCGTAATCCTATCAGTATGTGATGATGAATAATTCTCCACCATTTGTGACAGTGGATACAAGTATCATACAGACAATTCTTACCGCTACTTCCTTTGTGTTTCTTCCTGATAAATATTACTGCTATTGCCATCAATAAGATGAGTGCTGTGATTGAAACTGGTATGATAATGTGATTCCTAGAGATCGGAGTAACGTCTCTATTCCCTGTAAGGAAGAAAAAGAACATAAAAAGTGTAGAAAGTGTTACTATTTACATCCAACATCAAAGTACAATATTCTCTAGAGGTTTCTACTAATACAAAAGAAAATATTCCAGACAGATACTTATAATATACACTGATAGAAAGTAACAACAGAAGGAAAACAAAAGCAGTGCAGTGTGTGTAAACATTATAAATTTGAACATCGTATGTAATGATATTATAGTCTTCAATGGAGAATGGAAAAGAGGTTGAACAAGGAAATGACATCACTTTTTTTATTTATTTAATAATATATCTTTATTTAGCTTACAAAAACGCATGAAAAACTGCATCAAAAACACAACAAAAAAGCATAAAAAACTTGCGAATTTTCCACTGCGTTTTTCTGCCAAGAGATGCAGAAACCTTGCAGAAATTTCTGCAAGCAAATACACAACGTGCACACATAGCCTTACTGAGCAGCCAGCAGAATAGTGAGTGCACCTCTGGAACATAATACAGGATGTAACTCAGGATCAGTAATGTAATGTACACAGTGACTGCACAGCAGAATAGTGAGTGCAGCTCTGGAGTATAATACAGGATGTAACTCAGGATCAGTAATGTAATGTGTGTACACAGTGACTGCACCAGCAGAATAGTGAGTGCAGCTCTGGGGTATAATACAGGATGTAACTCAGGATCAGTAATGTAATGTATGTACACAGTGACTGCACCAGCAGAATAGTGAGTGCAGCTCTGGAGTATAATACAAGATGTAACTCAGGATAGGTAATGTAATGTATGTACACAGTGACTGCACCAGCAGAATAGTGAGTGCAGCTCTGGAGTATAATACAGGATGTAACTCAGGATCAGTAATGTAATGTATGTACACAGTGACTGCACCAGCAGAATAGTGAGTGCAGCTCTGGAGTATAAGACAGGATGTAACTCAGGATCAGTAATGTAATGTGTGTACACAGTGACTGCACCAGCAGAATAGTGAGTGCAGCTCTGGAGTATAATACAGGATGTAACTCAGGATCAGTAATGTAATGTGTGTACACAGTGACTGCACCAGCAGAATAGTGAGTGCAGCTCTGGAGTATAATACAGGATGTAACTCAGGATCAGTAATGTAATGTGTGTACACAGTGACTGCACCAGCAGAATAGTGAGTGCAGTTCTGGAGTATAATACAGGATGTAACTCAGGATCAGTACAGGATCAGTAATGTAATGTATGTACACAGTGACTGCACAGCAGAATAGTGAGTGCAGCTCTGGAGTATAATACAGGATATAACTCAGGATCAGTAATGTAATGTGTGTACACAGTGACTGCACCAGCAGAATAGTGAGTGCAGCTCTGGAGTATAAGACAGGATATAACTCAGGATCAGTAATGTAATGTATGTACACAGTGACTGCACCAGCAGAATAGTGAGTGCAGCTCTGGAGTATAATACAGGATATAACTCAGGATCAGTAATGTAATGTATGTACACAGTGACTGCACCAGCAGAATAGTGAGTGCAGCTCTGGAGTATAATACAGGATGTAACTCAGGATCAGTAATGTAATGTATGTACACAGTGACTGCACCAGCAGAGTAGTGAGTGCAGCTCTGGAGTATAATACAGGAGGTAACTCAGGATCAGTAATGTATGTACACAGTGACTGCACCAGCAGAGTAGTGAGTGCAGCTCTGGAGTATAATACAGGATGTAACTCAGGATCAGTATAGGATCAGTAATGTAATGTATGTACACAGTGACTGCACCAGCAGAGTAGTGAGTGCAGCTCTGGAGTATAATACAGGATGTAACTCAGGATCAGTACAGGATCAGTAATGTAATGTATGTACACAGTGACTGCACCAGCAGAATAGTGAGTGCAGCTCTGGAGTATAATACAGGATGTAACTCAGGATCAGTACAGGATCAGTAATGTAATGTATGTACACAGTGACTGCACCAGCAGAATAGTGAGTGCAGCTCTGGAGTATAATACAGGATGTAACTCAGTATCACTACATGATCAGTAATGTAATGTATGTACACAGTGATTGCACCAGCAGAATAGTGAGTGCACCTCTGGAACATAATACAGGATGTAACTCAGGATCAGTACAGGATCAGTAATGTAATGTATGTACACAGTGACTGCACCAGCAGAATAGTGAGTGCAGCTCTGGAGTATAATACAGGATGTAACTCAGGATCTGGGTCTTTGTAGCAGTAAGTCTGAGTGGTGGGAGATCTTCAAAAGAAGGGTCGCAAGGTTCTTCCGTCAGCTCTCGAGCCTCAGGGGCCTGAACAGGTACCGCCTGTATCGGCAGCTGGGGAGGAAACTCGAGCAGCTTGTCTCGACTGGAGGGGACCGAGAGGAAATCTCCAGGGTGAAGACCTTGCTCAAGGGGTGCCAGTACGATAGGCACACATCCTTGGTTTTTGAGAGGGATTTCGGGAGGTACCGCTCGCCCGACCCTTACAGAAACTGCAGGTTGTCAGTGAATTGTAAGATGGTGACAGGACTGATCGACAGTACGGGGTCCCTGAACAGATCCAAATCAGGGATCCTGGAGGTGGTCAGATCCTTCTACTCGCATCTCTTGGGGAGGAGGGATCCTGATCGGGATGAGATGTCGGCTTTCCTGGCTGAAACCATCCCTGAGCCGGGGGATGACCCCTCTCTTCATGTTTTGGCAGAAGCAATCAGGGAAGAGGAAGTGAGACGGGCGATTGATGGGCTACGGCCCAAAAAGTCGCCCGGTCCGGATGGCTTAACATCCGAGTTCTACAAGACTTTTCGGGACTCTTTGGTCCCCCTCTTGACTGAGGTGTTTAATGAGTGCCTCTCCTCGGACACTCTGCCCAGTTCAATGAGGAAGTCAGCCCTGATTATCCTGTCAAAGGGTAAAGACTCGTCCCGTATTGAGAATTGGCGTCCCATAGCGCTTCTCAATACGGACCGAAAGGTTCTGGCAAAGGTGCTTTTTAATCGGTTGGTGAAGTTTGCACCCCGGCTCCTTTCGGGGGCCCAGCACTGCTCTGTTCCAGGCCGCAGTACATTTAGTGCTGTGCTCGGTGTCCCAGAGGCAGTGGAGCAGGGCAGGGCAGGTCACTGGAAGGGGTACTTGCTGTCCTTAGACCAGGCAAAGGCCTTTGACCGGGTTAACCATGAGTACCTCTGGTCCGTTCTTCTGAGGTACGGTCTGCCTGGGAGGTTTGTTGATTGGTTGAGAGTTTTATACAATGGGGCAGAGACTTTTCCGCTAGTGAACGGTTGGGTCAGACACCCTTTTGAGGTGAGGTCTGGTGTCCGCCAGGGCTGTCCTCTGAGCCCACTGTTATACGTGTTCGCGATCGACCCCCTTTTAAGGAGGGTGGAGCGCGGACCGTTGGTGGGAGTCGGGATGGACCGGGCGGTGCCGGAGGCCGCCTTGAGGGTAGTGGCGTACGCTGACGACGTTTCCCTTTTTGTATCCTCGAGAGAGGAGGCGGATTGGGTGATGTCTGAGGTTGAACGCTACTCGGTGGCATCCGGGTCCATGATCAACCGGGACAAGTGTGAGAGTCTCTGGCTGGGAGGGGGAGATCCAAGTTTTGATCTCCCGGACACCCTTCCAGGGCCTCAGGCCACAGCAAAAATATTAGGCATCAGTTTCGGCCCGGGGGACTATCCCCAGCAAAACTGGGAGGGCAGACTTAAGATTGCCGCCCAGAAGGTGGATCAGTGGAAGGGTTGGTCCTTGACCCTAAGGGAAAGGGTTAGTCTTGCCAAGGGCTATTTGCTTCCTTTGCTAATATATCTGGGCAGCGTCTGCATCTTGCCAGAGCCTCTTTGGACACGGGTCTACAGCCTGTTTTTCCAATTATTATGGGGAAATAGGCTGAACCTAATCAAGAGAGAGGTCACGTACCGCACGAGGAGACTAGGAGGGTTGGGTATGGTCAACCCAGTGGTGTTTCTAGTAAACACCTTTCTTAAGGCAAACATCGCCAACCTCTGGTCAGAGAGGGCTCCTCCGTGGGTATTCTCCTGTAGGGGGAGACAGGTGGGCAGGTGAAGGACCTTCGTACACCTCATGGGCATCTTCCGGCTTACGTTACCCCGGTTCTGAAGGTGATCCGTCGGTGGCGTCTGGGAGTGTGGGAGATCAGGATCATGTCGAGAAGGTTTCTTGACAATAGGGTCCTGTTGACCCACTTTCAGAAGCCCCTGGCGCTCAGGGATTGCCCAAGCCGGGATCTGGAGGTGGGGCTCGGGTTATTGAACTCTAAGCGGATCCCCTTGAAGTTTTGGGACTTGGCTTGGCGCTGCTTCCATGGGAAGCTGTATGTGAGGGACAACCTGAAGTACAGGAGCTCTGATGACCGGGATTGTCCCCGCGAGGAGTGTGGTGGCATGCTTGAAAGCATGGAGCACTTCCTGCTTCGGTGTCCCTTTAATACAGAGGTCTACAGCAGGGTGGGTGCTTCCATTGGCTGGCCCAGGCTGGCAAGCCTCTCCTATGCGGAGTGGGCCTATGGGGCATTCAGGTCCCTTGGTGGCCGAGATCGGGGCACTGTTTTCTTAGTTAGTTTAGTAACTAGGTTCTGCACGTGGAATGCACGGTGTCTAGTGTCTACTCAGCGGAAAGTCCTCCCCAGGGAAGAGGTGATTAGGAACATCCTGGGTGACCTGGCAAAAGTGCGCTCCCTGGAGTTTGAGAGGCTGGGTGCAGGGAGGGCCTCTCTCCTATGGAGGGGTTTCTCCTTTAATGTGCCCTAGGGTGAGTTAGGTTCTGTGTGCCTGTGATAGGGCTGTTAGTATTTTTTATCCTTTTATCTTTATTTTGTAGGGTCAGATAGATGTGTAGGGACAGGGAGGGACAGATAGGGACAGTCTTTAGGGACAGGTAGTTAGTATTAGGTTGGTAGTGAGGGTCAGTGAGGGACAGGTAGGGGCAGGTAGGGAGAGGTTGGTAGGGCTATAGGGACAGGATTTTCTCTTTTGTGTTGTTAGGGAGGGTCAGGGTGATGTGCGGTAGATTAGGGTGAGAGCCTCTATGGTCTCCAGTTCCTGGTGGTGGGC
Source organism: Oophaga sylvatica (assembly GCA_033576555.1). Lineage (NCBI taxonomy): Eukaryota > Metazoa > Chordata > Amphibia > Anura > Dendrobatidae > Oophaga > Oophaga sylvatica. The sequence continues at coordinate 504,249,837 of JARQOD010000001.1, forward strand.
TGTAACCCTCACGTATAGATTTTTGTTTTGGAATTGGTAACCTGGGTATAGGGCTTGCAAGCATTGAACTTGGGCCTGTTCTTTGGTCATGGTTAAGGTGTGTAGTGGTTATTATTGATATGTGTTATTATTGATATATGTTATTATAAGGTTGTGTATATATACTGTATATATATGTTGTATGTGTACTATAATTCTTGTAGGGGGATTTAGTTTAGGTGGGGTGGGGTTGTTTCTTGGGGGGAGGGGGGATGGGTTTTGGAGAATGGACGTCCGGCGGGATGCCAAGAAGATTTGCTGTGTAAGAAAGGCCACAAACTTTCGTGGGACCTGGTGTGATAGGCCACAAACTTTCGTGGGACCTTTGGGGGAATGGTGGTGGTTTAGTTTAGGAAAAATAATAAAAAAAAAAAAAAAAATTTAAAAATTTAAAAAAAAAAAAAAAATGTATATACGAGGTATAGTATGTGTGTATATATATGTATATGAAGATTGTATCATTAATTTTGGCCAGGTGGCCTATTTACTTTCTTTAGGGCAGTTGGCTGAATTTTGTTTTTTTTTCTAGAGGTGAATGCATGGGTATGAGTGTATGAGGGAAAAAGAGAAGAAAAAAAAAAAGAGGAAAAAAAAAAAAAAAAAAAGGATAGCTTCCCTTGCCGGGGGTGTTAATGAAATGGAGAAACATTTTGTTTCTATATATCTGTTGGACATTGGACTTTTGGGATTTATGGATAATGTTTTTGTTATTGAGTTTGTCTGTAAGTTTAGTTTTGTATTTTTTTTTTATAATAAAAGAGATACAGGATGTACCTCAGGATCAGTAATGTAATGTATGTACACAGTGACTGCACCAGCAGAATAGTGAGTGCAGCTCTGGGGTATAATACAGGATGTAACTCAGGATCAGTAATGTAATGTATGTACACAGTGACTGCACCAGCAGAATAGTGAGTGCAGCTCTGGAGTATAATACAGGAAGTAACTCAGGATCAGTAATGTAATGTATGTACACAGTGACTGCACCAGCAGAATAGTGAGTGCAGCTCTGGGGTATAATACAGGATGTAACTCAGGATCAGTAATGTAATGTATGTACACAGTGACTGCACCAGCAGTATAGTGAGTGCAGCTCTGGGGTATAATACAGGATGTAACTCAGGATCAGTACAGGATCAGTAATGTAATGTATGTACATAGTGACTGCACCAGCAGAATAGTGAGTGCAGCTCTGGGGTATAATACAGGATGTAACTCAGGATAAGTAATGTAATGTACTCTGTGAAGTTGTAGCATTGCTTGAATGACATCATCAGTCAGGAATTAAATATGGTACAGTAGACAAGGAGGTAGAAACAAAACTCTGGCTTTATTTAAAGATAGAGTATTGTATACCGGAAAATAAGATAGACAGTTATTGTGATGATAACAGCAATAATAGATACAAGGGGAGATAGCTGGAGCATGTCACACAAGGTGCACTCCAGCTATGGCAATGCAAAGTTCAATGCAAACAGTATATACAATTTCTACAAACTACTCTACTCTAACTTACTATCTGGCTTCCGATGATCGGTATGCACTGCTACAGCGTCCTAGCTAAAGAAGCCTGCTCTACACCCTAACACAGTTGAACCCCGGAGTCACACTCACAGTTCTGTAGAGCTTGGGAAAAAGTCTGATAGCTGCTGCTTGGTCCTGATATGTAGTGGAGTTGAGTTTGTTATGTTGAGCTGTTCCTGTAGGTTGACTCTTCTTCCAGGTCTGGGCAAGTCTGCTTCCCACTTTCAATGTTGAGATACTACCGATACCACAGCGCTGTTTTCTCTCTTAGGTTACAGATGCTCTTGGAGAACTGCCTGGCTGTGCGATGCGACTCTTTACTTCTCACACGGTCCTGGTGATGAATCTTGTGGTAACCAAGCACTATCTTCTCACTTGAAGCCGTTGGTTCATTAACCTGTTTCTCGTTGTTAGGGTACACTTATTGTCCTGCCTGTATCTTGCAGGCATGGGGCTCCCTTTTTACTTCTTGAACTGACACTTCCTGCTTCTTGTTCAAAACCAACACACTGACCCCCTACTTGCCTTCCCACTTAAAGGCGGCTGTCCACGGCCTTGCTGTATAGTCCACGAAGAAGGATAAAAGACTATGCAACTGTTATGCACAGTATAAATGGAGGATTATTTTACTGTAATATGTCAATAGTCTGAAATATCTAATCACATATTTCAGACAATTGATATTAGAGTAAAAAATTCCTCTATTTAAAGCTACGCATAATGGTTTGTTATTTACTATCAGTACTTCATGTTAATGCCCCACATGGACATATAATTATTTTGTAACTTTTTTTTATTAATTATTGTGCTTTGGAAAAAGCACTATATTGTTATTCCCATTATTCTTTTTCCGTGTTCTTCTTCTCCAGATTTGCGCAATTAATACAGCCCGAACCGCTCGGTGTACAGACTCCGTTCAAACAAGGTTTTGAAGCTAGCTGCCGTGACAGGTGTGCTAAGTATTTTTGGAGTCGATCGGATTTTTTGCTTTTTAACCCTTTACGTTTGAAAAAAAAAATCTTCCCATTGGAATGCATTGATTTTGAACTTAAATGTACGTCTCGGGCTTGGAATTTTTTAAAATCGAAAAATGATATTTTTCCTCCGACTGTTAACCCCCTGAGGACATTTTTGTAGAAAAAAAATTTTGCCACCTCAAAACGTGCGTAAAAAAATGGCGTAAAAATAAATTGCCATAGGAATTAATGGCCCTATTGTAATCAATGGGCTCCCATATAAATCAATAATATAGCTGTGAGGCGTTTGTAAGGACCAACTACCACACCAGCTATAAATAACCCGGTTGCTAGAAAGATGGCTACAGCATTACTATGATGCTATGCCATTCCAGCAAGTTTATTGGCTGTAAAACAGGCGCCAAACTTGCTGGGCAGGCATCCGAGCTTCCTGCCCGAATACATGAGGTGTTCTGCAGAGTTCCGAGCATGTCCGAGCACCCCGATGCTCAAGGGTTAACGGAGCATGTTCGAGCATGTTCGCTCAACACTACCGGGCACCAATTCAAAGCACAATCTGTAGTTCCTTCAGGAAATACATATCTAGTTATATATTTGTTATTACTAACGAATTGTGCATAGAAAATCTTCTGATATAATTAATATTTGTTCTGCCAACCTGGATGTGTGGGGTTTCTTTGTCATTTCCCTATGTGCATATTTATCAATTTTAGATATGTGTATACATTCAATAAAGGTATATTCCTTTATATTTACAGTCACTTTTTGCTTCTGTTTCTCCCTTGATTTTCTAATTATTAGAAGTGCTGCCTATATAGGCCAGGTTCACTAATCAGATTATCCAATATTTGTCGAAAGCTTAAGGTAGGATCCACTCTAAAGCCTCCGTCACACTAAGCGACATCGCTAGCGAGATCGCTGAAGCATCACCGATTTTGTGACGCAACAGCGACCTAGTCAGCGATTTCACTTAGTGTGACACGCAGCGACAACCAGCCCCCCTGCTGGATATCGCTGATCGTCGTTGAATGTCCTGGACCATTTTTTCATCGTTGGTCTCCCGCTGGCCAGCGCGCGTGTGACAGCGGGAGACCAACGATCAGCGAGCTGGGAGCTGGTATCCAATGTACATGGGATGGGATCGCTGGGACATCGTTAGCTGATCGCTGGTGTGCTGTCACATGGGCAGACTCACCAGCGATCAGGACCATCGAGCACGCTGGTATCCAATGTACACATCGGGTAACTAAGCACCGCGCGGCACCTAGTTACCCGATATGTACCCTAGATACCGGCTATCAACGCTCTACAGCAGAAGCTGGGAGCCGGTAACCAGGGTATATATTGGGTAACTAAGCACCGCGCGGCACCTAGTTACCCGATATGTGCCCTGGTTACCGGTTGCCTCCGCAGAAACCCAAGACCAACACCATGATGCGTCCCCTCAGGAGCAGTCGTCACCGCAAGACGACCACAAAGTGCACTCCAGCCCACCTCCACAGTTCAAGCAGCAGTCATCAGAATATGCAGAGAATAAGCCACCACAGCTCAACCCTGCAGCAACATCATTTTACCCGGGAACAATTCACCCTTCCACACCAGACAGCCTTTACGCCCAAGGGGCACCACAAGCTAACACGGTAACAAGGAGTGAAGGATCAGAAATGTCCGAGTTTGCCAGGTTCATGGTGAGCAGAGAGCTAATCAACACCAGTCTCTCAAAATTCGACGACCGCGCAGAGAACTACAGAGCCTGGAAAGCAACCTTCAAGGCCGCCATTGCTGACCTCAACCTATCCGCGGAGCAGGAGCTCGACCTCATGGTCAAATGGTTGGGTCCAGAATCCACAAACCGTATCAAGAGTCTTAGGACCGTCTATGTGGGACAAGCTGAAGCAGGTCTGGCTGCTGCCTGGCAGAGACTCGAAAGAACCTACGGCAGCGCTGAAGCCATAGAAAAGTCCCTATTTAAGAGACTGCAGAGTGTTCCAAGGATCAATCTTAAGGAAGCCCACAAACTTCTGGACTTAAGTGATCTGCTTATGGAGCTGGAACTTGCGAAAAGAGACACCCGTCTGTCTGGTCTGTGCTACCTGGACACTGCCCATGGGGTGAACCCAATCGTCTCAAAGTTGCCAATAGTCTGCAAGGAAGTGGATAGTGTGTGTCTCCAGGTACAAAAGGTCACATGAAGTCACCTTTCCTCCGTTCATTCAGTTCTGCAAGTTTGTCGATGAACAGGCCCAAATGAGGAATGACCTAGTCTAGACTTCCTGGAGTCCAACACTGCAGCTCCAGCAACACCCTCATCAAGGTATGAAAGCATCACACACAGACGCAAAGGACTTTGTAGGAACAGGCAACTGGTGTCTAGGAAGACTAACCTGCCACCACCTGCAGTACCCGCTGATAAGCAGTACACTATTCCGGCAGGGATAAATCTTTCAATCGGGAGTGTCCCATTCACAAAAAAACACACTCATTGAACAAATGCAGAGGCTTCAGGTCCAAAACCATGCAGGAGCACAAGAAAATCCTCAGCAGCTTGGGGTATGTTTCAAGTGCTGCGCCTCATTAGAACACATGGCTAAGGACTGTAAATCTTCCATTAAGTGTGAAGAGTGTCATAGCGACAAACACCCATCAGCCTTGCATCCAACCTCAGCCACCAGCAATCCAGCAGTCGCAGTGACCCTAGTCCAGCAGCAAGCCATGGCGGGGAGCCACAGAACCACGACAAGTCTACCACGGCCGTCTACTGCTCATGCTCAGAGGTAGGTGGGGAGGACCAAAGTGCTAGATGCTGTGCCAGGATATGCCTAATCAGAGTTTATCCAGAAGGGCACCCAGAGAAGGCAGTAAAAATGTATGCCATCATTGACGACCAGAGCAATCGATCTCTAGCTGGACCTAAGTTCTTTGAAGCCTTTGGTATCGGGGGACCAGCAATACCCTACACTCTGAATACCTGCTCGGGTCGCATAGAGACTAGCGGTTGAAGGTCACAAGGTTTTATTGCTTCTCCTATCAACGGAGGCATAGAAATACCCCTACCTACATTAATCGAATGTGATCAAATACCCGACCAAAGGGATGAGATCCCTACCCCAGAAGCTGTGATCCATCATCCACACTTAAGGCACTTAACCAGCATTATCCCACCTATGGACACAGATGCTGTGGTAGTTATAGGAAATGTATGCTTGGACAGAACAGGAGTAAATTCCTTTAAGACCTACGTACGCCGGGATGGACTCACTACTTTCTGCAAACCATGCCCTCTTCACTACGAGGTGAAAGAAGCCTCCAGATCCCGTACTGCTGCCTGATGTCATCCCTTCTCCCTATGCAGACGACTTGGGAAGATCAGTGTTTCGTACCACTAAGGTCGACAACAAAGTAGCCCCGTCAATGGAAGACAAGGAATTTGTCAAGATAATGGACAATGAGTTCCTTAAGGACGAGACTAATCACTGGGTTTTTCCCCTACCCTTCAGAGCTACCAGGGTAAGGCTTCCGAACAACCGTGAACAAGCGTTGTCCAGATTCAACTCTCTCCAGCGCACACTAAGCAACAAACCGGAGGTGAAAGAGCACATTGTCACCTTTATGGGCAAAATATTCCATAATAACCATGCCGAGCCAGCTCCTCTCTTAAAGGAAAACGAGGAGTGCTGGTACCTACCCTCATTCGGAGTATATCACCCGCGAAAGCCTAAGCAAATTAGAGTTGTCTTTGATTCAAGCGCCAAACATCAAGGCATATCTCTCAACGATGTCCTCCTCACGGGCCCTAATCTAACAAACAACCTAGTAGGAGTATTGATGAGGTTCAGGAAAGAGCCCATTGCCATCACTGCCGACATTGAACAGATGTTCCACTGTTTCATAGTCAGAGAGGATCACAGGAATTTTCTCAGGTTCTTGTGGCACAAGGACAACGACACCAGCAAAGAGATGGTGGAGTATCGCATGAGGGTGCACGTATTCGGGAACAGTCCTTCGCCCGCCGTGGCAACCTATGGCCTGCGGAGAACTGCACTGGAAGGAGAGTCCAAATATGGAACAGACGCCAGAGACTTTGTAGAGAAAGACTTCTACGTAGATGATGGACTGAAATCTCTACCCACAAAGAAGCAGCGATTGACCTGCTTAAGAGGACTCAAGGTATGCTGTACCAAGCCAAGCTTAGACTGCACGAAATTGCTTCAAACAGCCCAGCTGTCATGAGAGCCTTTGAGTCAAGTGATCACGCACCAGGGTTCAAGGACATAGACCTGGGACCAGACCGTCCGCCTGTGCAGAGAAGCTTAGGCCTGAGGTGGAACCTGTCAGCCGACACTTTCGGGTTTCAAATCAACTGTGTAGACAGACCATTCACTAAACGTGGTGTCCTGTCAGTGGTGAACAGCTTATACGATCCACTGGGATTCGTAGCACCAATTACCATACAAGGTAAATCCCTTCTGAGACAGCTTTCCAAAACCGTCAAAGACTGGGATGCCCCACTCCCTCCTGATAAGGAACCAAAATGGGAAACCTGGAAGCAGTCCTTGTGTGCCTTGGATGAAATCCACATACCGAGATGCTACGCCAAAACCACACTTGCCGCTAGCACTAGGACAGAACTCCATGTGTTCTCGGATGCATCCACAGAGGCCATTGCAGCCGTTGCCTATCTGAAGGTGACGGGATCTGACAATCAAGATCACGTTGGGTTCGTCTTCGGCAAAGCTAAGTTGGCTCCCAAGCCTGACCACACTATTCCCAGGCTCGAACTCTGTGGGACTGTGCTTGCGGTAGAACTCGCAGACTTTGTGCAGCATGAGCTGGACACCAACATAGATGACGTACAATACTACACTGACAGTAAGGTCATCTTAGGTTACATCCACAACCAAACAAGGTGCTTCTACGTGCACGTCAGTAACCGCATCGAGAGAATAAGGAGGTCTTCCAAGCCTGAGCAGTGGCACTATATCCCATCTGAGCTTAATCCAGCGGACCACGCCACTAGACCTATGTCTATAAGTTATTTTGCTAACTCTTCTTGGCTTTCAGGTCCGAAGTTTCTGCTGGAACAGAAAGGAAGTGAATGTGTCCAGGAAGACTTCAGCACCCAGGATCTGGATAGCGATCCAGAAGTCCTCTCCGAGGTCAGTGCTCTGGCCACAAACACTAAACCAACCTCCAGCCTTGGTTGCCAGAGCTTCGAACGCTTCTCCAACTGGATGAAACTCATCAAGACCATCGCAAGGTTAGTCCACATTGCGAGATCTTATCACGACTCACATGGAGACAAAGACTGTCATGGTTGGCACATCTGCCATTCACCGCTCTCTACCACGGACATTCCGGTAGGATAAAGACGAGCAGAACACTGCACTAGTACTTCGTCCATTGGACTACCGTTGGGTCGGAGATAGTTTGGCCTAGTGCGGCTTCTCTGATCCGAAGATGGGTTTCCTTTGGATTACCTCAGGAACTGACTTAAAGATGTTCATTTACCTCGTTTCGAAGTTATTATTGCATTTCATGCATGTTTATGTGCTTGTTTTTTCTAGATTGTTGGACTTCATTTCAAATGCACTAGTATAGTGAAATCCCTTACGGAATTTCAGACGGGGAGTGTGCTGTTCCGTTTGTCTGGGTTAATGTATTGTATTATTTCCATGCTGTGTATAATCTATTCTTGCACACTCTCTGCTGTCACCTGGTGGCTTTCTGTGTGGCAACCTGTAACTAATTGTTTCTTCTGAAACATGCCTTTCACTTCCTGGGCAGAGTTCACTCCTTCTTCTTCCTGTTAGCAGCCATTTGCTTTCTTAGTTCTTTATGGGAGAGACACGCTTTGCACCGAGCTGTGAAAGGCATCAGTTTTCGACCACCACCACCACCTACACTCTCTTGCTGCTCACACTTGCAGCCATACTTGGTGCTACATCTTTCTGCACCTCGTTTTCACCTGCATTTCTGGAGAAGTTACTGTATACCAATCATAAGCTGTATGTCCAGATTTCCAAATAAACAAGTCTGGACTTCTCTATCCCTGGTGTGCATCATCTCTCCGGACGCTGAACAGCACTGGTCCTGTCTGCTCTGCATGAGGAAGCGGAAGGTAGGAAAACTCTCCCAGCCCCAATCAACTTCACCTCCATTCGCCTCATGTGGGGACAGAACAATCAATAATGTAACTTATTTACACAGTGACTCCACAAGTAGAATAGTGAGTTAAGCTCTGGAGTACAATACAGGATATAACTCTGGATCAGTATACGATCAGTAATGTATGTGTAACACACGTGGATCATGGACTCACTGTGCCATGAGCCGGAGATAGACTGGAGGGGTGTAACTAGTCGACCACCTGGGTTTTCACTAGAGCCCCTTTCGGTGGGTTTAGACTTGAGCTACACGAGGTGCTGCTCCAGGACAGATCCCAATACTGCGCCAGCTGACCCCAAAGGTCAGGACAGAAGAAACGGTCTAAGTCCAAGAGTCTAAGGTGGGACCAAAGAATAGTGGAACAGGTAGTAGTGCTAGCACAGATGGGATAGGGCAGTAAGCACAGGTTCACATGCTGTCAGAGCAGTTTCAGGTTCAGGCACCACTGGAGCAGTTTTGTGTTCAGATACCTTCAAAGTGATTCCAGGTTTAGATGCCATCAGAGCAGTTTCTGAATCACGTACAGCTGGTGCAGTTTCATTCTCAGATACCACAGGTGCAATTTCAGGTTCACATACCACCGCTGTGGTTTCAGGCTCAGGTATTGCAGATGTGGTTTCAGGTTCACGTACAGCCAAAGCGGTCTTGGATTCAGGTACTGCCAGAACGGTTTCGGGTTCAGGTACCACAAGAGTGATTTCTGGCTCACATGCCGCCGGATCAGTTTCAGGCACAGGTACCACAGGTGCGGTTTCAGGTTCAAAGTACAGATCAGATTGGAACAGGTAACAGAACAGATGCAGGTTCAGGGCCCCGACAACAGCCATGCAGCTAGCATACTGCAATACTTGTTGCTCAGGCACCTCCCTACAGGTGCCTCCAGCTATTTGCTGGGGACACAAAGGATTGCACGCTCTGTCTCTTTAAATGTCTTGTAGTGCATGCGTATGACGAGACTGGGATGGGGACGTGGGAGTCGGAGCAGGGGACATGACAGGGCAGCCTGGGAGGTAAGTCTGCTTCCATGCCGGGAGGGAGGAGCTGAGGCATGCAGGACATCGGCGTTACATTATGTACACGGTGAGTCACAGACACAAGATATAGACATGACACTTGTATGACTACCCACCTGTAATAGTGCAGGACATTAAACCGATAGAGACGTTCTTCTGGTCGGCCGGGTTCTGGACTATACACAAGAACTCCATGTCCTGGTGGTCGGGGGGTACTGATATCTGGATTGTGCTTCCATTACTATACAGCTGATATGTAGAGTCCTGGTCTGTATTTCCAGGTGTAGGAGACATCTGATGTGTGTGATGGGACAGAACAATTTAGAGTAAGATTACATTGTTCTCTGGTTCTCTCCTTTATAGTAGTCATTATGGTCGGCTGGGGAGCAGGCTCTGCAATGAGAGAAAATATTATCGGCCTCTATAGACCTTTTTCTTTAGAAGTTGAAGGCCCAGGCCACACTTATGGTCACCAGGTGCTGTCACCGTGGCTGCTGGTTCTAATCTTCCTTTTCGATACATATTAGAGTCTATTTATAACATATCCTCTGCATTGATCAGATCAAGTCATATTTCCTAACAAATGAACCTTTACTAAACATCCCATCTGTCATCAAGCAAACAAATCTAACAGATAAGCGGCGTTATCTTGCATGGAGTGTGACATCTGCTGATGTTACCACAGTTGAGCGACAACTAGTTTTAGGGCTGTTTATTCTAGCAGCTGAGAAAAGATTAGGCTGGCTTCAGTTGCTATTCTTACATGTGCACACTACTGGGGACATGGCTACCTAACATCCATTTGGGATATTAATAGATATATTTATCCTTTGTTCCCTGTAAACCTATTTATTGGTCTGTTATTTATCTTGATATGTGATGTACATGTTGTAGGCACGGTTTATTCTATACCATATATCATCTTCTGGATACCTTTATTTTTGCATATTTTGCAATTATCGTTGTGACTGGCTGGCTCATATTAATTCACTGTATGAGCTCTATGGACCTATTTAGTCCGATTTTTTTCAGGGGCATATCATCATTAGTCTAGTCTTTATTCTCTTTCTTGGTTCAGTTGCATTACAGACTAGGTATTGCACTTCCTCTCAATATTTAGGCATTATTGACTGTGGTGCACCTTTTTTCCTTTTCTCCTTATTCACATGCATGATGACACCCTCTCTGCTTAGAAATAAGGGCAGCCTGATGTGCTTCGGATACATGTACACACCCCCAGTGCACTTTCAGGCTAATTTGCATGTGACTCCAACAGCTTGATTTCTCAGCACAAGCACATCGGATTACGATAAATCATTTATTTTCTACTCTTGAGCCAAATCACTTTTTTCAAGTTCCTGTTATTAAATCCTTATATTGGTACCCAAAAATATACCCTACTTCTCTGTCAGCACAATGTGGGCTTTCGTGCTCTTTGGGATCATAAGGTGAATCGAGTTGTGTTCCTGTAGTCGGTGGATATTTGAGATCTGTAAAATTTTGGACCACTACTTTTTCTCTTTTAGCTTCGATATGTTAAGTTATACTGTTTTTGCTTCTTTTTCTGTGTTTGCTCCTCCAACAAAGACTATCAGATATTCTCAAGATGTGACCCAAAAAAAAAACTCCTATGTCAAAAATACTCTTACATCAAGTAGCCTAAACTATTTCCACATCAAGTCAACTCTTAGCACCATGGCCCCGATTTCTCCTTGTCTTTGCGCCTTTTTTCCAGCGTAAAAATAGTTATAATTATGGTGCTTGAACCTCTAGGTTCAAGCAACATATTGTAATCCGATTTCTTATATTTTTTTCTTCTTCTTCTTCTTCTCCTCGTTTTCTTCAATTAATGCGGCCCGAACCGCTCGGCGCAGAGACCCCGTTCAGGCGGCGTTTCGAAGCCCTCGGTGGGGACAGGTGTGCTATGTATTTTTGGAGTCGATCCGATTTGTAGTTTTTAAAAAAAATCGCATTTTAAGCAAAAAATTTCCCATAGGAATTAATGGCGACCTTCCCATGACCCCCAACTGACATGGATTGAAGCCACAGCGCAGGTGCAGTGACCTTACAAAGATGGCCGCTATGCAAATGCAGCTTCCACACATGACCCGTATCAGCTAATAGAAGCTGACAGATCGCTGATTCAAGGTCTTAAAGGCGCAGCGCAGTGCCCCAGGCAG
>JARQOD010000001.1:504261834-504475498 GCA_033576555.1 Oophaga sylvatica
TGCTTGTATGGTTGTTTTCCCTGGGGGTTCCCTGGGGTTTTTCCCCGTGGCTCCTCCCATTGTTTAAGGCTGCCTGAGGTCGTATCTGATGCTATCCTGCTGTGCCTGTGCTACCCCTGGAGAGAGGCCACCCTATATGCCTGTGCCAGAAAAACCCGGGGATGCATCAACCCGTGAGGACCCTGCCATGCTAAAGTCGGCCCGAGGTCATTGTCTTTTTTCCCTGTAAAACCTGTGCTATGTGAGGCCTGAAGAGGGGCCCGCCAAGTATCCCTGCCAGATAACCCCTGGACGCATCAACCCGTGATGCCCCTGCCAGTCTGAGTCGCCCAAGGTCGAGTCTGATGATCACCATTTGAGGTACGGAAAACATTCCAGCAGCTATAACATTTTCATGTTTGGAATAGCCCTTTTTTGGCATTGATCTTTATAAAACCAACAATTGTATATTAGGGTATGTTTCCACTTCAGGAAACAGCCCGGATTCTGCGTGTTTGACGCTGTGCGTTGGCGCGCGTCAAACACACAGCGTCCAGATGTTACAGCATAGTGGAGGGGATTTCAAGAAATCCCGTCTCCACTATGCTGTAAAACACGCAGGCGGAAGACCTGCGTTTCCGGACATGTGGCGCGTCTTTTCAGACCGCAGCATGTCCTAGTCCCTTGCGGCGACGCTATGCAGCCCTGCGATCATTCCGAATGTGTTCCGGAGGTGTCCTGAACACATCCGGAATGAGCGCGCGTACAGAAGGGGGTGGGGCTTTGGACGGTGCGGAATTTCCGCTCCGTCCAAAGCGCTGTGGTTCCGGACCGTGGAACCACAGCCTTAAATAAAGCTTTGCACTATGCACTTTAGCAATAATTTATGCCTAATACCACTACTGGTTAAAAGATAGCTTCGGCTGCCTGTGAACCCTGCTTAGATTTGTTTTGTTAATATATAAGTATACTAGCAATTAAGTTCTGCATTGTGCACTTTAGTAAATGCCATTTATGATACCACTGCCATTTGAAAGACAGCGTTTTTTCACTGAATGGGACTTTGTTTATATTTGCTCTGATATCATGCTTGCTCCACACTCATTTTTTGGAAGCTATCTCTTGCTCCATATATATATATATATATATATATTTGGGTTTGTTACAGAGCATACCAATATTCTAGTACCCAGTTAAGCTTTGATTGCTGCATTTTGTTGTCCCCATTATATATATTTATATTTATGAAATTGATCTGATCTGTTTTTAAATATTTTTTCTGAATAAAATACATGTTTTTATGGTAATAAGCTTCTTATTTCTTTTTTGGATTTATTTATTTGGAAGTACCTTTGCTAACTAGACAAATATTCCTTATGTGAGCCTAGAATATATATGTAGTTTATTTATGCATGGCTCCGCTCCCACCCTCCCATCCTTGTATGCATGGCTCCGCTCTCACCCTCCTATCCTTGTATGCATGGCTCCCCTGTCCCATCCTGTATACATGGCTCCGCTCCCCCCCTCCCCTCCTTGTATGCATGGCTCCGCTCCACCCTCCCATCCTTGTATGCATGGCTCCCCCCTCCCATCCTTGTATACATGGCTCCCCTGTCCCATCCTGTATATATGGCTCCACTCCACCCTCCCATCCTGTATACATGGCTCCACTCCACCCTCCCATCCTTGTATGCATGGCTCCACTCCCACCCTCTCATCCTGTATACATGGCTCCGCTCCACCCGCCCATCCTTGGATACATGGCTCCGCTCCACCCTCCCATCCTTGTATTTATGGCTCCGCTCCCACCCTCCCATCCTGTATACATGGCTCCGCTCCCACCCTCCCATCCTGTATACATGTCTCCGCTCCCACCCTCCAATCCTATATACATGGCTCCGCTCCCACCCTCCCATCCTGTATACATGGCTCCGCTCCCACCCTCCAATCCAATATACATGGCTCCGCTCCCACCCTCCAATTCTATATACATGTCTCCGCTCCCACCCTCCCATCCTATATGCATGGCTCCGCTCCCACCCTCCCATCCTATCAGCTCCCTGATCTCCCGACAATAGCGGTGGCGTGCCTGGTTGAAATCCTGCACCACGATTGGTCGCGCCCGGCCGGAAGTGATTGGACGCGACCAATCAGCAACGCAGGATTTCCGTTACAGACGGAAGTCAAAAGTTAGACAATGATATAGTAGATGGTACCACCAACAATCCCTCATATAATATTATGTTTCAGCTCATAGTCCCCTATATCTTATGGTGGTCCACATCACAGCCTCCTATATAGTATGATGGTCCACCTTACAGAGCCCCTTTAAGTATGATGGTTCCTCCAACAGCCCCTATATAGTATAATGATCCCCTTAACAACACCTCCTATATAGTATGACGGTACAACCCACAGCGCCTTATATCTTATGATGGTACAAATCACAGCTTCTATGTAGTATGATGATTCACCTCATAGGCCTCTATATAATATGATGGTGCACCTCACAGTCCCCCATTTACTATGGTGGTCCACCCCAAAGCCCCTTATATACTATGATGGTCCAACTCACAGTGCCCTATATAGTGTGATGGTCCCCCACAACCACCCAAAGATTAAAAAATTCCCTATACTCACATAATTGAGACATCTCATCCTCGGCAGCAACCGACTCCTCTTCTATGTCACCTGTTCGCGCTGGCATCCGGCAGGTCGGGGAAAGTAATGAAGCGAGCAAGAGAGGAGAAGTGAGGGTAAGCCGACGTGGAGCGGGGCGCCATTTTGCATACAAGTGTAGGGTGCCAACCTCCTCGGCAAAGCAGGGATAATTAACTAGGGGTACCGGAGGGTGAGTTATGTGAGTACAAATCCTGCCGTCAAACCATTAATCTTTTTTGCTTATTTCTGGATATCTGTTGGATAATTGTACATAATATGTATATATGGTATTGAGGACATGAGCTCCAAAGGTTCTACATTAATATTTGGTTCTACTGTATGGTTAACCCCATTTGGGGGCACCCTCCTTGGTTTCATCATACTGACCTTTTCTACTCACACCCTTCCTTTCCTTTTTATATACACCTCGTTAATAAGTTGAGCACTGTTTGCTACTGTAGGAGTGGTCCAATCCCAATAAAATATTGGTGATATCGGTGGCATGTTGGCCCCTTATTCAAATTATAGGAGCCAGGGTCTTCCAAGGAAGATCTAGGGCAAGCCAACGGTGAGCTGAGGCGCCAATTTGCGTACAAGTTAGGGTGCCAACCTCCACAGCAAGGAAGGGGTTAAGTAGGGTGCATCAGGGACACTTAGGGTAGTTCTTGTTTTTTCTTTACCATTTATGTGTGTTTAACAACTTTGCCTGTTAAAGGCGTAAAATTAATATATGTTTGCTGTGTTGGTTTTAAACAATCACAATAAAAATATATATTCAGGTATTAGATTTAATGTGGATCTTTTTGTTTGGTAGCTTCTTTCACTTGCCACTGGGATTACTGATTAGAAGTTATACCAGGATTAAATCTGCATGTGGACAGAAAATACTGAGGCCATAACTGGTCCATTAAAAAAATTGTTGATGACTGTAGTTCGGTCTTCTGTAACTTCTACTATCTTTTTCTCTCCTACAGAAATGGCTTTGTTACACCATTAATTATCCGCACATACTTGAACAGAGAAATTACCGGAAACAGAGCCAAATCCTTACAAATAAAGCTGGCAAAGTAGAAAATTCCAACAACGTCAGACCTTATATAGTGTTCTCAGGGATGAAACAGAAGAGGATTGTGAAGAAGGCAGCTGGTTTGTCATTGCAAGTCAGTAGTTTGCTTGAGCACAGTTAACTCATGGTATTACAGGGCCGATGAAGGTAGGGAGAACCCATTGCCCTATCTCTGTCATGCCCAGCTATGGGCTGACGGGAAAAGTGTGATGACAATAATAATAATAATAATGGCATTGGATATAATAAAGGTCTATATGTGAATATACATGTGTAAAATGTGATGCTAGTCACTTCACATGGTCAACCTTGAGCCAGGGTGGTAAAGGAGTCCGAGTTCAGAAGCCAGGAGGGTACATCATAAACAGAAGGAAGAGACAAAAGCGTAGTCAGGTAACGTTCCGAGGTCAGAGTACAAGGAGGATAATGGATCGGAGCAGAAGGGGTTAAACAGGCGGATGGTCAAATGAAGTCCAAGGTCAGGCAACAGATCAAGGCACAGTGAAGCATAAACCACACTTGTTGAACGTACGTCTGGCAGTGGTCTGGGAGAAGCTGCTCAGTAAAGTAGGCATGCCCATTACCCCGGATCGTGAACACCTCAGATAGCTGACGCCTCCCAGTCACAGATTGGCTAGTCGAGCTGTTATTCAACACACTGACAGCTCAGCACGCCCCTGTACCAGATTGGATGGCAATACTGTCAATCAAAGTACTGACAGCTTCAGCACGCCCCTGTACCGGATTGAACAGCCGATTTGTCAGTAACTGCATCCCAGACACCCTGAAGGGTGGAACCATGACATAAAATGTATATAATTATGTGTTTATATATGTGTGTGTAATGTGTATATGCAACCTGAATTCTCAAAAAAGTTGGGACACTGTGTAAAATGTAAAGAAAACAGTAACACAATGATTTGTAAAACTCTTCTTGACATATTTTATTCAAAACATAACATAGAACACAGATCAGAAGGTGACATTGTCCATTTTCATTAGCAAAATTGACTTATTTAGAAATTGATGGCAGAAACACATCTCAAAAATGTTTGGGATAAGTATAACGAAAGGCTGGAAAAGTAAATGTTACTAATGAAAAAGTAGTTCAACTAAGTAACATAACTATATAAAAAGAGCATGTGAGAGAAGCAGAGTCTCTCAGAAGCAAAGATGGTCAGAGGTCACCAATCTGTAAACAACTGTGCCTAAAAATTCTGGAACAATTTCAGAAATATGTTTGACAGTGTAAAGTTGCAAACACGTTGAATATCCCACCATTTACAGGACATAATATCATCAAAAGGTTCAGAAATATTTGATGTCCCCGAGATCTATGGTCGCTCAACAGGCACTGCACTAAGAACAGTCATAATTTGGTCATGCAAATAACTGCATGGGCTAAGGAATAGTTCCAGAAATTATTGTCTGTTAAAACTTTTCGCTGTGGAATTTAGAAATGCAGGTTAAAGCTGTATCATGTAAAGAACAAGCTATATATATCAGCACAACCCAGTAACGTTGCTGTCTTTTCTGGGCCTAAGCTCATTTATAATGGATGGAGGCAAGATGGAAAACTCTTCTGTGGTCAGATAAGTCAAAATGTGCCATTTTTTGAAGAAACCAAGGATGATGTGTCCTGCATGCTCCAGAGGAGAACGAACATCCAGCTTGTTCAAAAGCCAGGAGAGGCCGGTATGACAATGTGTTGGAGGGACGGGGGTTATCAGCTAGAGAGAGGTGGGCCCAACTTTGGGGGATTTATAGGAACATGAAGGGGAGGAGTCAAGCATTATTCAGGCTCTCAGGGATCAGTAACAGTCCCACTGTATACTGCCACGCCTCACCTCACAATGGACTCCATAGCCCAGCTCCTGGAGAATTTGTGGGCCGTAGCTGAGTCACAGCTACCTAGCTGGCTTAAAACGCAGGTTGCATGCATCATGGGCCAGGGGGAGCGGGTTGGTGGCAGTGTCATCGCTGCCAGTGCGGTGTTCCCGTCGGTCGAGGCCTCCATCTAGTTTGTCGCCCGACAAAGCTCCCCGGACTCAGCGCCTGTGCAAGAACCCCTCCATGGACCCTCCAGGCTGGGCGCTTGGAAGGAAGCTTATGAGTAAGCCCCGGCCTGGGAGAAATCCATTCATGAGTCCAGCAGCAGTTAGCACGCCTGAGCCCGTGGGACCAGTGACGTCACGATGGAGTGCCATGGCAATGCTCCCGTTGGCGCGGTGCACCTCTTCTTCTCTTGATGCCAGCTGGATGCTCCTGGATGGCCAGAAAACGTGTGGAAGTTATCTCATAAGAGGTTACTGGCCCATATGGGAAGCCCTCATACAGCTTCCCCATCCTTATTACCGGTTCTTGTCAGCGTTCCGCAGATGCCACGGGCAGGGGGTATATCAGACTATGGGTTATTCACTGTGGGCTGCAGCTTACTGGTCCATCTTAAGGCTTTTCATCGGTCCTCTCCATCATGGTCGGACCTCTTAGGGCTTAGACAACTGGGTCCATCTCATCTCCAGTGTTTGGACCTCAGGCAGCTGAGGGTCCAGCAGGAAGACTTGGAGAGGAGGACCGGCGCTTGGATTCAGGATTTTCAGCTGGGGGGATCAGAGTTGCTTCACAGTCTGGTGAGTATTATTCTTTGTTGTGTCTGTTTTCTCCTATTTTTAAGTCTTCAGCAGTAATGGGTTAGGGATTTATTGATTTGTTTGGAAAGGGGCAGGGTAACTCTGGGATACTTAGCCTCGAGGGTCAGTCCTCAAGCTAACTGGCAGAGTGGGTTGCCTCGTGAGATTGGGGTTTCGAGTAGAGTTTCTGACCCAGTGTCGGTGTCAGTGAAGACCAAAAAGGAGGAAAAGCAGGATTCACCTTGACGATAGGGTGCATAGGGAAGTTTACGTTTGCTTCGAAGGTCCCCTGAGAACCCAACTTAAAAAAAAAGTGAGAGAAAAAATTTGGATAGATGAATATGTCAACATTTTTTACCTTTTGCCATTGAACAAAAATGTAATCTAGATAAAAGTAAAAAGGAAAATAGCAAGAAGGAGGATGAGGAGAAGCAGAAATGGCGCTTGATTCCTCAAACATTTGTTAACTGACTTCAGGAATTTGCCAGTTTGGCTAGTGTTATAGATGAAAAAGCTCCGGAGAACTGCTCTCCCCTATTCTGCTATAAGGACTCCATTGGTGAGGCCCATAAGATTTATGGGGGCAAGCGTGGCTCCACTATGATGAGCAGTTCTGTCAACAGAAAGCTATTCGTCCGGCCATACTGTGGGATCGAAAGGACATTGGACTTTGGTTACGGGTGATGGCTCATACTAGATACAGTTATTCTTTTCACGTGGGGAGGGTGGTATTGCCGGCCAGTCTGTTAATCAGTCAGAAACGCGAGGGACCAGAGGCAAATCAGGGCACCTGGGACTACAAAAGTCAGGTTTATGTTGACAATTCAACTAAAGGAATAAAGCAAAGTCTGTTACCAGCGATGCTCCCTTATCTAAATAGATTTCTTGATAGGGAAAAGGCTGTGCTATTGTCTGGTTTTGTGGAAAGTTTTAAGATTTCTCCTCCTTCATTTCAAATTCCACATGTTCTTAAGAATCTTAAATCGGAGGACCAGTATGAGGCGGTGGTTTCTGAAAAGTTGGGTAAAGAAGTTGCTTTGAAGCATATGTCTGGGCCGTTTAACCCCTTTATTCCCGAGGGTGGTTTGCACGTTAATGACTGGGCCAATTTTTACAATTCTGACCACTGTCCCTTTATGAGGTAATAACTCTGGAACGTTTCAACGGATCTTGGCAATTCTGAGAATGTTTTTTCAAGACATATTGTACTTCATGTTAGTGGTAAAATTTATTTGATATGACGTCTGTTTATTTATGAAAAAAATGGAAATATGATGAAAATTTGGAAAATTTTGTAATTTTCAAACTGAATTTTTATGCCCTTGAAACAGAGAAATATGTCACACAAAATAGTTAATAAATAACATTTCCCACATGTCTACTTTACATCAGCACAATTTTGTAAACAAAATTTTTTTGTTAGGAAGTTATAAGGGTTAAAAGTTGACCAGCGATTTCTCATTTTTACAACAAAATTTACAAAACCATTTTTTTAGGGACCACTTCACATTTGAAGTCACTTTGAGAGGTCTATATTGCAGAAAATGCCCAAAAGTGACACTATTCTAAAAACTGCACCCCTCAAGATGCTCAAAACCACATTCAAGAAGTTTATTAAACCTTCAGGTGTTTCACAGTAGCAGAAGAAACATGGAAGTAAAAAATGAACAATTAACTTTTAGCAACATTTTTTATTTTCAAAAGGGTAAAAGGAGAAAATGGACAGATAAAGTTGTTGTGCAATTTCTCCTAAGTACGCCATATGTGCGGGAAAACTACTGTTTGGATACACAGCAGGGCTCGGAAGGGAAGGAGCGCCGTTTGACTTTTTCAAACCAAAATTGGCTGGAATTGAGATCGGACCCCATGTCGTGCTTGGAGAGCCTCTGATGTGCCTAAACGGTGGAAACCCCCACAAGTGACCCCATTTTGGAAACTAGACCCCCCCAAGGAACTTATCTAGATGTGTGGTGAGCACTTTGAACCTCCAAGTGCTTCACACAAGTTTATAACATAGAGCCGTGAAAATAAAAAATCATATTTTTTCCACAAACATGATCTTTCAGTCTCAAATTTTTAATTTTCCCAAGGGTATCAGGAGAAATTGGACCCCAAAAGTTGTCCAATTTGTCCTGTGTATGCTGATGCTCCATATGTGGGGGGTATTCACTGTTTGGGCGCACGGCAGAGCTCGGAAGGGAAGGAGCGCCTTTTGACTTTTTCAAACTAAAATTGGTTGGAATTGAGATCGGACGCCATGTCGCGTTTGGTGAGCCCCTGATGTGCCTAAACAGTGTAAACCCCCCACAAATTACCCCATTTTGGAAACTAGACCCCCTACGGAACTTATCTAGATGTGTGTTGAGCACTTTGAACCACCAAGTGTTTCACTAAAGTTTATAACGCCCGAGCGTGAAAATAAAAAATCATACTATTTCCACAAACATGATCGTTTCGTCCCCATTTTTTTATTTTCTCAAGGGTAACAGGAGAAATTGGACCCCAAAAGTTGTTGCCCAATTTGTCCTGAGTACGCTGATACCCCATATTTGGGGGGAACCACTGTTTGGGCGCATGGCAGGGCTCGGAAGGGAAAAAGCACTGCTTGACTTTTTCAAACTAAAATTGGCTGGAATTGAGATTGGACGCCATGCAGCGTTTGATGAGCCGCTGATGTGCCTAAACAGTGTAAACCCCCCACAAGTGACCCCATTTTGGAAACTAGACCCCTAAGGAACTTATCTAGATGTGTGTTGAGCACTTTGAAACCCCAAGTGTTTCCCTAAAGTTTATTATGCCCGGTCGTGAAAATAAAAAAAAAATTTCCACAAACATGATTGTTTAGTCCCTAATTTTAATTTTTTTCCAAGAAATATGACCCCAAAAGTTGTTGTTCCATTTGTCCTGAGTACGCTGGTACCCCATATGTGGGACAAAACTGTTTGGGCGCACGGCAGTGCTCGGAAGGGAAATAGTGATGTTTTGTTATGCAGACTTTGATGGAATGGTCTGCGGGCATCATGTTCCATTTGCAGAGCCCCTGATGTGCCTAAACAGTAAAAAAACCACAAGTGACATCATTTTGGAAACTAGACCCCCAAGGAACTTATCTAGATGTGCCCCTTGTTGGAAATAATCTACTGATCCTCTTCCATCTTCTATCAGTGTCAGAGGCAAGGAAAGCATATGCCTCCTCCAATAAATGGCTCTGATGGGACGAACGTGACGAGTGGGACATTTTTTTGTGAATATGGTGCTTCGTATGTACTTTATTTATAACTGTATGTGTATGTGTGGGGGGAGATAGTGATTAGTGTAAACTTTTATCTGAAAAGAAAAAGCTAAAAGAAAAAAAGCAAATAGGGAGAAAAAAAATGCCTGTGAAAAGAAAAGTGTGAAACAGCAGGCACATGCTCTGATAAGTGAACTGTGTCACTTGTCAAAGTTCGGCGGCTGCTGGATGTGCGCACGGAGGTGGCAAAAATAAAAGTGTCTATAACTGCAGGCACGAGCTCTGATGAGTGAACTGTTTCACTTATAAAAGTTTGGCGGCTGCTGGATTTGTGCACGGGAGTTTCGCAAAGGGGGGGTGAAAAATAAAAATGGAAAACAGCCGGCACGAGCTCTGATAAGTGAACTGCATCACTTATCAAAGTTTGGCGGCTGCTGAAAGTGCGCATGGAGGTGGCGCAAAGGGGGGTGATAGAAAAGAGAGCACAAGTGTTGATCGGCGAACTGCATCACCAATCAACGCTGGGCACCTGCTAAATGTGCCCACAGAGGCGGTGCAAAGGGTGGGAGGAGGGGGTAAAAAGAGGGGAAGGGAAGGCTGAAGGGGGAGGGGGATTGGGGTGGATGAAGAGAGATCGGGCAGGGATTAGGGATCAACACTTAACACTGTTCAGAACAGCTCCTACAGGTAAGATGCGTAGGAAGTTTAATGCGATCACCGCGACTTAAGTCGCAGTGTTGCATTAAAGGGCATGACGTACTATTCCGTCCATGGGAATTAAGTCTCAGGTCACATGGACGGAATAGTACATTAAATGACAGAGAGGGGTTAAAGAACCTCCTTCTGCTGATCTCGTGGCTTCTCCATTGGGGATTATATCTAGGAAAGAGTCAAATAGGTTTCGGCTCATTTACCATCTTTCTTATCTTCGGGGGATGTCAGTAAACAATGAGATTGATCTGGAGCTTGGTTCAGTGGTTTATACTTCATTTGATGAAGCGGTACGTTGAGTTAAGAGCTGTAGGAGGGGAGCGTTGATGTCCAAGACGGACGTAGAATCTGAGTTTCGGTTATTGCCTGTTTATCCAGAAAGTGTCCAGTTGCTGAGCTGGTATTGGTGGATGGATTTTTTGTTTGATGTCCTGTGCATTATTTGAATAATTCAGTTCCTTGTTAGAGTGGGTTGTTCGTAATTCTCCTTGTTATGAGATCATTCTTAGGCCTCTTTCACACATCAGGTTTTCGGCGTCGCGCCGCATCCGTTTTTTTTAATGCAAAACCGGATGAAACGGATCCGGTTTTCGGCCGGATTCGTAGAGCGGATCCGCCGAAAACTGGATCTGTCTCATCCGGTTCATCCGGGTTTTTATTCGTTTTTCGACGGATTACGTCGGATCCGGTTTTTTAAAACGCCCCTTCTGGGGTTCCAAACGTGATTGGCTACTGAAAACCTTTATATACACTGTTCCTACAGCCCATCTGGTTGTATAGGAGCAAGTGCCGGTTGGAGAGAAGAGCAAGTGGCTGGTGAAGATGGACATTGTGATAGGAAACATTATGAAGAATTTGGTGGATTTCACAGAGGAGGCGAATCGTCTGAAAGCGATTGTCCTGGAGAAGGAGAGACAGATACAGCAGCGATGACGACAACGACGTTTCTGGATCCACCCCATCACAGCCCAGAGAATGACACGTGGGGTGTTTTCTACACTCTACATAGAGCTACGAGGAAACCCTCAGAAATTTTTTGCATATATTCGCATGAAAATGGAGAACTTTGATTTGTTGATGGAGCGTGTTGTAGACCTCATAAGAAGATCGGACACCTATTGCGGCTTCTCCATTTCACCGGCAGAGCGTCTGATGGTGACTCTTCAGTAACATAGTAACATAGTTATTAAGGTTGAAGGAAGACTTTAAGTCCATCTAGTTCAACCCATATCCTATCCTAACCTGCCCTAACATGTTGATCCAGAGGAAGGCAAAAAAAACCCAAGTGGCAAACAGTAAGCTTCACATTGGGGAAAAAAATTCCTTCCCGACTCCACATACGGCAATCAGACTAGCTCCCTGGATCAACGCTGTATCTAGGAAACTAGTGAATATAGCCTGTAATATTATACTTTTCAAGAAAGGCATCCAGTCCCCTCTTAAATTTTAGTAAGGAATCACTCATTACAACATTAGACGGCAGAGAGTTCCATAGTCTCACTGCTCTTACAGTAAAGAATCTGCATCTGTGATTATGGCTAAACCTTCTTTCCTCCAGACGTAGAGGATGCCCCCTCGTCCCCGTCACAGGTCTAAGAGTAAAAAGATCATTAGAAAGGTCTTTGTACTGTCCCCTCATATATCTGTACATTGTAATAAGATCACCCCTAAGCCTTTGTTTTTCCAAACTAAATAACCCCAAGTGTAATAACCCGTCTTGGTATTGCAGACCCCCCAGTTCTCTAATAACCTTGGTCGCTCTTCTCTGCACCCGCTCCAGTTCAGCTATGTCTTTCTTATACACCGGAGACCAGAACTGCACACAGTATTCTAAGTGTGGTCGCACCAGTGACTTGTATAGAGGTAAAATTATGTTCTCCTCATGAGCATC
This sequence comes from Oophaga sylvatica, assembly GCA_033576555.1. NCBI lineage: Eukaryota > Metazoa > Chordata > Amphibia > Anura > Dendrobatidae > Oophaga > Oophaga sylvatica. The sequence goes on from JARQOD010000001.1 coordinate 504,274,005, forward strand.
TATGCCTCGTCTAATGCATCCCATTATTTTATTTGCCTTGGCAGCAGCTGCCTGACATTGGCCACTAAATGTGAGTTTGTCGTCCACCCATACACCCAAGTCTTTTTCAGTGACAGTTTTGCCCAGTGTTTTACAATTAAGCACATAATTATACATCTTATTTGTTCTACCCAAGTGCATGACCTTACATTTATCCCCATTAAAGCTCATTTGCCATTTATCAGCCCAAGCTTCTAGTTTACATAAATCCTCCTGTAATATAAAATTATCCTCCTCTGTATTTATTACCCTGCAGAGTTTAGTGTCATCTGCAAATATTGAAATACTACTCTGTATGCCCCCTACAAGGTCATTAATAAATATGTTAAAGAGAAGCGGCCCCAATACTGACCCCTGTGGTACCCCACTGCTAACCGTGACCCAGTCCGAGTGTGCTCCATTAATAACCACCCTTTGTTTCCTATCCATGAGCCAGTTCTTAACCCACTTACACATATTTTCCCCTATCCCCATTGTTCTCATTTTATGTATCAACCTTTTGTGTGGCACTGTATCAAAAGCTTTTGAGAAGTCCATGAACACCACGTCCACTGCATTCCCAGTCCTGAACTTACCCCTTCATAAAAGCTTATCAGATTAGTCTGACAAGAACGGTCCCTCGTAAACCCATGCTGATACTGTGTCATGAGGTTATTCAGCTTCAGATACTCCAATATAGTATCCCTTAAAAAACCCTCCAGGATTTTACCCACAGTAGATGTTAAGCTCACTGGCCTATAATTTCCAGGTTCAGTTTTTGCCCCTTTTTGAATATTGGCACCACATTTGCTATACGCCAGTCCTGTGGTACAGACCCAGTTATTATGGAATCTTTAAAGATTAAAAATAATGGTCTATCTATAACTGTACTTAATTCCTGCAGTACTCGGGGGTGTATCCCATCCGGACCCGGGGATTTGTCAACTTTAGTGATTTTTAGACGCCGCCGTACTTCCTGCTGGGTTAAGCATGTGACATTTAATGGAGAAATTTTTTTATCTCTGATCATGTTATCTGTCATGGGATTTTCTTGTGTAAATACAGTTGAAAAAAAGTCATGTAGCATATTGGCTTTTTCCTCATCCTCATCCACCATTTCACCCAGACTATTTTTAAGGGGACCAACACTATCATTTTTTAGTTTCTTGCTATTTATGTAGTTAAAGAATATTTTGGGATTATTTTTACTTTCTCTGGCAATGAGTCTCTCTGCCTCAATCTTTGCTGTCTTGATTTGCTTTTTACAGAATTTATTCAGTCTTCTGTATTTATTTAATGCCTCTTCAGTACCTACTTGCTTTAATTCCCTAAACGCTTTCTTTTTGTCCCTTATTGCGCCCCTTACAGCTCTATTTAGCCATAGTGGTTTCCTCCTAATTCTAGCATGTTTATTCCCATAGGGTATATACTGTGCACAGGTCCTATTCAGGATACTAATAAACGTCTCCCATTTTCTTTGTGTATTTTTATGTCTCAGGATATCGTCCCAGTTTATTGCACCAAGATCATCTCTCATCCGTTGGAAATTTGTCTTCCTGAAGTTTAGTGTCCTTGTAACCCCTCGACTACACATCTTATTAAAGGATACATGAAAGCTTATTATTTTGTGATCACTATTACCCAAGTGACCCCCAACCCTTATATTTGATATGCGGTCTGGCCTGTTGGATAATATTAGGTCTAGCAGTGTCCCCCCTCTTGTTGGGTCCTGAACTAGTTGTGAAAGGTAATTGTCTCTCATAGTTGCCAAAAACTTATTACCTTTGCTGGAACTGCAGGTTTCTGTTCCCCAATGTATTTCAGGGTAGTTGAAGTCCCCCATAATAATGACTTCTCCTTGAGTTGCTGCTTCATCTATTTGCTTTACGAGGATATTCTCTGTTGCTTCCATTATTTTAGGAGACTTATAACAAACCCCTATCAATAATTTATTATTTTTCCCCCCTCCCCTAATCTCCACCCACAGAGACTCTACATCTTCATTAGATTCCCAGATATCACTCAGGATGGGTTTTAAGGATGATTTTACATATAAACACACACCCCCACCTCGCTTATTTTTACGGTCATTTCTAAACAGACTATAGCCCTGTAAATTAACCGCCCAGTCGTGGCTCTCATCCAGCCAAGTCTCAGATATCCCCACCATGTCATAATTATGTTCCAACAAAATTAATTCTAATTCCGCCATTTTGTTGGTGAGGCTTCTAGCATTAGTATACATGCAAGCCATATTTATTGGATCTGCTTGCTTCAGAGCACACTTGTCCTGGAATGTTGTTGCTGGTAGTTTCTATACGGCCATCTGACTCTGCTTTAACAATTGGAGATACTATAAAAATATTTTTTTTTTATAGAATCTCCAATTGTTATAGCTGAGGTCTGGTATGTAATGCTGTGATTTGAAACTCATTTTTTTGTTTATTCACAGATTCCTGGCAACTGGAGAATCTCTTTCCTCACTCCATTTTCAATACAGACTTGGGATTTCCATCATCTCTGGAATTGTGAAACACACATGCCGTGCATTGTGGGACTCTCTAGTTGCGGAATTTCTACCAGAGCACACAACAGAGAGTTGGATAGCAATTGCAGAAAAGTTTCTTCAAATATGTCAGTTTCCTAATTCCTTGGCGCTGTGGACGGGAAACATATCCGGATTGTCAAGCCAGCAAGATCTGGATCAGAATTCTTTAATTACAAGAAATATTTCTCCATTGTCCTCATGGCCATCCCTGACGCGGAATAGAAATTTATTGCCGTAGATATTGGGGCCTATGGCCACTCCAATGACTCTCAAGTTTTCAAACTGTCAGCAATGGGCCGTCAGCTGTATGGAAACACCTTCCAGTTCCCACCCCCTAGACCACTGCCTCAAATATCTGGCCCACCGATGCCTTTTGTTTGTGTAGGTGATGAAGCCTTCCAGCTATCAGAACACCTGCTAAAACCGTACTCCAGCAGAGGATTGACACACACAAAATGAATTTTTAATTACCGCCTCACAAGAGCCAGAAGAATGGTGGAGTGCGCTTTTGGGATTCTGACAGCCAAATGGCGTGTTCTATTGACCGCTATCAACCTAAAAACTGAAACTGTGGACGAGGTAATCAAAGCTTGTGTGGTTTTACACAATTTTGTCATCAGCAAGGAATAGATTTCCATTGATGAACACTCTGAAGAAACCACCTTGCATGATTACCAGAACGTTACCAATAGAAGTTCTGTGACTGTTTCCCAAATGAGGGACAAATTTGCCGAATACTTTATGTCCCCTGAAGGTAGGCTAGACTGGCAGGATGACAGAGTTTAATAAATTGCTCTGTGACCTTTGTACCTTGTGTGCCCACAGTATACCTTTGCCAACCAAAGTTGTCTACCTTGTAGTGTATTATGTACATTATGTTACCTTTTGGCCAAAGTTGTGTCCCTGGTTGTGTATTACCAAAGTATTTCACCTTTTAACCAAAGTTCTGTACATTGTTAGGTAATCCCGAACAAGGTACAGAACTTTGGTTAAAAGGTGAAATACTTTGGTAATACTCAACCAGGGACACAACTTTGGCCTAAAGGTAAAATTATTTTACCTTTTACCCAAAGTTATGTGCCTGGTTTTGTACAACCAAAAAATGTTACCTTTATTTTACCTTAGAAATAAATGACAGACAACCATTTTAATCAACCAAATTAACATTTATTTTATGAAAATGTTTAACAATGTTTTTTAAATGTCAAAACTTTTTTTTCAATGTGAAAAATCTTTTTTTTTTTCAATGTGAAATACGTTTTTATTTCTGATTTTTTTAATAAAAATAAACAGTTTTTACAGGTTTGTGTAGTGTGGGGTGGAGATACTTCTAGAGGGGCTGTGGGACCCTTCGACAGTGGGAGTGTGCAGAGCGGACTGGGATGGTGTTGGGGAAGGATCAGGTAAAAGAGGTGAAGGGGTGGAAAAAGTAATGGAACTGGTGGAGAGGTGGGAGGCAGAACAGGTGGGTGGTGGAGAGGAGGATTGGGCAGGGAGTAGAGGAGCAGATGTGGTTGGGAACTGGTACGGGGAAGGATGTTGGTATGGGGCAGTTTGTTGGAAGGGGGGAGGTTGCTGGAAGTGGGGAGGTTGCTGGAAGTGGGGAGGTTGTTGGAAGGGGGGAGCTTGTTGGAAGTGGGAGGTTGCTGGAAGTGGGGAGGTTGTTGGTACTGGGGAGGTTGCTGGTACTGGGGAGGTTGCTGGTATTGAATAGGAGGGGGAGGAGGGACAGTGGCTGGAGGGGGGGCAGGTGTGGGAGGAACGACTGGGGTGGGTGTAGGAGGTTGGGAGGTTACCTGCGCTAGAGCAGCGTGGCAAGTATGCATTACATGCATCTGCTGGTATAGGAGATAGCGTATCCATGCGCTCGGCTACAGACCGGAAAAAAACTGTGGTTTGGCGAACTTCTTGCTTCTGAATGCATCGTTTGCAGAAGTGTCTTAACCTCCAGAATGCTGGAGCTGAGCTGATTAAAGCCTGCAGCCATTTGCTCTGACAAGACTTTAAGACAATTCTGAAACGATGCATTAAGATGCAAGAATTCGGGCGCATAGCTCCTTTCCTGACCCCACTGCCGCAGCCGCCCAGTAGCCACAGGTGTACTAGAGGTGGCAGCGGCAGAAGGGTGGGGTAAAGGGAAATCTAAAGGGAAATCTATCTCCTGACCAGTAGCCTCATGCAATGCACTCGGCCACGATGCTGCAGCGCTGGTGGAGGGGACAGAGGGCTCACGTGTCTGGGAAGGCTGGGAAGGTGCGGATGGGCCGGGGCTGTCAAAGTGTCCCTCGGTGGCGGACTCCTGAGGGATCGCTCCAGAAGGGTCCAACTCTGCAGGCGCCCGAGTGCTGGTCACCATTCTGTGGAATAAAGAGAAAAAATACAATTAATATACTGATATTGAATGGCCCTGGCTGAAAAAAAAATTAGTTAGACATGTTAGCATTTTTTTAAACATGGGGTGGGTAATATTTACTTTTTGGTGACCATTGTTACCCAGAGGAATGACAGGGCTTCTGCGTATTTGTACTTGCTCCTGCGTCCTCCAGATCCACTCAGGGCCCGCATCTCTTTGTTGAACTCCTTCTTGAAGCGATCCCTCACAGACCGCCACCGCTTCACAATTCTGTCCCCTGAAACGAGAAAGCAAAAATTGGTTAGTATACAACATCAGTGTTTCCCAAATTCCAGTCCTCACAGCCCCCACGGGTAATGTTTTGAGGATTTCCATAGTCTTGCACAAAAGGAAATCCTGAAAACATGATCCATGGGGGCCACGAGGACTGGAGTTTGGGAAACACTGCTTTACATCCAGCAACCTGAACTGTATATACTTACCGTGTTCAATCTTGGCCCGAGCATCGAGGTCCTCCCAGCGGTCCACGAGTTGTGAAAAGATTTCCTCCCAGAGCCGAAGGGTCATTATGACATCAGCATGGCGGCGGTCCCCCATGTTCCACAGCGGCTCCCTTTCTCGGACCAGATCGATGAGGAGGTCCACGTTCAGAACCCCCTCCTCACCGTCCGTGTCGGGAGCACGCTGTGAAGCGTGTTAAAGAAAAAGAGAAAAAATATACATTAGTCTCCAAACTACCAAGGAAAAAAAAATAAAATGTAAAAAAAAAAATAAAACAAAAAAAGTTTTTACAAAAAAATTGTAAAAAAAAGATACTTACATGATGGCGACCGCCGCGTCGCTCACGCCGACGACCCTGGGAGGCACTGTGAGGACCTCTTTGCTGAGCACCAGTTCCGTAAGTCTATAAAAAAAAAAAAAATATGTACTTGGATGTAGGCATATGTGTTTGGGTGCAGTGTGATGTCTGCACTAAATTGTTTTCTATGTGTTGTGTGTAGTGTGATGTTGTGTTTGAGCGATGCATGCAGGAAACTTACGAATTGCGAGCCCACTCCGGGTATCTCTCCACCCCTTCATTCTTCTTCTGGGAGCTCCTCTTCAGCTTCAATTTCCTGGTATAAATAAAAAGTAATGCAATTAATATATAGATCACAGAGATGGATTGTGAAAAAAAAAAAACAATACTTACTTGTAAACGCTGACGATGCGTGGGAGGGCTCCCAGAAGAAGAAGACGTGTCCTGCTGTGCTGTTGGAGTTGAGGGCCGTCTTCTGCTGTGGAATAAAGAGAAAGAAAGGCCATGCAAAATCAATTGATAATGCATGGCCCTGGCTGGAAGGGTTTGTTTGTGATATTTACCATCTGCTGTCTGCTGCCGTGGTCTCCTGCTCACTCCTAGACGTGTCCTGCTGTGCTGCTGGAGTTGAGGGCTGTCTTCTGCTGTGGAATAAAGAGAAAGAAAGGTCATGCAATATCAATTGATATTGCATGGCCCTGGCTGGAAGGGGTAGTGTGTGATATTTACCGTCTGGCCTCTGCTCCCATACTCTCCATCAGCAGCTGCATCTGTTGGAGTCCTGGGGGTGTAGGTGCTGCTACTGGTGACTCAGCTGCTGCTGTTGGGCGAGCTTGTGCTGTGGAATAAAGAGAAAAAAAGGCCAAAGTCTGTGATATTTACCGTCTAGCATCTGGTCCCGGCTGCATCATGGCCAAAAATTCTTGGGGTCATGCTGGTGGTGGTGGTGCTGGTCTGGTCTCCTGTCCTCCTCTCCTGCGGCTGGCTCCTCTGTGGCTGGCTCCTGTTCTGGCTCCTGTTTACTTGTCTTGGCTGGCTGCATGGTTATGGCTGAGGGTGGTCCCACTGGCATTGTTTATATAGGTTGGCTGTGGGCTGGGCTACAAAACAAAAAACAGACAAAAAAAACGGATCCGGCGCACTTCAGTGCTCATAGACTTTCATTGTAACAAAAAGCCGGAAGAGCTTCCCGCTTTTTTGCCGCAGACAAAAAACGTTACAGTAGACGTTTTTCCAGACGCCGGAATGAGACAATTTGCCGGATCCGGCAAAAACCGGACGCGCCGCATGGCGCAGCAAGGCCATGCAGCGCAATCCGGCACTAATGTTAGTCAATGGGAAAAAAACGGATCCGGTTTTAGATTTTGCCGATCCGGTTTTCAGAAAAAATGCCGGAACTCGCCTGATTGTAAAAACCTGATGTGTGAAAGAGGCCTTAGTGTAATTGAGTGGGTGGCAGGACATTTTGGGGTCCCCTTAGTGCCGGGTAAAAATGAGGGTCCGACTATGAGCATATGTTTTATGGGAATTGTTATTGACTCACTGAAATGGGAATTTAAGCTGCCAGAAGACAGGGTGGTAGCATTGAGGGAGGAGGTAGTCAGGGTGCAGTGGGTTAAAAAATTCACATTAAGAGAATTGATTTTTTTAGGAAAGTGGCGGTGATCAGGTGGCTTAGAGATATGAGTTGGAGAAGGGTGTTGCAAGAAGTGCATCATAGCACTCGCATCGATAGTGCACTGGTACATGTGGGGGGTAACGACCTCAGAGTACGACTGTTTAGAGATTTGATCAAAAATGTCGAACATGTTGAACTTGTTGCACCTTTGGAAATCCTTTTCGGGGATGATTACACTTTGGTCTGAAATCATTCTGCGAAAGGACTGGCGTAACGCTCTGTCAGTCAAAAAGGTTAATAAGACGCAGATAAAAGTGAATGGGGCAGGGTCTAAGTTTGTTTCTTAGAATGGGACCATTGCTGACCGCCCTTTCAATTTTGAAAATGTAGGGATGATTTTGGGATGGCAAATGGTGTACACTTTGGCATTGGGTTTGCAAGAGGGGTTTGAAAGGGCCATAGCATTACGTTGTAGGAGGGTCTCGTCCATTTGAGGTTTTCAAAGTGCCCTCATTGTGGCGATTGGGGAGTCCTTGAAGTTGGTTCTAAATTGGTCTTGGGGATCCATTAGGATAAGGATTTCTCAAATGGAAAAAGATGGTTTTGATCTGGTAATTTTGGGGGGACTTATGGCAATGGAATGTCTGGTCCCTAGAAGAGTAAATGTACAATGGAACCCTTTGGGTTATGGTGCTCCTGAGCCAGTGGAGCAACGGCTGGGAGTAATTATGGTTTCTATTTTTGGTAATCACCAGGTTTTGAATCCTCAAGGACCCTACCATTATTATATAAAACTTTAATTTTGTTATCTGTTTGTTTAAATAAAGGCTACAGTGACATGGTTTTTAGGATGCAGCGAAATGCGCGTTGGGTGTGGTGGGTCCCTGGCTCTGCTGGTAATGATTAGCATAGCACTCTCTTCTGTATTATGAGTTTATACACCTTTTTACGTTTATACCTGTTGTAGTCCTATTGCTGGTTAACCTACATCTAGCCACTGCATTTCATTTAATAAGTCTATCTTAACTTTTCTCTATATCTACAGGTCAGACCAAAAGTTTGGACACACCTTCTAATTTAAAGATTTTTCTGTATTTTCATGACTATGAAAATTGTACATTCACACTGAAGGCATTAAAACTATGAATCAACACATGTGGAATTATATAGTTAACAAAAAAGTGTGTAACAACTGAAATTATGTCTTATAGTCTAGGTTCTTCAAAGTAGCCACCTTTTGCTTTGATGACTGCTTTGCACACTCTTGGCATTCTCTTGATGAGCTTCAAGAGGTAGTCACCGGAAAAGGTCTTCCAACAATCTTGAAGGAGTTCCCATAGATGCTTAGCACTTGTTGGCCCTTTTGCCTTCACTCTGCGGTCCAGCTCACCCCAAACCATCTCGATTGGGTTCAGGTCTGGTGACTGTTGAGGCCAGGTCATCTGGAGTAGCACCCCATCACTCTCCTTCTTGGTCAAATAGCCCTTAGACAGCCTGGAGGTGTGCTTGGGGTCACTGTCCTGTTGAAAAATAAATGATGGTTCAACTAAACGCAAACCGGATGGAATAGCATGCTGCTACAAGATGCTGTGGTAGCCATGCTGTTTCAGTATGCCTTCAATTTTGAATAAATCCCCAACAGTGTCACCAGCAAAGCACCCCCACACCATCACACCTCCTCCTCCATGCTTCACAGTGGGAACCAGGCATGTAGAGTCCATCAGTTCACTTTTCTGCGTCACACAAAGACACGGTGGTTGGAACCAAAGATCTCAAATTTGGACTCATCAGACCAAAGCACAGATTTCCACTGGTCTAATGTCCATTCCTTGTGTTCTTTAGCCCAAACAAGTCTCTTCTGCTTGTTGCCTGTCCTTAGCAGTGGTCTCCTGGCAGCTATTTTACCATGAAGGCCTGCTGCACAAAGTCTCCTCTTAACAGTTGTTATAGAGATGTGTCTGCTGCTAGAACTCTGTGTGGCATTGACATGGTCTCTAATCTGAGCTGCTGTAAACCTGCGATTTCTGAGGCTGGTGACTTGGATAAACTCATCCTCAGAAGCAGAGGTGACTCTTGGTCTTCCTTTCCTGGGGCGGTCCTCATGTGAACCAGTTTCTTTGTAGCGCTTGATGGTTTTTGCAACTGCACTTGGGGACACTTTCAAAGTTTTCCCAATTTTTCGGACTGACTGACCTTCATTTCTTAAAGTAATGATGGCCACTCATTTTTCTTTACTTAGCTGCTTTTTTCTTGCCATAATACAAATTCTAACAGTCTATTCAGTAGGACTATCAGCTGTGTATCCACAAGACTTCTGCACAACACAACTGATGGTCCCAACCTCAATTTATAAGGCCAGAAATCCCACTTATTAAACATGACAGGGCACACCTGTGAAGTGAAAACCATTTCCGGTGACTACCTCTTGAAGCTCATCAAGAGAATGCCAAGAGTGTGCAAAGCAGTCATCAAAGCAAAAAGTGGCTACTTTGAAAAACCTAGAATATAAACCATAATTTCAGTTGTTACACACTTTTTTGTAAAGTGTAATGTATAATTCCACATGTGTTAATTCATAGTTTTGATGCCTTCAGTGTGAATTTACAATTTTCATAGTCATGAAAATAAAGAAAAATCTTTAAATGAGAAGGTGTGTCCAAACTTTTGGTGTCATGCCGTGATCTTTGAGTAGAGAGATGCCCATTACGGACAAAGAATATATTTGTACAATTATGGTAGGAAATGTGATTTTTCACTTTCTCACTCTTTTCCCGAGTCCCACCAAATAGTGTGGACAGACTCATACAATGTCTTATTATAGGTATTTTTTAGACTGGCTTAAACAAACATTTTATCGAATTGAGGGCATAGCTTGTACTTGAAGCGGAAGAGGTCAGAATAGGCTTAAGATATCAAGCCACAGCGTTCTGAAATGTAAGACATGCAGACAGGAACTGGTCAAAAGGGTCAGAGACAACTTCATCTTGCAGCCTTAAATAATATCAGTGTCCTATTCCACCGCTGAGCTTCCTGTGCAGTGACCGCGGTCATCCGGTAAAATAACAAGTCTTCTCCATACACTACATACAGCTGTAAAATAAAGGGGTTATACCATGAACAACATTTATCACCTATCCTGTAAAACCCTTTAAATTCACAACCCTTTTAAATAAAAGTTCTCCCATCAGCACGGATTATACTTGTTGTCCGTGTGTAAAAGTACTGTCTAGTTGTTAATATTGGTGGCTAGCCCTGAACATGTTTGTCGGAAAACATGCTGTTAATTGACACTGACTGTAGGCTGTGTGTTTGTGGGGATAGGCTGGGGTGGGTGCAGGGTGAGTGTTAATAGCCACGAGGGGGCTTCGCTGTGCCAGATTAAAACAGCTAAAATTGTTTGCTAGAAGAGAGAGGAGACGTGTTTCATGGAAAAAGCAATGTTTCTTCTTGTGGAGAGTGACAAGCCAGGCCTGGCATGTCAGAGTGAGGAGACTTACACACCATGCATGCTCCTCTGGGAAATTTAATATGCAATTTGCCTCTTCAGAGAGGAAGGGAACTAAAACTCTAGTGACATATATTGGAGGTAGCAGTAAGTTATTACATGACCACAAGTCTACAAATCGCATGTGAGCAAAATAAATCAGCAAATGGAGCGAAATCCTGACAGAGAGCATATTACACACCATCAGGACTCAATGTGTCATTGTGCAGAATTACAAGCACAGGGGGAACCTGTCAGTTTAGGGGAGCAGAGCAGGGAGAAGCAGCTGGGGTCCGACCTCTGGAACTCGTCATCATAGTCGCCGGACGGATATTACATGTATGGTTTATCAAAAACGCAGCAGCATCAAAGTAGAACATCCACGACTGCAATAATGGAGCCAATATCTGAGTCCTAGGCCCTGGGGATCGAGCTGTAGATATCAGCTGTCAGGTTCCTTACCGTGTAGAAAAATGACATTGGAAACCTCAGCATTATCCACTATACTGCAATCTCCAGATCACCATGTAATGGTCAATGTGGGCATAAAAGCCAATCTATCAATGTAATGTAACAATATACAAAAAAGTTGCACTTTATTGTGCTAAAGCATGTCAATATGAAATTCACCCAGGAATTCAGACTTCAGCTTAAGAGAGGTATTCACATTAGGTACGTAGGGACCCATCAGTTTTGAGACCACCTTGAAGTTGGTTGATGGGCATGCATGAATTGACCAAATTATGTGCTAAGTGTCTCATTTTTTTCCTAATATTCAGAAGCCGTATTGCTATTCATATTTCATATATTTCACATTGACATGCTTTAGCGCGATAGAGAGCACCTTTTTTTGTATATTTTATATGGAGGTGGCTGCTCCTAGTATGCACTTATTCACACTAGATTGGATGTGCCAGTCAGTCTTTTGTTATTTGTAATGTAACGATAACTGCAGCAGCTGAGGTGTATAATGAGGTTCTGCAGCAGCTGAGGTGTATTATGAGGTTCTGTAGTAGTGGAGGTGTATTACGAGGTTCTGCAGCAGCCGAGGACGGGGCTGGAGCAGATACTAACAGCCAATAAATGTGCACTGGGTGGGTAGAGGGCCGAGCTGGACACTGATGCAGGGGGAAGCGGCCTGGTCAGGTAGAGCCAGATGGAAACAAACTGAGTGCAGAGAATGAAGTGGAATTCAGGAGGAAAAAAGGTAGAAACAAAAAACTAAATATATAGGGGGTTTGTATATTACAATACAGCACAAATTAGCTGAAAAAAAATTGGATTTCAGGGTATAACAACCAGTTTAAGGGACATTTTCAAACCACTTGGGAGGGTCAGTTGCAGAGTGTTATTTAAGGAACATCTTCCCACCACACAGGGTCAGATGCAGAGGGTTACTTAAAGCTCATTTTTCCAGGTGAAGTAGGTGCTAATGTAAGGGTTGGTCAGGACCGTAGTCATGGTCGAGGACACCTGGGCTTCTGTGTCCTGGCATTCCCTCGCAGGAACATATCCATTCTTAATCAGCACACCTGTATCTTCAGGTCCAGCTCCATCTGGGTCTCCCCTATGCTGTGGGAGACTCTCACCAAGCTGAGAAGCATAAACTGAGACACAGTCTGTTTCAACTTCAACAAGAACTGCTTTACTAGGCTCGTTATACAGCACATCCACAATCTTCACATTCGTTACATCAGGCTTTACATAATAATGTTCCTTTCCTTGCCCTACATTTCTCTTACGGTTACACAGCACGGATCCTGGTCGGACCATCCCTGACGGCTCCTCAGTATTCTCTCTGTTCAGCTCTACTACGGATACATATCCCTTGGTCTGTTTCGCCCCAGACACAAGATCATTTGTTCCTGAAGTCATAAGCCCTTGGGAGAGAATCCTGCCCTTCTGTACTGTCCCCTGCTCTGGGACCGCTTCCTCAGACGCTGTACTCACTGCATCTGTGGGTTCCCCAGGCCATTTCGCCCCGATCCTCAGGGTGTCTGCCCATGCGATGAGTTGCCACATACTGGAACCACTTTTGGCTCCCCAACTGTTTCAGCCCGCTGCTGTGCTGTCCTGCTGTGCTGTCCGGGCCTATAGCCCTTGTGGACTGTTCGGGCACTCAGCACTAACTAACTCTAGCCAGGAAATGTCTCTGGCTTACTTACACAGCAGCCCCTCCCACTTAATTAACACTATGCTATCTCTATCCACTAACTGTAAATTGTGTGTGCTAGGATGCCCCCCATCTAGTGGCCAATCCTGCACATTACACTTACCTTATACTCATACAATGTAAGAACAATATACATTTAACAATAATGGTAATACACCAAGTGATGTAGCAGTACCAATGGAATCGTTAGTGGTAATACACTATAAGTGTATCATTGCCATAATATAATAACATATACATTATAGTAACATATTCAATGTCAGGACCTGTTAAGGAGGAAAAGTCAAAGGAGACATCATCCTTCACTCCCCTACACCACCACAGGGACAAAGACCTGTGGTGTAAGAAGTGACTGATTTGTGTGTATGAATAAGAGGAAAGTTACCTTTTGGGAGCTGCTGCTAACTGATGCCGCTATGATCTGTGGACCAGAGTGGAAGAGTAAATACATTTATTTACAATGTTTCAAGAGACTGTACAAAGTAAAGGTACCTTTGATCTGAGAAACTGTATTGTGCATTCTTCCATGACCGGCTTCCTATTTTGGAATCCACGGTGCAAGAACTGACCTCCAAATATCCTCAAGAAAAATCCACTTGAGAAGAACCTCACATTCTGGTGTCGTTGGCAGGATCAAGTCCAAATAGGCTGTAACTTGAAATTACCACGATTAGCACTGAGAGACACTGTGGTGTCCTTTTTATTGGCCACCAAAAGAGCTGACATGCAATTATATGCAAGGGGCGTCATACCCCATCTTGTGAGCTTGCAACCACCACTAGGGGGAGCACAAGAGCTACCTGTATACAGACTTATTATTGAGTTTAACTGAGACCTCTGCATTCTGTCCGCTATAAACAGATATCACATTTGGCTACAGGCTATGTCTGGCATTGCAACTTAGCTACATCAAATTGATTGTGGTGAGCTGTAAAACTACAAACAAACTGTAAATATGTGAGGCGCTGATTTTTTTGGGAGGAAAGCAGCCACATTTTAAGCATCCTGTACATCCTTCTATAAACTTCAAATGCTTTCTAGAAAGTCAAGTATTTAATTTTAGTAGAACGTTCTGCTGGAAGTTTTGTAGATATAACATAGGGAAGTGCTCAGACTTTAAGTTTCAAGGGGAATTTTTAGAGAAGTTGCCACACAGAGTTATATTGATCAGTATAGACAATGGAAGGGACGTTTCCAGATATTTCCAATGAATCACCATGGGGGTAGGTGGGTGAAGGAATCTGTCTGTCTATGTATAACACAGACTGACCATTGATTTCAATGGGGAAAGTGAACTATATCACTTCCCAGCAGAAGTAAAAGTTGCCAGGTAACAATGGACCTTCAAAGGACCTTTTCTAGAAGAAGTAGTTTCACCACATAGGTAGTTTTGTAGTAAAAGTACCTTGCATACAGCACCCAAGTCTCAGCTTCCTAGACTATTTCCTGGTTAAGGCTCAAGGTAAAATCTCTTGAGAATGCTAGCACATACTGAACATATTGGGATGTAACGGGGTAGGCTCTTCATGTGGATTTTTTCAGAGGAATCATTATGAAGTATAGTTGTCCGATACATCATACACCCTCTCACCTCCCTTCTTAAACTCCTTTGAGTTTACCTTGGTTGAGAAGTGGACTAGACATCCAAAATTTTTAGGTCTGACTGGAAGCTAACTTTAAAACCTAGGTCTAAGGACGACTTCACACATCTGCTTTTCATGTTCTGTGAATGGACTGTGATTTCTGGATAGTCCGTAGATCTACTGACTAGCGATGAGCAAGCGTGTTTGGATAAGGTGTTATCTGAGCATGCTCGAATGCTAATAGAGTGTCTTTGGTGTGCTCAAATAATATGTTCAAGTCGTCAAGTCACGGTGGCTTTTTGACAGCCACAACACATGCAAGGATTGCTTCTTTGTTAGTCAATCCCTGCACGTGTTGCGACTGTCAAACAGCCAGGAGACATGCTGACGTGGGAACTCAAACACAGTATTAGAGGACACCGAAGACACTCTGTTAGCACCCGAACATGCTCGGATAACACCTTATCTGAGCACACTTGCTCATCACTACTCCTGACCTAACATAGGCATCTTTTTGAGAAGACCCGCAACTAGTCTGTACTAATCTGAAACATGGATGTCTGAACTTGGCCTTATTAGGTAGCTACCTCCAATGGGTGGCACTAGGGAGACAGTATTCTTCCTTTTGGATGATAGCCAATTTGCATACTTTTTTTCCCAGGAAACACTGCCTGGCCTGTAGGTCTCCTTCTTTAAGCTTGGTGGTCAATCAATGGGAGTCTTTTCCTCTTCTTTGAAGAAATATCATGTCATGAGAGGGCACTAGAGAGACAGCTTTGTCTTCTTCTTGGAGGAAAGCTAATTTGCATGGCTTTCCCGATGGCGGTCTCCTTGATGAGAAATAGTAAAATCACAACTTATCACTTAGCCTTTCCTTACAACAGCTTACATCTCAACTTCCTGAGGGTACATTGATGAATAACCCAGCGTAGACAGTTGTGGTTTTTGATGTCTCAGGGGATTACATCTCAGCTCTATGCGTGATAAGACCTCACGAAGGGGGATGTCTAGACAAAAAAACTAAACCACCGCACATATGTTTCTGTTTCGTAATGACTACATTTCACATGTACAAGCAAGGTTCCCTTTTAGTTGTGAAATTTGTACCTTTAGCAACGAATCTCTTCATCTACTGGCTTAGAGATCTTTGGATCTCCTAGGGTCTCCCTCCATCCAGTGCTAAGGTTTATGAACAAATAACCACAGTTGTTTAATAGGATTTCTGCTGTAAGTCATCTATTCTATTATTTCTAAACACTGTTTTTCGGTGATTACTTTGCACCTCCGTTCATACTGCACCCACACACACAAATAATACACCATTTGAAAGGAAAACTTGCCCCCTTCAGCAAGAAAATAGCGAAACAAGGCACACATCCACGATTTGAGCACAAAATACAGTTTAAACAATAATTTTCATAAACCTGCAGTAAGGAAAAATTACCTGCAGGTGGCACCACACTACCCCAAAGCACACTACCACAAAGCTGCTTACAGACATCACAAACATTTCCAAACATTTGCCTTGGGGGCTTTAACAGCATGCCGAACTGCTTGCCCAGCTTATTTCAGCCAAATTGGAGGATTGCACACTTCACTGCAGGTGAGTCACATATGCAAACACATTTGTACACATACAATGCCTATCGAATGGCACACTTGCTCCGCCATACTCCACCATACTGCACACAAATGGTACACCTTTTGAAAGGTCAAATGACCTACATGGGGCAGCACACTATCCCAAAGCATACTACCACAAAGCTGCTTACAGACATCACAAACAATTCTGTGCTCGGATAATCCATCCAAAAAATGAAGTTAAAACCCACAGTGTTGGGAGTATGGATAAAGTGTGTCCACATTGTTCAGCAAAGCTCTATTTAGGTGAAGTTGGTCATGAACAATCTGCTTCCATCTGTTCCCGCAAGGGAAAGGTTCAATTTGCGTAAGCGATACTTACAATCAAACAGTCACTGAGACTGACATTATCACCCCCAATGTTGTGTTTAAGAAGGTTATATAACACTGATATTTTATTTTGCTAAGACATTTTTTGGCCTCTACTTATCAAACCAATTTATTGTATTACCAATCTACATTTATAAATACCTGTCTGTGTTCATCATCTCATGAGATACATTTACATTTGACCAGCTTGTTTTTTCTGAAATTGCCTGCGCCCCCGACCACCAATGTGCGAAAATTTCGCACGGGTCAACTAGTCAATATATATTTTTGCAACTCTATAGGAGCATCCAAGGGAGTATTCTAAAGAGTGGAGACTTTCCTGATCTCCTGGTAGAGTTGGACACTGTGAAAGGCTTCCAAAACCTACTGGAAAGCAATGTTCTCTGCTGTAGGTGCGTCTTTATTAGAGATAAGTGAATCTTTCGAAATTTGAATTTGTCAGCTTTACTGAATCTTCCAAGGAAATTCTAAATTCTATTCACAATTAATTGATTTGTGGTGAATAGAAAGTATTCATTACCCCCAAAAGACATATAAAACACATTGAGGCTTCCTAGGCCTTTATCCAATTCCTTTTAAGCTCTTTAGTGCAAACTTAAGGTACTGCCACACTAAACAATCCCGCTAGCGATCACGATAACGACCATACTAATGCGATCGCTAGCGGGATTGTTTCTATATCGCTAAGTGCGGCCACATTTAGCGATATAGTTAACGACGCTATCGCCGTTAGCGATCTTCTTAACGACTTTAGCGGTACAAAAGTACCGCTAAATCGCTAAGAAAAGGTGCCACACTAGCGATATATACTTACCCAGCGGGAGCGCCGACGAGAAAATAGGGTCCGGAACGATTCCAGCGACGAGCGAGATCACAGCAGGAAGCTCGTCGCTGGCAGTGCCGCACTGAACAACATCGCTAACGGGATCGCTAAATAGTGACGTTTTTTAGCGATCCCGTTAGCGATATTGTTCAGTGTGGCATACCCTTTAGAAGTAATCACTCCACACCATATCCTTATCAAGATCCATATATGTTAGAATGCTATGGATGCACCAATTCATAGAACAAAAAACATTGGGCCCTCTAAAAAGAGGGACCCAAAAAAAGTGCAATACAACTCCAAGATAAAAAAAAATCAAGATTTTTTATTCAAGAAAACTTAGAGGTAGTAATGTCAAAGATTTCTCAACACATAAATGGTTATGAGTAATTTGAAGTTAATCGACAACCTGATTCTCACACACTCATCCTCTTCACTGCGGTGCTGTCACACACTATCTGTACAGTTTCTTGAGTTTTTATGGCATTCTCATGCTATCTCATTGGCTAAGTTGTGGCGACCTCTCACTATTGAAATTCATGCCAAAATGGCTGCTGCATTACCTGCCACTGCTTTTATACTGGCTAATGTTAATTGCTTCTGCACTGCAATATTTCAGTGCATTTTACAGTAATATTACAGTGAATTATGACAAAAATTATCTCATTTGGAAGACATTGAAGTTGCCATGTGGAAGACTTTAAAATGCTGCTGTCACTTTGGACAGGAGTATTAACACTGTTAAACTGATATTTCCACTGCATCAGTTTATGTCCAGCCATAACCAGACAGCTGGCTCAGCTCCTAAAGCCTTCTCCATATCATGATAGCGCAGTTGCCATATGTGCATTGCAACGTCACTAAGGGGTTAAATAGCAATTCCACATATGTGATCTACTTGATTAAATGTAAATGTAACTTACAATATATAGGAAGAACCTCTCAGGTTCAAGAAAATATCTTAATGGCTGTAGGCATACTGTAAAAAAAATGTAGAAAACACAGCGTGTCCAGCCATGTCTTGCAACGACCAGGATAGAGGTTTGCTCTTCTGAAAATGATTAATCCCAGCAAATTTCCATATTGAACCCAAACAGATAATTGACCTCAATAGAAGAGAAGCATGGAGTTTTTATAAGGCACTGTTTGCTTCCAGACTATAGAACAAGACCACCGATCCTTCCCATCTCACCGCAATAGTTTGGATTACTGTTTGTATTTTCATTATGTACAGTATGCGGCTTATCATTTTCTATTTACTCACTAAACACAAGGTTACTGCTTCTACCGTCCCCAAAGTCATCACTATTCCACAGGTTGGGACGATTCTACAGGTCGGGAAGATTCTACAGGTCAGGACAATTCTACAGGTCGGCACTATTATACAGGTCGGCACTATTCTACAGGTCGGCACTATTATACAGGTCGGCACTATTCTACAGGTCGGGACGATTCTACAGGCCAGCACTATTCTACAGGTCGGCACTATTCTACAGGTCGGGACGATTCTACAGGCCAGCACTATTCTACAGGCCAGCACTATTCTACAGGTCGGGACGATTCTACTGGCCAGCACTATTCTACAGGTCGGCACATTTACAGGTCGGGACGATTCTACAGGCCAGCTATTCTCAGGCCAGCACTATTCTACAGGTCGGGACGATTCTACTGCCGCACTATTCTACAGGTTGGACGATCTACAGGTCGGGCAATTCTACTGGTCGGACGATTCTACATTTCGGAACTATCTACAGGTCAGCACTATTCACAGGTCGGGACGATTCTACAGGTTGGCATTATTCCACAGGTCGGGAAGCTTCTACAGGTCAGCACTATTCCACAGTCGGGAAGATTCTACAGGTCGGCACTATTCCACAGGCTGGAAGATTCTACCGGTCCGGATGATTCTACAGATAGAGACGATTCTACAGGTCGGGAAGACTGAAAACTGTTTATCCTCCAAACATGTATTACGGCGTGGTACAGAATGACGGACAGGTGAGGGATATTGTTGTTTTTTTATTTTTGTTTTATTACAGGAGGCGAGGAATTCAGTGGAATTAGGTGTGAGGTGAGAATAACTATGTATGTTTTGTGTCTTTATTTACCATACAACTATAGGATTAGTAATGGATAGGTGTCATATAGATGTCTCTCCATTACTAAGCAGTGGGCTTGATTTTACCGGACAATACAAAGGTGACATCAACCCCACAAATATCAATCTATTCTTGATAACCAGCCTCACTCACGCTGATAGCTGAGGGTTGCAGCCCCCAGCTGTCAGTTTTGTCTAGCTGGTTATCAAAAATCCAGGGAAATTCACAAATTATTTACTTACAGCGCCAGCTGATAAATACTCCCATCAGCCACTCCTGCTCTCACTGTTACTGGAAGCAGTAGTCCCATCAGCTAACACCTGTTACCGGAGGCAAACTTTATACCTCCGATCACAGCTGCATGCTCACACTGTCTTTTGACGGCGTGGCAACCGCTGCTGTCTGACCGACGGTGATGATTTTAGCGCTGATAAGAAGCGGTGTTTGCTGCAATGTTATACACATGGCAATGCACAACAAATACCCGGTGTTTGGGGGTCGAACCCGAACAGTAACATGGACTTCCTAGTGTAGTCCGTGTTCTGTGTTCAGTGTCCGTGCCGGAAGAGTAGGTGTTCGGTACAGACGCTGAACTTTACTGTCCGGGTTTGGTCATCTCTAACCGTAACGTTCTAATTTTTACGCTGATGGAGCTATATGAGGGCTTGTTTTTTGCATTTTTATTGATACCATTTTGGGGTAGATACCACATTAAGATTGTTTCTTATTGCACTTATTAAACAAAAAAAACTAATTCAGGAATTTTGATTTGTTTTCTTCTATACGTCATTTATTGAGTTAATTAATTTCATATTTTGATAGATGGACAGCTACGGTAGTATCAATGCCACCTGTTTTACTTAATTTATTTTTCATAGAGGAGAAGAGGGTGATTCACATTTTTATTTTTTTTTTTATTTTCAATTTATTTCAATATTATTATAACCTGCAGTAAATAGTAAAGGTCACATTCTCCAATGAATATAGCAGTATGGTAATAGTAGGCATGGGGGTCTTCAACAGCCTCCTGACTGTCTTTACAATGGCCATGTGGATCAGCGCACCCCCTGGGCAGCATGCTGTAAATGCCAGTGTCAGAGACTAGCAGCAGCATTTAAGCGGTTAACAGCTGCTGCAGTTATGCCCTCACTGCAGCCACACGCTTTCAGTCATCATGTATGAAGCAGTGGTAATCACAGTTTGATTGACTGACTGCAAAGTAATAAGTACATTGGGCACAGGTCGGATCCTATTGTGACGGATGGTGGCTTTGTCTGTTGCCTGGCACTCCTGATGCAGTGGTGGGCACATGGTTAGGAATGTGCGGGGGACACCCGCTGTAATGTTCCTCTTAATGTTGGATGGTTTAGCGGCGCTCACCATGATGACAAGTACACAGGACAGCAGTAGAAGTTATCACAGGAGTTCACTTTACTTCTGACTGTGGATGGTGGTACATGGCAGTAGTGGTCTCACATTGACGGTACATGAGGGTAACGATCTCACATTGGCGGTACACCAGTGCTGAAGTCTCACATTTGCGTACACTAGTGTAGCAGTCTCACGTTGACGATACATGATGGTAGCGGTCTCACATTGCGGTACACAGTTAGCGGTCTCACATTGCGTACATGAGGTAACGATCTCACATTGGCGTACACCATGCTGAGTCTCACATTTGCGGTACACCAGTGTAGCAGTCTCACGTTGGCGATACATGATGGTAATGGTCTCACATTGGTGGTACACCAGGTTAGCGGTCTCACATTGGTGGTACATGAGGGTAATGGTCTCACATTGGCAGTGCACCAGGGTAGGGTCTCACATTGACGATACACCAGGGTAGCAATCTCACAAAGTATCACACATAATAGCAGAGTAAAAAGCAAATCCATGTATAGAACAATGCAACAGCCTAAAGAATAAGGAGGCAAATAGCATCAGTGAGAATGTTCGAAGTATTAAAGGGGCGATAACGGACTTTATATAGATGGCCTATTCTAAGACCAGGCCCTAAATAAACACAGCTCTCAAACCAGATCCCTAAAAAAACAAAAACCCGTTATCAAAACCTTAAATAAACCCAGACCAGACCCCAACAAAAATAAAGACTCCAGACATGAAACAGAAAGAAACATATCCCCCTGACCAGATCCACTAGTGAAGAACAAATCTTAGAGCCGACCCATAAAGAGCCGACAATCCAGACAACCTAAAGAGTAGACCCATAAATACATACAACCCCCTGAAGAAATACAGTACCTGTGCCAAATTCAAGACCCCAAATAATTGCAAACCTCAAACCATGTACCCTAAATAAGTATAGACCCCAAAGATGAACCAAGACCCCTTAATGAATACAATCCACAAATAAATAGACAAATAAATAGAGTCCCCTGATCACCATCTCACTGCTTTCTAAAGATCTTAGGTCTGCCCCTCCATAGAAAAGATCTCAGACAGCCCCACACCTGAAAATAAATCTCTGTGGTGGTTAAGTGGTTAATAGTCACTCCTGGCGCCTAAGTTTGCTCACTGCACCATCTTGTGGTAAAAATAAAACATGCAGCTAAAATGTAGGATGAATATAAAATAAATACAAAAACAGATACAGTTTATTTATTCTTTAATGAAATCTATCAAAATCTAGCTGATCAAGCCACGTGAGCCTGGAGGACCCAGCAGCTGCGGAAGGGGCATAGGAACTGTAGTGTAGAGTAGAGCTGGTGGTTCACCCATATCATAATGAGCACATGCAGACAAAGCTGACTGATACGACTTCTGTGCAGGTGGATCAAAAACATCTATAATAAGCATACACAGACCAAGCTGACAGATACTAGTTCTGTACAG
Organism: Oophaga sylvatica; assembly: GCA_033576555.1. NCBI lineage: Eukaryota > Metazoa > Chordata > Amphibia > Anura > Dendrobatidae > Oophaga > Oophaga sylvatica. The sequence continues at coordinate 504,296,327 of JARQOD010000001.1, forward strand.
GCGAATCATAAACATCATAATGAGTATACGCAGACCAAGCTGACAGATACTAGTTCTGTGCAGGTATATCTCGCTTATTATAAGGAGCATACGCAGACCAAGCAAACCAATGCGTGTTCTGTGCGGGTGGATCACCCACATTATAATGAGCATACGCAGACCAAGCTGACAGATACTAGTTCTGTACAGGCGAATCATAAACATCATAATGAGTATACGCAGACCAAGCTGACAGATACTAGTTCTGTACAGGCGAATCATAAACATCATAATGAGTATACGCAGACCAAGCTGACAGATACTAGTTCTGTACAGGCGAATCATAAACATCATAATGAGCATACGCAGACAAAGCTGACAGATACTAGTTCTGTGCAGGTATATCTCGCTTATTATAAGGAGCATACGCAGACCAAGCAAACCAATGCGTGTTCTGTGCGGGTGGATCACCCACATTATAATGAGCATACGCAGACCAAGCTGACAGATACTAGTTCTGTACAGGCGAATCATAAACATCATAATAAGCATACGCAGACCAAGCTGACAGATACTAGTTCTGTACAGGCGAATCATAAACATCATAATGAGCATACGCAGACAAAGCTGACAGATACTAGTTCTGTGCAGGTATATCTCGCTTATTATAAGGAGCATACGCAGACCAAGCAAACCAATGCGTGTTCTGTGCGAGTGGGTCACCCACATTATAATGAGCAAATGCCAAATTCAAGACCCCAAATAATTGCAAACCTCAAACCATGTACCCTAAATAAGTATAGACCCCAAAGATGAACCAAGACCCTTAATGAATACAATCCACAAATAAATAGACAAATAAATAGAGTCCCCTGATCACCATCTCACTGCTTTCTAAAGATCTTAGGTCTGCCCCTCCATAGAAAAGATCTCAGACAGCCCCACACCTGAAAATAAATCTCTGTGGTGGTTAAGTGGTTAATAGTCACTCCTGGCGCCTAAGTTTGCTCACTGCACCATCTTGTGGTAAAAATAAAACATGCAGCTAAAATGTAGGATGAATATAAAATAAATACAAAAACAGATACAGTTTATTTATTCTTTAATGAAATCTATCAAAATCTAGCTGATCAAGCCACGTGAGCCTGGAGGACCCAGCAGCTGCGGAAGGGGCATAGGAACTGTAGTGTAGAGTAGAGCTGGTGGTTCACCCATATCATAATGAGCACATGCAGACAAAGCTGACTGATACGACTTCTGTGCAGGTGGATCAAAAACATCATAATAAGCATACACAGACCAAGCTGACAGATACTAGTTCTGTACAGGCGAATCATAAACATCATAATGAGTATACGCAGACCAAGCTGACAGATACTAGTTCTGTGCAGGTATATCTCGCTTATTATAAGGAGCATACGCAGACCAAGCAAACCAATGCGTGTTCTGTGCGGGTGGATCACCCACATTATAATGAGCATACGCAGACCAAGCTGACAGATACTAGTTCTGTACAGGCGAATCATAAACATCATAATGAGTATACGCAGACCAAGCTGACAGATACTAGTTCTGTACAGGCGAATCATAAACATCATAATGAGTATACGCAGACCAAGCTGACAGATACTAGTTCTGTACAGGCGAATCATAAACATCATAATGAGCATACGCAGACAAAGCTGACAGATACTAGTTCTGTGCAGGTATATCTCGCTTATTATAAGGAGCATACGCAGACCAAGCAAACCAATGCGTGTTCTGTGCGGGTGGATCACCCACATTATAATGAGCATACGCAGACCAAGCTGACAGATACTAGTTCTGTACAGGCGAATCATAAACATCATAATAAGCATACGCAGACCAAGCTGACAGATACTAGTTCTGTACAGGCGAATCATAAACATCATAATGAGCATACGCAGACAAAGCTGACAGATACTAGTTCTGTGCAGGTATATCTCGCTTATTATAAGGAGCATACGCAGACCAAGCAAACCAATGCGTGTTCTGTGCGAGTGGGTCACCCACATTATAATGAGCAAATGCCAAATTCAAGACCCCAAATAATTGCAAACCTCAAACCATGTACCCTAAATAAGTATAGACCCCAAAGATGAACCAAGACCCCTTAATGAATACAATCCACAAATAAATAGACAAATAAATAGAGTCCCCTGATCACCATCTCACTGCTTTCTAAAGATCTTAGGTCTGCCCCTCCATAGAAAAGATCTCAGACAGCCCCACACCTGAAAATAAATCTCTGTGGTGGTTAAGTGGTTAATAGTCACTCCTGGCGCCTAAGTTTGCTCACTGCACCATCTTGTGGTAAAAATAAAACATGCAGCTAAAATGTAGGATGAATATAAAATAAATACAAAAACAGATACAGTTTATTTATTCTTTAATGAAATCTATCAAAATCTAGCTGATCAAGCCACGTGAGCCTGGAGGACCCAGCAGCTGCGGAAGGGGCATAGGAACTGTAGTGTAGAGTAGAGCTGGTGGTTCACCCATATCATAATGAGCACATGCAGACAAAGCTGACTGATACGACTTCTGTGCAGGTGGATCAAAAACATCATAATAAGCATACACAGACCAAGCTGACAGATACTAGTTCTGTACAGGCGAATCATAAACATCATAATGAGTATACGCAGACCAAGCTGACAGATACTAGTTCTGTGCAGGTATATCTCGCTTATTATAAGGAGCATACGCAGACCAAGCAAACCAATGCGTGTTCTGTGCGGGTGGATCACCCACATTATAATGAGCATACGCAGACCAAGCTGACAGATACTAGTTCTGTACAGGCGAATCATAAACATCATAATGAGTATACGCAGACCAAGCTGACAGATACTAGTTCTGTACAGGCGAATCATAAACATCATAATGAGTATACGCAGACCAAGCTGACAGATACTAGTTCTGTACAGGCGAATCATAAACATCATAATGAGCATACGCAGACAAAGCTGACAGATACTAGTTCTGTGCAGGTATATCTCGCTTATTATAAGGAGCATACGCAGACCAAGCAAACCAATGCGTGTTCTGTGCGGGTGGATCACCCACATTATAATGAGCATACGCAGACCAAGCTGACAGATACTAGTTCTGTACAGGCGAATCATAAACATCATAATAAGCATACGCAGACCAAGCTGACAGATACTAGTTCTGTACAGGCGAATCATAAACTTCATAATGAGCATACGCAGACCAAGCTGACAAATACTAGTTCTGTGCAGGTATATCTCGCTTATTATAAGGAGCATACGCAGACCAAGCAGACAGATACTAGTTCTGTGCAGGTGGATCACACACATTATAATCAGCATACACAGACCAAGCTGACAGATGCTGTTTCTGTGCAGGTGGATCACACATATCATAATGAACATATGCAAACCAAGCTGACAGATACTAGTTCTGCACATGTGGTTCATACACATCATAATGTGCATACACAGACCAAGCTGACAGATGCTAGTTCTGTACAGGTGGATCACTCACATTATTATGAATTAGTGTTATGTGTTCCGACCACGCACCACAATTGTGGATACCAGGGCTATGGGGTACTCGGAGCCAAGCCCATGGAAATCTATGGGAGTTGTCACTGGTAGCGGTGGCTCGGTCCGTGGCCCTGGCGGTCGTGCAATGGGGGGGAATATTTACAGGGGATATTTAGGATAGGTAGTTCGTGACGCCACCTGCGGTTTCTGGTAAATTGTACCAGCGCTGCTCTAAGGACTTTCACAGGGGATGTTATGGGCAGCTTGGTAGTAAGTCTCCCACAGGTGAGACGGGTCCCTGGAAGTCTATGGTGAAGATGATGCAGGGTGTAGTAAGAATTCAGCCAAACACAATGCAGCTTCTTTTCATACCTTTTACTGATGGTGGTTCAAGCAGATCCCGGGGAGCTGGTCGGGGTGGAGAGTGCACATTCCGGTAACAGCTGAGCAGGTTAGAGGCCTCCTTTACTTCAATGTACATGTGAGTCCAACTTGCCTGAAGCGAAGTTAACTCTGAAACTCCAGATTTCTCTATAGCTGTACTGCCCGGCCAACGTTGTGGTGGAGCCTTCTATGTGATGAAACTAAGTCCTTACTTTTGCCGTGCACTTGACTCAAAGTCCCTGTTCCACCTGACTCCGGTTACGTATTGACACTTAGGGCTGCTCTCTGCGACCTGTAGTCCAGATGCCTCCGGTTTTCTTGTTACTATGCCTGAAACAGTAGCAACACTTCGGACTCCGGTGTCCGGCAATTTAGTGCAGGCAATCCAATACCCGTAGCACTTCTCTAACTTCTCCACTGTGCCCTTCGCCCTGCTTCCCGCTTTTAACATAAGCACTTGTGACTTTCAATGGCGAGATCAGCTTTCTCTAGGACTCGCTGAGTAGCCCTCAGTATCCTCTAAGTCCCACTTGGACTGACACTGAGCTGATCCGTACTAAGACAGGAGCCAGATTCCACTACTCTCCCTCCTAGGTTGGCTGACTGACTAACCACCTAAGCCACGTGTCACTCCCTCCTATATCTCAGATGGGTGTGTCTGAAAGAGTGAGTGACAGTGAATGAATATCAAGCGTTGCTGTTACCTTCCTGTGCACTCTCCTGGATTTTTATGTGTGCCTGCGAAGCTGGGCTACACATCCCCCCTTGGTAAAACACAGCACTCCCGGGCTGTAAAAGACAAAAAGAACATTTTGTTTTGCATTAACATAAACATTATAACTCTTCCCATCCGGGAGGTACGACTTCTTTAACGTTACATTTTGTACAGTAGGACAATACAAAAGTATCAAAAATATCAAGACATTATATACACGATACTTGTGGAGGACCCGCACCAAAAACCTCCCACGTGGGTCCTGGGTGGGCTGCAGGACTTCTGACTGCAGACCTCACTCTAGGCCCACCATACGGGTTTTTCTTTAGAGGTAGATATTGTAATGGTTTTATGTAAAACCAAGATAATGCACCGAAGCGCAACTATTTACAGGATAAGTTCTGGGCTGGCACAGTCCTCAGCCTCTCAGTCCATGACATGGTTAAAGACACATATTTAAACTTCAATTGTCAAATATTCACATTATAATTTTTAACTTTCATATTCACATTATATATCTATATATATACTTCAAGTATTCACTTACTTGTTTTACCCAACCAGGTATTCTATATGTAAAACTATGCAATCAACACATTAGTTAACTTTCTAAATTCTTTAACTCTCTTTACCCAGCCGGGTATTCTATTCCAAATATGTAAAACATCAGTATACAATACTTAAAGTGCAAAAATGCAATTTTTTTCTTTCAAAACTTTCTACAGTTACTAGAATGCGGTAAACCCCTGTCTGGGTCCTACCGGTCTTCACTTTTCTTGCAGACTTCAATGACGTCTTCCACCCCGGGGGCTGGAACCACGCGATGCTCCTTAGAGCGCATTACAAACAGGTCGTGACCAGCTATCAATGTCTGGGTCGCTACAGTCCTTGTGCGAACCGCTAGGGGCACGCCGGGTGCTTCCTCTTTGTGAGACGCCGATTGCGTCGCTTCAGGTGCCACAACATTTTGCGATACTAACTTGGTCGCAGTTTGCGGTTTAGGCGGCAGCGCTGGCTGAGACCTGGGCTGCTGTACAGATTGCAACTTGGTTTGCGTTGAGTAAGCAGGAGGCGATGCCGATTGCGACATAGATTGCGATGGGCCTGCAGGGGGCGATGCTGGAGTACGGCCTGGTGCTGTGGGCCTCGAGACGGGGACGCTCCGGTAGTGTTGACGTTACCGGCGTCGGGGACGGGGTCACTGACGATGGACACATTGAGGGCATACCAGCCCTTTAAACCCCAGTGCCGTGTATAGCTCACTATGTCCCCGTTTACTAGGTCCCTTCCCGGATGACCGATGGGCAGGTGGGACTCTACGTCCCGGCGGCTCACAAATACCCCCGGATAGAGTCCCGGTTCCCGGATGAAACCCCAGCCCTTGCGGAGCTGGAATTCTACCACGCACCCCTGCCGCCGCGGTTCCCTTCGGGTACCTTTGTCGTTGCGGAACATCTCCTTGTCAGCGACCAACTGCTCATACTGCCGTTGTCGGTTCCGCTGCACCTCCCGCTCTTCCTCCTGCCGTAGTCGCTGCTCCTCTTCACGACACTGCATCTCTCTTTCCCACTGGACGGCATAGGTGACTTCATCAATACGCTCCATCTCGTCCCAGTCGACTTCCGGCAACGATGGACAGGAACCCTCCGGTGTCCCCGCCGGGGAACGGTAATCCGCTGCGGCCTCCTGGCTGGGCTGGCACTCCGGAACGGGCAGGACCTCCTCAGCCTCCTTCGCCTCCACCGCTCCATCGGTGGGATCAGGTACAGCACTTTCGGTGGTCGCCTCCGGTCGTCCTTCAGCCTTCTTCATCAGGGACTTGGGTAAGTCTAGCGACGGTGTTAGGTCCGTGGGGGAGAACATTGCGTCCCACAGCAGCCGCTGTGTCTGGGTACGCCAACGTTTCTCAGTCGCCTCCAGGTCGGCATGATGCTGGATCATTTTGCGGAGCTCTGCATTCTCCTTTTGCAGCTCCTGCAGAGTGGGGTCGGTGTCCCGATCTGGGGACAGCTCCGGCACTGACAGTAAATCCTTCGGCGGGCAGGGTTTGCACGCCTCTGCTCCACCGCACTGATTCTGCTGTCCTTCTGCCATCTCGTTCCAGACCAGACTGTAGTGTCCATCTGGAACGACCTGGTCTCTTCCGTGGAGGCGGGATTTTCGTCTCCTCCTCTTCGGATAGAGGATGAAGAGGAGGCGGATCTCTTTAGCAGTGGGGCTGGACCGCACATTGTAGTAACATTTGGAGAGGGCGGCCATATCTTTCGCGCCTCAGGGGGGGTACACGCCCACGAATGCACGCCCACCTTCTTCACCAGCGCCTCAGGGCGCCAACTTGGCGGTAAAATGGCGGTATTTGGCGCCAAAAGCAGAAAACAGTCTTTTTCATCAAACAGTTCAATATAGGCACACAGGACTCACAATTGCAAGCTTCGCATCCTGTTCGTGACGCCAAAAAGTTGTTCCGCCCACGCACCACAATTGTGGATACCAGGGCTATGGGGTACTCGGAGCCGAGCCCATGGAAATCTATGGGAGTTGTCACTGGTAGCGGTGGCTCGGTCCGTGGCCCTGGCGGTCGTGCAATGGGGGGGAATATTTACAGGGGATATTTAGGATAGGTAGTTCGTGACGCCACCTGCGGTTTCTGGTAAATTGTACCAGCGCTGCTCTAAGGACTTTCACAGGGGATGTTATGGGGCAGCTTGGTAGTAAGTCTCCCACAGGTGAGACGGGTCCCTGGAAGTCTATGGTGAAGATGATGCAGGGTGTAGTAAGAATTCAGCCAAACACAATGCAGCTTCTTTTCATACCTTTTACTGATGGTGGTTCAAGCAGATCCCGGGGAGCTGGTCGGGGTGGAGAGTGCACATTCCGGTAACAGCTGAGCAGGTTAGAGGCCTCCTTTACTTCAATGTACATGTGAGTCCAACTTGCCTGAAGCGAAGTTAACTCTGAAACTCCAGATTTCTCTATAGCTGTACTGCCCGGCCAACGTTGTGGTGGAGCCTTCTATGTGATGAAACTAAGTCCTTACTTTTGCCGTGCACTTGACTCAAAGTCCCTGTTCCACCTGACTCCGGTTACGTATTGACACTTAGGGCTGCTCTCTGCGACCTGTAGTCCAGATGCCTCCGGTTTTCTTGTTACTATGCCTGAAACAGTAGCAACACTTCGGACTCCGGTGTCCGGCAATTTAGTGCAGGCAATCCAATACCCGTAGCACTTCTCTAACTTCTCCACTGTGCCCTTCGCCCTGCTTCCCGCTTTTAACATAAGCACTTGTGACTTTCAATGGCGAGATCAGCTTTCTCTAGGACTCGCTGAGTAGCCCTCAGTATCCTCTAAGTCCCACTTGGACTGACACTGAGCTGATCCGTACTAAGACAGGAGCCAGATTCCACTACTCTCCCTCCTAGGTTGGCTGACTGACTAACCACCTAAGCCACGTGTCACTCCCTCCTATATCTCAGATGGGTGTGTCTGAAAGAGTGAGTGGCAGTGAATGCATATCAAGCGTTGCTGTTACCTTCCTGTGCACTCTCCTGGATTTTTATGTGTGCCTGCGAAGCTGGGCTACACATTATGTACCGGCGAATCATAAAAATCATAACGAGCATATGCAGATCAACCTGACAGATACTAGTTCTCTACAGGTGAATCATAAACATCATAATGAGCATACGCAGACCAAGCTGACCGATGCAAGTTCTCTACAGGTGAATCATAAACATCATAATGAGCATACGCTGACCAAGCTGACCGATGCTAGTTCTGTGCAGGTGGATCATGCAAATTATAATGAGCATATGCAGACCAAGCTGACAGATACTAGTTCTGTACATGTGGTTCACACACATCATAATGAGCATACCCAGGTCAAGCTGACAGATTGTAGTTCTGTGCAGGTGGATCACACACATTATAATGAACTAGTGTTCTGTACAGGCGAATCATAAACATCATAATAAGCATACACAGACCAAGCTGACAGATGCTAGTTCTGTGCAGGTGGATCACACACATAATGAGCATATGCAGACCAAGCTGACAAATACTAGTTCTGTGCAGGTGGATCACACACATTATAACGAGTATATGCAGACCAAGCTGACAGATACTAGTTCTGTGCAGATGGATCAGGCTCATTATAATGAGCATACGCAGACCAATCTGACAGATGCTAGTTCTGTACAGACGAATCATAAACATCATAATGAGCATACGCAGACCAAGCTGACAGATACTAGTTCTGTGCAGGTGGATCACACACATCATAATCAGCATACGCAGACCAAGCAGACAGATGGTAGTTCTGTGCAGGTGGATCACACACATTATAATGAGCATAAGCAGACCAAGCTGACAAATACTAGCTCTGTGCAGGTGGATCACACATGTTATAATAAGCATACGCAGACCAAGCAGACAGATGGTAGTTCTGTGTAGGTGGATCACGCACATTGGAATGAGAATATGCAGACAAAGCTGACAAATACTCGTTCTGTGCAGGTGGATCACACATGTTATAATAAGCATACGCAGACAAAGCTGACAAATACTAGTTCTGTACAGGTGGATCACACACATTATAATGAGCATACGCAGACAAAGCTGACAAATACTAGTTCTGTGCAGGTGGATCATCATATAATGAGCATATGCAGACCAAGCTGACAGATACTAGTTCTGTACAGGCGAATCATAAACATCATAATAAGCATACGCAGACCAATCTGACAGATACTAGTTCTGTGCAGGTGGATCATCATATAATGAGCATACGAAGAGCAACCTGACAGATACTAGTTCTGTACAGGTGAATCATACACATCATTATTACAATTCCTGCAAAGTGGAAGAGATTTTATTCAATATCGGCCACAGGCGGCCATGCTTTTCTATTGTTGGAAAATACCTTTAACCCCTTAGTGACTAGACCAAATTTTTAAAATCTGACCAATGTCACTTTATGTGTTAATAACTCTGGAAAGCTTCAATAAATTCCATTGATTTTTATATTGTTTTTTCGTGGCACATTACAGTTTATGATAATGGTAAATTTAGGTTGATATCTTTTGTATTTATTCATAAAAAATATCAGATATTGACAAAAATGTAAAAAAAATTAGCAATTTTCACACTTTAGATGATTATTAGTGATGAGCGAGCATGCTTGCCACTACTCGTTACCCACCTGAGCATATCACTGCTCAAGATGCTCGAAGCTCGCCGAGTAATTCCGGGGTTGCTCGGCGGGCTGTTTGGCGCTCTTTAGAGAGCCAATGAAAATGCAGGGATTGTCTGCCACACACTGTAATGCTGCAGCTATGTTGGTTGTGGCATTATAGTGACTGGCTGGCAGCACAGCGTCATCAGGTCTATATCAGACCTGGCGCCGCAATGCTCGTCACAGTCTGCTCTAGAATCGGGCAGTGTAGGGAGAGGTGCTGCTGAGCTAGGAAGACATTTGCATGTTTGTTAGTTAGTGTAGATATAGCACAATAAATTATACACATATCCATCTCAACTAGCAGTCCTTCTGAGGACTAATCCAGCTGCATAGATATCAGTGCTACGCAGGCAGTCAGTGTATGTGGCAGACTGCAGTGCATATAGCAAGAGGGTCCATTCCAGTTCTGTCTGCTGCTGCTTTTACAGATATTTCTAGACATAGCCCCAGGTATCGGGCCAGGAATAATTTTTTTTTGGATCTTAATCCTGATTATTTGCTTAAAAAGCAATCCAGAGAACACAGTTTTTCTGCTCCATTTGCTTGTTGGCACTGCTGAATACAGCCAGATCCTTTCCATATTACAGAGCTAAAATTCCATCTATTTAAAACTGTGGTTTGTCCATCACATGGATCATATATAAGTGCGCTCAAAATACTGCCATTTCTGGCCTCCATTTAAATTTTGTTGCAGTGTGTTAGCGAAGTTATTGACATCAGTTTGCTGTTAAAAATAGTTACCTACAGGCCAGCTATTTTAAACTGAGGTTTTACGTCACATGGATCACATATAAGTTTGTTGAAAATTCAGAAATTTGCAGTGAACGTGGAAAATAATGTCCTCCATTTAAAATGGGCAAGGCGCTTGGCAAGGGACGAGGAACTGGACGTGATGGTGATGGTGCATGCAGAGGCCGAGGCTGTGGGCAAGCTGAAATTTTGCCACAACAAACACCCACATCTCCTCGCCTGACCTTCCTTTTCCAATTATTAGGGGACCCCAGCACACTACTATTGAATCCAGAGCACTGTCAAAAGGTTGTTGGTTGGATAGCGGATAATTCTTCCAGTCACTTTGCCATCACCACCACCACCCTGTCTTCCACACGGTCAAGTCTCAGTAGCCATGAGTCTGGGCCGCATATTCCTCACCCTGATCCTCCTTCCTCCAACCATGCCGAGTGCCCGGAGACAGCTGATCCCACACTTGGACACTCCGAAGAGCTGTTCACTTTTCTATTTATAGACTCGGGCCTCTCACCCGGTACACTTGAAGCGGGGCAAGAGGAGATCGCATGTAGATATGCCCAAATATTTGAACAGCCACGGTCACACGAAGGCGACGGTGGAAAAGTGTCACAAGAGGTGGACGATGATGAGACACAATTGCCAGAAAGTCAGGAGGAGGACCACGGTGCGGAAGTGGAAGATGAGGTGGTGGATGATATAGTAACTGACCCAACCTGGCAGGAGGACATGCAGACTGAGGACAGCAGCACACAGGGGTAGGGAGGCATAGCACCCCAGCTAGGTAGGAAGAAGCAGTGTGGTGGCCGCATTCAGAGGGCGTGCAACCATTCCCCGTAACACCAACACGACGGAAGTTGCCAGTACAACTGTTAGGTCTTCCCGAGTCTGGTTGTTTTTTAAAGACTCTGTCGATAACCCCAAAAAGGCAATTTGCACAACCTGCCAGGCCAGCATCAGCAGGGGTAGCAAAATTACCAGACTGACCACTACCAGCATGATCAAGCATATGGCAGCAAAACACCGAACTTTGTGGACTGAACCCCAGTGTCCAGGAGCAGTGTCTGCGAGTGACATCACTGCTTTTTCTGCTGTTGTGTGTGCAAGCAAATCCCCTGTCCATGGTGCATGCGAAGATGCTTGTGCTGGAAATGTTGCCTTTTAGGCTCATGGAAACTGAATCTTTCCGCAATCTGATGGCGGCGGCCGTCCCAAGGTACTCGGTCCCCAGTCGCCACTATTTCTCCTGGTGTGCTATCCGCACATTACACAAGCACGTGTCCCACAACATTACCAGTGCCCTCAACCATGCAGTTACTGGGAAAGACCACCTAACCACGGATGCGTGGACTAGTGCTCCTGGGCAGGAACGGTACATCTTGCTGACGGCACACTGGGTTAACATAGTGGAAGCCGGGACCCAGTTGGACCTTGGGATGGAACACGTCCTACCAACGCAGAGGATTGTGGGCCCTAGCTCAATCAGGGTTGCCCCCACAGTCTACAGCTCCTGCACATCATCCTCCTCCTCCTCCTCAACCTGCATCTCGGAAATGACCACATCAGTCGCAAGCTGGAAGCACTGCAGCACTGCCTCAGCCAAGCGGCAACAGGCTGTGCTGAAGCTAATATGCTTAGGTGACAAACCTCACAATGCTGAATAGTTGTGGACAGCTCTGAAAGAGCAGGCAGATATGTGGCTGACACCGCTGAACCTACAGCCAGGCATGATCGTGTGTGACAATGGCCGGAATCTGGTGGCGGCTCTGAGGTGAAGTGAGCTCACACGCGTACCATGCCTGGCCCATGTGGTTAAACTCATGGTTCAGCGGTTTCTCAAAACCTTCCCGAAGCTGTGTGCCCATTTTAGAAACTCAGCTACAGCTTCTGCCGCCCTTGCCGTGCTTCAGCAGCGTTTGCAGCTTCCGGCTCATCGTCTGATGTCCACACGCATTGGAACTCTACACTGCAGATGTTGGGCAGGATTTGTGAGCAGAAGAGGGCAGTTGTTGACTACCAGCATCAACAAGGCCATCAGTATTCAGTTCAGACTCCACACATAAGACCTCAGGAGTGGACATGGATGTGTCATGTATAGTGTACAGTTCCTATAGCGTCTTGTGCTTGGGTGCGAGGAAAACACAGGAGACATAGGTTGAAATGAAATGACTTGTATTACTTCATACAAGCATGCTGAAAAGTTCACACAGTTTGCAGGAACAGCGACAGGAGACACAGCAGGCCAGAGTAACTTCAAGCACTACAATAAATCTCCAAAGCAGGTTCAGGATCTCTTCTCTGTACCGTAATTCCTCTGCAAACATGGATTCACCAAACAGCAGGTTTCCAGAGTCCAAAAGTGTTCCAAGGTTCCTCAGTAGGGAATAGCTGGAGTACAAGTCCAAGGCTTCCAGGAGTCAGGTCACAGACTGACTGAGGCTTGATTCAGGAGCACTGATTGTTCAGCTGAGGCTGCTTAAGAAGCAAGAGGAAGAATCAGGGCGGGAACATGAAAACTGGAAACTCCATATTAACTGAGGGCAAGAGCTGCAGAAAGACAGAAAGCAAAATGGCCGACGGAAAACTGAGTTTCAAGGAACATGTCAACAGAGACAAAGAACCTTACATTACTCCCCCCTTAGGGACAACCTCCGGATGACCTCAGACCAGGCTTGTCAGGGTACCTCTGATGAAACTGGCGGAGCAGGCGAGGAGCATTTACATTATTGACTGGTTCCCATGAGTTGTCTTCCACTGGGTAGCCCTGCCATTTAATCAAATATCGCAACTGATTTCTGTACAACCTGGAATCTAGAATCCTTTCCACCATAAATTCTTCCTGACCATCGACCAGCACTGGGTCAGGGCAAGGAGAAGAACGTCCAGGAAACGTATTGGGTGTTGCAGCCTTTAGTAGGGATACATGAAAGACAGGGTGGATTCTCATAGTTCTGGGCAGTTGAAGACGACAAGCAACAGCACTTATAATCTTATTGATCTTATAAGGCCCAATGTACTTATGTCCCAATTTAGACGATGGAATCTTTAATTTAAGATTTCTGGTTGACAGCCAGACCAAATCTCCTACCTTGAAAGCTGGTGCAGGTTTACGAAATTTATCTGCTGCTTTCTTGTACCTTTCCTGAGCCAATTCTAGATTTTCCTTTAGAAGATCCATATTCTTTTGTAAAGAAGTGATTCTTTCAGCCACTGCCGGCAAGGGCGTATCTATGGGAAATCGAGGAAGAATGTTAGGATGATAACCTAGATTGGAGTAAAAAGGAGACTGCTTAGTGGAGGCGCTCTGAGAGTTGTTATAAGAGAACTCAGCCAGTGGAAGTAGATCCACCCAATCATCCTGTAGGTGGCAGATAAAACAGCGGAGATACTGCTCCAGGGTCTGATTGTTCGTTTTGTCTGTCCATTAGTCTGGGGATGAAAAGCAGAAGAAAGGTTTACTTTAATGTCCAATGCTGCACAGAAATTTTGCCAAAACCTTGAAGTGAATTGCACCCCTCGATCCGAAATGACCTCATTCGGTACTCCATGTAAGCGAAACACATTCTTAATCATCAAGTCTGATGTCTGTTTTGCAGTGGGTAAGCCGACACAAGGGATAAAATGAGCTGCCTTTGTTAGACGGTCAACCACCACTAGAATGGTGTTCTTCCCTTGAGAGGTTGGTAACTCCACAATGAAGTCCATAGAAATGGATCCCCACGGGCGGGACGGGGTGGGAAGAGGTTGCAACAGACCAGTTGGTGAGGAGCGAGGTGTTTTGCATCTTGCACAGACTTCACATGAAGTGACATAGTTTAAGACATCTTTCCTGTAAGTGGGCCACCAAAAGAAACGAGAAAGAAATTCTTGTGTCTTTAGAATTCCCCTATGCCCGGCTATCTTGGAATCGTGGATGAGTTGCAATACTCTCAATCTGACTGTTTCAGGTATATACAGACGTTGTCCCTGAATCCACACACCATTCTTAAAGACAAGACTTACGTCCCTTGGGGGTTGAGCCAACAAAGAATCCGCATGGTATGCTTCCTTGATGTCCTTAAGTAGGTCTTGATTATGAATCACTCCCAGGAATCTAGAGTCAGGAAGAATAGTCTTAGGAGGAGTAAGTGGACGTGTCTCTGCTGAATGAATCCTAGAGAGTGCATCAGCCTTTCCATTGCGCGATCCTGGTCTATAAGAAATGACAAAATTAAATTGGTTTAGGAAAAGATTCCAGCGAGCCTGGCGAGGAGTCAGGCACTTAGCCGACCTGATAAATTCAAGGTTACGATGGTCTGTCAGGACGATTATTTGCTGTGCAGCTCCCTGAAGAAGGTGTCTCCATTCCTTGAAGGCGGCAATAATGGCCAACAATTCTCTATTGCCCACATCGTAGTTCCTCTCAGCCGAAGACAACTGCTGGGAAAAGAAGGCACAGGGATGCAAGACATTCTTCTCACCTGTTCTCTGAGAGAGTATAGCTCCAACGGCACAGTCTGAAGCATCCACCTCTATTATGAATTCAAGCTCAGGGTTGGGATGTACTAAGATAGGTGCGGTGGTAAATTTATCCTTTAAACAGGAAAATGCTTCCTGAGCTTGCGGGGTCCAGGAGAACCTAGACTGTTTCCGGGTAAGTTGGGTGATAGGTGACACTACCTCAGAAAAATTCTTAATGAAACGTCTATAGAAGTTGGCAAACCCGATGAAACGCTGCACCTCCTTCACATTTCTAGGAATTGGCCAATCCTTGATGGCTTGGGTCTTGCTTCCATCCATACTAATCCCTTGCGTAGATAGTACATACCCCAGAAATTGAATTTCGGTCCTATGGAATTCACATTTTTCAAGTTTGATGTAGAGATGGTTTTGTCTTAGGCGTTCTAAGACCATTCTCACATGTCCATGATGTTCCTCTGTGGAGTTAGAAAAAATTAGAATATCATCCAGATAAATCACCACAAATGTATCTAGGAGATCCCTGAAGATATCATTCACAAAGTGTTGGAAAGTGGCTGGGCGGTACTCAGACCAAAAGGCATAACTAGATATTCAAAGTGTCCATAGCGTGACCTGAAAGCAGTCTTCCATTCATCCCCAGGTCTGATACGGACCAAGTTATAGGCCCCACGGAGATCCAGTTTAGAGAAAATTTTGGCATGCCGCACTCTCTCCAACAACTCAGGGATTAAAGGCAATGGATAACGGTTTCTAATAGTAACCTTATTGAGTTCCCTATAGTCTATGCAGGGTCTCAGAGATCCATCTTTCTTCTTCACAAAGAAGATGGGTGCACCTGCGGGAGATGAAGAGGGCGTATGAAGCCCTTGGCTAAATTTTCGTCTATATAATCCTTCAAAGCTTTTAGCTCGGGCCCCGCTAGGGGTAGATCTTACCAAAAGGTATCTCGGCTCTGGGTAATAATTCAATTGGACAATCATATGGACGGTGAGGAGGAAGCTGATCAGCGTTCTTCTTGTCACATAAATCGTCATAGTCCTGGTATACAGCTGGTAGTTCAGGGACTGACATGGTTCCTTTAGGAACAGAGCAAGCTGAAACTCCTTGACTCATCTGTTTCTCCGGAAAGTGTAATTCCTTGGTCTCCCAGTTAATCGTAGGATTCTGCGCCTGCAGCCATGGTAGCCCTAGAATGATGGGAAAGTGGGGAGAAGAGATAAGCAAAAAGGACATTTTATCCTGATGATCTTTACCCATAAGGACCCTCAAAGGCTCTGTTTCTTGATCCACTGGTCCAGAAGTCAGTAGAGAGCCATCCACAGTCTCCATCTGTACTGGAGTAGCCTTCTTCACTGAACGTATCCCCTGTTTCAGAGCAAAGGAGATATCCATAAAATTTCCACTTGCTCCTGAGTCGATCATAGCAGAGCTAGACACCCAGACTGAGTCAACCCAGAGTTTGATGGAAAGGAAGCAATGAGAATTGTTTCTTTTACAACTCAGCTGGGACACCGCTGAGGAAACTTGAAAAATTGCAGCGTTTATACCGTCATCGTCCCCAGAACTAACAGAGTTTAAGTCCGAGAAATCAAGATCTCTTGCAGCAGATCTCTCTGGAGCCTGAGGCTCGGACATGACAGAGCTCCTCTCGCAACACTCACAGTGAATGACTGCTGCAGTAGTCTTACGAGAACGGCTGGGGCAGTTTATAATGAAGTGCCCTGACTTACCACAGTAGAAACATAGATTTTCCTTTATACGATGTTCTTTGCGTGCATCACTAACCCGTCTTTGTAAAGAGTCCACCTGCATGGGTTCAGGTTCTGGTTCCCTTGTGATCCTACTCAAAGGTTCCTTAGCTGAGGAGGAGGTAGTAAAAGGTTAGTGCGATTATTTTCGAACCATCTCTCTTGTCTGCGTTCAGCCAGACGAGCATCAATACGGATACAATAGTTAATAAAGTCACCTAACGCAGTGGGAGGGTCGGCACGAGCAAGTTCATCCTTAATCAGTGGAGACAACCCTTTCCGAAAAATAGATTTTTTAGCGGAAGTGTCCCAAGTGGTATCAAGAGCCCATCTCCTGAAATCCAGGGCATATTCGGCTACTGAACGCTTACCTTGGTGCAAAGTTAACATGGCTGCTTCAGCTGTTGCACCTCGATTGGGGTCATCAAACACCTGCCCCATGGCTGAAATAAAAGCATCAAGGTGATTCAAACAATCATCCTCAGTCTCAATCAGAGGGTTTGCCCACATCAAAGCCTTATTGGTAAGCAACATGATTATAGTAAGCACTTTGATCGTTCAGTGGGAAATTGTGAAGCATGTGCAGAGAAAAATAAATTGCATTGATTAATAAATCCCCTGAATTTCTCACGTTCACCGCCAAAATGAAAAGGAGGTAATTTGGGGATCCCAGAACTTGGGGTTATGGCAGAGCCTGGGCTCGTTCCTCTAGAGCCTCAATCCTGGCTCGCAATTCCTGGGTAGTCTGTCCAAACACTTGCAAATTATGATTAGTGAGGTCCTGTAGGCTTGCAAAACGGTTTTTAAAGTCTGTACATCTGAAAGGATTCTATCAGTCACTCCGCAAAGTTCCTTTATGCGGGCCTCCATCTTCCAGATCTTTTAAGGCAGAGGTGCTGGAAGGAGAAGAGGAAAGGAAAAAAAAAAAAACAATAGTGTTTACCTGTGGTAACACTCCAGAGTAAAATTTTAAGGGAATGCGCTCACCTGGAATGGTTGTGAGAAGTCACAACCACTGTCATCACATAAGGTATAAGCGGACATCTGATATCCACAGTCACAGCAGACACGGCTTTCCCAGACCCAGCAGACACTAAACATTGGCTCCTGAATCTTGTCATGTATAGTGTACAGTTCCTATAGCGTCTTGTGCTTGGGTGCGAGGAAAACACAGGAGACATAGGTTGAAATGAAATGACTTGTATTACTTCATACAAGCATGCTGAAAAGTTCACACAGTTTGCAGGAACAGCGACAGGAGACACAGCAGGCCAGAGTAACTTCAAGCACTACAATAAATCTCCAAAGCAGGTTTAGGATCTCTTCTCTGTACCGTAATTCCTCTGCAAACATGGATTCACCAAACAGCAGGTTTCCAGAGTCCAAAAGTGTTCCAAGGTTCCTCAGTAGGGAATAGCTGGAGTACAAGTCCAAGGCTTCCAGGAGTCAGGTCACAGACTGACTGAGGCTTGATTCAGGAGCACTGATTGTTCAGCTGAGGCTGCTTAAGAAGCAAGAGGGAAGAATCAGGGCGGGAACATGAAAACTGGAAACTCCATATTAACTGAGGGCAAGAGCTGCAGAAAGACAGAAAGCAAAATGGCCGACGGAAAACTGAGTTTCAAGGAACATGTCAACAGAGACAAAGAACCTTACAGGATGTCAGACAAATGTACCATCATCCAAAACTTTGAGGACTCCACCAAGATAGTGAGCGGCAATGATGCCATAATTAGCTTCACCACCTTCTCTGTGTACTGAAACGCTATCTGATTACAATCAAAAAAGAATGCATTGCAGGCAGAGCACGATGAGATGGAGCAAGGAGACATATAGGGTGATTACACACAGCCCAGCCTCATCTCATCCCAACGTGGATTGGGTGGCAATGAGAAAGAGGAGGAGGAAGAACAGGAGCTAGTTTCATGTGCTATAGATGGTACTACCTGCACAACTGTCATATGTTTGTTCAGCGTGGATGGCCTGAGGACAGGGATGAGGAGGAGGAGGAGAAGAGCATGGTCATTTGTCCTTTTGGTGAGGACACAGAAGTCTTCCTGTTAGCAGTCTGGCACGCATGGCTGAGTTGGCTGAGTTTATGTTACGCTGCCTTTCCCGTGACCCTCGCATTCTCAAAATTTTGGGTGACAGTCATTACTGGTTGGTGACACTTCTAGACCTATGTTACAAGGAGAACTTTCTATCTCTTATTCCCGATGCGGACAGGCCTACTAAAATGGGGCAGTACCAGAAAGCCCTTGTTGCAGAATTATTAAAATAATTCCCATCTGAAAACGCTGGAGGCAGAGGTCACAGTTCGTTGGGCAACCAAGAAGTATAGATGAGAGAGAGGCAACTCCAATCCAGCAGATGCAATGGAACACTGTCAAAGTTCTGGAAGCTTTTTCTCAGACCCTACCATCACACAGGCCTTGAGGCACGTGGTACTCTCATAAGCAGTGCAAAATTTGGGAAGATGCTGAGGGAGTACCTTGCTGACCATACCAACGTACTCCATGATTCCTTTGTGCCTTATAATTATTGGGTATCCAAGCTGGACATGTGGCATGAACTGGCTCTCTACGCCTTTGAGGTCCTGGCCTGCCCTGCTGCTAGCGTTTTGTCAGAGCGGGTATTTAGTGACACTGGTGGAATTATAACTAATGAGCGCATCCGCCTGTCAACTGAAAATGCTGACAAGGACTGGATTGGGCCAGACTTCTCAACACCACCGAATGATAGCAGCGTAACATAAACTCAAATCCTGTGTCTTTTTTTGGGAGGTCTATTCCCATGCACCTCTTCATACCCACACATGGGTTATACGCTTCCTGATTTTGGTTATTTGCTGTTGTCCTCCTACTTCTCCTCATCCTAATCCTCCACCACCATATCACCAGGGTGACCGTGGTCCATGATGCAACACCCACATAATTTTTTTAAAGGGTGCTTATAACTGATGAGCGAACGCGCTCGCCGCTACTCGTTACTCGCCCCAGTATCAGGGTACTCGTCATACTCGGCGAGCAGAGAGCATTTCCGGGATTATTCGGCGGGAACAGGGGTCTCCACCCAGCATTTTTGGTGGACTTAGAGATCCAATCACTCTGCAGGGAATGTCTGCCAGGCCATGAAACACCGCAGCCATCTTTGTTGTGGTTGTGCAGTGATTGGTTTGGCCGCACAGCATCATCACGAGTATAACAGACCGGACGCCGCCCTGCTTGGCGCATTCAGCTCCAGATTCAGACAGTGTAGGGAGAGCGGTTGCCGAGATAGGGTCAGATTTGGCGATTTTTAGTCAGTGTGGTGTCTACCATCCTAAACTACTCAAATCCTGATAACCCAACAGTCCTTCTAAGGACTAGTTCCGGTGTATATAGGTTCCAGTGTTAGGTAGGCAGGGAAGTGAACGTCGCTCTATACATAACAGTGCAAGGCCTGCAGGCACTGTATGTGTGTATATAGATCATTGCATACAATCAAGAGGGTCCATTCCCTTCCTGACTTCTGTTGCTGCTGCTGCTACCTGTAGGATATTTTGGCCATATATAGCTAGCCCCAGGTGTAATTAGAATAGAGGCCACATATATTTCTGTGTGGTATCTCTGTGCCAGCTCATATCTGTGCGTGCTCAACATGTGGGCAGTGTATGGCAATATTGTTGCGGAGCCATGGGTGTGATTTTACGTAAAAACACCAGTACTTTAAAAAAAAAAGGCACAAATTTGTGTTAGTGGTATCTATGTGCCAGCTCATATCTGTTCATGCTCAACATGTGGCCAGTATACAGAAATATTTTTGCGGAGCCCTGGGTGTGATTTCACGTAAAAACACCAGTACTTTTTAAGAAAAAAAAAAAAAAGGGCACAAATTTGTGTTAGTGGTAACTCAGTGCCAGCTCATATCTGTGCGTGCTCAAAGTGTGGCCAGTGTACGGCAATATTTTTTCTGAGCCATGGGTGTGATTTCACGTAAAAACACCAGTATTATTAAAACAAAAAAAAAAGTGCACAAATTTGTGTTAGGCCGGTTTCACACATCAGTAGCTCCGGTACGTGTAGTGACAGTTTCCTCACGTACCGGAGACACTGACACACGTAGACACATTAAAATGAATGTGTCTCTGCACATGTCAGCGTATTTTCACGAACCATGTGTCCGTGTGCAAAACACAGAGACGTGTCAGTGTTCGTGGGAGCGCACGGACTGCAAAACATGCTATACAAGTGCACACGGAGAACAGTTCACACTGTCCTCCGTGCGCACGGATGGCATGGACAGCTACAGTAAGCGCTGTCCCCTGCCTGTGGTGCTGAAGCTCCCTGTCATTATTCTCGCTGCTCTGCCGGTAACAGTGAGCAGGGAGAATAAAAGAAAAAACCAGACGTGGGGTCCCCCTTAGTTTTGGAGCCAACCCGGCAAAACTATACAGCTGCGCGCTACTATTCTCAGACTGGTAAGGGGCCATAAATATGGGCCCCCTCAGCCTAAAAACAGCAGCCCGCAGCAGCCCAGATGCGCCTATTCTGGGGCTTTGTCGGGTTCTTCCCACTTGCCCTGAAGTGGTGGCCAGTGGGGTTAACCACTTAACCCCCAAGGGTGGTTTGCACGTTAATGACCGGGCCAATTTTTACAATTCTGACCACTGTCTCTTCATGAGGGTATAACTTTAGAACGCTTCAACAGATCTTCACGATTCTGAGAATGTTTTCTCGTGACATATTGTACTTTACGTTAGTGGTAAAATTTATTCGATATAACTTGCAGTTGTTTTTGAAAAAAATGCAAATATGGCAAAAATTTTGAAAATTTAGCAATTTTCAAACTTTGAATTTTTATTCCCTTTAAACAGAGAAATATGTCACACAAAAGAGTTAACAAATAACATTTCCCACATGTCTACTTTACATCAGCACAATTTTGGAACCAAAGTTTTTTTCTTAGGAAATTATAAGGGTTAAAAGTTGACCAGCGATTTCTCATTTTTACAGCAAAATTTACAAAGCCATTTTTTTAAGGACCACCTCACATCACTTTGAGGGGTCTATATGGCAGAAAATACCCAAAAGTGACACCATTCTAAAAACTGCACCCCTCAAGGTACTCAAAACCAAATTCAAGAAGTTTATTAACCCTTCAGGTGCTTCATAGGAGCTGAAGCAACGTGGAAGGAAAGAATGAATATTTAACTTTTTAGTCACAAAAATGATCTTTTACAAACTTTTGTTTTATTTTCACAAGGGTAAAAGGAGAAAATGGACAGATAAAGTTGTTGTGCAATTTCTCCTGAGTACGCCAATACCCCGTTAGTGGGGGAAAACCACTGTTTGGACACACGGCAGAGCTCGTAAGGGAAGGAGCACCGTTTGACTTTTTCAAACCAAAATTGTCTGGAATTGAGATTGGACGCAATGTCGCGTTTGGAGAGCCTCTGATGCGCCTAAACAGTGGAAACCCCCCTCAAGTGACACCATTTTGGAAACTAGACCCCTTATGGAACTTATCTAGATCTGTTGTGAGCACTTTGAACCCCCAAGTGTTTCACAAAAGTTTATAATGCCTGGGTGTGAAGAAAAAAAAAAAAAAAACAATTTTCCACAAAAATGATTTTTTAGTCCCAAATTTTTGATTTTTCTCAAGGAAATTGGACCCCAAAAGTTGTTGTCCAATTTGACCTGAGTACGCTGATACCCCATATGTGGGGGGAGGGAAACTGTTTGGACGCACAGCAGGGCTTGGAAAGGAAGTAATAACGTTTTGGAATGCAGACATTGATGGGGGTCATGTTCCGTTTGCAGTGCCCCAGATGAGTCTAAACAGTGGAAACCCCCCACAAGTGACCCCATTTTGGAAACTAGACCCCCTAAGGAACTTATCTAGATCTGTGGTGAGCACTTTGAACCCCCAAGTGCTTCACACAAGTTTATAACGTAGAGCCGTAAAATTAAAAAATCATATTTTTTCCACAAAAATGATCTTTTCACCCCAATTTTTATTTTCCCAAGGGTAAGAAGACTCCAAAAGTTATTGTGCAATTTGTCCTGAGTACGCTGACACCCCATATGTGGGGTAAACCACTGTTTGGGTGCATGGCAGAGCTTGGAAGGGAAGGAGCGCCATTTGACTTTTTCAACGCAGAATTGGCTGGACGCCATGTTGTGTTTGGAGAGCTCCTGATCTGCCTAAACAGTGGAAACCCCCAACAAATCACACCATTTTGGAAACTAGACCCCTCAATGAACTTTTCTAGATGTGTGGTGAGAACTTTGAACCCCTCAGGTGTTTCACTAAAGTTTATAACGCCCGAGCATGAAAGTAAAAAAATCATATTTTTTCCACAAACATTATATTTTAGTCCCCAACTTTTTATTTTCCCAAGGGTAACAGGAGAAATTGGACCCCAAAAGTTGTTTCTCAATTTGTCCTGAGTACGCTGATACCCAATATGTGGGAGAAAACTACTGTATGCGCACATGTCGGGGTTCGGAAGGGAAGTAGTGACGTTTTGGATTGCAGGCTTTGATGGAATGGTCTGCGGGAGTCATGTCGCATTTGGAGAGCCCCTGATGTGCCTAAACAGTGGAAACCCCCCACAAGTGACCCCATTTTGGAAAATAGACCCCACAAGGAACTTATCTAGATGAGTGGTGAGCACTTTGAACCCCGAAGTGCTTTACAGAAGTTTATATCGTACAGCCGTAAAAATAAAAAATCTTTTTTTTTTTACAAAAATGATTTTTTTCACCCCCAATATTTTATTTTCAAAAGGGTAACAGGAGAAATTGGACCCCAAAAGTTGTTTATAAATTTGTCCTGAGTACGCTGATACCCAATATGTGGGAGAAAACTACTGTATGGGCACACGTCAGGGCTCGGATGGGAAGTAGTGACGTTTTGGATTGCAGACTTTGATGGAATGGTCTGCGGGCGTCATGTCGCATTTGGAGAGCCCATGATGTGCCTAAACAGTGGAAACCCCCCACAAGTGACCCCATTTTGGAAAATAGACCCCACAAGGAACTTATCTAGATGTGTGGTGAGCACTTTGAACCCTGAAGTGCTTCACAGAAGTTTATAACTTACAGCCATAAAAATAAAAAATCTTTTTTTTTTACAAAAATGATTTTTTCGCCCCAATATTTTATTTTCACAAGGGTAACAGGAGAAATTGTTGTTGTTCAATTTGTCCTGAGTACGCTGATACCCCATATGTGGGGGTAAACTACTGTTTGGACGCATGGCAGAGCTCAGAAGTAAAGGAGCACCGTTTGACTTTTTCAACGTAGAATTGGCTGGAATTGAGATCAGACGCCATGTCACATTTGGAGAGCCCCTGTTGCGCCTAAACAGCGGAAACCCCTCAATTCTAACTCCAACCCTAACCAAACACACCCCTAACCTTAGTCCCAACCCTAATCATAACCCTAACCACAAACCTAACCCTAACACACCTCTAACCCTAATCCCAACCCTAACCCTAACTTTAGCCTCAACCCTAACCCTAACCCTAATGGGAAAATGGAAATAAATACATTTTTTTAATTTTATTTTTCCCTAACTAAGGGGGTGATAAAAGGGAGTTTGATTTACTATTTATAATGGGTTATTATGATTTGCAGCTGTCACGCTAAAAGACGCTTTTTATTGCAAAAATTAGTTTTTTGCATCACCAAATTTTGAGAGCTATAATTTTTGCATATTTTGGCCCACAGAGTCATGTGAGGTCTTATTTTTTGTGGTACGAGTTGACGTTTTTATTGCTACCATTTTTGAGCACGTGACATTTGATCGCTTTTTATTTCGATTTTTGGAGGTTAGAATGAACAAAAATCAGCAATTCATATTGTCATGGTCCAGTCCGGAGTTTATGCTCTGCTGTCCTCTCTCAGGACTGGTCATGCTGGGGTTAATTTCCTCGGCCTGGTTCTGGAGCTAGCTGGGCTATTTCAGTCCGTCACAGCTGGCTTACCAGTGTTAGTGATAGCTCAAGCTTCCAGTTTAGAGCCTCTGACCCTTGTACCTTGGTGATCCTCCTGCCTTTGACTTGTTTACTCGTGTATGACCCGGACTGACTCTGACCCTGTCTCTTGGTATCTGCTGCTACGTTCTCTGTCTGTCTTTTTGATTCCCTGGCTTGTACCCCGACCACGTCTCCCGTCTCACGTCCTTGGACCCCGCGCTCATGTTTGGCTATTTGACCCTCTGCTTGGTATACTGACTACGTGTATTGCTGCTCCTTCTGGTACTTCTGCCTCTGTATGGTTTTGACCTATTGGCTTGTTTCTGACCACGGGCTTGCTGAGACCTCTGATACTTCGTTTGACTGATTATTCCTAACTCAGCTTTGGATGTTTTTGCTTCCACCTGGTGGTGGTTTTGGCTGCTGCAGTGCAGGCCTGTCCTGGGAGTGAGCAATCCCTTCTTCCCTCTGTGGCCTACAGGTGGAGCACACACTAGCCTGCCTTGCAGCTGCGTTACATTATCACTAACCATACATTTAAACGGGAGTTTGCAATTTTTTTTTTCTCTGGTCATGGATCCACTGCATAATGTGGCGGATCAAGTGTCCAGTTTGACGCAGATGGTGCAGGAATTTTCTGTGAGACATCAGTCCCTTGTTACGTCTCATACCCACTTGCAGAAAAAACTGACTGAGAATATTAAGACTGTGCAGGGAAACACCTCTCATATTTTTAGTCTACCTGATGACTCTGTAGATGTTGTTTTGCACTCCCCCGAACCCACAGTTAAACTTCCTGACACGTTTTCTGGCAAAAAAGATCAGTATTGCATTTTCAGGGAGAGTTGTAAATTATGGTTTTCTCTTAGACCCCGATCATCTGGGGATGAGACTCAGCGGGTAGGGATTATTATCTCCTTACTTAGGGAAGGTCCCCAATCCTGGGCTTTCTCGCTGCCCCCTACCGATCCTGAACGGAACTCGGTAGATAGGTTCTTTGAGGCCCTAAGACTTATCTATGATGAACCGGACCATGTTAGGGTGGCAGTGGACACCATTTTGGGTCTGGTTCAGGGGAAGCACTCAGCCGAATGGTACAGCTCCGAGTTCCGTCGATGGTCCACTGAGGTATCTTGGAATGACTCTGCACTGAGATGTCTATTTGGGAAAGGACTGTCGGATTGCTTGAAGGACGCTCTGGCTCTCCATCCACCTCCCAGCTCTTTGGAGGAGGCTATGACTCAGGCTATCCGTATGGATCGGAGGCTACGGGAGAGAGGTGTTACACAACGAGGGATTCCGTTGTTCCCTGCTAACCCTGATGTTTTGCTTCCTTCTGAATCTATGGAGGTGGGAGCCACCGACTTCCAGAAGAAAGAGAGGAAACGGCGGCGTGATGGAAAGCTATGTTTTTACTGCGGAGATCCCGGACATTGGAAAAGGGACTGCCCCTCTTGTCCATCCACTAACAAGCGGCTGAGTCTGAGTGATCATCATGGAGGTCACTCAGACTCTCAGGTACCTTTTTCTTCATTTGCAAAGATTCTGTTAAAGGTGGAACTTGGTGTTGAGAACTACTTTGTCCATACTTCGGCTTTTGTAGACTGTGGGTCATCCCTGAACCTGATTGACTCTAAACTGGTGGCCCGCTGTAGATTAGGGACAGTTAGGTTGGAGACTCCCTTAAATATTGTGGCTATTGACTCTACACCTCTCACAAAGGATGGTCTCCATTTCATTTCTCAAGAATTCACCCTCAGGGTGGGGGCCCTGCACCAGGAGCACATGTCATGCTTTGTTTTGGATAACCTCCCTGCTGGCCTGGTGTTAGGGTTTCCTTGGTTGCAACGGCATAACCCGGTTATTGACTGGGGGTCCCGGGATATTGTCAAATGGGGACCTAATTGTTCTAAAAATTGTCTTGCTACTGTGTCTATGTCATCCGTCAGTCTGGAGGGTATTCCGAAATACCTGAAGGACTTTGAGGATGTGTTCTCCGAAAAAGAGGCTGAGGTTCTACCACCACACCGCCCATTCGATTGTGCCATTGATATTGTTTCCGGTGCCAAATTGCCCAAAGCCCCTCTGTACAATCTCTCTATCCCTGAGCGAGCTGCTATGAAGGAGTATATCTCTGAAAGCCTCCGTAAAGGACATATTCGGCCATCTGTCTCTCCCGTGGTGGCGGGGTTCTTTTTTGTTAAAAAAAAAATGGTGGTTTATGCCCGTGCCTCGATTTTCAAGAACTGAATAAGATCACCATAAGAAACACTTATCCTCTCCCACTGATACCTGATTTTACAACCAATTGTCCGGGGCCAGATGGTTTTCTAAGTTGGACCTCAGGGGAACATACAATCTCATCCGTATGCGGGAGGGGGATGAGTGGAAAACTGCGTTTCTCACCTCTGAAGGTCTGTTTGAAAATTTGGTCATGCCGTTCGGCTTGACTAACGTACCAGCGGTATTCCAGAATTTCATTAACCAGGTTTTCTCAGACTTTATTGGATGCTTTTTGGTAGTTTATCTTGATGATATACTCATATATTCTTCTGATAGACAAAGTCACATGGGTCATCTTCGTGCGCTTCTCCAGAGGCTCAGGGAGAACTCTCTCTTTGCCAAACTGGAGAAGTGTTCATTTTGTACTCAAGAATTGTCCTTTCTAGGGGTCATTTTGTCCTCTGAGGGGTTTCGTATGGACCCTAGGAAGGTACAGGCCATTGTGGATTGGGTGCAACCCAGAGATCTCAAGGGTCTTCAGCGATTTTTGGGTTTCGCCAATTACTATAGAAAATTTATCAAGGGGTTTTCTCAAGTGGTCAAACCCCTCACTGATTTCACTCGAAAGGGGGCTGATCTAAAAAACTGGTCAGCTCCAGCTGTGGTGGCGTTTTCTTCATTAAAAATCAGTTTCACGACTGCCCCTGTACTGGTTCAACCTGATTTGTCTAAACCATTTATCATAGAGGTGGACGCCTCTGAGGTGGGAGTGGGGGCTGTGTTGTCCCAGGGGCCCACCACATTAACTAATTTAAGACCCTGTGCCTTCTTTTCAAAAAAAATTTCCTCTGCTGAGAGGAATTATGAAGTGGGTAACCGGGAATTGTTGGCCATTAAATTGGCATTTGAAGAATGGAGGCTTTTTTTCGAGGGGGCGGCTCATCGTATCACTGTCATTACAGATCACAAGAACCTGTCTTACATCGAGTCCGCCAAACGTTTAACTCCGAGACAGGCAAGGTGGTCATTTTTTTTTCCCGATTTCAGTTTTCCAATACTTTCAGACCAGGGTCCAAGAATGTGAAGGCAGATGCCTTGTCTCGCAGCCTAGATCCAGTATCTCCTCCTGAACCTCCTTCCTCCATTCTTCAGCGTGGGGTGGTGGTGGCTGTGGTGTCCTCGAGATTGGAACAGGAGATTCGTGAGTCCCAATCTCTTGCTCCATCGTCCATACCTGAAAATAAGCTCTTTGTACCTGTCCAATATCGATTAAGGGTGCTTCGGGAGTTCCACGACTCTGCTCTGAGTGGGCATCCTGGAATCTCGGCCACTCGTAAAGCCATCACTAGGCTGTTCTGGTGGCCCTCGTTGACGTCTGACATCACTGGGTTTGTGTCTTCCTGTGAAACTTGTGCCCGCGCAAAAGCCTCCCGCAACTGGCCGGCCGGGGAATTGGTGCCACTGCCAATTCCGGATAGACCATGGACTCATCTGTCCATGGATTTTATCACCGATCTTCCTCCCTCTAAAGACAAAACCGTGATGTGGGTAGTTGTTGATAGGTTCAGTAAACAAGCACATTTTGTACCATTAACAGGCCTCCCGAATGCTGAGACTCTATCTAAACTATTCATTGAGCATGTGATCCGGTTGCATGGTGTGCCTGTCAGTGTGGTGTCTGATAGAGGGGTGCAATTCGTGGCAAAATTCTGGAGGGCTTTTTGTAAAAGACTGGGCATTAGTCTGACATTTTCATCGGCCTACCATCCTGAGACCAATGGTCAGACTGAAAGGACCAATCAGTCTTAGGAGCAGATTTTACGGTGTCTTGTCACGTCTAGACAGGATGATTGGTTCTCTGCAATACCTATAGCAGAATTCACTTTCAATAATCGTGTCAATCAGTCCACTGGTACTTCTCCATTTTTCTGCAACTATGGGTTTCACCCTCATTTTGGTGAGTTTTCCCGGCTGGATTCAGGATGCCCAGGGGCTGATTCGGCCTTTCTGCGGTTGGGGAGGTCTGGAGGGAGGTTCAGAGAAACATTGGGGAGGCTCAGGGCAAATATAAATTTTTTTGCAGATAAACAACGCTCTGTGGGGCCAGCCTATCAGGTGGGGATAAGGTATGGTTATCCACCAAAAATATAAAGCTGAGAATTCCCTCGGCTAAGTTGGGTCCCAAGTATATTGGTCCGTATGTAATTTTAGAGGTGATTAATCCTGTGGTCTTTCGCCTGTGCTTGCCTCCGTTGTTGCGGATCCCCAATGTGTTCCATAAGGCGCTTCTGAAGCCGTCGGTGCCTTCCTCTGGTGAGTCTCCCTCACACCTGCCACCTGTTGTGGTAGATGGACAGACCGAGTATGAGGTGGAACAGGTGGTGGATTCTCGTATGCTCCGCCATTCACTTCAGTACTTGGTCCATTGGAAAGGGTACGGTCCTGAGGACCGGTCATGGGTGCCGGCGCGTTCGGTCCATGCTGATCGGTTGGTCTGGGCCTTTCACGCTCGTCATCCAGGGAAGCCTTGGGGTCCGGTGGCCCCCATTGAGGGGGGGTACTGTCATGGTCCAGTCTGGAGTTTATGCTCTGCTGTCCTCTCTCAGGACTGGTTATGCTGGGGTTAATTTCCTCGGCCTCGTTCTGGAGCTAGCTGGGCTATTTCAGTCCGTCACAGCTGGCTTACCAGTGTTAGTGATAGCTCAAGCTTCCAGTTTAGAGCCTCTGACCCTTGTACCTTGGTGATCCTCCTGCCTTTGACTTGTTTACTCGTGTATGACCCGGACTGACTCTGACCCCATCTCTTGGTATCTGCTGCTACATTCTCTGTCTGGCTTTTTGATTCCCTGGCTTGTACCCCGACCACGTCTCCCGTCTCATGTCCTTGGACCCCGCGCTCATGTTTGGCTATTTGACCCTCTGCTTGGTATATTGACTACTTGTATTGCTGCTCCTTCTGGTACTTCTGCCTCTGTACGGTTTTGACCTATTGGCTTGTTTCTGACCACGGGCTTGCTGAGACCTCTGATACTTTGTATGACTGATTATTCCTCACTCAGCTTTGGATGTTTTTGCTGCCACCTGGTGGTGGTTTCGGCTGCTGCATTGCAGGCCTGTCCTGGGAGTGAGTAATCCCTTCTTCCCTCTGTGGCCTACAGGTGGAGCACACACTAGCCTGCCTTGCAGCTGCGTTACACATATGTTATATTTAGGTAGCTGAGAAGTAACATAAACGGCTAAGAGGCTGGAACCTATTGGATTGCAGTATCCTGAACTAACCACACAACTAGAGGTAGCCGTGGAGCGTTCCTATGTTGATCCTAGACGCCTCGTCACAGCCTGAGAGATAACTACACCTAAAGGCAGAAAGATGAAAGCTATCTGCCCCGGAGTAGATCCCCAAAGAAAATAGGAAGCCCCCAAACATGTAATGGCGGTTAGACAAGAAGAAAGCACGGACACAGACAGAAAATAGAATGAGCAAACGCTGGGGCCCAATCTGTCTAGACAGAAAAGTACAGGAAAGAATTCTGACTGCAATCCAAAAAAATCCCCTAAAAAATACCAACACTTCTGATTGCAAAAAACCTGAGATCACACGATCTCCTCCACCTAAATCAAATCTCTGGTGTAACAAAACCAAGCCGCAGCGACTGAAAAAGCAGGAAAAAGCAAATGAACAAATAACAGTGGCTACAGATAAACTGAGAGGAGCACAGGCCCCTGGAGGGGGCACGGCTGACTTCCACATAAGTGCAGAAAACTATGCAAAAAGCAAGCACAAAAAGAGAAACGAAAAATATCTTATCTGAAAGCAGAAGACGCAGGCAAGACTCCAGCAAACTTCCAAATGAACCAGGAACCACAATTGAGACAAGAACAATTGATCACCGGCGACCATCATGGGAGGGAACCTCCCTTATATCAGTCCAGTCAGTGATCCCAGATTGCCATTCCTCGCTGGAAGGTTTAGTACTGTCTGTAACCACCAGAGGGAGCCTCTGCTCAGAAACCATCTCCAGCACATTCACAACATTCATGAATTTCTTTTGGGGGGCGTTTATACCGTTTCACGTGTGGTAAAATTGATAAAGCAGTTTTATTCTTCGGGTAAGTACGATTACGGCGATACCTCATTTATATAATTTTTTATGTTTCGGCGCTTTTATACAATAAAAACAATTTTATATAAAAAATAATTATTTTTGCATCGCTTTATTCTGCGAGCTATAACTTTTTTATTTTTTCGCTGATGATGCTGTGTGCAGCTCTTTTTTTGCGGGACAACATGACGTTTTCAGCGGTGCCATGTTTATTTATATCAGTCTTTTATTACACTTTTTGTTCGGTGGTATGATGATAAAGCATTGATTTTTGCTTTTTTTTTTTTTTAAGGGGTTCACTAAAGGGGTTAACTAGTGGGACAGTTTTATAGGGGGGGTTGTTACGGACGCGGCAAAACCAAATATGTGTACTTTTATTGTTTTGTTTTTTTTATTTACAGGAAGAAATGAATTTATTGGGGAATTTTTTTTTTCCTTTTTTTTGGATTTTTTTTTTACACTTCTGATTTTCATTTTTTTAACTCTTTTTCTTTGTCCCAGGGTGGGACATCATTGTACTTTATCAGATCGCTGGTCTCACAGTGTGCACAGCACTCTGTGAGACCAGCGATCTCACAGACAGTGCTGCAGGCTTCCTCAGCGTCTGCTCTCAGCAGGCACTGAGGAAGCCGCCTCCCTGCAGAACCCGGCGGCCATCTTGGATCCTGGGTCCTGTAGCGAGGAAGGCCTCAGAACAGCGCGATCACATCGCGCTGTTCTGAGTGCCTCAGGGGAGCGCGCAGGGAGCCCCCTCCCTGCGCGATGCTCCACTGTGCCCCCGGTACACCGTGATCATGTTTGATCGCGGTGAGCCAGGGGTTAATGTGCTGGGAGCGGTCTGTGACTGCTCTTGGCACATAGTGCCGGGTGTCAGCTGTGATAAACTGGGAGCGCAGCTGATCGCCTTGGACGTACTATCCCGTCCCTGTGAATTAAGTCCCAGGTCACATGGATGGGATAGTTTGTCCCATGACAGAAAGGGGTTAATAAAGGGTTAATGCCACCTTGGTATTGTAAGGTGACATTAAGCCAGGCTAAGTAATGAATAGGTGTCAATAAGATACCTATTCATTACTAATCCTATAGTAAATAAAGGGTGTGAGACAGTGAAGGGGTGCGTACTGGACGGGGTGTATATCTCACCCAGGTTTCTTAGCTGGGTCGCATAAGGAATATATAGTACGTTCACTCCACTCCCCATCCAGTACAGGCTTGCAGCTCAACCCTGAGTACACACAGCTGCCTAATTAAGCAGCCAGAAATAGGTGGTAGAGTTACACAGACAGAGCTCTCAGTTTGAATCCGGCTTCAGACGCTGCTAGAAGTCTCCTGGAAGTCAAGCGCGGGTAACTACATAACATGTGTTGTTTTGGGCCAGGCTGCTAGAGCCTAGACCACGGTAGTGAGGTAAACTAACTGTGTTTAGCTAGTAGCCTGACAGGCTTAGGATTTTGGTTTATGATTTGGTTTATGTTTGTTTGCTGTGGACTTTCAATAAAACTGGTTGCGGCCAGTTTATACCAGGACTGCTGTCTGTGATTGAACTGTTTCTATGCCACTCCGTCTACCCGAGACGGCGATCCCAGAGCTATATCCCCTGAACAGTCTACAATTGGTGGAGAATGCAGGCAAATGCTCAACCACTGAGCTATACCCCCCCTGCCACCTCTTCTATTTCCTCCACCAGCACCAAACCCTGCTGAGCCCCCTCGTGGTTGTGTCATACCACCCCTAAGTGAACTCTGTACAGGTCTTCTCTGTGCTTCTATTTGTGACGTGACCAACTGAATGTTCATAGGACGACCATCTAGCGGTACACCGTTGTATTGCTTCATTGCCTTCAGTGCATCAGCTTTCCTTTCTAAGAGCACGTCCGCTGTACCTAAACTTCTGCCCGACCTATCGTAGTGAACCGCTGCCTTCTTTAGAGTGCCGAACTCCGCAAACAACTCCTGAATGTCAGCAGCAGAGAAAAAAAAAGGTCTGTCAAAGCAGCCTTAAAGAGACAGTAGCCCTAATAGTGTCTGCAGAGAAAAAAGCTGAAACTACTGTGGTAAAGACTTTGGAGTGTGCATGTCCTGGGTAAAGGCTGCCGTTGCTGGGACAGACAAGTCTGACAGTATGGAGGATCTGCTTAAACATTTGGCGAGAGCTAGTGTGCAACAACAGGAGACTAATCGACTATTAATGGAGCAGGTTGCAGCACTACGCCAGGCTCTCAGCACCTCGTCCCAGAGTGATGACGCAAGGTCACCTGCGTTATCCACGGTAAAGAAGGCGGTAAAACAGACTCTGCAAAAGATGACGCCTCATGATGATGTGGAGGCTTATTTAGCCATATTTGAAAGACTGGCAGAGAAGGAGAATCTGCCACCATCCGAATGGGCCATGGTGGTCGCACCCTATCTGACCGGGGAACCCCAAAAGGCCTATTTTGACCTTAGCAAGCAGGATAGCAAAGACTATGCCAAGCTAAAAATGGAGATTCTTGCCCGCCTGGGTGTTACGGTTGCAGTCCGTGACAGGAGAGTCCATAACTGGAGATACAGTGGATACAAGCCTGCTCGCTCACAGATGTATGACCTGATCTATCTGGTAAAGAAGCGGCTGGTAGTAGCAAGGCGGAATGGGAGCAGGTGCTGGAGTATCTGTACAGCCGGGACTGCAAGCTGCAGCGGGACGCGCTGCACCAGATCTCCGCCTGGAAAAGCAGGTATGGGAACAGCATGCCCCTGGCTGTAGAGTGCACCGCTGATCTAGTGCTGTGTAAAATCCTTGATGTTAGTGGTGGGATGGGAGAAAAAGAGTTGGAGCTACTTTATGGATTGGCTCTTGTCAGATTTGTAAATATAATCACAGAACCAAAACAGAAATCCTTTTCAATTCCCTTAAGGCGCCTGGCTAATGAGCTAAATATTCCAGAATGGGTGGTAAACCTTCGTCACAGTGCAACTCATGGAAAGTTGCCCAAACTGAGTCGGTCAGCAAAAATTAGGACTTTCAACCCCGGGGATCGAGTCCTAATCCTAATTCCCATGGTGGAAAGTAAGTTTTTGGCCAAGTGGCATGGCCCATACGAGATAGTACAGAAAATGAGCAAAGTCACCTACAAAGTACACCAACCCGGGAGACGGAAGCCCTACCGGGTCTATCATATCAACTTGATCAAGCCCTGGAGGGACAGAGAGTCATTATTGGCCTCAGGTGAAGTAGAGAAAGGGCTAAAACCACCTCTACCTCCTGTGACAATTGGTGAGACATTGTCCGTACACCAAAAACAGGAAGTACGGGAGTTTCTGCAGAAAAATCAGCAGAGGTTTTCAGACTTGCCCGGACGGACTTCTCTCGTGAAACACCATATCGAGACCGAGCCCGGTACTAAGGTCAAGCTGAAGCCGTACAGGATACCGGAAGCCCGCAGAGAGATAGTCTTTACGGAGATCAAACGGATGCTAGACCTCGGGGTCATTGAGGAGGCCCAAAGCGAGTGGTGTAGCCCGATTGTCCTGATCCCAAAACCTAATGGAACATGGAGGTTTTGTAATGATTTTAGAAAGTTGAACGACATGTCAAAGTTTGACGCATACCCGATGCCACGGGTAGACGAGCTAATCAAGAGGTTAGGATGTGCCCGTTATATTACAACCCTCGATCTGACAAAAGGGTACTGGCAGATACCCCTGTCTGACGAGGCAAAACAAAAAACGGCCTTTGCAACCCCTGAAGGCTTGTTTCAGTATCTTGTGATGCCATTCGGGTTGCATGGAGCCCCGGCTACCTTTCAGAGGCTTATGGACCTGATCCTGCGCCCGCATCAAGCCAATGCAGCTGCCTACCTGGATGATGTGGTAATTTTCAGTTCCGATTGGGAGAGCCACCTCGCTAAGGTACAAGCCATCTTGGACTCGATAGGCGGAGCTGGGCTGAAATAAACCCAGAGAAATGTGCAATTGGCCTAGAAGAGGCCAAATACCTGGGCTACGTCATTGGCAGGGGGCTGATTAAGCCACAAATCGATAAGGTAGAGGCGATTCAGAACTGGCCTACACCCCTCACAAAACGACAGGTCAAAGCATTTCTGGGCATCACTGGGTACTATCGCAGATTTGTACAAAATTATGCCTCCATTGCTGCCCCGTTGACCGACCTGACAAAAGGTGAGAAGTCAAAAATGGTAGAATGGAATCCAGAGGCAGAAAAAGCATTTCAGTCTTTGAAAATGGCTTTATGTCAAAGACCAGTTCTGGTCACCCCTAATTTCAGGGACGAGTTTCTTGTTCAAACTGATGCCTCTAATGTGGGGTTAGGGGCGGTGTTGTCGCAGGTCGTGAAGGGTGAGGAGCACCCGGTCATGTATCTAAGTTGAAAACTGACACCGGCTGAACAAAATTATGCCATTCTGGAGTGAGAGTGCCTCGCAATCAAATGGGCGCTGGACTCGCTGCATTAATACCTCTTGGGCAGGAAATTTAAATTGCAGTCAGACCATGCTCCTCTGGCATGGATGAAGCAGAACAAGGAAAGGAATGCCAGGGTGACAAGTGGTTCCTTTCGCTTCAAGAATTCAATTTCTCGGTAGAGCATAGACCTGGGAAGTTACAGGGTATTGCCGATGCCTTGTCCAGAGTTCACTGTCTCTTTGGAGTTGTTGACCAGCCCTCCGGTCTGGAGAAGAGGGGGGGATATGTGAGACAGTGAAGGGGTGCGTACTGGACGTTGTGTATATCTCGCCCAGGTTTCTTAGCTGGGTCGCATAAGGAATATATAGTACGTTCACTCCACTTCCCATCCAGTACAGGCTTGCAGCTCAACCCTGAGTACACACAGCTGCCTAATTAAGCAGCCAGAAATAGGTGGTAGAGTTACACAGACAGAGCTCTCAGTTTGAATCCGGCTTCAGACGCTGCTAGAAGTCTCCTGGAAGTCAAGCGCGGGTAACTACATAACATGTGTTGTTTTGGGCCAGGCTACTAGAGCCTAGACCACGGTAGTGAGGTAAACTAACTGTGTTTAGCTAGTAGCCTGACAGGCTTAGGATTTTAGTTTATGATTTGGTTTATGTTTGTTTGCTGTGGACTTTCAATAAAACTGGTTGCGGCCAGTTTATACCAGGACTGCTGTCTGTGATTGAACTGTTTCTATGCCACTCCGTCTACCCGAGACGGTGATCCCAGAGCTATATCCCCTGAACAGTCTACAAGGGTTAAATAAACACACACACAATAAGAATAAAGTATTTTAATTAATGAATACACTACACAGTTTTTAAATTTTTATTATACTGCCATTCCTTTATCGATGACCTCGATCTCCTGTAAAAAATATAAAATAAAAAAGCAACAGTGTCCCATACCTGTCCGGCGATCAGTCAAGTCCCACGGCGAAAATCCATCTCTGGGGTTAATCAGTTTACAGCCGGAGCTCTGCTAATGCAGCCGCTCCGACTGTAAACTACTGGGGAATGACTGGGAAGCAGCGAGCAGAGAGTCAGTGACTGGGGCTGATGCTATTACTCACCCTGATCCTTCTTCCTCCTACCATGCCGAGTGCCCTGAGACCCCAGATCCCACACTTGGACACTCCAAAGAGCTGTTCAGTTTTCCATTTGGAGATTCATGCTTCTCGGCCGCTCCACTTGAAGTGGGGAAAGATGATATTCCATGTAGCGATGCACAAATCTTTGAGCAGCCACGGTCACTAGAGGTGGACGATGATGAGACACAATTGCCGGAAAGTCAGGAGGAGGAGCATGGTGCAGATGTGGAAGACGAGGTGGTGGATGACATAGTGACTGACCCAACCTGGCAGGAGGACATGCAGAGCGAGGACAGCAGCACACATGGGGAAGGAAGCATATCACCCCAACAGGCAAGAAGAAGCAGTGTGTTGGCCTTAAACATCTGTTCCCCGTAACACCAACAGGACGAAAGTTGCCATTCCATCTGTTAGAACTTCCCGAGTCTGGTTATTTTTTAAAGACTCTGCTGAGAACCACAAACAGGCCATTTGCAGCACTTGCCATGCCCGCATCAGGAGGCGCCTGACCACCACCAGCATGATTAGGCACATGGCAGCAAAGCACCTCACTTTGTGGACCGAACCCCAGGCTCCAGGAACACTGTCTGCAGGTGACAACACTGCTTCTACCACTGTTTTGCATAAAAGCCAATCCCCAGTTCAGCGTTCTTGTGAAGATGGCTCGAGCCATGCACCTGTTGTTGCCCACAGTCAACCAGCACCATCATCAAGCCCGTCCACGTCCTTGTCTCAGTGCAGCCTTCAGTTGTCTATACCCCAGTCATTGGAATGCAAGTGGAAATACCCAGCCAATGACCCACAGGCCACAGTACTTAATTCGCACATTGCTTGCGCTCGAAATGTTGCCTTTTCGGCTCTTTGAGACGGAAGCTTTCCGCAACCTGATGGCGATGGCCGTCCCAAGGTACTCGGTCCCCAGTCGCCAATATTTCTCCCGTTGTGCCGTACCGGCATTACACCAGCACGTGTCCCACAACATTACCCGTGCCATCAACAATGCTGTTACTGGGAAAGTTCACCTAACCACGGAAACGTGGACAAGTGCCTGTGGGCAGGGATGGTACATCTCACTGACGGCACACTGGGTTAACATAGTGGAAGCCAGGACCCAGTCGGACCTTGGGATTGAACACATCCTCCCCACGCCAAGGATTGTGGGCCCTACGTCAATCAGGGTTGCCCCCACAGTCTACAGCTCCTGCTCCTCCTCCTCTTCTTCAGCTTCCATCTCTGAAATGAACACATCAGTCAGAAGCTGGAAGCACTGCAGCACTGCCTCAGCCAAGCATCAACAGGCAGTGCTGAAGCTAATCTGCATAGGTAACAAACCGCATAATGCAGAAGAGTTGTGGACAGCGCTGAAGGAGAAGTCAAATATTTGGCTGACTCGGCTGAACCTACAACCAGGCATGGTCGTGTGTGACAATGGCCGGAACCTGGTGGCGGCCCTGAGGCAAGGTCAGCTCACACACTTACCTTGCCTGGCCTATATGCTTAACCTCATGGTTCAACGTTTTATCAAAAGCTACCCGGAGCTGCAGGATCTGCTATTGAAAGTACGCCGTATGTCTGCCCATTTTCTTCAGCGACAGCTTCAGCCACCCTTGATGTGCTTCAGCAGCGTTTGCAGCTGCCGGCTCACCGACTGGTGTGTGATGTCCCCACGAGTGGGAACTCTACACTGCATATGTTGCTAAGGATTTGTGAGCAGAAGAGGGCAGTTGTTGAATACCAGCTTCAACAAGGCCGTCGATATTTAGGTCAGACTCCACATATAAGACCTCAGGAGTGGACATGGACGTCAGACATATGTA
The DNA here is from genome assembly GCA_033576555.1 of Oophaga sylvatica. Taxonomy (NCBI): domain Eukaryota; kingdom Metazoa; phylum Chordata; class Amphibia; order Anura; family Dendrobatidae; genus Oophaga; species Oophaga sylvatica. The sequence goes on from JARQOD010000001.1 coordinate 504,334,768, forward strand.
CCATCCCGCAGAACTTTGAGGAGTGCACCAAGATGGTGAGCGGCGATGATGCCATAATTAGCATCACCATCCCGCTTCTCGCATTCTGAAAAACTCTCTGCTCACAATAAAAGAGGATGCATTGCAGGAAGAGCACAAGGACATTGAGCCAGGAAACATACCGGGTGATTACACTCAGTCCAGTGTCATGTCGTTGCACGGTGGATTGGTAGAGAATGAAGAGGAGGAGGAGCAGGAAGAACTTTCATGCGCTGTAGACGGTACTGCAAGCACAGCTGTCTTACCGTCTGTTCACCGGGGATGGCCTGAGGAGTATGAGAATGTGGAGGAGGAGGAGGACACCATAGTCAGTCGTACTGTTGGCGAGGACATGGAAGGCATGCCTGTTAGTAGTCTGGCACGCATGGCTGACTTTATGTTTCGCTGCGTTTCCTGTGACCCTCGCATTAGAACAATTTTGGTGACACTCATTACTGGTTGGTGACACTTTTAGACGAACGCTACAAGGAAAATTTTCAAGCTCTTATTCCAGAGTCAGACAGGGCTCTAAAAATGGTGCATTACCATAGGGCCCTTGTATCGGAATTAGTGAAAAAATTCCCATGTGAGAACGCTGGCAGCAGACATCAGAGTTTGTTGTACAGCTAAGGAGTCCAAACGAGAGAGGCAGAAGTACAATCCAGGTCAGGCAGGGGAACAATGGCAAAGTCCTGGGAAAATTTTCTCAGACCCTCCCATCGTGCCGCCACAGAGGCAAGTGGTGCTGTCACAAGAAGTTCAATATTTGGAAAGATGGTGAAGGAGTACCTTGCAGATCATACAAATGTCCTCCGGGTTTCCTCTGTGCCTTTTAATTATTGGGTATCCAAGCTGGACATGTGGCATGAACTGGCTCTCTATGCCTTGGAGGTCCTGATCTGCCCTGCTGCTAGCGTTCTGTCAGAGCGGGTTTTTAGTGCTGCTGGGGGAATTATAACAGATAAGCGCATCCACATGTCAACTGACAATGCTGACAGGCTGACTCTGATCAAAATGAATAAGGGCTGGATTGGCCAAGACTTCTGTACACCTCCAAATGAAAACACCGAAATAGAACCTTAAATGAATTCTCTTTTTTGGAGAGGTGTATTTGGATCGCCCGCCAGGGCAGTGGGATGCTCGGTACCGGGCTGGTGTATTGAAGGGATGTTTCACAGCGGCAGTGACCCGGTCCATGGCCCTGGGCGTCCAATAAAAGGGGAATATTTACAGGGGATGTTAGAGTTTGTAGTAAGGTATTCGTGACGCCACTTGTGGTATCTGGTCAGAGGTGACCAGCGCTGCAGTACAGATCCTCTGAGACTGATGGTGTGATGCAGCAGAGTTGGAATAGCTTCCCACAAGTGAAGCTTGTGGTCTCAGGGCAAGATGATGTGGTACTATTAGAGTAATAGTGCTGAGAGATGTAGCTGAGTGTAGAAGGTGACGCAGGAAGAAACTGAGAAACAATCAGCGAGTTGCAGTCTCCAAAGCTTTACTTACAGTTTTGCAGGCAAAGTATCCAGGGCATTGAGTACAGGTAGTGCTGGAGTAGGTCAGCCTGAAAGCAATTTGGAATCCCCTTATCTCAGGTGGGATGTGAGGTGTCCTTTCTAGCGCTGTTCTCTGAGACACTGGCTGCTATAAGCTCTGTCCAAGTTCCTTTCTCTCTCTGTCTCTTGTTTAAGTAGAATTTCACTCTCATAACAGGCAGCTGTAACCTGTTTCAGGAATCACTCTCTATGGCTCACATGTGCTGCTGCTTTGTAGAAGGGTCTTAATTGGGACAGAGGACCTGCTGTCCTCTGCCCTCCGGATTCTGCTGCTGGGATTTTACTTCACCTTCTCAGCCTCGGACTCCAGGGATCCGGTTTCTGGCGCTCAGACCTGGGGGTGAGCTCTCTATAGCCCCTCTGTCCCCAGCTTGTCTCTCCACGTCTGTCCTCCCTCGTCCCTCCAGACAGACTCCTAACTCCTCCCACAGCCATAATATTCTTGAGAAGCTCTCCTGAAAATCAGGTGTTAGAGCTCCTCCTTCTGATCTGGAGTAAGAAAAGGTGTTGCATGCTGTGTTACCTGTTAAGAGCTCCTTCCTTGCTTTCAGGCATGACATCACTCTCCCCTGGAGGGAGGCCATGTCACTGTGGCAACCAAACTCCTGGGGTGCCACATATTCTCAGGCACTTCTTCACAAGTACACATGGGTATCCACTTCCTGAGTTGGTCTGTTTGCTGTTAGCCTCCTCCTTATTAATATCTACAACCAGTAGAACAACAGGCGGAAGGGATTCTCTATGTTATTTCCAGAATACATAGTAGCAGCTACTTTTAACATTACTTACCTATAAATACTGGTCAAAAAGATTGTCATGATTATAGATAGTAGTCTATAGGTTAATCTTCAGTTTTTCAAGAACGGCTGAATATAGATATGATTGCTGTTAATAGTGTAGTGTGAATATACAAATGGCTCTTTAGAATCCAATTCAAATATACAGAATGCATTCAGACAATTACATAGCTGCATTTCTGGTAAAATATTTAAGCTTCCATATGTTTGCGCTTTGTGATTGTAAAACTTTATGGTTTACTTAACCTCTGTCTGTGGTGGTTTTACCTAAATCCTTGCGGCTTTTACATTCTAAGGGTTTATAGCCCCTCATCTGACGACTACATGATATTTCAGTTTTATCCAACCTTGAAAGCTGGCTACTTGAAGGGTTGGGTGAAAATTGAGTTACTACATAGTGTTAATCACTATATAAGACCAGAGAAACATGACAAAGACAGATGCAAAAACTGGGGTACCTGTACATGTACAGTGTGTTCATACCTGCATAATTGGGGACGCCCATGCAGTGTATTGAATCTCCCAGGGGTTCTCTGTCTTGGTGTTGCTTCTCTGATATTCCAGACGGATGATGTTTAAAAGCCTCTCGGTGATGATGTAAGTATACTGTATGTAGTTAATCTTTATATCTACTTACTCATAATATTTATTTAATTCCTATATGTACTTTACCTTTCTATATTAAAATATACAAAACTGTACGCACTCATACTATTCAATCATACTATTCCTTTAATTTTGTACTTTGAAATAAAAAAGCGTTATATTTCCAGTATTAGCCATCTTTAAAGCCGTATCGGAACCATACTGTTAAAATCTTGGCAAATAAAATAGCCAAATTATCCATTAAATAATTAGGCAAAGAGAAAACAATCATACCATTAAAAAATACAAAAAGTTGATTGTCCTTTAATATAGTGCATCCTGCTCACAACATATTTTTGGGATTCTATTACCATTTGAAAAATAAAAAAGGGTTTAACAGCTTGAGGTTTCATGGTACACTCCTTTTTTTCTTTTAACTAACTGTCTCCTGTTGTGAATGTTCTGGATTCTAAGTTGGGGCTCCCTCTGGTGGCTGTTGATATTAATGAAGCCGCCTTGACTGACAGAGGCCCTTCAGCTGAGGATCCAGCTATGGACGATTGGCAATCTGGGAGTGATGACTGGGGAGATTTAACTTTCTCATGATCCTTGCCAGTGATTAGTTGTCTCTTCCAGGTAGCTACTCAGCAGCCACTGAAATAACAGGGACTGAACAAATGAACAGAGATAACTGAGGAACAGAGACCAGCGCAGGCCCCCAGCAGGGGGACCGGGCTGACCTCACTCAGAAGGCAGAAAAACAAAAGAAAACAAAACCACAGAAACAAGCAAAAATAGCTTATCTGAAAGTAGCAGGAGACCGCAGCAAGCTGACTTCCAAACTGGACCAGGAAGAGACAACTAATCACCGGCGAGGATCATTGGAAAGTTACTCCCTTAAATCTTCCCAGTCATCACTCCCAGATCATCTGCAGCTGGATCCTCAGCTGAAGGGCCTCTGTCAGTCAAGGCGGCTTCATTATTATTAACAGCCACCAGAGGGAGCCCCAACTCAGAATCCACAACATTCACAACAGTCTCCTGTCTCCAATCACGTCATTCAGACTGCATTATTGGTTATTCTCAAAAGCTTAAATGAAAACATACACGATTTTGTGTCACATTAGTAAACTTTATAGTCTTGTAAGGATTTAAAGTAATCTGTTTCACTCGGTTTTGGACTAATTGGTGAGAATTTTATCAGTCACACTCTGAAGTGTTATCAAGTTTTGTTGGAAGAGATGGTGATTCTTTCCTTTTTTTTTTCTTGCAGTCTGTTTTTCTTTACTATGTGTGATTTTCTATGTGACTTTTTATTTTTTTTAATACTTCAAGTGTTTCTGTTCAGAAAAACAAACACTTTGCATGGAGGCGTAATTAATTTTGTGGGTGTGCAAATGCTATTTACTTTGATACTATATGTATAAAATCTTGCACCGAAGCCCCATTATCCATCATTTGGATACATTAACTTAGTCTTTTTATGTCTATCATTGGCGACTTCTGGATGTACAAAATTAATATTGTGAAGTGGATTTTCATTGACTTATCCAGTATGTGGGTTCCAAGGTGTAACTGGGTACAGATGGCTATGCAGCAGGGCAAACATTACTGCAAATGTTTAAAAAAAGGAGTACAGGAGTACAAAAGGAATATGGTGACGTGGATTTAACGGGGCCCATCCAGTATGTGGGTTCCATGCGTAATGGGGTGCATATGACTTTGCAGCAGGGCAGACATTGCTGTCAATGTATAAAACAAAGAGTACGTGAGTACAAAAGGAATATGGTGATGTGGATTTAACGGGGCCCATCCAGTATGTGGGTTCCAAGGTGTAATGGGCTGCATATGGCTATGCAGCAGGGCAGACATTGCTGGAAACGTTTAAAAAAAGGAGTACAGGAGTACAAAAGGAATATGGTGATGTGGATTTTACGGGGCCCATCCAGTTTGTGGGTTCCAAGGTGTAATGGGGTGCATATGACTAGGCAGCAGGGCTGGCCTTGCTGCCAATGTGTCAAAAAAAAGAGTACGGGAGTACAAAATGAATATGGTGACGTGGATTTTACGGGGCCCATCCACTATGTGGCTTCAAAGGATTATTGGGGTGCATATGACTTGGTAGCAGGGCAGGCCTTGCATTAAGTGCAACATTTTTCATGGAAGCCCTCCTGGACCTCTTGTGAAAGGGGTATTGGGGTGCGTCGTAATTCTTGGCAGCCCATCCACTCACAGCATAGGCTACAACAGATTAGGGGACACACTGTTTAAGAAAATTAATGCTGCCTGATGCACCAATAAAAATAGGCTCTGTGACTTTAAGAGTCCCTCCTTCATAAATGAAGCAAGATGTGTCTGCTTATGTGTCACACACCACATGGCCAGCTAGGCTTGTTAAATGTTACAATGACATTTCCCAGTGAATGCATTTTGTTTGGTTGAAATCAATATTAAAGTATCAAAAACGCTTCTAAAACACTGTGTCGGAACATATCCCAAGTGGTGGAGGAACATTTTGGTTTGTGGTTAATTATTTTGCCTTATATACAAGTCATTAACATTGAAAGGATGTGCCTTCACATATTTCACTGCAACATCAGTTTCGGCTTCGTTTTGGTATGTTTTTCGGTGCATCGGAAGCAAAGGCATGAAAATTTGACAACATTGTTTACAGCTGTGAACTAGGAGTCAGGAATGCATAAAGGGGCGATCCCATGATGTCCCTGTGTCATTTCAGCAGTGTTTCCATCATTTGCTGATGTTTTTAGACTTTTAAAGGACCCACGGGCGGGGGTATCGTGGCAAAAATACTTGAGTCTCCCATAGAGTTACATTGGGCTCGTTGCTCTGTCCGAGTACCCGAGTATTCCAATCTGCTCGACCCGAACAACGAGCACCCGAGCATTTTAGTGCTCGCTCATCACTAGTGATTATGATGCCCATATAAAAAATTTGTTATACAGTAGGTTCATGTATACCCCCCAGTAGTAAATGTTTGTCAGCCCATACACTTAGTGCATGGGCATTATTAGTATAGGAGACCAGCTCCTTTCTAATGGGAACATTTTCTTATGAGGCCCTCCTTCACGTCTCTTCCAAGGGGCATTGGACTGCCTCCAAATTTTGGACAGCCCTACCACTTACTGCATATGCAATAACAGTATAGGAGACCCCCTGTTTAATTATGGGATCAACAAAGCATAGTCAGCTGTTTGCTCTCTAAGAATAATGAGGACGAACTGCTGGTCCTTTAAGAATATTAATGCCGCCTGATGGCCCTATAAAAATAGGCTTTGTGACTTTCAGAGCTCCTTCATAAATGAAACAGGATGTGCCAGATGTGTCACACACCACATGGCCAGATAAGGTGATAAAATGTTAAAATGACATTTCCCAGTGAAAAATATTTAGAATTGAGAGTCCTCAGTGGTTGATACCTTTTAATGGCTAACTGAAAAGATGGTAACAAATTGCAAGCTTTCGAGACTACTCAGGTCTCTTCATCAGGCAAAGACTAATACAAAATCTGAAGAATCACATATTTATACACAACACAGCACAGAAAAAATGCAATTGATGAGACAAGTGACGTGAAGCAGAACTGTCATTATGGGAGAGGGATGAACAGTTGTGGCAATAAATATTGGACTAGTTCATAGATAAGGAGTGTGAAAGTTTTATTGCCCTCTGATTGGGGTCTGGTAATGTTTTGTGATGTTCTCACAGGGTCTTTGAAGCAAATTCCTTAATTGATGTAATAGGCCATAAATCCATGTGATAGGTTCATTCCAGCATTGAGAGTGTCAAAGGTCACCATCAATTTGTATTCGCAACCTTTCCTGTGTCTCTGAGATGTGAAATCAGCTTTCAGTACAAGTAATTTCATGTCCAACATGCTATGACCGGGGATGCAAAAGTGTTTGGCCACTGGTATATCCATTCTTTTTTCTCTTATTGTGTGGCGATGGGAATACAAGATCCCAGGTACTTTCAGCTGCATCACATCTAATGTGGTGTACCTAATTATTTGTACTAAATGTCCAACTGGGGGTCTGTCTTTGGGAGAGACAGGGCAAAAATTAAGAACAAGGATGAATTCCCATCGCCACACAATAAGAGAAAAAGAATGGATTTACCAGTGGCCAAACACTTTTGCATCCCCGGTCATAGCATGTTGGACATGAAATTACTTGTACTGAAAGCTGATTTCACATCTCAGAGACACAGGAGAGTTTGTGAATACAAATTGATGGTGACCTTTGACACTCTCAATGCTGGAATGAACCTATCACATGGATTTATGGCCTATTACATCAATTAAGGAATTTGCTTCAAAGACCCTGTGAGAACATCACAAAACATTACCAGACCCCAATCAGAGGGCAATAAAACTTTCACACTCCTTATCTATGAACTAGTCCAATATTTATTGCCACAACTGTTCATCCCTCTCCCATAATGACAGTTCTGCTTCACGTCACTTGTCTCATCTATTGCATTTTTTCTGTGCTGTGTTGTGTATAAATTTTTGATTCTTCAGATTTTGTATTAGTTTAGCCTGATGAAGAGACCTGAGTAGTCTCGAAAGCTTGCAATTTGTTACCATCTTTTCAGTTAGCCATTAAAAGGTATCAACCACTGAGGACTCTCAATTCTAAATATTTTTCTATCTACTGGATAACACGGTACTAAGATATACATCTTTACTATTTCCCAGTGAATGCATTTGTTTTGGTTGAAAGCAAAGCTAAAGTTGAAAAATTCTATGTGTAAACATAGTCCAAGGTGTGAAGGAGTATTTTTGTTTTTGGTATTTATTTTGCCTTATATACAAGTCATTACCATGGAAAGGATGTTCCTTAACATATTTCCCAGGAAAATCCATTTTGGTATCGTTTTTGTATGTTTTATTGTGAGTCTGTAAAAGTGGCGTAACACTCTGACAACATTGTTCACAGCAGTGACCTGGGAGTCAGAAATACTTCCAGGGGTCTTCCCCATGATATTACCATGTCATTTGAGCACTGTTCCCATCGATTTCAGCAATTTCTAGTTCATCTGCAGACCGCCGGGGGGGCCAGAGGAAAAATGCTTGAATTTCCCATAGACTTACATTGTGCTCGTTGCTCGAGCATCGAGCACCTGAGCATTTTAGTGCTCGCCCATCACTAATGATTATCCCTTTAAGGCCAGTGTTACACTTGCATGTGTGAAGCGAGAAACTAGCGCGAGTCTCTTGCATCAACCACCGGCACGAGCGCCAGCAAACGGACCGGAGTGTGCGGCTGCATAGAAATACATGTTTCTCGCATCATGCCATAGAAAATATTAATAAATAACATTTCCCACATGCCTGCTTTACATCTGCACCATTTGTAAAATGTTATTTTGTTAAGACTTTTAGGAGGTTTAAAAATGTATCAGTAATTTTTCATTTTTTCATGGAAATTTACAAAATTATTTTTTTAGGGACCTATCCAGGTTAGAAGTTACTTTGGGTGTCCTCTATATTGGAAAGCTTCCAAAAGTGAGATCATTTTAAAACCCTCAACATTTTGAAAACTGCTGTCAGGTAGTTTATTAACCCTTCAGGTGATTTTCAGGAATTAATGCAAAGTGACATAAAAGGAATGAAAAAGTTCATTTTTACCACTAAAATGTTGGTAACTTCTGAACAGGTCACTACAGCCGGAAGACTCCAAGGCCGCTATTTGGCCGCGAATTGCCTTGGCAAATATCAGGACCACACAATCATGATCGCAGGGTGCCGATGGGGATAAAGAGGAAGCCCTCACAATCTGTTAACCATTTATATGATGTAGTCAATATTGACAGCAGCATCGAAGGGGTTAAACTACCATAGTCGGTGCCGACACTGATGGTATCTGTTGCAGCAAGTTGCGATCTATAGAGTACAGCTGACAGCTGCTGGATTGTCACCTGTATGGGGATGCCATTCTCTTATATCTCAGGTCAGTAAAAAGATGCATCGGCGGTTTTTAAGAGGTTAATTATAATGCTCACTTAAAAAGATAGTCCATTTGTTGCAATTATTTTATTTATAATTGTACATACTGTATGCTTCAAAAAAAATAGTTGAAGCACTTGAAGATTAATGTGTCTCATGTTTCTTTGGCCCCCCTGGTCTACAAAAATACTGTCCTGGGGACTGGGGGATGAATAATCCTTTTTATGTCAGTCAGCAGCCCGTTTTATCAGCAGGCAAGAGGCAATATATTACTGCTATATAAAATACCAATCAGTTTTATATTTTAGCCACTAGAGGTCAAAGTGACAAAGTAAATGGAGCTTTCATTCCCGTCACCACCAACTTCTATTTATTTCATTCTTATTATTTTATCCGGTGTCCAAGAGCCGTGACTTCATATTTTTGTCTCCATTTACCTGTCATTTTTAACTTAATTTACCATTAAATACATTGGAAAACTGAAAAAAAATATGTGGGATAAAATAAAATAAATAAGAATAAACAAAACAACAACAGCATTTCTGTCATTTTTACTTGGTTTATTTTTTTATTATACTAGCTTGGCCCATGCAAAATTTTCTCACATTGGTTGTCGGGGGCGCAGGCAATTTAAAAAAAAAACCAAGCTGGTAAAATGAAAAAGTGTATCTCATGAGATGATGAACACAGACAGGTATTTATATATGTAGCTTGGTAATACAATAAATTGGTTTGATAAGTAGAGGCCAAAAAATGTCTTCCGGTTAAGGTGCCACCTGCAGGTCATTGTGTCTTTCTGCAGGTTTATGAAAATGAATGTTTAAACTGTATTTAGTGATAAAATTGTGAATGTGTGGATTGTTTGGCTCTTTTCTTGCTGAAGGGAGTAAGTTTACCTTTCAAATGGTGTATCATTTGTGTGTGTGGGGCGAAGTAATCAGCGAAAAAGCAGTGCATGTTTACAAATGTGTTTGCATATGTGACTCACCTGCAGTGAAGTGTGCAATCCTCCAATTTGGCTAAAATAGGCTGAGCAAGCAGTTCGGCAAGCTGGAAAGACCCCAAGGCAAATGTTTGGATTTGTTTGTGATGTCTGTAAGCAGCTTTGTGGTAGTGTGCTGCCACCTGCAGATCATTTGACCTTTCAAATGCTGTATCATTTGTTTGTGTGGGTGGAGTATGAATGGAGAAAGTGTGCAATTCAATAGGCAGTGCATGTCTACACACATGTTTGCATATGTGCCTCACCTGCAGTGAAGTGTGCAATCCTCCAATTTGGCTAAAATAGGCTGAGCAAGCAGTTCTGCAAGCTGGAAAGCCCCCAAGGCAAATGTTTGGATTTGTTTGTGATGTCTGTAAGCAGCTTTGTGGTATTGTGCTTTGTGGTACAGTGGTGCCACCTGTAGGTCATTTTTCCTTACTGCAGGTTTATGAAAATTATTGTTTAAACTGTATTTTGTGATCAAATCATGGATGTGTGGTTTGTTTGGCTATTTTCTTGCTGAAGGGGGCAAGTTTAACTTTCAAATGGTGTATCAATTGTGTGTGTGGGTGCAGTATGAACGGAGATACAAAGTAATCACCGAAAAACATTGTTTAGAAATAATAGAATAGATTTGCCCTGTGATAGAAATCACACATTGATCTATTCTCCAGGAGTGATACAAACATTGATATCATCTTTTGTTTTTCTACTTTTAGAAAACAAATGTATTTATTTTTAAGCTGTTTTTGTGCTGCTATATTATGAGAGCGATACTTATTTTATTTATTGGTTGATGGATCTATGTGCGGAATTGTTTCTCGAGATTAAGCTGTAGTTCCTGTATATACAGTGGGTATGGAAAGTAGTCTGACCCCTTTAAATTTTTCACTCTTTGTTTCATTGCAGCAATTTGGGAAATTCAAAAGAGTTCATTTTTTTTTTCTGATTAATGTACACTCTGCACCCATCTTGACTGAAAAAAACCCAGAAATGTAGAAATTTTGGCAAATTTATTAAAAAAGAAAAACTGAAATATCACATGGTCATAAGTATTCAGACCCTTTGCTCAGTATTGAGTAGAAGCACCCTTTTAGGCTAGTAAAGCCTTGAGTCTTCTTGGGAATGATGCAATAAGTTTTTCACACCTGGATTTGGGGATCCTCTGCCATTCTTCCTTCAGATCCTCTCATGTTCCCCCAGGTTGGATGGTGAACATTGGTGAGCAGCCATTTTCAGGTCTCTCCAGAGATGCTCAATTGGGTTTAGGTCAGGGCTCTGGCTGGGACAGTCAAGAATGGTCACAGAGTTGTTCTGTCGCCATCAGGGCATTACTGCTCTTACTGGCATATGGGTCCCGATGAGCCTTGAGTGGGCCCCTCAGTTTTTACTTCTGCTCACCTGATACTAAGCCGGCGTGCTGGAATGCCAAGTACCAACTCGGTTGTGCGAACTCGTTCTCTGCTCCTTCACACTCTGCATAGTGGGTGGTGCGCACGGCCGTGCAGAGAGTTACCTGCTGCAGTGTAGTGGGGATGTGCATTCACACTGTGACAAAACTCACCCCTCCACCACGCCTGCAGTCAACAGCACAGCCAAGACCTGAGAATCGGATCACTCCACTCCAGTAGCGTCAAAACTATCAGACTGTGGAGAGACATGGAGGGACAGGGCCAAATGGCGGGGAGGAGCACAGACAATCAGGGATAAGGAGGCAGAAGGAAAGATAAAAATCAGAGCCGGAGAGAGAAAAAGATGGAAAAATGAGAAGAGAGAAAACATAAGAAAGAGGCAAGACACAGGTGAGAAGGTTACATGTAAGATACTGGCTTCAGTGGTGGGATTCAGGAGACTCTCATCAGCAGAGGCGCATCTAGGGGGGTGCAACTTGGGCATGTGCCACGGGCACAGCCAGCAGGGGGGCGCAGTCAGGCCGCCTATTGCGTTCTGCCGCCCCCTGGACTGCGAGTCGGCTGTTCCCTGTGCCGGCTGTCAAGCTGACAGCTGGCACAGAGAAGCTGCTGTACGCTGGCTCCCAGGGATCAATTGTACTGGCGTCTGTACAATTGAAGCTCTGACCACCGGGTCAGAGCGACGGCAACAGTATGATCAGGACATGTGATCACGCTGCTGACGTCACTCACTGGTGCTCAGAAGCTTGAAGACCATCCGTGGTAATGGTAAGTGCTCCACTCAGGAGCTGAAGTAACCACCGAAGATTTAGGAGGGGGGTTGGGGTAATTCAATGTGTGGGGGGATTTGGCTTGGGGATGGGGGGTAATTCAATGTGTGGGGGGATTTGGCTTGGGGATGGGGGGTTATTTAATGTTTGGGGGGATTTGGCTTGGGGATGGGGGGTTATTTAATGTGTGGGGGGATTTGGCATGGGGATGGAGGGAACTTAATGTGTGGGGGGGATTTTGAGTGGGGAAGGAGGGAACTTAATGTGTGTGGGGGATTTGGAGTGGGGAGGAGGGTACTGTCACGCTGTCTCAGGATAGAGGTAGACCGGGGTCTATGCTGACCCTAAACTGGGGTCCTGACTAGTCCCTCTACCTGGAGGTACTGTTAATGGTACAGAGGTCCAGGCCGCCAGCGTAACCCTGTCTCCTGCAGATCCCTGACCACTGTAATCTAGTCCTGAGAAGGACCCTATTACCACCACAGGGAATGGGCAGGTCTCAGCTTACAAACAGTATAAGACAAACGAGACAAACAAGGGGTAAAGTAAATACTGCCTTTCATACAAAACTTCAACTTTAGAGGGAACACAAAAGGTTAAGGAGATAAACAATAAGCGAGGAGAGGATAAACCACAACAGGCACTCTTAGCTTAAGTCTTCTCAGAAATGATCCGCTCTGCTGGTCTGAATGAATGCTTTCACCGACACTCTCCCAGCAGACAGGCAGGTATTTAAAGGAAACCAATTAACAACACATTAATTGCAGCTGAGCGAGGCTGGTGAGTCCAGCACAGAGAGAGAAAGAATTAACTCCCTCAGTACCGAAAAACACCCAGCAAAAGAAACTCAGCTGTGCGAAGTCAGGGTGTGCAATCGCGACGATCTTCACAGCGACACACCCGTGACAGTACCCCCCCTTCTACGAGGGGCCTCCGGACCCTCAGGGCCGGGTTTATCTGGGTGAGTAGTGTGGAAGGCCCGAACCAATCGGTCTGCGTTAATATCCGACGCAGAAACCCACGTCCTCCTCAGGACCAAACCCCCTCCAATGAACAAGGTACTGAAGGGACCGGCGATTCATACGTGAATCGATGACTCTCGACACCTGAAACTCCAAGTTACCATTGACCACCACAGGAGGAGGAGGTAGAGGTGACGGTATAACTGGCGCCACGTACCTCTTAAGCAACGATTTGTGGAACACATTGTGGATTTTAAACGTAGGAGGGAGGTCAAGACGGAATGCCACCGGATTAATTATCGAACTGATCCTGTATGGCCCGATGAACCTGGGACCGAGTTTCCAGGAGGGAACCTTAAGTTTTATATTCTTGGTAGACAACCATACCAGATCGTTCACACTTAGATCCGGACCAGACACTCTCCTCCTATCAGCCATACGTTTGTATCGGTTCCCCATAGTACTCAGATTATTCAGCACTCCTCTCCACACTGAAGCAAGTGACGACGAAAATCGTTCCTCCTCAGGAACCCCAGAAGAGCCCCCCCCATTGAAAGTACAAAACTGGGGGTGAAAACCATATGCCCCAAAAAACGGGGACTTACCAGTGGACTCGCTCCGCCTATTGTTAAGAGCGAACTCTGCCAGAGGCAAGAAAGAAGACCAGTCCTCCTGGTTCTCTGAGACAAAACACCGGAGATATGTCTCTAAGCTCTGATTCAGACGCTCTGTCTGACCATTGGTCTGCGGATGAAAAGCCGAAGAAAATGACAATTGCATCCCCCGCCGTGAGCAAAATGCCTTCCAGAATTTGGACACAAACTGAGACCCCCGATCCGACACCACATCGGAAGGAAACCCGTGAAGTCTCACAATTCCCCAATGAACACCTGCGCCAGAGTTTTAGCATTAGGAAGAGCAGGAAGAGCAATAAAATGTGCCATCTTACTGAACCTGTCAACTACAACTAGTATGACAGTTTTACCTGAAGACGGAGGGAGGTCCGTAATGAAGTCCATAGACAGATGGGTCCATGGACGCTCCGGGATTTTCAAAGGTAAGAGGGCCCCAGACGGACGGGTATGTGGGGTCTTAGAGCGTGCACAAACCTCACAGGACGTGACAAAAGTTACCACCTCCTTATTTAAGTTAGGCCACCAAAACCGGCGTGAAAGGAGATCCACAGTTGCTTTACTCCCTAGGTGTCCTGCCAAAGCAGAATTATGGTGTGCCTCGATAACCTTTTGTCTTAACTGATCTGGAACAAACAGTTTCCCTGGAGGTCCTACAGGGGCGTCCCCCTGAGCCTCCAATACCTCCTCCTCAAGCTCAGAGCATACCTGCGACACCACTACTCCCTCCTGAAGGATAGGAACCGGGTCATCCGTCTTCCCGGCCCCAGGGAAACTGCGAGATAAGGCATCAGCCTTTACATTTTTTGACCCAGGATGATATGTGACGACAAAATTAAACCTGGTAAAAAACAACGACCATCTAGCTTGTCTGGGATTCAGACGTTTTGCAGACTCTAAATACAGCAGGTTCTTGTGATCAGTAATGATGGTGACCGGGTGGACTGCCCCCTCCAAAAAATGACGCCACTCTTCAAAAGCCAACTTAATGGCCAAGAGTTCCCTATTGCCAACATCATAATTCCTCTCAGCGGACGACAATTTTTTAGAGAAGAAAGCGCACGGATGCCATTTACCAGGGGACAGACCTTGAGATAATACCGCACCCACCCCTACGTCAGACGCGTCTACCTGCACAATGAACGGTTGTGATGCATCCGGTTGAATGAGTATGGGTGCCGAAGCAAAACATTTTTTCAAGGAGGAAAATGCTTGACAAGCTTTGTCAGACCACCTTGAAAAATCTGTCCCTTTTTTTGTCATGTCAGTGAGAGGTTTGACAACGGATGAGAAATTCCAAATGAATTTCCGGTAGTAGTTAGCAAACCCCAGGAAACGCTGCAGTGCCTTAAGATCCTCTGGCCGATCCCACTCAAGCACTGCCTTCACTTTCCCAGGGTCCATACGGAAACCGGAAGCTGACACCAGGAATCCTAAAAACTGAAGTTCCTGTACGGCGAATACACACTTCTCCCATTTGGCGTACAGTTTATTGTCTCGCAAGATCTGCAACACCTGTCTCACACGCTCCTGATGAGACACAAGATCCGGCGAGTAAATTAAGATGTCATCTAGATAAATGACAACAAACTGTCCCACTAGGTGGCGAAAGATGTCATTAACAAAATGTTGAAACACCGCCGGGGCAGTAGTCAGACCGAATGGCATGACAAGGTTCTCATAATGTCCCTCCGGAGTGTTAAAAGCCGTCTTCCACTCATCCCCCTCCTTCATCCTAATCAGATTATACGCCCCCTGAGATCCAACTTAGAGAACCATTTGGCGCCCACAATCTGATTGAAGAGATCGGGAATAAGTGGGAGCGGATACGGATCTCGGACCGTAATCCGATTAAGCTCACGGAAATCCAGGCAAGGGCGTAGGCCTCCATCTTTTTTCTTCACAAAGAAGAACCCCGCCGCCACCGGGGAAGATGAAGGTCTAATATGCCCCTTGGCCAGACTTTCCGAAATATAATCCTTCATAGCTTGCCTCTCAGGACCAGAAAGGTTATATAACCTAGATTTAGGTAGCTTAGCATCAGGAAGCAATTTTATAGAACAGTCATACGCGCGATGAGGAGGTAATTCTTGACACCCCTCTGAAAACACATCCTCAAAGTCCTCCAGAAAAGGAGGTAAGGTTCTAGGCACGACCGCACCGATGACTGTGTTCATGCAGTTACTATTGCAAAATTCACCCCACTGGCTTATCTCTCTGGATTGCCAATTAATAACTGGGTTATGCTTAGTTAACCAAGGAAGACCCAACACAATAGGAGTGGGAAGACCCTCCAACACATAACAAGACAATAGTTCTTTATGTATAGCCCCACTCGAAGGTCTATGTTATGCACGGCTTGCAAAAAGCTACCTTGACCGAGAGGCCTGGCGTCAATAGATAATATAGGGATAGGTTTGGCCAATACACTCAGTTGCATACCTTGCACCTGGGCAAACCGAGTGTCCACCAGATTAGCCCCGGCCCCACTATCCAGAAGAACAGAAATCCTCTCAGTTCTCGTACCTACCACCACCTCCGCTGGTACGAGAAACTGAGACGGACCTGGGGACGAAATACATACTCCCAGATTGTCGTCCACCACACAACCTGGGATTAAAAGTTTTCCGGCGACTTCTTGCTCAGTAAAGTACGGAATGGACACCCCTCAATAAAATGTCCCTTTCTCCCGCAGAAGAAACACTTTCTTGTCTTGCGGCGCACCGCCGATCCCTCCCTCGGAATGATGTCCCTCCTAACTGCATAAGTTCCTCGGAACAAACCAGGGGAACCTCAATATAAGGGACTTTAGTAGAAGGTGGAGTCATCACAGGGGGCGGAGTCACCCCGCACCTCTCCCGAAGCCATCTATCAATGCGAATAGCAAGGGCCATAGCGGCCTCCAGTGACGGGGGAGAATCATACTGAGCCAACACATCTTTTAATTTGTCAATAACCCTTGACAAAACTGGCTCCTAAGAGCTGGGTCATTCCACTGAGTATCTGTGGCCCATCTACGGAACTCTGAAGAAAATTCCTCCGCCGGACGATCTCCCTGCTGTATCTTACGTAACTTCGTTTCAGCAAGGGAGACCCGATCCGGGTCATCATATACCAGACCCAGGGCTGTAAAAAATCGATCTACTGACTGGAGAGCCGGGGAGCCTGGAGGAAGAGAGAACGCCCAGGATTGAGGGTCCCTTGTAAGAGCGAGATGACAATTCCCACCCTCTGATCTTCACTCCCCGACGACCGAGGCCGCAGCCGAAAATATAATTTACATGCCTCCCGGAAGGTAAAAAATTTGTCCCGCCCACCAGTGAACCTGTCCGGGAGAGCTACTTTAGGTTCAGATCTGGTTTGCTCCAGGGGGTACAAAACCTTGGACTTAACGTCCGTCAGCTCCATGGACAAACTCTGCAACTGCTGAGCTAGCTGGGCTACTGGATCCATGGTGGCTGTGGAGAATCTTTAGTGGGGTCGGTGAAAATGTCACGCTGTCTCAGGATAGAGGTAGACCGGGGTCTATGCTGACCCTAAACTGGGGTCCTGACTAGTCCCTCTACCTGGAGGTACTGTTAATGGTACAGAAGTCCAGGCCGCCAGCGTAACCCTGTCTCCTGCAGATCCCTGACCACTGTAATCTAGTCCTGAGAAGGACCCTGATTACCACCACAGGGAATGGGCAGGTCTCAACTTACAAACAGTATAAGACAAACGAGACAGACAAGGGGTAAAGTAAATACTGCCTTTCATACAAAACTTCAACTATAGAGGGAACACAAAAGGTTAAGGAGATAAACAATAAGCGAGGAGAGGATAAACCACAACAGGCACTCTTAGCTTAAGTCTTCTCAGAAATGATCCGCTCTGCTGGTCTGAATGAATGCTTTCACCGACACTCTCCCAGCAGACAGGCAGGTATTTAAAGGAAACCAATTAACAACACATTAATTGCAGCTGAGCGAGGCTAGTGAGTCCAGCACAGAGAGAGAAAGAATTAACTCCCTCAGTACCGAAAAACACCCAGCACCAGAAACTCAGCTGTGCGAAGTCAGGGTGTGCAATCGCGACGATCTTCGCAGCGATACACCCGTGACAGGTTCTTAATGTTTGGAGGGATTTGGCGTGGGGCTGGGGGTTACCTAATGTGTGGGGGGATTTGGAGTGGGGATAGGGGGGTTATTTAATGTGTGGGGGGATTTGGATTGGCATGGGTGTACTTAATGGATGGGGGGATTTGGAGTGGGGATGGGGGTTATTTAATGTGTGGGGGGATTTGTCATAGGGATGGGGTACTTAATGTGTGTGGGGATTTGGCGTGGGGATGGGGAGTACCTAATGTGTGGGATTGGGGATACTTAAGGTGTGTGGGGATGGGGGTAATTCAATGTGGAGGGATTTGGCTTGGGGATGGGGGTTATTTAATGTGTGTGGGGATTTGGCGTGGGCATGGGGGGTTATTTAATGGGTGGGGGGATTTGGCATGGGCATGGGGGGGTTATTTAATGTGTGGGGGGATTTGAAGTAGGGATGGGGGTACTTAATGTGTGGGGGATTTGGAGTAGGGATGGGGAGTACTTAATGTGTGGGGGGTTTTGGAGTGGGGATGGGGGACTTAATGTGTGGAGGGATTTGGAATGTAGAAGGGGAATTAATGTGTGGATGGATTTGGAATGGGGATGTGGATTTAATGTGTGTGGAGGGATTTGGAATGGGGATGGGGGATTTAATGTGTGTGGAGGGATTTGGAATGGGGACGGGGATTTAATGTGTGGAGGGATTTGGAGTGGATATGGGGGGATTTAATGTGGGTCGAGTGATTTGGACTCAAGCCAAATTGGACAACAACTTTTGGGGTCCAATTTCTCCTGTTACCCTTGTGAAAATAAAATATTTGGGGCGAAAAAATCATTTTTTTTTTTTAAAAAAAAAAGGATTTTTTATTTTTACAGCTGTACGTTATAAACTTCTGTGAAGCACTTCGGGGTTCAAAGTGCTCACCACACATCTAGATAAGTTCCTTGTGGGGTCTATTTTCCAAAATGGGGTCACTTGTGGGGGGTTTCCACTGTTTAGGCAGATCAGGAGCTCTCCAAACACGACATGGCATCCAGCCAATTCTGCTTTGAAAAAGTCAAACGGCACTCCTTCCCTTCCAAACTCTACCATGCACCCAAACAGTGGTTTACCCCCACATATGGGGTATCAGCGTACTCAGGACAAATTGAACAATACCTTTTGGAGTCTTGTTACCCTTGGGAAAATAAAAATTGGGGTGAAAAGATCATTTTTGTGGAAAAATATGATTTTTTAATTTTACGGCTCTACATTATAAACTTGTGTGGAGCACTTGGGGATTCAAATTGTTCACCAAAGATCTAGATAAGTTCCTTAGGGGGTCTAGTTTCCCAAATGGGATCACTTGTGGGGGGTTTCCACTGTTTAGGCACATCAGGGGCTCTCCAAATGCAACATGGCGTCCAATCTCAATTCCAGCCAATTTTGGTTGGAAAAAGTCAAATGGTGCTCCTTCCATTCCGAGCTCTGCCGTGCACCCAAACAGTGGTTCCCCCCCACATATGGGGTATCAGCGTACTCAGGACAAATTGGACAACAACTTTTGTGGTCCAATTTCTCCTGTTACCCATGGGAAAATAAAAAATTAGTGACTAAAAGATAATTTTTGTGGGAAAAAATAGGATTTTTTTATTTTCATGCCGGGCATTATAAACTTGTGTGAAGCACTTGGGGGTTCAAAGTGCTCACCAAAGATCTAGATAAGTTCCTTAGGGGATCTAGTTTCCAAAATGGGGTCACTTGTGGGAGGTTTCCACTGTTTAGGCTCATCTGGGGCACTGCAAATGGAACATGACCCCCATCAACGCCTGCATTCCAAAACGTTACTACTACCTTTCCAAGCCCTGCCGTGCGCCCAAACAGTCTCCCCCCACATATTGGGTATCAGCGTACTCAGGACAAATGGACAACAACTTTTGGGGTCCAATTTCCTTGGGAAAAATAAAAAAATTGGGACTAAAAAATCATTTTTGTGTAAAATTGTTTTTTTTTTCTCACACCCAGGCATTATAAACTTTTGTGAAACACTTGGGGGTTCAAAGTGCTCACAACAGATCTAGATAAGTTCCTTAGGGGGTATAGTTTCCAAAACGGTGTCACTTGTGGGGGCTTTCCACTGTTTAGGCGCATCAGTGGCTCCAAATGTGACATGGCGTCCAATCTCAATTCCAGCCAATTTTAGTTTGAAAAAGTCAAACAGCGCTCCTTCCCTTACGAGCTATGCCGTGTGCCCAAACAGTGGTTTTCCCCCACATATGGGGTATTGGCGTACTCAGGAGAAATTGTACAACAACTTTATCTGTCCATTTTCTCCTTTTATCCTTGTGAAAATAAAAAAAAAGTTTGTAAAAGATCATTTTTGTGGCTAAAAAGTTAAATATTCATTTTTTCCTTCCACGTTTCTTCAGCTCCTGTGAAGCAACTGAAGGGTTAATAAATTTCTTAATATGGTTTTGAGTACCTTGAGGGGTGCAGTTTTTAGAATGGTGTCACTTTTGGGTTTTTTCTACTATATAGACCCCTCAAAGTGACTTCAAATATGAGGTGGTCCCTAAAAAATGGCTTTGTAAATTTTGTTGTAAAAATGAGAAATCGCTGGCCAACTTTTATCCCTTATAATTTCCTAACAAAAAAAAAATTTGGTTCCAAAATTGTGCTGATGTAAAGTAGACATGTGGGAAATGTTATTTCTTAACTATTTTGTGTGACATATTTCTCTGTTTTAAGCGAATAAAAATTCAAAATTTGAAAATTGCAAAATTTTCAAAATTTTCGCCATATTTGCATTTTTTTCAAAAATAAACACAAGTTATATTGAACAAATTTTACCACTAACGTGTGTTAGGGGTCGAGTTCCCGCTGCTGCACAAGGGGAGTCTCGAACCAGTCCCGCTGCGGTTCCCCATTCGTCTCCGACCACAGTGGAACCTGCTCAGCAGAGACGTCGGTCCCAGCGTCTTGCCCATTCCAGTACTGTGCAGAGACTTACTGCTGCCTCTCCTGGATCTGCTATTATAGCCAATGCTGGAGAAGACGTCTTTGGGACAAAGTCCTGCGTTTCCCCTTCTGAGCATGCCCAGGGTAAGATCTCTCATTGGAGATCAGGGGTCACATGTTCAGGTACTGCAGCAGCTCCTATTGGTCCGCCAGGAAGGTCCTGAAACTGCATGTGTTTTGGAACAGTTTCTCATTGGCCCTTGTTTCTGGCAGGTCCTGTAGCTGTTGCTATAAAAGGGTGGCATGGCTGGGCCGCCATGCGCTAATATCAATCGTCATATGCTTTGTGCCAGTGTGGTCATGCGTGTGTGTGGTTAGGGCCCGGCTGAAATAAGCCCTAGAATACTGACTTAATCGGTGAGGAGTTGGTATGCTAGCTGGTCAGGGTCCGTGTCCTAGATACCCTAGATTACCGGCATAACTGGTGAGGAGTTTGATTGCCGTATTCAGGGTCTGGTGTTCAGACGCCATAGATTGCGGGTGTCTCCCGCGATGACATTAGCGCATGATCACGTTCTATGTTCGCTTAGCAGTCAACTGTGTACCTGGGTGCCTGACAGGACACAGAAGTTTTTCTCAGCGGCTCTGTGACGTAACAGGGTTCGCTTTCAACACTAGACAGCGCCCTAGCGTGTTTATTTTGTGACTCAGTGGTGTTAAGTGAGTTCGCACACATCGCCATATAGCGCTGCGGCACTCCTTCTAACGGCTCTGTGGAATAACAGAGTTCGCAAATATTGCCACAGAGCGATACGGCGTTTATTTTGGCAACTCTGCGGGATAACAGAGTTCGCTTCTTGTGCCATTTTACTAGCAGCAGGCTCCGCCTGCACGGTGGACCCCGGGCTGCGAACGCACCTCTCCATAATATATAGTATGTGCGTTCCGCAGGCCCTTAGCATAATATTAGCGCCAGGGTCTGGCTAGTAAAATGGCGGATGACCAGCGTCTACCGCAGTACATCCAGCAGCTGGAGGGTAGGTTGGCAGCTCTTGAGCACACAACCTCAGCTGTGGATGTTACCGCAGTCGCTGTTCAACTGCTAGCGTGGCTGCAGCCAGTTTGTCCTCTGCCACCTTTGCCCCTACATTATCCCACCTCCCGCTTCCTGAGTTTGCCGGTGACAGCAAGCAATGTCGGGGATTCGTGAGTCAGTGCTCTATACAGTTCGAGCTTCTGGCTGCACGTTTCCCCACGGATCGGGCACAAGTGGGTTTTGTACTGTCTCTACTCTCGGGCAGAGCGTTGGAGTGGGCAACGCCGCTGTGGGAGCGCGACAATCGTGTGGTGCGGAGTGCTCCTCGTTTCCTGGAGGCTCTTAAAAAGGTCTTTTTAGGACCTCAGGTCACCCACGATACAGCGCTACAACTGCTGGCATTGGCACAGGGTTCGTCTTTGGTCAGTCAGTTTTGCGTCCAGTTTCGGACTCTGGCCTCAGAGCTAGAATGGTCGGATAAAGTTCTCATTCCAGTCTACTGGCGAGGACTGGCTGACCATGTTAAAGACGCTTTGGCTACCAGGGAGATTCCCGCCACACTGGAGAAGCTTATCTCCCTATCTACCCGCATCGACCTCCGTTTTCACGAGCGGAGGTTGGAGCGGGCTCAGTGTAGGCAGAGGATTCGGTTGGCTCCCACCTTTGCCACACCTCTCGAATCTCCCGATCTGGCGTCCGAATCCCAAAAGGCCACAGAGGTTCCTCGTGCAGGACCTAAGTCTCGAGTCGTCCGAGTATCTGTGGTCTGTATCCTTTGTCAGCAGACAGGACACTATGCCAACAAATGTCCACAGCGATCGGGGAAGCGATCGCGTCTAGTGGCGCTGGGAGGAGGTTCACTAGAGACAGCGGCATTTTCCTCCAAGATGACATTTAAAGGGACAGTCACTGTGGACTCTTCCACACTTACAGTCGAGCTTTGTGTGGACTCAGGAGCAGAGGGGAATTTCATGTCATCCACCTTTGCTCGTCGCCATGCAATACATCTGGTAGCGCTCGACAAACCAGTGACTGTCCGGGTAGTGAATGGGTTGACATTGCCCTCGCCAATTACACATCAGACTGTCCCTCTTACTTTGTGTGTACCCCCTTCCCATCAGGAAATTATTTCCCTTCTCGTCCTTCCCGAGGGAATAGACGAAATCCTACTGGGAGTACCCTGGCTCCGTTCCCATTCCCCTCATATTGAGTGGACCTCCGGTAGGATACTGGGTTTGAGTGAGTCATGTAAGGACAGATGTGTCAGGGAGTGCATTCAGGTTACCACTACAGAGATACCCGCATATCTTTCTCCTCTTCCCAAGTGTTATCAGTCATATGCAGACGTGTTCTCTAAAAAGGCTGCGAAGACTCTGCCACCCCATCGTCCCTACGACTGTCCTATTGACCTCTTGCCTGGAGCAGAACCTCCTCGGGGAAGGGTCTATCCCCTCTCTCTTCCTGAGACGGAGGCTATGTCTCAATATATCCAGGAGAATCTGGCAAGAGGGTTAATTAGGAAGTCGGTGTCACCAGCAGGAGCTGGGTTCTTCTTTGTGCAGAAGAAGAGTGGAGAATTACGTCCGTGTATAGATTACAGAGGTCTTAATGCCATCACCTTTAAGAATAAGTACCCGTTGCCCCTGATCTCTGAGCTCTTTGATAGGCTCCGGGGAGCAAGGGTATTTACTAAATTAGATCTGCGTGGTGCTTATAACCTGATTCGCATCCGTGAGGGGGACGAATGGAAGACGGCTTTTAATACCAGGGATGGGCATTATGAATACCTGGTGATGCCCTTCGGGCTCTGTAATGCCCCAGCCGTTTTCCAAGACTTTGTCAATGATATCTTCCGGGATATGCTTTCCACCTCTGTAGTAGTCTATCTGGATGATATTCTCATCTTTTCTCCAGATATTGACTCTCACCGGAGGGATGTCTGCAAAGTCTTCGACCTGTTATGGGCGAACTCCCTCTATGCAAAGTTGGAGAAATGCATGTTTGAGCTGGAGTCTTTACCTTTCCTGGGCTATATCATCTCCGCCCAGGGATTGGCTATGGATCCTGCCAAACTACAGGCTGTGATGGATTGGCAAGAACCCCATTCTCTTAAAGCGGTGCAGCGCTTTATGGGGTTCATTAATTACTATCGCCAATTCATTCCCCACTTCTCCACTTTGGTAGCTCCCTTGGTATCCCTCACCAAGAAGGGAGCCAATCCCAAATTGTGGTCAGAGGAGGTCTCTAAGGCCTTTACTTCAATTAAGTTCCATTTTGGTAGCGCTCCCATCTTACATCGCCCCGAGGTTGATAAGCCTTTTTTATTGGAGGTCGATGCCTCGTCCGTTGGTGCTGGAGCAGTCCTTTTTCAAAAGGATGCTCAAGATCGGAAACATCCTTGTTTCTTCTTTTCCAAGACCTTCACACCAGCGGAGAGGAATTATTCCATTGGGGATAGGGAGTTGCTAGCCATGAAGTTGGCCTTTTCCGAGTGGAGACATCTCCTGGAGGGGGCTCGCTTTCCCTTTCAAGTTTTCACTGACCACAAAAATTTGGTCTATTTACAGACCGCCCAGCGGCTAAATTCTCGTCAGGCCAGATGGTCCCTGTTCTTCTCCCGGTTTCATTTCACCCTCCATTTCCTCTCCGGAAAGAAGAACATTCGGGCCGATGTGCTTTCTCGCTCCGTGGTGTCCTCTGAGGAGGTGTAGGAGGAGCCTCGGTTGATTGTCCCCACAGAGAGCCTAAGAACTGTGGCCTCGGATTCACTTGAGTCTGTGCCTCCGGGCAAGACTTTTGTGCCCACCAATTTGCGACCGGAGGTACTCTCTTGGGCACATTCGTCCAGGGTGGGTGGACATTTTGGGGCAAAAAGGACATCTGAGTTGCTGGCGAGGACATACTGGTGGCCACATATGGTCCGTGACGTCAGGGAATACGTTCAGGCGTGCGTCTCCTGCGTCAAGAATAAGTCCCCTCGACAACGGCCAGCTGGGCTACTTTTCCCTTTACCGGTGGCAGACAGGCCTTGGGAGATGGTCGGGATGGATTTTGGGTGGGCTTACCCAAGTCTCGGGGCTGCACCATCATCTAGGTGATAACCGACCACTTCTCCAAAATGGTGCACTTAGTGCCATTACCACGGTTACCGTCTGCACGGGCCTTGGCAGCATTGTTCATTAGGCATATTTTCCACCTACACGGTATGCCAGACAAAATTGTCAGTGATCCAGGTCCCCAGTTTGCGTCTCGGTTCTGGAGAGAGCTGTGTCGTTTACTCAGCATTGAGTTGAATCTCTCCTCTGCATACCATCCCGAGACGAATGGGTTGGTAGAGAGGGCCAACCAGACCTTGGTCACATATTTGCGACATTTTGTCTCTGCCAGGCAGGATGACTGGGCATCCTTGCTACCGTGGGCTGAGTTCGCTCTAAATAATGCTGTGGCTGACTCCACCGGACAGACCCCATTCCTCCTGAACTAAGGTCAGCATCCGAGGGTACCAGTGCCCATGCCCGTGTCTTCCGCCGATTCCAGGGTGGTAGACTGGGCTGTGGAGGCATGGGACATTTGGGACCGCACCCAGGATTCCATTCAGGCCTCCAAAGAGAGGATGAGGTCTTCGGCCGATGCCCATCGGCGCCCCGCTCCTACATTTGCTCTGGGTGACCTAGTGTGGCTTTCTGCCCGAAACATCAGGCTATGTGTAAAGTCCACCAAGTTGGCACCTCGCTTTTTGGGCCCCTTTAAAGTTCTTGAGCAGGTGAACCCGGTGGTTTACCGCCTAGCCCTTCCGCCTCGCCTTGGTATCACTGACACCTTTCATGTGTCCCTCCTGAAACCTGTGGCCATTTCCCGGTTTTCCGAGTCATCTGCTGGGACATCGGGTTCATCTACCGACGATCATGAGGTGAATGCCATTGTTGGGTGCAAGGTGGTACGAGGCAAAAACATTTTATTTGGTGGATTGGAGGGGTTATGGACCTGAGGATAGGTCCTGGGAGCCTGCCAAGCATGTTCATGCTCCTCAGCTCATCGCTGCCTTTGAACGCAGCGAGGCTCAAAGTAGGGGGGGCAATGTTAGGGTTCGAGTTCCCGCTGCTGCAAAAGGGGAGTCTCAAACCAGTCCCACTGCGGTCCCCATTCGTCTCCGACCGCAGTGGAGCCTGCTCAGCAGAGACGTCGGTCCCAGCGTCTTGCCCATTCCAGTACTGTGCAGAGACTTACTGCTGCCTCTCCTGGATCTGCTATTATAGCCAGTGCTGGAGCAGACGTCTTTGGGACGAAGTCCAGCGTTTCCCCTTCTGAGCATGCTCAGGGTAAGATCTCTCATTGGAGATCAGGGGTCACATGTTCAGGTACTGCAGCAGCTCCTATTGGTCCGCCAGGAAGGTCCTGAAACTGCATGTGTTTTGGAACAGTTTCTCATTGGCCCCTGTTTCTGGCAGGTCCTGTAGCTGTTGCTATAAAAGGGTGGCATGGCTGGGCCGCCATGCGCTAATATCAATCGTCATATGCTTTGCGCCAGTGTGGTCATGCGTGTGTGTGGTTAGGGACCCGGCTGAAATAAGCCCCTAGAATACCGACTTAATCGGTGAGGAGTTTGGTATGCTAGCTGGTCAGGGTCGGTTTCCTAGATGCCCTAGATTACCGGCATAACCGGTGAGGAGTTTGATTGCCGTATTCAGGGTCTGGCGTTCAGACGCCATAGATTGCGGGTGTCTCCCGCGAGGACATTAGCGCATGATCACGTTCTATGTTCGCTTAGCAGTCAACTGGGTGCCTGACAGGACACAGAAGTTTTTCTCAGTGGCTCTGTGACGTAACAGGGTTTGCTTTCAACGCTAGACAGCGCCCTAGCGTGTTTATTTTGCAACTCAGTGGTGTTAAGTGAGTTCGCACACATCGCCATATAGCGCTGCGGCACTCCTTCTTGCGGCTCTGTGGAATAACAGAGTTCGCACATATTGCCACAGCGTGTTACGGCGTTTATTTTTGCAACTCTGCGGGATAACAGAGTTCGCTTCTTGCGCCATTTTACTAGCAGCAGGCTCCGCCTGCACGGTGGACCCCGGGCTGCGAACGCACCTCTCCATAATATCTATTAGGTGCGTTCCGCAGGCCCTTAACAACGTGAAGTACAATATGTCATGAGAAAACATTCTCAGAATTGCGAAGATCCGTTGAAGCGTTCCAGAGTTATAACCTCATAAAGAGACAGTGGTCAGAATTGTAAAAATAGGCCCGGTCATTAACGTGCAAACCACCCTTGGGGGTGAAGGGGTTAAAGCATGATATAGGTTGAAAAGTTCCAGAGGGCCGAATACTTTCACAAGGCACTGTATATACATGCACAGTAACACTTCTCATGTCCTGTATATATACACTGCGCTGTACTACTCCTCCCATCCTGTATAGATACACTGCACAGTACCACTACTCCTGTTCTGTATATACACTGCACAGTACCACTCCTCCCGTCCTGTATATATACACTGCACAGTACCATTCCTTCCATCCTGTATATATATATATATATATATATATATATATATACTGCAGAGTACCACTCCTGTCCTGTTGTCAGAGGGGCGACATTGGACTTTAGGAGGGTTAATATTGGTTTATTATTTTCAGTATTCCTATGGGAAAATAAAAAATATATACATTGGAAAATCCATTTAAATGGATTGTGCTGGGGTTCCTACCGCTTGGACGCCCATGATCCCGATAACCGGTGCTCTAAAGAGACCTGTGGTCGATCATGCACACTGTGACACCATTCACACATAGCTCTTCAAATAATGCCTGTAAGAGGAGTGTTGAAGTGCACGACAAAGTACAGCAAAATCCACTGATCGGGTGTGGGGGGAGTGTTATAGTTTGTAGGATGGTGGGGTTTGTGTGCTAGGGCTGCTTTTTTGTCCCAGTCTGCCCCTGACCATAGATCAAGAAAGGTGCACAGCCAGTATTTCGTGGTGGACAAAATGTGTTTCACGCAAGGGTCTTGGGAAATGCATCTGGACATGAACTGTGCCATGTGTGGCAGACTACAAAGAGTCAAATGTTCAGTGTCCTCACTAGGATGAACACTAACCATCCTCTCCTTCTCACTATGTCTTGCCTCCTCCTCCTCCTCCTCTTAAGGCCATCCATGCTGGACAGGCATGAAGCTGGTATTGAGAGTCTCTGTAGCGCAGACCAAAAACTCCTGTTCCTCCTCATCCTCATCTTCCTCCTCCTGTTCCTCGTCATCACCCAATGTGGCTTGAGAATATTGTGTGAGGCTGGGCTGTGTGCTATCAGCCAGTGTAAAATCTTGCTACATATCCACCTACTCGGCATTCAAAACTTCCTCTTTGAGATTCTGCAGAGAACATTTTAATAGACAGAGCAGAGGGATGGTTACACTGATAATAGCAGTGCTCACCATCTTGTTGCAGTACTCAAAGTTTAGAAGAACCTCACATAGGTCAACGATTCACACCCACTCGGCAGTTGTTATGTGTGGGGCCTGAGTGTTACTCTGACTGGCATTAAGAAGCTGGAATTCAGACACTGCCCTCTGCTGCTCACTAAGCCTTGCCAACATATGAAAGGTCGAATTCAGGCATGTGGGCAGGTTGCAAATCAGTCGGTGATGAGGCAAATTAAAGCGCTACTGCAGCAAAGATAGACCCGCAAAAGCCTGAGATGACTTTCGGAAATGGGTGCTGACGCGGCGTACCCTGGCAAGTAGGTTCGGTAAGTCAAGGTATGTTTTTAAAAACCGCTGTACAACCAAGTTCAGCACAAGGGCAATACATGGAACATGTACCAGCTTGCCGAGCTTTAAAGCTGCCACCAAGTTACGTCCATTGTCACACACAACCAGACCTGGTTGGAGGTTTAGCGGGGAGAGCCAATGATTGGTCTGTTCTTTCATTCCTTCCAACAGCTTTGCTGCTTTGTGAGCTTTTTCACCTAAACAGATGAGCTTCAGCAGAGCATGCTCCCGCTTCGCCAAGACAATGCTGCAGACTTCTCAGCGGGGGCGTGATGGAGAGGCTAGTTCTGCTGAGGATGGGAAGGAGGAGGAGAGACAGGAAGTGGAATATAAAGAGAGTGAAACCCTGATGGAAGTTGGGCCCACTATTCTTGGTGTGGGTAAGATGTGTGATGTCCCATTGTCTGACTCTGTCCCAGACTCCACCAGGTTCACACAGTGTGTCGTCAAGTAAATGTACAGTCATGGCCAAAAGTTTTGAGAATTACACAAATATTATATTTTCACATGATCTTCTGCCCTCTGGTTTTTATGTGTGTTTGACAGATGTTTTTATCACAGACAGAAATATAATTGCAAACATATGAGTAACAAAAGCTTATATTGACAGTAAAGGTACTGCCACACTAAACAATCCCGCTAGCGATCACGATAACGACGCATACTAATGCGATCGCTAGCGGGATTGTTTCTATATTGCTAAATGCGGCCACATTTAGCGATATAGTTAACGATGCTATCGCCGTTAGCGATCTTCTTAACGACTTTAGCAGTACAAAAGTACCGCTAAATCGCTAAGAAAAGGTGCCACACAGCGATTAGATACTTACCCAGCGGGAGCGCCGACGAGAAAATAGGGTCCGGAACGATTCCAGCGACGAGCGAGATCACAGCAGGAAGCTCGTCGCTGGAAGCTGCCGCACTGAACAACATCGCTAACAGGATCGCTAAATAGTGACGTTTTTTAGCGATCCCGTTAGCGATATTGTTTAGTGTGGCATACCCTTTAGAATGAGTTAATGCAGCAAGTCAATATTTGCAGTGTTGACCCTTCTTCTTCAGGACCTCTGCAATTCTCCCTGGCATGCTCTCAATCAACTTCTGGACCAAATCCTGACTGATAGCAGTCCATTCTTGCACAATCAATGCTTTCATTTTGTCAGAATTTTTAGGTTTTTGTTTGCCCACCCGTCTCTTGATGATTGACCACAAGTTCTCAATGGGATTAAGATCTGGGGAGTTTCCAGGCCATGGACCCAAAATCTCTATGTTTTGTTCCCTGAGCCATTTAGTTATCACCTTTGCTTTATGGCAAGGTGCTCCATCATGCTGTAAAAGGCATTGTTGATCACCAAACTGCTCTTGGATGGTTGGGAGAAGTTGCTCTTGGAGGACATTCTGGTACCATTCTTTATTCATGGCTGTGTTTTTAGGCAAGTCTGTGAGAGAGCCGATTCCCCTGGCTGAGAAGCAACCCCACACATGAATGGTTTCAGGATGCTTAACAGTTGGCATGAGACAAGACTGGTGGTAGCGCTCACCTTGTCTTCTCCGAATGAGGCTTTTCCTGATGTCCCAAACAATCGAAAAGGGGATTCATCAAAGAAAATAACTTTACCCCAGTCCTCAGCAGTCCACTGCCTGTACCTTTTGCAGAATATCAGTCTGTCCATGATGTTTTTTCTGGAGAGAAGTGGCTTCTTTGCTGCCCTCCTTGAGACCAGGCCTTGCTCCAAGAGTCTCCGCCTCACAGTGCGTGCAGATGCACTCACACCTGCCTGCTGCCATTCCTGAGCCACCTCTGCACTGCTGGTAGCCCGATCCCGCAGCTGAAACACTTTTAAGAGACGGTCCTGACGCTTGCTGGTCTTTCTTGGGCGCCCTGGAGCCTTTTTGGCAACAATGGAACCTCTCTCCTTGAAGTTCTTGATGATGCGATAGATTGTTGACTGAGGTGCAATCTTTCTAGCTGTGATACTCTTCCCTGTTAGGCCATTTTTGTGCATTGCAATGATGACTGCACTTGTTTCTTTAGAGATAACCATGGTTAACAGAAGAGAAACAATGATGCCAAGCACCAGCCTCCTTTTCAAGTGTCCAGTGGTGTCAGTCTTACTTAATCATGACAGATTGATCTCCAGCCATGTCCTCATCAACACCCACACCCGTGTTAATGGAGTAATCACTGAAAAGAGGTTAGCTGGTCCTTTTAAGGCAGGGCTGCAATGATGTTGAAATGCGTTTTGGGGGATAAAGTTCATTTTCTAGCCAAATATTGACTTTGCAAGTAATTGCTGTTAAGCTGATCACTCTTTATAACATTCTGGAGTATATGCAAATTGCCATTAGAAAAAGTGAAGCAGTAGACTTTGTAAAAATTAATATTTGTGTCATTCTCAAAACTTTTGGCCATGACTGTAGTGTCCCTGTCCACAAGAACTTGTCCACGTGTGTATGGTTAGGTAGACCTTCCCTGTGACTGCAATGGCCAGAGCATAGCTGTTATTGTGTAACACATGCTTATGTAACAACATGGGGACGGCACACTGTGAAAAATAGTGGCGGCTGGGAATCAAATACTGTGGGACTGCCACCGCCAAGAGGTCACAGAAAGACAAGCCACAAGCCATAACTGCAACATTTCCAGGGCTTGCAATCTGGCAATATGGGCGTTAGTGTTTGGACCTGTGGGCGGGTGGATATTTCTGCTTTCTGTTAAACATCTGGGGCAGGGACAACTGAATGCTGCGCTAAGACAATGAACTGGACGTGGTTGCTAACTGTATTTGGCAACTGCAGGTTGTAGGCAGGAGGCATCAGCGCCTGCTTCATGGATAGCAGATTGGGAAGGCCATAACACAGGGGAAGGGGCAGTGGATTCAACCTCAGACACAGATTTTGTACCCAGGCGTTCTGCCCACCTACTGGCTGCCATGTGCTTTTGCATGCTGGTGGTATTCAGGTTGGCAGAGTTCTTGCCTCTTCTTAGCTTGGTTTGGCAAATGCTGCAAATTGTTGCACAGCTTCTGAATCCACACCTTTGCAGTAGAAAACTTCACAGAGCAGGCTTCATGGGATAACAAGATTTTACTTCTTACAACATGAGGTAAAAGGAAAATGCACAGTCATTTTAGCATTGCATCAGGAAACTGGAACAAGTGAGACTATCTCTTATACAATACATTAAAACAGAAGGAAACGTTACACAACATCGCCATCTACTGTCAGGTCAGCATAAAGTCCTCCTTTTACTTATAATAAGTCCTAATCTGTTTCATATGCCAACACCCTTTCTCAACAATAAGGACTTATTCAATCAAACCCAACTTTTTTATTAGTCACTGATGTTTATCAGCATTCAACGCCTTCGTGAAAATGTCTGCTGACATTTCTTCAGTAGGGCAATACTCCAACTTCAATATTCCTTGGTCTTGATGATCTCTCAAGAAATGATATTTCACATCAATATGCTTGTGTAATGTATGTGGTACAGTTCATATAGCGTCTTGTGCTTGGGTGCGATGAAAATACTTGAGACACAGGTTGATAAAGAAAGTCTTGTATTGCTTCATACAAATTGGCAAAAATAAACACACAGGTTGCAAACACAGAAGCAGGAGACACAGCAGGCCAGAGTAATCTAAGCTCAGCAATAACTCTCCACAACAGATTCAGATCTTCTTCTCTGTTACCGCAAGTCCATGCAAACGTGAGGCTCTCAAGAGCAGAGTTCAGAGTCCACAAGTGCTTCAGAGTTCCTCAGTAGGAATGGCTGGAGTACAAGGTCCAAGGCTTCAGGAGTCAGAACACAGGTTCACTGCAGGCTAGATTCTGAAGCACTGATTGCTCAGCTGTGGCTGTTTAAGAAGCAAACGGAGAGAATCAGGGCGGGAACATGCAAGCTGGAAAACTCCATTTTGACTGAGGGCAAGATAGCTGCAGCAAAACAGAAAGCAAAATGGCCGACGAACAAACTGAGTTTCAGAAACAGATACACAGAACCTTACATTACTCCCCCCTTAGGGACAACCTCCGGATGACCTCAGACCAGGCTTGTGTGGGTACCTCTGATGAAACTGACGGAGCAAGCGAGGAGCATTAACGTTATTGACTGGCTCCCATGAGTTGTCCTCCACTGAGTAGCCCTGCCATTTAATCAGATATTGTAACTGATTTCTATACAACCTGGAATCTAAAATCCTTTCCACCACAAATTCCTCCTGACCATCGACTAGCACTGGGTCAGGGCAAGGAGAAGAACGTCCAGGAAACGTATTGGGTGTCGCAGCCTTTAGTAGGGATACATGAAAGACAGGGTGGATTCTCATAGTTCTGGGCAATTGAAGACGACAAGCAACGGCACTTATAATTTTACTGATTTTATAGGGTCCAATGTACTTATGTCCCAACTTAGACGATGGAATCCTTAACTTAAGATTTCTGGTTGACAGCCAGACCAGGTCTCCTACCTTAAAAGCTGGTGCAGGTTTACGAAATTTATCTGCTGCCTTCTTGTACCTTTCCTGAGCCGATTCCAGATTCTCCTTTAGAAGATCCATATTCTTCTGTAAAGTCGTGACTCTTTCAGCCACTGCTGGCAAAGGCGTCTCTATGGGAAATCGTGGTAGAATGTTAGGATGATAACCTAGATTAGAGTAAAAAGGAGACTGTTTAGTGGAGGCACTCTGAGAGTTGTTGTAAGAGAACTCAGCCAATGGAAGTAGATCCACCCAATCATCCTGTAGGTGGCAGATAAAGCAGCGGAGATACTGCTCCAGGGTTTGATTGGTTCGTTCGGTTTGTCCATTAGTCTGGGGATGAAAAGCAGAAGAAAGGTTTACTTTAATGTCCAATGCTGCACAGAAATTTTGCCAAAACCTAGAAGTGAATTGCACCCCTCGATCCGAAATAACCTCATCCGGTACTCCATGTAAGCGAAACACATCTTTAATCATCAAATCTGATGTCTGTTTTGCAGTGGGTAAGCCGACACAAGGGATAAAATGAGCTGCCTTTGTTAGACGGTCAACCACCACTAGAATAGTGTTCTTCCCTTGAGAGGTTGGTAATTCCACAATGAAGTCCATAGAAATGGATCCCCACGGGCGGGACGGGGTGGGAAGAGGCTGTAACAGACCAGTTGGTGAAGAGCGAGGTGTTTTGCATCTTGCACAAACCTCACACGAAGTGACATAGTCCAAAACATCCTTCCTACAAGTGGGCCACCAAAAGAAACGAGAAAGAAATTCCTGTGTCTTTAGAATTCCTCTATGCCCGGCTATTTTGGAATCGTGAATGAGTTGCAATACTCTCAATCTGACTGTTTCAGGTATATACAGACGTTGTCCCAGAATCCACACACCATTCTTAAAGACAAGACTTACGTCCCTTGGGGGTTGAGCCAAAAAAGAATCCGCATGGTATGCTTCCTTGATGTCTTTAATTAGGTCTTGATGATGAATCACTCCTAGGAATCTAGAGTCAGGAAGAATAGTCTTAGGAGGAGTAATTGGACGTGTCTCTGCTGAGTAAATCCTAGAGAGTGCATCAGCCTTTCCATTGCGCGATCCTGGTCTATAAGAAATAATAAAATTAAATTGGTTTAAGAAAAGATTCCAGCGAGCCTGGCGAGGAGTCAGGCACTTAGCCGACCTGATAAACTCAAGATTACGATGGTCTGTCAGAACGACTATTTGCTGTGCAGCTCCTTGAAGAAGGTGTCTCCATTCTTTGAAGGCGGCAATAATGGCCAACAACTCTCTATTGCCCACATCGTAGTTCTTCTCAGCCGAAGACAACTGCTGGGAAAAGAAGGCACAGGGATGCAAGACATTCTTCTCACCTGTTCTCTGAGAGAGTATAGCTCCCACGGCACAGTCTGAAGCATCCACCTCTATTATGAAGGCAAGCTCTGGGTTGGGATGTACTAGGATAGGTGCAGTGGTAAATTTATCTTTTAGACGGGAAAATGCTTCCTGGGCTTGGGGAGTCCAGGAGAACTTAGACTCTTTCCGGGTAAGTTGGGTGATAGGTGACACTACCTCAGAGAAATTTCTAATGAAACGTCTATAGAAGTTTGCAAACCCGATGAAGCGCTGTACCTCCTTCACATTTCTAGGACTTGGCCAATCATTGATGGCTTGGGTTTTACTTCCATCCATACTAATTCCTTGTGTAGACAGTACATACCCCAGAAATTGAATTTCGGTCTTATGGAATTCACACTTTTCAAGCTTGATGTAAAGATGATTTTGTCTTAGACGTTCCAAGACCATTCTCACATGTCCATGATGTTCCTCTGTGGAGTTAGAAAAAATTAAAATATCATCCAAATAAATTACCACGAATGTATCCAGGAGATCCCTGAAGATGTCATTCACCAAGTGTTGGAAAGTGGCTGGGGCGGTACTCAGACCAAAAGGCATAACTAGATATTCAAAGTGTCCATAGCGTGACCTGAATGCAGTCTTCCATTCATCCCCAGGTCTAATACGGACTAAGTTATAGGCCCCACGAAGATCTAGTTTAGAAAAAATTTTGGCATGTCGCACTCTCTCCAATAACTCAGGGATTAAAGGCAATGGATAACGGTTTCTAATAGTAACCTTATTGAGTTCCCTATAGTCTACGCATGGTCTCAGGGATCCATCTTTCTTCTTTACAAAAAATATGGGTGCCCCTGCAGGAGATGAAGAGGGGCGTATGAAGCCCTTGGCTAGATTTTCGTCTATGTACTCTTTTAAAGCCTTCAGCTCGGGCCCCGCCAGGGGGTAGATCTTACCAAAAGGTATCTCTGCTCCAGGCAATAATTCAATTGGACAATCATATGGACGGTGAGGAGGAAGCTGGTCAGCGTTCTTCTTGTCACATAAATCCACATAGTCCTGGTATACAGCTGGTAGTTCAGGGACTGACATGGTTCCTTTAGGAACAGAGCAAGCTGAAATTTTTGGACTCATCTGTTTCTCTGGAAAGTGTAATTCCTTGGTCTCCCAGTTAATGGTAGGATTCTGAGCCTGCAGCCATGGTAGCCCTAGAATAATGGGAAAGTGAGGAGAAGAGATAAGCATAAAGGACAGTTTCTCTTGATGATCTTTACCCATAAGAACCTTTAAAGGCTCTGTTTCCTGATCCACTGGTCCAGAGGTCAGCAGGGAGCCATCCACAGTTTCCATCTGTACTGGAGTAGCCTTCTTCACTGAACGTATTCCCTGTTTCAGAGCAAAGGAGACATCCATAAAATTTCCACTTGCACCTGAGTCGATCATAGCAGAGCTAGACACCCAGGCTGAGTCAACCCAGAGTTTGATGGAAAGAAAACAGTGAGAATTGTTTTTTTTACAACTCAGCTGGGACACCGCTGAGGAAACTTGAAAGATGGCAGCATTTACACAGTCAACGTCCTCAGAGGTAACGGAGTTTAAGTCCGAGAAATCAAGATCTGTTGCTGCAGATCTCTCTGGAGCCTGAGGCTCGGACCTGACAGATCCCCTCTCGCAACACTCACAATGAATGAGTGCTGCAGTAGTCTTGCGAGAACGGCTGGGGCAGTTAATAATAAAGTGCCCTGACTTACCACAATAAAAACATAGATTCTCCTTAAAACGATGTTCCTTGCGTGCATCACTAACCCGTCGTAGTAAAGAGTCTACCTGCATGGGTTCAGGTTCAGGTTCCCGTGTAATCCTATTCAAAGGTTCCTTAGCTGGAGAGGAAGGTAGGAAAAGGTTAGTACGATTGCTTTCGAACCATCTCTCTTGCCTGCGTTCAGTTAAACGAGTATCAATACGGATGCAGTAGTTAATAAAGTCACCTAACGCAGTGGGAGGGTCGGCACGAGCAAGTTCATCCTTAATCAGTGGGGATAACCCCTTTCGAAAAATAGATTTTTTGGCGGAATTGTCCCAGGTGGTATCAAGGGCCCATCTCCTGAAATCCAAGGCATATTCAGCTACCGAGTGCTTACCTTGGCGCAAAGCTAACATGGCTGCTTCAGCTGTTGCACCTCGATTGGGGTCATCAAACACCTGCCCCATGGCTGAAATAAAATCATCAAGGTGATTCAAACAATCATCCTCAGTCTCAATCAGAGGGTTTGCCCACATCAAAGCCTTGTTGGTAAGCAACATAATTATAGTAAGCACCTTAGATCGTTCAGTAGGAAATTGTGAAGCATGTGCAGAAAAAAAAAGATTGCATTGATTAACAAATCCCCTGAATTTTTCACGTTCACCACCAAAACGAAAAGGGGGCAACTTGGGAATCCCAGAACTCGGGGCCACGGCAGGAGCCTGGACTCGCCCCTCCAGAACCTCAATCCTGGCTCGCAAATCCTGGGTAGTCTGTCCAACCACTTGCAAATTGTGATTATTTAGGTCCTGAAGATTTGTAAAACGGGTCTTTATATTCTGCAAATCTGCAAGGATATTATCAGTCACTCCGCAAAGTTCCTTTATGCGGGCCTCCATTTTCTAGATCTTTTAAGACAGGATACTGGAAAAAGAGGAGAGAAAAAAAAAAAAAACAATAGTGTTCACCTGTGGCAACACTGAAGAAAGAAAAAACTTTAAGGGAACTGCTCACCTGGAATGGTTGTGAGAAGTCACAACCACTATCATCACAGAAAGCTTTCAACCAGACATCTGATATCCAGAGTTTCAGCAGACAAAAAGAGAAGAGAAAAAAAAAAAACAATAGTGTTTACCTGTGATAACACTGCAGAAAAAAAAACTTAAGGGAATTGCTCACCTGGAATGGTTGTGAGAAGTCACAACCACTGTCATCACAGAAAGTACAACCGGACATCCGATATCCACAGTACAGCAGACAAGCCTTTCCAGACCCAGCAGACACTAACGTTTGGCTTCAGAATCTTGTAATGTATGTGGTACAGTTCATATAGCGTCTTGTGCTTGGGTGCGATGAAAATACTTGAGACACAGGTTGATAAAGAAAGTCTTGTATTGCTTCATACAAATTGGCAAAAATAAACACACAGGTTGCAAACACAGAAGCAGGAGACACAGCAGGCCAGAGTAATCTAAGCTCAGCAATAACTCTCCACAACAGATTCAGATCTTCTTCTCTGTTACCGCAAGTCCATGCAAACGTGAGGCTCTCAAGAGCAGAGTTCAGAGTCCACAAGTGCTTCAGAGTTCCTCAGTAGGAATGGCTGGAGTACAAGGTCCAAGGCTTCAGGAGTCAGAACACAGGTTCACTGCAGGCTAGATTCTGAAGCACTGATTGCTCAGCTGTGGCTGTTTAAGAAGCAAACGGAGAGAATCAGGGCGGGAACATGCAAGCTGGAAAACTCCATTTTGACTGAGGGCAAGATAGCTGCAGCAAAACAGAAAGCAAAATGGCCGACGAACAAACTGAGTTTCAGAAACAGATACACAGAACCTTACAGCTTGGTTCTTGGATTGACTCTTTCCATTTGAGCAAGAATAAGACATCCTTGATTGTCCTCTTTTAGTTTTGTTGGTTCCAACTGTGGTTGTCCTAATTCTGTCAACAATTGTCTTAACCACAGTACTTCTTGACTCGCATGTGCTACTGCAACATATTCTGCTTCTGTTGAAGATAGTGTCACAATTGACTGTTTCTTACTTGTGCAACTTATTGGTCCACCTGAGAGAAAAAAATATGTCCACTGGTAGATCTTCTGTCAGTTGGATCTCTAGCCCAATCTGCATCAACATATCCTGTTAAAATGCAATTTTCACCTGTGGGTAATTTCAGCTTAACATTGCTAGTTCCTTTCAAATAACGTATTACTCTCTTCACCACATTCCAATCAGCTTTATTTGGTTTTGATACCTTTCTACTCAGGATTCCTACTGCTGCTGCTATGTCTGGTCTTGTAACGGTCGATAGATACAGTAGTTTTCCTATTGCTGTTCTGTATTCTTCATTGTTTGGTAGCATATTTTCTTCACTGTTCATCTCTTTGAGATAATTAATTTCCATTGGAGACTTTACTGTTTTTTCATCCTTTAGCCCAAATTTTTCTGTTATGTCTTGAATCATATGATATTGATTCAGTAGGAAACTTCCGTCTTTTTCTCTTTCTATCTGTATTCCTAGGTACTGTTTTACATTTCCCAAGTCTTTGATTTCAAAATGTTCCAGGGTTTTTAGAATGTTGTCTTTATCCCTTTTTTTTTTCGTTTAAAACAAATCAAAATGTCATCTACATATGAGTACATAAATCCATCTATTACTCATCCTTTTTGTGTACAAGCATGGATCAGCTTTGCTTCTTTGAAATTTTTCATTTGTTAGTACTTCCGTGATTTTGTCATTCCACGCTTTAGCTGCTTCCTTTAAACTATATATGCTTTTCTGTAGTTTACAAACTTTGTTTGGATTTCTTTCATCTTTGAATCCTGGAGGTTGTTCCATGTAAATGTCTTCTGTTAAATCTCCATTCAAAAAAGCTGTCTTTACATCCAGATGTCTTAGTTCCATCTTTTCCATTGCTGCAACTGTAAGTAAAGTTCTTATTGTAGTGTGTTTGACAACTTGGGCAAATTTTTATCATAGTCTTCTCAATATTTTTGAGAATAGCCTTTAACTACGAGTCTTGCTCAATATCTTTCAGGTGTGCCATCTGTTTGGTATTTTATTTTAAAAATCCATTTACATCCTATGGCTTTTCTTCCTTCTGGCAAATTTGTTAGTGTTCATGTATTTGAATCATGCATGGATTTAATTTCTGTTTCTGTTGCTTCTATCCATTTATTAGAGTCTTCTTCAGAAAGCTTAGATATGTCTTCAGAAGAGGTAGGCTCATGGATTTTTCTTATACTTGTCTTGTATGAGAGACGTTTTGGTGGTTTTCCTTTGTTCTCTCTTATTGAACGTCTTGGTTCTGTGTCTGTTTGTAGTTGTGATTCTTCACTTTCAGTATTTTGTTCTTCATTAATTTCTACTTCTTTCTCATCAGATATTTCTTCAGTTATGTCACTATTGTATTTCTCATTTTTTTGTTTCAACTGAAATCATAATGTCTTCATTTAAATCTTCAATGAATGTCACACTGTTACTCACTGTAACTCTGTCTGTTTTGGGATCTAAGATTATATATCCTTTGCAGTTTTCACTATATCCAACGAATATTCCTTCCATGGATCTGTTTTGAAGTTTGGAACGTTTTTCTGTTGGAATGAATATAAAAACTTTACATCCAAAAACTTTTAAATGATTGACACTTGGTTTCATACCTTGCCACAGTTCATATGGAGTTTTCTTCAGTTTTCTGGAAAAAAGTCGGTTCTGTAGATATGTAGCTGTCATTGCTGCCTCACCCCAATATTTCTCTAGTAGTTTAGAATCTGTCAGCATACATCTCATCATTTCTGTTAGAGTTCTGTTTTTCCTTTCTGCTACTCTATTTTGTTCAGGTGTGTATGGAACAGTTTTCTGATGTTCTATTCCATTTTGTCTTAAGTAGTCTTCTATTCTGTGACCTGTAAATTCACCTCCATTATCACTTCTGATGACAATTCGCTTCCTTTGAAATTTGTTACTTGATCTTGTTACATAGTCTACAAGTTTATCGAAAACTTCACTTTTGTTCTTAATTAAGTATGTAACTGTGTATCTTGAGTAGTTGTCTATAAAAGTCAACATGTATCTATTGCCTCCTGATGTAGTCACTTTCATGGGTCCACATAAGTCATGACGTATGCACCAAATCAAGTGGTTTTTCGCTTTTCATCTCACTTTCTTTTGGAATAGATATCCTTGTGGCTTTGGATTTTATACAACATTCACATCTTATGGTAATTGAGCAATCTGATATCTTTAAATCTTTTGTCAATTCTTTTCTCTGTAGTTCCCTTATACTGTCCGGGTGTCTATGTCCTAGACGTCTATGCCACATGTGAATACAGTTTTTGTGATCATGTGTACATACCTTCATCTGTTCCTTTGTTTTGTCAAAATGATATAATTGTTCATCTGCCTTTACTTTGGTTATCAACTTGTTTCCTGCAATAATTGCACACTCATTGTCTTTGAATTTTACTGTAAGTCCTTTTACTGTTAAACGTTTCACAGATAATAATCCACTTTCCAATTTTGGAACATACAACTCATCCTGTACAAGTATCTTTGAATCTTGTCCTAACCTGTTTGAACAATTTAGCATACCTTGTCCGATACCTTCTGCGGTTATTTTTCTTCCATCTGCAAGATAAATGGCTTCTTTCTTATCTAAATCAAGATCAGTAAAGAAATTCTTGTCACTTGTCATATGACTTGTTGCTCCTGAATCAATAAACCAACCAAGTGATGATTTCTTGTCTGTTATTTTGAATGTGTCATTCCAATTATTCTCACACGAATCGGAAATTGTGTTTTTTACTTTCTGTGTATGCTTTTTATGTTGTATTTTTGTTGTTCTGCTTTCCATATGGTAAGTCTTTCTTTAAATTACCTTTTTTCTTACATCTGAAGCATTCTCTTGTCTCTTTATTATAGGGTTTTTAAATTCTGTAGCTTTAAGACGGTTTTCACTGTCCTTTTCAGTAGAAGAATCATTGCTTTGTTCTTTTCTTCTCTGATATTCATCTATGAGTCTTGTTTTCACAAACTCTAATGTAAATGTCAGTTTCTGGTCTCGTCTCAAGAGCATTTATTAAAGCAGTATATGAATCTGGTAAACTGCACAACAATATAGCTGCTATATGGCTTTCCTTAATATCTTCACCAATAGATCTTAGCTGTGATATCACTTCCATCATTGAGAATATATGCTTCTGCATGTCACTGTCTGCACTTAGTCTCATACTGTAAAGCTTTCTTAATAAAAATAACTTGAGATTTAAGCTGGGTCTCTCATATAGCTTTCTTAATGCATCCCACATTCCTTTCACTGTTTCTTCATTTCTTATATGTATTAATTGAGCATCATCCACTAATAAGCTAATGGTGGCTCTCGCTTGTCTATTTTTCTTATCCCATGTCTGATTATCCTGATCAGGTCTATCTGTAGTGATTACTTCCCATAAATCATATTTAGACAATAACATCTCTACTTTGAACTTCCATAGCTGATAGTTCTCATCATTCAGTTTAGCTACTGCGAGTTTTAGCTCTGTGCTACTTGTCATTTTTAACTTATCTTACTTGTTTGGAGAGATTTGCACTGAAGAATTCTTCTGCATTCATCAGGGTCTTGCTGAGAGTTCCAGTGTCCTGGGTATCTAGTATTCTTGGTGCTTGGGATCTGTGGTGTCTGGATTCTCTGGTGTCTGGATTCTCTGGGTACGCTGTATCTGGGTGTTTGGGTGCCTGTGTCTGG
This sequence comes from Oophaga sylvatica, assembly GCA_033576555.1. Taxonomy (NCBI): domain Eukaryota; kingdom Metazoa; phylum Chordata; class Amphibia; order Anura; family Dendrobatidae; genus Oophaga; species Oophaga sylvatica. The sequence continues at coordinate 504,376,575 of JARQOD010000001.1, forward strand.
GCCCATAACCTGTTGCACAGCTTCTGAATCCACACCTTTGCAGTAGAAAACTTCACAGAGCAGGCTTCATGGGATAACAAGCTTTTACTTCTTACAACATGAGGTAAAAGGAAAATGCACAGTCATTTTAGCATTGCATCAGGAAACTGGAACAAAACGAAAGTGAAACTACAAGTGAGACTATCTCTTATACAATACATTAAACAGAAGGAAACGTTACTCAACATCGCCATCTATTGTCAGTTCAACATAAAGTCCTCCTTTTACTTATAATAAGTCCTAATCTGTTGCATATGCCAACACAAATTTTATTTGTTTTGTCTGAAGGACTTTCAGAAAAAAAACTGCCATACAGGGGAACAACGCACCCTTGGCCTGCTATCAAGCCAAGTGTGGGGGCTCTGTGGAACAGTTGACAGGGTTCTCCCTCTGGTCAGACCACTACCTCTTCATGCCTGTTTTTGTGCTACAGATCCATCCCTCTCTGCACTGCTGTGCTCTCTAGGGGTGCCACAATGCAAGGTTGGATCATTGGCCTCATCATCGACCACGTCGTCTTCCAATTCATCAATCTGATCCTCCTTCTGAGTTGCGATTTTAGGGTGAGCTGATGGCAACTGTGTCATGATTATCCTCCACCTCTTCAGATATGAATTGACCTTCCCCAACATGGTTTTCTTCTGGCCGTGGGTGATCAAATGTTTGAGCATCACTGCACTCCACCTCTTCATGACCCTCTTTAATGGTGCACGTTGAGAGGCCTGACAAGTTACAAGGGAATGTAAACAGTTCCTCAGAGTGACCAGCATTGGGGTCATATGTCTCCTGGGACTCTTGATGGTGGGAGGTAGGAGGAACAGGTTGAGGATTCAGAGGCCCAGGCTCTTGGCTACTGAGACTGGACAGTGTGGAAGACTTCATGGTGCTGCTTGTCAACACACTGGAGCCTTTGTCTGCCATCCAACCCAAAACATCCTCACAGTTGTTTGGGTTCGTCAGTGGTGTAGCGCGCTAGCCAAATTTTAACAGGAAGCTAGAATGAGATATAGTCACCTTCTGATCTGTCACACAGCCTTGGTGGGCACCACCACATCCACGTCCCTTAACGTCACCCTTTCTCATATTGAATGCATTATGCTTATAAAAAAAAAAATCTGGTTTTATATTTCACAAGTACCCTCACAGAGGTGTTATGTACAAATTTCATGAATCTAGCAATGTGTGGCTATTTTTTCTCCATATATCATCTTTATTGCACACGGCAATAGCAAACTGATGTAAATTACAGGTAAATAGTCATGTTTACTTATCTCTGCACAGATTGCCCAGTCGCACAACTGCTAGATAAAGATGCGCTATTTATTAAAGCAATAGAAAATTAGTATTTTTTTATAACGCCTTGCTGACACACAGGAACAGCAGACTAAGGAAATTTATTGCCGCTAGTAAGTTGTGATGTTTGCTTATCTCTACCTGGATTGCGCCAGTTGCACAACTGCTAGATAAAAATACGCTATTTATCGCCTTAATGAAACGCGCCAACAGCAGACTCAGGGAAATTAGTGGTAAATAGTGACGCTTCCATAGCTCAGCAGGTTTTGCGCCAGTCGCACAATTGCTAGATATACAGGGTGGACCATTTATATGGATACACCTAAATAAAATGGGAATGGTTGGTAATATCAACTTCCTGTTTGTGGTACATTAGTATATGGGAGGGGGAAAACTTTTCAAAAAGGGTGGTGACCATGGTGGCCATTTTGAAGTCGGCCATTTTGGATCCAAATTTATTTTTTTCAAAACTGTTCATGTAGGAATGCTCGGACCTGACACCCATAATGTGGTGGTACATCATCTTGCTGGAAAAACTCAGGGAATGTGTCATCTTCAGTTTCCTGGAAAGTGGATTGGACATCGTGGGCCAGTTGAATGGCCACCAAGGTCTCCTGATCTGACCACATTAGACTTTTATCTTTGGGGTCATTTGAAGGCAATTGTCTATGCTGTGAAGATACGAGATGTGCAGCATCTGAAACAACAGATACAGGAAACCTGTTGCTATCAGTGTGTCAAGAGTGGGAGAAGAGGGTTGCACTGACAATCCAACTCAATGGGCATCACTTTGAACACATTTTATAAGTGATCATAAACTTGTAAATAACTCATGGAAGAATAAAGATAGGTTAAAACCAAGCACACAATTGTTTTTCTTGTGAAATTCACAATAAGTTTGATGTGTCACATGACCCTCTTCGCAATGAAAAAAGTAAAGTTGGATCCAAAATGGCCGACTTCAAAATGGCCGCCATGGTCACCACCCATCTTGAAAAGCTTTCCCCCTCCCATATACTAATGTGCCACAAACAGGAAGTTGATATCACCAACCATTCCCATTTTATTTAGGTGTATCCATATACTGTAAATGGCCCATCCTGTGTATTAGCTATTTTACCCCTTTACACCTGAGGGTGGTTTGCACGTTACTGACAAGGCCAATTTTTACAATTCTGACCACTGTCCCTTTATGAGGTTATAACTCTGGAATGCTTCAACGGATCTTGGCGATTTGAGAGTGTTTTCTCATGACATATTGTACTTCATGTTAGTGGTAACTTTTCTTCAATATAAGTTGCGTTTATTTATGAAAAAAACGGAAATATGGCAAAAATATTGAAAATTTTGCAATTTTCAAACTTTGAATTATTATGCCCTTAAAACAGAGAAATATGTCACACAAATTAGTTAATAAATAACATTTCCCACATGTCTACTTTACATCAGCACAATTTTGGAAATAAAATTTTTTTGGTTAGGAAGTTATAAAATTTACAAAACCATTTTTTTAGGGACCACCTCACATTTGAAGTCACTTTGAGGGGTCTAGATGGCAGAAAATACCAAAAAGTGACACCATTCTTAAAACTGCACCCCTCAAGATACTAAAAACCACATTCAAGAAGTTTATTAACCCTTCAGGTGCTTCCAAGGAGCTGAAGCAACGTGGAAGGAAAAAATAAACATTTACATTTTTGGACATAAAAATTAGCTTTTACAAACTTTTTTTTTATTTTCACAAGAGTAAAAGGAGAAAATGGACAGATAAAGTTTTTGTGCAATTTCTCCTGAGTATGCCGATACCCCATATGTGGGGATAACCATTGTTTGGGCGCACGGCAGGGCTCGGAAGGGAAGTAGTGCCATTTGACTTTTTCAAAACAAAATTGGCTGGAATTGAGATTGGATGCCATGTCGCATTTGGAGAGCCCCTGATGTGCCTAAACAGTGGAAACCCCCCACAAGTGACCCCATTTTGTAAACTAGATCCCCTTAAAAAACTTATCTAGATTTGTGGTGAGCACTTTGAACCCCCAAATGCTTCAGTCAAGTTCATAACATAGAGCTGTGAAAAAAAAACATATTTTTTCAACAAACATGATATTTTTGTCCCCAATTTTTTATTTTCTCAAGTGTAATAGGAGAAATTGGACCATAAAAGTTGTTGTCCATTTTGTCCTGAGTACGCTTATATCCCATATGTGGGGGGAACCACTGTTTGGGTGCACGGCAGAGCTCAGAAGGGAAGGAGCGCCATTTGACTTTTTCAAACCAAAACTGGCTGGAATTGAGATTGGACACCATGTCACGTTTGGAGAGAGCCTGATGTGCCTAAACAGTGGAAACTCCCCACAAGTGACCCCATTTTGTTAACTAGACCCCCTAAGGAACTTATCCAGATGTGTGGTGAGCACTTTGAACCCCTAAGTGCTTCATACATGTTTATGACGTAGAGCAGTGAAAAAAAATCATATTTTTTCCACAAACATGATATTTTGGTCCCCAATGTTTTATTTTCCCAAGGGTAAGAGGAGAAATTGGAACACAAAAGTTGTGGTCCATTTTGTCCTGAGTATGCTGATACCCCATATATGGGGGGAACCACTGTTTGGGCGCACGGCAGGGCTCGGAAGGGAAGTAGTGACGTTTTGGAATGCAGACTTTTATGGAATGGTCTGCGGGCATCATGTTCTGTTTGCAGATCCTTTGATGCGCCTAAACAGTGGAAACCCCCCACAAATGACCCAATTTTGGAAACTAGACCCCTAAGAAACTTGTCTAGATGTGTGGTGAGAACTTTGAACCCCCAAGTGTTTCACTAAAGTTTATAATGCCTGGGCGTGAAAATAAAAAATCCTATTTTTCCCACAAAAATGATCTTTTAGTCCCAAATTTTTAATTTTCCCAAGGGTAACAGGAGAAATTAGACACCAAAAGTTGTTGTCAAATTTGTCCTGAGTACGCTGGTACCCCATATGTGGGACAAAACTGTTTGGGCGTACGGCAGGGCACGGAAGGGAAGTAATGACGTTTTGGAATGCGGGCGTCATGTTCCATTTGCAAAGCCCCTGATGTGCCTAAAGAGTAAAAAAAAACACAAGTGACATCATATTGGAAACTAGACCCCAATGAACTTGTCTGAATGTGCCTTCTTTTTGGAACTAATCTACTGTTTAAATTAGTAGTGCATGGAGGTGTGGTACAATTTGAAGCAATCCTTCATACACAGGCCAAGTTTATCGGGGCAGGTGTCGCATTGATAAGTAGTGTCTTTGCGTATTCCCTTTTTGTAACACACTCGGCACCTTTTTTGCGTCTTACCTTTAATTCCAGTTGGCGGGACCATGCTCGGGAAATGCTGACCTGGTACGATACGAGCACCTTCAGTTCCGGAAGTACTGGTGCCCACTCCTTCCTGAGTGCCGAATATCAGGTCCTTGATCACTACCTCCTGGAATTGAAGGTGCGAAGTATTGGTGTGGCGTGCACTTTTTGTTGAAGTGTTCGATGACCGGCCGAACTTTGAACAGACGGTCAAAGTTGGGGTCATCTCGTGGGGGACACTGTGCATTATCGTTACAATGCAGCAATTTGTGGATGGCCTCAAAACGCTTCCGGACCATGACCATTCGGAACACTGGAGTGTTGTATAAATATCAACACTCCAATATTGCCCATTTTTTGGCTTCTTCAGGATCCCCATATAAAGGACCAGGCCTCAAAACTGCATCATTTCAACTGCGTCTACAGGAGGCCAGTTAAAATGATGAACGAGGGTTTTGCACCAAAAATTGACGAGCATGTAAATTAGTTTTATCCACCATGAGGTTAATAAAATACTCAGAGAAAAGGACTTTGAAAAAGTCTAGTTCTGTGAGGCCGGTGGTGTCAAACTTGATTCCTGATTCTACCACAAAATCAGGAATCAGTGGCTCGTAATTTTTTTGGGGCGAGGTCCATACGGGGTCCGCAATGGGGTGCGCTGGTTCAGCTTCATCTTCAGGAATGGTGGGAGCTGCCTCATCTTCTGTCCTGGGACATCTGCGTGGCGGTTCCGCAGAATCCAAGGAAGAAGATGATAACGAGGACGAGGATGAAGATGAAGAATCGGAAAGTATAGAAATGTGGGATGCTCTCCCTCTTTATGTGTTGGAGGCAAGGAAAGCATATGCCTCCTCCAATGAATAGCGCTGTTGGGACAAACTGTACTTTTTTTATGAGTATGGAGCTTGGGTGTACTTTATTTATTTTGTGTGTGTGGGGGGGATAGTGATTGATTGGTGCAAACTTGTTTGAAAAGAAAAAGCTAAAAGAAAATAAGAACCAGGGAGAAAAAAATGCCTATGAAAAGTCTAAAACAGCAGGCATGTGCTCTGATAAGTGAAGTGCGTCACTTATCAAAGTTCCACGGCTGCTGGATGTGTGCACGGAGGTGTTGGAAAGGGGTGAGAAAAAAAACAAAAAACGGCAGGCACGTGCTCTGATAAGTGAACTGCGTCACTTATCAAAGTTCTGCGGCTGCTGGATGTGTGCACGGAGGTGGCGGAAAGGGGTGTGAAAAAAAACAAAAACTGCGTCACTTATCAAAGTTCGTCGGCTGCTGGATGTGTGCAAAGGGGGGATGAAAAATAAAAGCGAGCACGAGCGTTAATCGGTGAACTGCATCGCCAATCAACGCTCGGCGGCTGCTAAATGTGCGCACAGAGGCCGTGCAAAGGGGTGGTGGAGGAGGGTAAGAAGGGGGGGGAAGGGGACAGGGAAAAAAAATTTGTTCAGTATATGCTGGTACTAACTAATATTATTTGGCTCTAAAGAAAGCTGCTTTGTATATCATGGTAGTGGAAGAAAACCTGCCTATCTCTCCCTAGTCCCACAATCTATTCCTAATCCTGAACTATACAACACAATGCAAACTAGCAGATATCGCCATCATTTATTTGCAGTGATGATTGTTCACACCCAAGTGCCTGCCTTTCACTCTCCCTTGTATTAAATCTCTCCCTACTCTATCACCACCTAAAAAAGAACTAATCTTCACTCTCAGTAGCTCTTAAAAGAGGTTTTTGAAGTCACAAACTCTTCCTATACATACCTTTCACTCTCAATACGCTCACACTACGCTCTCCCTACGCTGTTTCCTGCTTGCAACGTGCAAAAGATGGCGCCGGCAGGGATAAAAATCCCCTATGACGCTGTAAGGCAAGTCATTTACAGTAATGCCACACCAAAGATGGTTCTGGCATTTTTGTGATTGGCAAGAAAACCCAGCATGTTTATTGGCTGCAAATAAAGCGCCAAACATGCTGGGCGGGTCACTGGAATATACCGAGGTGAATAGCAAATTACTTGCCAAGTAATAACCCAAATAGCATACCATTTGTATAGCTGGTATAACCTGTGAATCTTCTGAATATAATTATATATGTACGTACAGCGGGTACAACCTGGGCATTTTGGTTATAATTATACATTGTAAAGTCCCAGACTATCTGTGGACGGCGATTACTTGCTTTGCTGGTCATTGAGGCATGCGCTGGGACACTCAGGGTTAAAAAAGTCCATTCAGTTTATTAGTAAACAGCATAAACCACTCCTCAGGAACTTAGTAGAGTGCAGCAACCAGTACGATGTCCGTTAAACATTCAGCTCCATAGAATAAACAGTCTCTCACTGACCCCGGTCAGCATAACACGGACTCTTTTCCGTTACCTGTTGGTGTCGGCCACACAGGTTCCCTGATGCCTCTTCTCCTCAGAGGTATCCCACAAACATTTCTCTAGCATGAACACAGTCTGTCATTGACCCCGGTCAGCACAACACGGACTCATGTCCGTTAACTGTTGGTAGAGTATAATTCACCGCACACATAAAAAGAAGAGATAATGTTGATGCCGAGAAGTGATATTTATTACAGTTCTCCACTTTCAAACTTGTAGTGCCATATACAAAATAGAAATAAAGGGATTGGATACCCATACATTAATACCCATACATAGATTAATACCCAACGTTTCGATACTCCCGTATCTTAATCATGGGGTACTGTAGAGAGATCAAAGAAAACAGGCTTTAAGATATAGCATAGGAACATGACACACAAAATAATATAAACATATATATATATATACATAATTACATATATACAAAATTACACTAATAGTGGTAATATAGAATTAAGTAAGAAAGGTAACTGCATAATGTCAGATAAAGCAAGATAGTATCGCTATATAATCTCAGATATTAATCAGATCAAACAATGTATAAGCAGTAGCAATGCTCAGTTCTATAAGAGTCTCTAAGTTGCAAATCGTTTAATAATTGGATTCAAGATACACTGGAGAGAAGTGCAAGGAGACTACAAATTACCTTAGTAGTGGGTATATTTAGACTGAGGCACTAAATGAAGACAGAATTAAACGCCCCTTTATGCGGTTCCAGGTACTAGGATAAAGAAAGAGGTACACAGTGCATAAATATATAAATAGGAACATCACCTACTATCGCCGTCCTCCCAGTAAGTATGGTTTTACCTGTCACTATGTCTAATGTAGTAGGGCAGGAGGCGTTATAAGTCAAAAAAGCAGAGTTGCTAGAGGAAAAAAAAAAAAAAAAGATAGCTTGCAGTCATATTGAGTGCTATCTACTAATTAGGTGCACTTGTGCCCATGATTTGAGATCAGAAAGTACCTGTGAGTGGGGTAATGAGAAAGGCGACGCACCAGCGTCCTGCCACGGCTGCAGACTGCGGTTGGGTGAGGAAGCAGGGTGGGCCCTGCTTTATGCGAGTGTGGCAGGAACCGGAAGTGATGTCGCGCAGTGTACTGGAATGACTACGGTCGCCATGTTGGATGCTGGCAAGGAGTAAATGGGCGTAGTAGGGAGAAGGAGGGCGGAGGAGATGTATGCTGGTAATTGTAAAGACCAACTGGAGAAAAATAGTGCGAGAATCAGAAGAGAATGGACTGGTAGTAAGGAGATTTAATAGGGCCCGCTGATTTCAGATAAAAATAAAGGAAAATTAGGAAATAAAACAAGGAGTAATCCACAAAATTGAAGAAAAAAGAAAAATGAAGATAAAAATGAAAATAAATAAAAATTTTGCTTATGGGATCTTATAAGATTATTGAAAATAAAAAATAAAAATATAAAAATAAAAATGAAAATTGATAATTGATGAAAATTGAAAATTAAAGGTAAAAATAAGCTAAAAATAAAAATAAAATTAAAAATAAAAATAAAAATACACTAGGAAAATGAACTTACCAGTTAAGGATAGAAATCAGCGAGTCTGAAAATAGAGGAAAAGGTAATTAGAGAAGCCAGTTAATCTCCCTGTTTAGGCCCTTAGGGGACAACGTGTCCAGTTTATAAATCCAGTACGTCTCCCTCAGTTTCAGACGTTTGACCTGGTCACCACCCCTCCGTGGTTTTGGTACCTGTTCAATTACTTGGTACTTCAATTGTGCTACCGTATGTTTACACTTACTGAAGTGGTCCGGTAGAGGTAACCATGTTTTGCTGGTGCGAATGGTCGACTTATGGCTAGCAATCCTGTCTCTCACGTGTTGTGTGGTTTCACCCACGTACAGGAGGCCACAGGGACATTTTATGACATAGACCACAAAGTTCGTATTACAGGTATAGAAGCCTTTTATACGGAAAGACTTACCTGTACGTGGGTGAGTGACCATGTCAGATTTTATGACGTTAGAGCATGAGGCACAGTTCAGGCAGGGAAAAGTACCATTGCCACGTGCCAACAAATGGCGTTGTATTGGAATGGAGTGGGTACTCCCAATGTCTGCCCGTACTACTTTATCCCTAATATTAGGTGCCCTTCTGTTGCACATGAGAGCAGGATTAGAGAAAGCCTGAATAGATGGGTATGCCTTGATAGTAATGACCAGTGTTTACGGATAATCATGTGAACCTTAGACATGAGGGGGTGGTAGGTATGGACGAACGGAATTCGTTCTTGTTTTGTCATAGGTGGGTTGGGATCTGGGGGGTTGAAAATACGACTTTTCTCAGATTGAAGAAGTCTGGTAGGATAGCTACGTTCCTTAAATTTGGTTGACATATGGTCCAGACGAGTATTTAGAAGGTCGGGGTCAGTCACAATCCTGGCTATACGTGAAAACTGTGATCTAGGAAGACTATTTTTTATTGATCTCGGATGACTGCTGGAGTAGTGCAATAAACTATTGCAGTCAGTCGGTTTGGTATATAAATCAGTGGTTAGTCTACCATTTGGATCTTTCAGGACCAACGTGTCTAGGAATGAAATGCTTGTAATGTCATAATGGATCGTGAATTGCAGATCAGGATCAATTGAGTTCATGAAGGTGTGGAATGATGTTAATGCTTCATGAGGACCGGTCCAGATAAAGAATATATCGTCTATATAACGATGGTAACATTTGACATGGTCCTGGTATATCTGTGTGGAATAGAGATGATCCATTTCGAAGGAGTGCATGAAAGCATTGGCGTAGGCTGGCGCCACGTTACTTCCCATTGCGGTCTCTCGTGACTGAACGTAGTAGGTATCCTCAAACAGAAAAAAATTTTCATAGAGAATCAAATGGAGGAGGTCAAGGCAAAATTCTATGGAGTTATTAGATAAATTAGAGGTTTCTAGTAAACGTTTGGTTGCTGCTATACCCTTAGTATGGGAAATGGAGGTATATAAGCTGTTAACGTCCATAGTAACCAGTAAGCTATCAGATGGTGCAGTTTCAAATTCCTTAATTATTCGTAAGAAATGACTGGTATCTAAGAGGAAGGAGTCAGTGGTTTTGACCAGTGGTGTTATGATCTTTTCTAGATAGATTGAGAGTGGTGAGAGGATGGAGTCTGTAGACGCAACGATAGGTCTACCTGGGGGGTTATTGAGAGATTTATGTATTTTGGGGAGGATGTAAAAGACTGGGATTATTGGATGTGGATTGGTGAGGTACGTTGCAGTTTTGTTGTCAATTGTGTTGTTATCCAGAGAAGTTTTTAGTAGGGCCTGTATCTTGGAATTGATCTCAGATGTAGGGTCTCTGGAGATGGTTTTGTATGTCTGTAAGTCAGATAATTGACGTCTAACTTCTCTGGTATAAAGGGAGTGATCCATGACGACCGTGGCACCCCCTTTATCTGCCGGTTTAATGACAATTGATTTATTACTCTGTAATGAAGATAGTGCTTGATTCTCGATTGCAGTCAGATTCTTAAATACTGGGTAGAAACCAAGGCGTTGTTCATGAATCAACGCCTTAATTTCACGGTCTACAAAATCAATATATGTTTCGGTCGCATGGGAGGTCTGTGGTGGATTAAACAGACTCTTACTACGAAGTCACAGTCTTTCAACAGAAATCTCTGCAACAGAGGCGCCACTTTCCGGTGACACTCTGATATCAGAGGTATCTGGTTTTGTCCCAAAATGAGTCTTCAGCCTAATAGAGCGGTAGAACCGCTGGAGATCCTTCTCCAGCTGGAACGCGTCCCAGTTAGGGGTAGGGCAGAAGGAAAGGCCTTTGTGTAGAACAGACAGTTCCGCAGGGGAAAGGGTGTAGCTGGAGATGTTGATTACCGATTTGGGTATGGTCTTACCTGAGACCTTGTTGTCATCCTTTCTCCTCGATCGTCGTGTCTTACGTTTCGTTGATGGGCCCCCCTGCGGCCTCTCCCTAAAAAATGCATCCTTGTGGATCCTGTAGAGGAATCGCTTTCCGTAGAGGAACCAAATCTGCGGTTTGGTTGACGGCGCCATGGATTTGGTCCAGAGAAGTCGTTCCATCTGTATACACGGTTGTTAATATAGTCGTCGTTAACTGTTGGTGTCGGCGACACAGGTTCCCGGATGCCTCTTCTCCTCAGAGGTATCCCACAAAGATTTCTCACTCACCCCGGTCAGTATCACTCACAGTTGTCAGACCGTCCACTCCAGAGGTATCTCACAGACCTCCTTCCTATCAGAAAGAGTCTTCAGTGCTGCTGGATCTATCCTGACAGAAAGAAGGACCCGGCTGTCGACCCAAAATATAGGTGATCTCACCTTCATTAAAATGAACCATGCCTGGGTTTCAAAGGATTTTGTACCACCTTCCCCTGATGACACATAGTTCAGGGGTCGACAAAGTTGTTCAGAATCTAGGAGCCAGCCAAAAAATTTAGGAGCCAGAATTTTTTTTTCATTTCATCATCATCACCTCCCCATCATCATCATTGACTCCTCCTCATCATCATTGCCTCCCCATCATCATCATGGCCTCCCCATCATCATCAATGCCTGCCCATCATCATCATCGCCTCCTCATCATATCATCGCCTCCCCATCATCATCATCGCCTCCCCATCATCATCAATGCCTCCCCATCATCATCATCGCCTCCCCATCATCATCATCGCCTCCCCACCATCATCATCAATTCCTCCCCATCATCATCAATTCCTCCCCATCATCATCAATGCCTCCCTATCATCATCAATGCCTGCCCATCATCATCAATGCCTCCCCATCATCATCTCCCCATTATCATCTCCCCATTATCATCAATGCCTCCCCATCATCATCAATGCCTCCCCATTATCATCAATTCCTCACCATCATCATCAAAGCCTCCCCATTATCATCAATGCCTCCCCATTATCATCAATGCCTCCCCATCATCATCAATGCCTCCCCATTATCATCAATGCCTCCCCATCATCATCAATGCCTCCCCATTATCATCAATGCCTCCCCATTATCATCAATGCCTCCCCATCATCATCAATGCCTCCCCATTATCATCAATGCCTCCCCATTATCATCAATGCCTCCCCATCATCATCAATGCCTCCCCATTATCATCAATGCCTCCCCATCATCATCAATGCCTCCCCATTATCATCAATTCCTCACCATCATCATCAAAGCCTCCCCATTATCATCAAGCCTCCCCATCATCATCAATGCCTCCCCATTATCATCAATGCCTCCCCATCATCATCAATGCCTCCCCATTATCATCAATGCCTCCCCATTATCATCAATGCCTCCCCATCATCATCAATGCCTCCCCATCATCATCAATGGCTCCCCATCATCACTGCCCTCCCCCACCACCATCACACATGCAGCACACAAGCACTCTCTCACATACACACACTGATGCACACAGACAGACAGACACACACACACACACACACATACACATCACAGCTCACCTGTCCGGCGTCCACGCTCTCTGCCACAGCCGGCCGCTGAATGATGACGTCATTCAGCGGCGCTGTTGTGAGAGAAAGCGCCGGCGCCCCCTGGAGCCCGGAGCTGCGGCAGCGGAGGCACGGGAGAGGTAATTATTGTGCCAGCTGCTGCCGGGGCACTGAGCAGGCGGGGGCGGGTGGCGGCGCTGATACCGCTCTCCTCCGCTAACGGGCGCAGGGGTGCCCGTCCGACGGTGAGTGGGCCCCCCGCCTGCTCAGGGCCCCGACAAACCCGGACGCCAGGCATGATTTTCTAGGCGCCACTGGCGACCTGGCGCCCGGGTTTGTCGAACCCTGACATAGGTTACCAGCAAAATGGCTCGCTTTGTCATCCTCTTCCTCCGACTTCTCCAATTCCTCCATTTGCAGCTTCTGAACATCCTGCCTACACCTCATCATATGCCAGTTTTTCCACCTCCCTAACTGGGCTGTACCCCCCCCAGGGCCGGGGTCAGCACCAGGCGCACCCAGGCAAGTGCCGGTGCCCTGAGCAGGTGGGGGCGGCCCACTCGCCGTCAGAGACACCGGCGTACTATGAGGGGCCCTGTGCCAGTTCCCGGTGCCCACAAGTGTGCCCCCCCTGCTAGCTCAGGGCCCCAGCACTTGCAATACTTACCTCTCCCTGCTCCACCGCTGTGACATCTTCCGCGTTTCCTGACAGTGACATTCACATCAGAGAGCGCGATGACGTCACGTCTGTGCACCCTCTGCCTGAACAGTCACAGTGCAGAGAGCTGGAAGATGGTGATGCTGAGGAGTCCAGAGTAGAGCAGTGCCCAGCGAGGAGAGGTATTTCATTTTTTTTAATGGAGCAATATATGGGGAGTATTATACACTGGAGAATTATATATGGGGCCCATCATACACTCGAGCATCATAGATAGGGCCCATTATACACTGGAGCATCATCCATGGGGCACATCATATACTGGAGCATCATATGGGGCCCATTATATATGGCGCATCATATGGGGCACATTATATATGGAGCATCACATGGAGACCATTATATATGGAGCATTATATATGGGGACCATTATATTTGGAGCATTATATGGGGTTCATCATACACTGGAGCATCATATATGGGGCCCATCATATACTAGAGCATCATATGGGTTTCATTATTTATGGGGCATCATATAGGGCCCTTTATATATGGAGCATCATATGGAGCACATATGGGGCCTATTCTGTATGGAGCATTATATGGAGCCCATTCTGTATTGAGCAATATATGGGGCTCATTATTCTGTATAGAGCAATATATGGGGCTCATTATTCTGTATGGCGCACTATGTGGTGCCCATAATACTGTATGGAGGACTATACTGTCCGTTTTTTGAGCTATTGTAGAATTTAAAATAGATATCACTCATGTAATGTAAGAAGTGAAGTATTTGGCATTGTACTATACCTATATTTCTCTGCCATATCGGAGCATCATGAATTGTGGTATGTGTTAAAGCGGCCTACTGAGACTCTTTTGCCTGGGGCCTACGAAAACCTGGAGCCAGCACTGCGCCCCCCAACAACTTTAGCCAAATAACCCCCAGTTATCAATGCGTTACTATTATTATAAAGTTAATTAAGGTTGCCAAGCTTAAGTAATAAGAATTGATGTTGTTGGCATTGTGTTTACTGTCCTCCACTCACTGCCGACTTTTATTCCCCATTGACTTGCATTGGGGTCGTATTTTCGACTCCGACCCGACCATTTCCGTTAGTCGGCCGACTTCGTTCGACTCGACTTTTGAGAAAGTCGGGTTTCACGAAACCCGACTTGACCCTAAAAAAGGCAAAGTCGCTCATCTCTAGACTCCACTCCTTTTTGGGCCACCATCCCTCCTTGAGGTGCATGCCGAGGACTCCCCATGTTCCTCTACAGGCCCCTCACCGCCTGTGCACGGCAGTCCATCTGCCCCAATTCCGCACAGCGAGGCTCCTATGGGTGCTACTGCAGCTCCTGCTGCTGCAGAACCTCTTGCTGCAAAGCTTTGCGGACCTCTAGACGACTCTGCGTTGAGGATGTTGACCACCTTCGTAACCCAGCCGAGTTAAAGCCAGAAGCTTTCAGTCTTCGTGGTCCCGCCAGTCCACAGGAAGCTGACTTGGAAAGAAAAAAAAAATTCTATGGACCCGCCGATCCACAGCAAACACCAGTACACGTGCTTCCTGGACCGTTGCCCGCAGTCTAGCACCAATTGTAACGTCCCAGACTATCTGTGGACAGGGATTACTTGCTTTACTTGTCATTGAGGTATACGCTTGGATACTCAGGGTTAAAAAAGTCCATTCAGTTTATTAGTAAACAGCATAAACCGCTCCTCAGGAACTTAGTAGTGTGCAGCAACCAGTACAATGTCCGTTAAACATTCAGCTCCTTAGAATAAACACAGTCTCTCACTGACCACGGTCAGCATAACACGGACTCCTGTCCGTTACCTGTTGGTGTTGGCCAAATAGTTTCCCGCATGCCTCTTCTCCTCAGAGGTATCCTAAAAGGTATCCTCAGGTTTATTACCAAATTCTCAAATGGGTCCAAGGACCTAAGAGACATATTGACACGACATTGGCCCATTCTATGTATAGATAGAGATCTTACTAATGTCATCTCTGCAACCCCACAGATCACTTTTAGAAAAGGGCGGTCCATCAAGGATAGAATTGTCCGCAGCCATTTTGTCCCCTCTATCCCTAAGAACCCCACGTGGTTAAATAATCAAAACAAGGGATGTTACAGATGTGGAGGCTGTAAATACTGTGGAGCAGTTAAACAGGGGAAAGTCTTCAGCAGCACGAGAACCGAGAGAACCTACCCTATCAGACAATTTATCAACTGTAAATCAATAGAGGTCATATATAATATCACCTGTAGATGTGGCCTTCAATATATAGGGAAAACCAGAAGAGAACTTAGGAAAAGGATAGGAGAACATCACAGAGACACGATAAACAAGAGAGATACCCCGGTGGCGAACCACGTGAATCACACACATGAAGGTGATGTGAAGGTTTTGTCATTTATGGGCATTGAGAAAATTAATAAGTCCCAAAGAGGAGGAGATTGGGACAAACGAATCCTCCAGAGGGAAACCTTTTGGATTTTCCATCTCCAGACAGCCCATCCCAAAGGGCTTAACGAAATCCTTACCTTTTCTTCCTTCTTGTAGTGTAGGGCTCAGCAGGGCATCTACCCTAGGGAGAGCCGCCGTCGAGTGGGGGCGCCACTGCGCAGGTTTTAGGGTGCCAACCTCCGCGTGAGGTAGGGACTCACTAGTGAGGGCATAATAGGGTGACCATAGTGTGCTCCCTTTCTATCTTTCCCAATAGAAGATCTGTCGTGTCCAGTATACATCCAACACATCTGGATATAATTTTTTTTTTTTTTGATCTTTACTACAGTTTTTATAACAGCTAATACATCATCACAATCTCCCATTATATCTGTTTCATCAATCTTCATTTTTCCTGTAATACATCCTTCAAAGACTTTTTCTGTAATTTATCCCTCATTTGATCTATATATGTTATGCTCATTATTATAGATCTGACCACAAAAGAATTTCCTGTAAATGTGCACTTTAACAGCCATTTTCTGCTGGCACTGATATACATCGCCAAAGTTAGCCACCAGAGATATATAAATATGTACTCTCCAAAAGATTATATATTTTGGTAGATGTAACATTTATCTCCCACCCCTGGTCTGCAGGTATGGATAACATAGAGAAGAATTCCCATACGGCGCAGACATATTCTTCCATTGATAGATATCGGAGGTATTATCCCCGTAAACCGGAAGTGACGTTTAGGTGGGTGATAACAACTCCCGGATATGGCGCATGCGGGCCACGGCATAGGCCGATGCGTTCCATATACCGGAACTTACGCAACTGGCGTCCGGAAGAGAAGATCTAATCGATATACCCGGTTCTTATAAAAGACAGGATTAACAGCACGCCGCCATGCCCTGTCTCACAACATATTATGCAAGACCTCCCCTGAAGATTCCCTGTAGATGAAACGCGTCGGGAGACTACCGACAGGGTAGAGATCACCTGACATGATACATATGTACATGGTGGATCTCCCCCAGGCACATACAGATATAATGCCCTCACCACGATGCCGCAGATAAGTATAACATTTAATAGAAACCCACAGTGGGAGTAATATTTTACAAGGCAAGAGTAACCCCTGTTTCTCCCCTGGTGGGATTATGATGATCTGCAGCACGGGCATATAGTCACAAATGATGACAGGTGACATCAGTCTAATGTAACTCCCATTACACAAGGAGATATTTGTTTTGGAGCCACAAAAACCAATATAGAAGGCAGCATGTGATATAGGACATTTATTCAGCCACATGGTGGTCAATTCATATTATGCTCCTTCTTAAGAGAGATTAGAATTTATTCTGGATTGTATCAGAACAGGTTGCATCTTTCTGTACTACATATTATATATTAATTAGACTGGTAGTCAGTGACCACTCTGTAAAAAGACGAATAAATTCCACATAGAGTGGGGTATCTCTATGCACGGTTTAAAAGGTACTGTGGAATACAGACCACTATTATAAGAGAAGTTAGCCTCATAACATATAGTGTAACCTACGAACAATATTTTTGTTGGGACATAAGAGGCTACTCCCCTTTTGCCAATAGGAGTTGATGGTAAACCGGTGGTTCCAAAAAATTGTATATCCGCTTTTATAATTACACTTAGTGTGGTTTTTAGGTTTGCACATGCACTTTAGGCACTTCTGGCACTTTTGTTTTGGTTTGTCTTTTTCTTAATTTATAGAATAAAAGTTAAGTTTTATCTTATCAATCGGCTACACGGAACTGCTGTCCATAACCTGTTGGTGTTGGCCACACAGGTTCCTGGATGCCTCTTCTCCTCAGAGTTATCCCACAAACATTTCTCACTGACCCAGGTCAGTATCACTCATGGTTGTCAGACCGTCCATGCCACAGGTATCTCACAGATATCTCTGGCTCAAACTAGCCAGCACTGCTGCATGTATCAAACACACAGGCTCCATTAGGTAGCCTCTAACCACACCCACAGGTGAGGTAATATCACATGGACTGGTCACATGATCGTGACATCACTGCAGGTCCTCAAACTCACAAACACACAGGGAAAAAGGGGTACAATGAGCACTCTTACCTCGAGGTATATGGGTAGCCAGACCCTCCCATCTCTCAGAGCTACCCATAACCTGGACAAAAGTGTTAAAACAACTACTTAGGGCTTACGTGCACTAAAGAAAAAATACTCTGGGTTACATCACAGGGAGCAGCCATCCCTGTGATACATACCTCCCATTAATTATACGGCCATTAGTCCCGCTACAACATGTACAGTTGGTATAACCTGGGGATCTCCCGTACATAATTATATGTGTACAGCTGGTATAACCTGGGCATCGCCTATATATAATTATATATGTCCAGCTAGTGAAACCTGGGCATCTCCTGTATATAGTTATATATGTACAGCTGGTATGACCTGGGCATATTTTATATATAATTATATATGTACAGCTGGTATAACCTGGGTGTCTCCTGTATATAATTATATATGTTCAGCTGGAATAACCTGGGCAACACCTTCCATAATTATACATGTACAGCTGGTATAACCTGGGCACCTCCTGTATATAATTATATACAGTATGTACAGCTGGTATAACCTGGGCATTGTTTGTATACAATTATATATGTTCAGCTGGTATAACCTGGGCAACACCTGCATATAATTATACATGTAAAGCTGGTATAACCTGGGCATCTCCTGTATATAGTTATATACAGTATGTACCGCTGGTATAACCTGGGCATCGTTTGTATATAATTATATATGTTCAGCTGATATATAATTATATACAGGAGATTCCCAAGTTATACCATCTGTGCATATTTAATTATATACAGGAGAAGCCCAGGTTACACCAGCTGTACATATATAATTATATACAGGAGATGCCCAGGTTATAACAGCAGTACAGATATAATTATATACAGGAGATACCCAGGTTATATCAGCTGCACATATATAATTATATACAGGTGTTGCCCAGGTTATATGTGCAGCTGATATAACCTGGGTATCTCCTGTATATAATTATATATTCCACAGGTCTAAAGATTGATCCGGAGAAGTTATCCGCTATCCTAAAGTGGCCTTGCCCGTCCAGGCTTATAACGATACAACGGTTCCTGGGATTCACCAACTATTACCATCAATTTTTTCCACACTTCTCTACTCGAGTGGCACCCATCATGGCTTTAATTCGGAAAGGCGTTAACCCCAAGGATTGGACTCCAGAGGTGGAAGAGGCCTTTACTTCACTGAAGGAAGCCTTCTCTTCCGCGCCCGTTCTCCATCGACCGGAAACTAATAAAAAAAATTTCTCGAGGTAGATGCTTCCTCCATAGGCACCGGAGCGGTTCTCTCTCAAAATCATCTACCAGTCGTATGGTCTCTTGTGGTTTTTTCTCGAAGGTTTTTTCCACTTCTGAAAGGAATTATTCCGTTGGAGATCGGGAATTGTTGGCAATCAAGTTGGCTCTACAGGAATGGCGACATCTCCTCGAGGGAGCAGTCCATCAGATTGTCATTTTCACCGATCATAAAAACCTTGCCTATCTCCAGTCTGCACAGAGGTTGAATCCCCACGAGGCCAGATGGGCCTTGTTTTTTGCTTGATTTAATTTTGCTCTTCACTTTTGTCCAGCCGACAAGAATGTCAAGGCCGATGCACTCTCCAGAGCCTTCCTGCCTCCCGAATTAGAGGAAGAGCCTCAACATATCATTGAGCCATCCAGGTTAGTGTCAGTAGCCTCTGTTAATCTCTTTTGGCTTCCTCCCGGAAAAACTCTTGTGCCCACTTCGGACAGGATTCGTGTCCTTCGGTGGGGTCACTCTTCAAAGTTGGGCGGTCATGCCGGTCAAAAGAAGACTTTGCAACTTATCTCCCGTTATTACTGGTGGCCTACCATGGGCAAAGATATCCTGGAGTATGTTGCAGCCTGCCCATTGTGTGCCCGTAACAAAACTGCAAAGCGTCTTCCGTCCAGGCGGCTCCTGCCACTACCTGTTCCTCTTCTCCCCACTGCTCAGCCTTGGCCCCTGGTCCCTCTCCTTACCCTGCTTCCTGGCGTGCGGCCAGCAGGTCTCCAGGTATGATGCTGAGGTCACGTGCCCACGCGAGCTCCCGATCTCTTAAAGAGACAGTGCACATTTTTTAAATATGCTCCAGACCATTAGTGTGATAGTGAGTACTATTTCTGGCCCCTCTGCCATAGAGGGGGCGCAGGAGCAACAAGAGTTTCCTATTGCTAGTTTCCGGTTCAGTGTTCTGTTGTGCACTGCCAGCGTCCTGACAGTACCCAGCTAATTCTGTTTATCTTCTTGGACTACCAGTGGCTTTCTACCTCGTACCCAGGACAATACCAGTGCTGCCTGCGCAAGTTCCATTGTGCTCAGCAGTCCGTCACTCCGTTACCCAGGACAACGTCAGTACTGCCTGTGCCGCTCCATCCCGTGCTCCCACTTCCCGCCTGTCAAGTTCTACGCTACCTTTTATGCTTGCTTGTTCACCTGTTCCGCTGATCCAGCTTCCACGTATCCGGGGTCTAACCAAGGAGTTGGGGAGGGCCCCAGGTCCAGTATATCCCTGGGGGCAATGTTAAACAACCTTCCAAAATTTAATGGGAATAACACTATGTTAAGGAGCTGGACTGAGCGTATTAGGGGAATGATGAGAATGCACCCCGTGAACCCCACCTTGCAGGTGGAGGTCGCCATGATGGCTTTAGATGGAGAGGCAAGAGACTCAGTCATGCTACGACCCCCCGAGAGCGTGACATGTTTGACAAAGTGCAGCGCATACTGGTAGAGACACATGGGGACCCCTCGGATGTAGGGGAGCTGCACATGTGGTTGTTTAGCCGGGTTAAAAAAGAGGGGGAGACTGTGACTCAGTACATCAATGTGCTACAGGAAATCCACACAACTATCATCAGAAAAGACGGCATAGAGTCTACTGACATAGAGTTAAGGGAACAGCTGGTGACTGGATTGAGAGACATGCTGTTGAAACAGGCCCTGCAAGAGTGCTTGCGAGTAAATCCGTGCATGACCTTTTCAGAAGTTGGGAATGAGGCACACACGCGCGACCAGGAGCAGGGGGTGACAGTCCAGGAGGCGAAGGTCGGGAGCCGGGAAGCATCTGTAAACCTGATTACCGAACCAAGTTGGGTAGAAGATTTGTGGAAGGAGATTCAGGTCATACAAAAAGATCTGCCAGATGCCAAAAAGAAGGTAACGGCCTCATTAAACTCACCCGGGGCAGTACTGCCTCAGAACCATTGCGGGTCATGAGAACACCTCATCGGGAGGAACTTCCTACATGCTATATCTGTGGTGAAATGGGACATGTAGCTCGAGGGTGTGCATGACGAGCACGGCCTCTTCAGCGCCGTCCATTAAACTAGCATGCTCCAAGGCTGGGGGATGCCCCCGGAGTCAGAGCAGCCAAACAGGAGAATACGAAGTCCCACCAATTTAGTTTCTGTGTGTCCTCTAGTCTGGGCTGAGATGGATGGTCGGGCCATCTGCTATCTGGTAGATACCGGATCACAAGTGACTATGATACCCAAGACATACTTTAGAAGACATTTCCCCAAAGCAAAGAGGCCCGAGTGGGGCCCGGTGATAAAGCTGACTGCCGCCAATCAGTTGCCATCCCAGTTGCTGGGATGATCTGGATGCAAATCATGGTCTGTGGCAAAGACCTGGGCCGCAAAGGCGTAGTGTTAACCGCAGGAGACACAAAATGTGAACATGCTGTCACTTTGGGGATGAATGTGCTTAAAGAATTCAGAAGTCTTCTCATCAATGAGTCCCAGACATGTTTTTGAAACAATGGAACCCATGCACTCCCCAGAGGAGAGTGTTCAACAGTTGATTCGGAAGGCTCAAGCGCAGGAAACCTCCTGTAACGGGAAGGTGCTGGGGAAAGTGATCATCACGGCTACAAACAATCTGGTACTACCACCAGGACAAACCGTGCTTTCTTTGCCTGTCCAGGCATGCACCTGTAAGGAGGTCAAGGGTAAATGTCTCATCCCCTTTAATTGTGTTAACATGTGTAAATGTATGCTTTGTATGAACTGTGTGATGTCATGTTACTTGTGTTATGTTTAATATGTAGGGGTTTGGTTATAGGTAGATAGTGCGTCCTGGGGTTACTAGAGGAGGGCACTGTTAAGATAGTGTATATATTTGGGTTAGATATAGTTTGTGAGGATCACTAATGGGGGCACGTTAGAGATCCAGTTAGAACGTTAGAAAAATATGTCAATGCAGTATTTGGTTTGGTCACTAGAGGGGGGCATTGAGCACATCCAGTCCAATAGGGGCAATAGTTTAGGGACTTGTTGCTAGGGAAAGATTGCCTCCAAGCGGGAATCTGTCAGGAAGAGTTCCTCTTAGCGAAAGTCAGTCGGGGGTGGACCTTGCTAGTGCGAGGATGTCCATGTTTCTGGGCTCTGAGCATAGTGTAGGAGAAAGAGGGGACCAGCAACCCCTGAAGAAGCCGGTGAAGGATTCTCCGTGGAAACGTGAGCCTAAAGAGAGTGGGTTTACGCAGCCGTAGTCCAGTGAGAGTACCACTGTGGGAACGCTCAGCAGAAGAGGTCGTACATGAGCGTAGTAGTGAGTGGGCCACCAGAAGTATCTGGGCTGGATAACCAGAGAGGGGTGGACGACCTAGTAGATGTGTCTTTCTTATGCTGGATTGAAGTGTCTCCAGGGGAAGAGATCGAAGTGCCGTTTTCACGGGCTCCTCGTCCCGTCAATACTTTGTGGTCCATTCTGGTGTAACAAAGGAGAAGAAGCGGAGTTGTGAAGAATGTATTGCTGGTATCATATAAGACGTGCTTATAGTGTCTTGGATGTGCTGTGTCCAGAGGAAAATAAAGCAGAACTGTTTGACGTGATTCTGGACTCTGACTCTATTGCTCTGTACGCCGCTCTCTCACTGGAGAAGAACACCCCAGGAGAATAGAGATGACAGGGGTAAAGTATGCAGCGGCTTCCAGTAAGTTAACCCCTCGGCCAACCCTTTATACACCCCTCTGGAGGGAGTTGAAATACAAATCAAGCTGGCTGTCATGGAGCACCTACCTCCAGGGCTTCTAGTTGCATGAATGCTACCCACTGTCCAGTGTGAGATGGTACCTGTGCGGTGTGTAAACTTGACAGAGGACAATCTGACGCTTCTGCCTGAAGCGAAGTAGCACAAATTCTAGGCATGCCAGAGGAGCTGATACCGCCGCAAGCCATTCAACTGACTGTGAAAAAGGAAGACACCTGGACGGTGACTGTAGAGACGACTACGGTGTCAGAACCTCAACAACTGCAGAAAGGGCGTCGTATTCTGGAACAAATGCAGGCTGAACTAACAGAACTCACACCGTAACAGGTGCAACAGGTGGAAGACTTACTCCGACTATATCAAGACGTGTTTGCATGTCATGAGGATGATTTCAGTTGCACTACTGTAATCACACACGAGATCCCAACTGGCAATGCTGCGCCTATAAGAGAACTCTATTGGCAAATACCACAGCAAATGTACCAGGAGGTGAAGGGGATGCTGACACAGATGCTACAAGATGGTGTTATCTGGGAAAGCCAAAGCATGTGGGCTCCTCCCATTGTGCTGATGCGCAAAAAAGATGGCACTCTGCGTTTCTGCGTGGACACCGCAAGCTTAATGCTTGCACTGTGCGAGATTCATACAAGCTGCCGTGAATCGAAGAGTCACTATCTGCACTGGGAAACGCAAAATACTTTTCTACATTAGACCTGACCAGTGGCTATTGGCAAGTGCCAATGTCCGAACATGATCGAGCAAAGACGGCCTTCATATTGCATATGGGCTTGTATGAGTTCAATCAGATGCCGTTTGGTCTCGCTAATGCTCCTGGTACTTTTCAGCATCTTATGGAAAGGTGTTTGGGAGATTTGAACTTCGAAGCCACTCTCATCTACTTGGATGATATAATCGTATATGCCGCCACATTCGAAGAACATTTACAGCGACTAGAATAAGTATTGAGCCGGCTTCAGAGACATGGCTTAAAAATAAAACCCATCCAAGTGTCATCTGTTTCGCACTCAGATTGAGTATCTAGGGCACGTAGTCTCTGCTGAAGGAGTAAGACAGTCCCATGAGAAGATTGTAACAGGATTGGCCCATCCCGAAGAACGTGAAAAAGGTTTGAGCCTTTTTGGGACTAACTGGATACTATTGGTGTTTTTTAAAGAACTTTACTCGCATTGTGAATCCACTGTTGAACTGCTAAAGGGAGTGGCATCCGGTGAAAAGACAGGATAATTCAGTGGGGAATTCGCCAGGAGAAAGCGTTCCAAACTTTGAAAGTGGCGTTGACTGAAGCACTGGTCCTAGCCTATGCTGACTTCTCTCAGCCATTCATTCTCCATACTGATGGGAGCCTGCATGGACTGAGCTTTATTGTCTCAGATTCAAGACGGAAAATAGTGGGTGATTGCCTACGTGAGCCGCTCTCTCCATGACTCTGAATGGAACCCAAATAACTACAGTTTGTTCAAGTCGGAGCTGTTGGCATTAGTGTGAGCCATGACTGAGAAGTTCACAGAATACTTGTCTGGTTCTGAAGTCCTGGTACGCACTGATAATAATCCACTGACCCACCTGGAAAATGTAAAATTATGAGACCTGGAGCAGCGCTGGGTGGCTCGAATGGCCAAATACCGGTATAGAATTGCTTTAAAGGAGGGGAGCTGAATAAACTTATGCAGATGCGCTATCCAGGGTGACACACGAAAAGCCTGGTTCCAATCAGGATGAAGAGCTGGAGACCAAAGAAGTTCCCGAGTTCCGTGATTCTGCCAGGATGTTGGCAGGAACAGGTACAAGCAGTGTCCCAGGAAAATGTACTGGGGCAGCCCTTGACGAGTGGGTACGAGTTCAACAGGAAGACGGAGAACTCACGCAGATAAGACAGTGGGTCACTCTTAGACAATTGCCCTGCCAGAGTGAGAGGGAGGCCCTGTCCCCTGGGCTCTACAGATCCTTTGGCAAAGGGAAAGACTCTAACTGAGGAATGGACTGTTGTATCTGAAGATCCCATTGCAATGGACTCTGATTGTCACTTGGCAAGTGGTGATTCCCAAAACGCTGTTGCATTAGGTGGTTACGGAGGCTCATGAGAGAGGAGCTCGCTTTGGTCAAGAAAAGACTTTTCAGTGGCTGCAAAGATTAGTTTATCATCCCATGCTAAAGTCCGTGGTAGAGGAAGTATGCTGGCTCTGTAGAAGTTGTGAACTGGCCAAGCTTCCAGAACAGAGAGCTCTCCCGCCAACTATTGTGACCTTGGCTCCTTTAGAAGTGTTGATGATCGATTACTTAACAATAGATCCAGCACATCAAGGTTATAAACATTGTTTTGTCATGACCGACCATTTCACCAAGTTTGCAGTTGTGACGCAAACACGGGATCAAACAGCTGAATCAGCAGCACCTGCCATCTGTAAGAACTTCATCCAAGTGTACAGATGTCCAAAGAGGATCCACTCCTACCAGAGTGCCTGCTTTCTGGGGCGAGTGATGGAGGAACTGCACCATTTGTACCAAATCGGGAAATCTCGGATGACGCCCTACCACCCTCAAGGAAATGGAGCTTGCGAGAGGTTCAATCGTACTCTCATCCAAATGTTAAGGACAATAGAGGAAAACTGGAAGGTTCGGTGGCCAGAGTTCGTGGCGGAATTGGTGTGGGTGTATAACAACCATGTACACCACACCACAGATTACACCCCCTACACCTTAATTTTCAGCAGGCCTGGAAAAGAGATCACGGAGCTGAAACTGGACCCAGAGGAGGACTACCCACGGACGGGGGGTGTCCACCTGGGTCCGAGAACATTGTCATCGGTTGCAGACTCTACATAGTCTGGTGCAGACCAAGGTCCAAGAACTGGAGCATCCAGGGGCAACCCCTCTGCGAGGGACAGCTCTGCAGGCCGGAGATCAAGTGTTGGTAAAGGACAAGCATCCTCGAGATAAACTGGAGTGCCGGTGAGAGAAGACACTGTATCGGGGGAAAGAAACGAATCAACTCTGAGGGACCATCTATGTAATTCAACCTGAATGAGAAGAAAATGTCCCTACATCGAAATATGCGACGTCCCTGCATGTCAAGAGACCCTGTACGAGAAGAAGAGAGAACCTTCCTGTAGTCATTGCTGATTGTGAAGAAGAAGAATACCAATAACCATCACTGGTAGGCAAAGAAGAAGAGTAGATACCTGAAGCCCCTGGGGCTCCTGAGATTCCTGAAATGGCTGTGTCACCTGAACGGGGTGCGTCCCCACCCCCGTCAGTCCAACCTGACTCAACTACTCAACTTGATTCGACAGTCCCTACTGATTTACGACATTCTGAGCATTCGACAGCCGAAAACCACCTAATCGTTATGATCAAGATCACTTTGGCAACAAAGTCCAAGGAATAGGAGAATGTCAAAGCATATTACAAGAACTCTTACCCATGAAAAGGCGAGCACAAAGAGAGGGGGAATGTAAGGAGAAGGACCGTACCAGACGTACCTCTTCCGTAACGGGTCCAGAACTGTCGGGGCAGTCACCCATGTTGTACGGGGGAAAAAATAAAACCCCGTACCGACCTTTGCACCCAGTGATGGGGGGCGTGGCTAAGCTTAAAAAGCTGCAGCGCGTGGGAAAAAGGGGAGAGTTGTCGGGAACATGCGGCGTGCACAGGGACAGTATTGGTGCTCTGTCCTCAGAGCTGCGAGACGGAGCCGGCACATGTCATAGGGGTGCAGTATTCTCCGACAAAATCCCCAGGCAGAAACTTTACACGCATGTGCTGAAGCAGAGAAACCAGGGGACCCGCTGTGAACTGTGTCCCTACCTACCCGCATAAAGCTGCTGAGAAACGTTGAGCTCCGGCAGTGTCAAAGACTGCACACGTTCCTGTTTTGCCTTCCCTGGACCCAGGACTCCCTTCAATTCATTGAGGACTCACCATCGCCATTGGAAACAGGAACCTCATCTCCTTCAGGACCATGCCGGACCCCTCTCATGCCACGGCTTTGTGTTATGTTACGGTAGCTGAGGAGTGCAGGTAAAAAAGGAAATACACCAGAGCAGTTGGAATCTATGAGATTGCAGTACCCTGACTAACCACCGCAACTAGAGGCAGCCGTGGAGCGTTCCTACGTTGGTCCTAGACGCCTCGTCACAGCCTGAGAAACTAACTACACCTAAAGATAGAAATAGGAAAGCTATCTGCCCCGGAGCAGAACCCCAAAGATAATAGAAAGCCCCCAAACATGTAATGGCGGTTAGACAAGAGGAAATACTGACACAGAAAGAAAATAGTATGAGCAAACGCTGGGGCCCAAACTATCTAAAGAGAAAAGGATAGGAAGGGCACTTACTGCAATCTCAGAAAACCCTGAAAAAACACCAACTCTACTAATTTCAAAATCACCTGAGATCACACGACCTCTACCACCTAAATTAGTTCTCTGGTGTAACAAAAACAAAACAGCAGCCACTGAAAAAAAAACTGGAAAAAGCAAAAGCACAAAACACAGTGGCTGGACTAAACTGAGAGGGCAAAAGCCCCCGGAGGGGACCCCGAAGGCCCCCACAGAAGTGCAGGACAAAATGCAAAAATATAGCAAAAACACAAAATAAGAAATTGTCTTATCTGATAGCAGGAGATGCAGACACGACACAGCAGGCTACAAGGGAAACTGGAAAGAAGGATTCAGACCAGAACAATTGATCACCGGCAACCCTGATGGGAAAATGACTCCCTTATATAAGACCAATCAGTAACACCTGATTCCCAGTCCTCACAATCCTCACTAGCACCGCTTGTAACCACCAGAGGGAGCCTCTGCTCAGAACTCATCTCAAACCCATTCACAACAGTACCCCCTCCTTGAGGAGGGGTCACCGAACCCTCATTTGAGCAACCAGGTCGGTCAGGATGAGTTCTATGATACGCACGGATAAGTCTCCTAGCATGGATGTCCGAAGCAAACACCCAAGAATTGTCTTCCTGACCATAACCTCTCCATTTAACCAAATACTGGAGTCTTCGTCTAGAAAAACGAGAATCCAATATTTTCTCAACCACATACTCCAGATTGCCCTCAACCAAAACAGGGTCAGGAGGCACAGCAGCAGGAACCACTGGCTCAACAAACCTCTTCAACAAGGACTTGTGGAACACGTTATGGATCTTAAATGTCCCTGGAAGAAGCAAACGAAAAGAAACAGGATTAATAATCTCCATGATCTTATAAGGTCCAATGAACCTAGGCTTAAATTTAGGAGATGCTACTCTCATAGGAATATTCTTTGAGGACAACCAGACCAAGTCCCCCACTTTAAACCGAGGACCATCAGTCCTATGCCGGTTAGCAAACCGCTGGGCCTTCTCCTGAGAGAGGGACAACCTCTCCACTACCTGGTCCCAAATCTGCTGCATACGCTCAACAACAGAGTCAACACCTGGACAGACAGAAGCCTCCGTCTGTCCTGAAGAAAATCGAGGGTGAAACCCAGAATTACAGAAAAACGGAGACATCAAAGTGGCAGAGCTAGCCCTATTATTAAGAGCAAACTCAGCCAAAGGCAAAAAAGAGACCCAGTCATCCTGATCAGCAGACACAAAGCATCTTAGATAAGTCTCCAATGTCTGGTTTGTTCTCTCAGTTTGACCATTGGTCTGAGGATGAAATGCCGAGGAGAAAGACAATTGAACACCCAGTTTAGAACAAAAAGTCCTCCAAAATCTGGAAACAAACTGGACTCCTCTGTCAGACACAATGTTCTCAGGAATGCCGTGCAAACGAACCACGTGCTGAAGGAACAACGGCACCAATTCAGAGGAGGAAGGCAACTTAGGCAATGGCACAAGATGTATCATCTTGAAAACCTATCACAAATTACCCAGATGGTGGTCATTCTCTGAGAAACAGGAAGATCGGAAATGAAATCCATAGAGATATGGGTCCATGGTCTCTTGGGCACAGGCAATGGCATCAACAAACCACTAGAGCGAGAGCAAGGCTTGGAGCGAGAGCAAGTCCCGCAGGACTGCACAAATTCCCTGACATCGCGAGACAAGGTAGGCCACCAAAAGGACCGACTAACCAAGTCTCTGGTACCAAAAATTCCGGGATGCCCAGCCAATGCGGAACAATGAATCTCAGACATCACACTCTTTTTCCATTGGTCCGGGACAAACAATTTTCCAACAGGGCAGCGCTCGGGCCTATCCTCCTGACACCCCTCCAGAGCAAGTCTCAAATTGGGCGAGATGGCGGAAAGAACTACACCCTCCTTCAAAATAACAGAGGGATCAGATAGCTCAGGAGAGTCCGCAAGGAAACTCCTCGAGAGGGCATCCGCCTTAACATTCTTAGTGCCAGGAAGAAAGGAAACCACAAAATTAAAACGTGTGAAAAACAAGGCCCACCTGGCCTGTCTAGGATTGAGTCGCTTGGCAGATTCCAGATAGACCAGATTCTTATGGTCCGTAAGGACCACCACCTGATGTTTGGCTCCCTCCAGCCAATGTCTCCACTCTTCAAAAGCCCACTTCATGGCCAATAACTCCCGATTACCCACGTCATAATTACGTTCAGTAGGAGAAAATTTTCGAGAGAAAAAGGCACAAGGGTTACTTTTAGAGGTCTCTGGATCTTTTTGGGACAAAACGGCACCTGCCCCAATTTCAGAGGCATCAACCTCCACCTGAAATGGCAGAGAAACATCAGGCTGCCGTAGAACAGGAGCAGAAGTGAATCTCTGCTTAAGTTCCTGAAACGCAGAGACTGCCTCAGGAGGCCAATTCACCACATCAGAACCCTTTCTGGTCAAATCAGTTAATGGTTTAACAATAACCGAGAAATTACCAATAAATTTACGATAAAAATTGGCAAAACCCAAAAATCTCTGAAGAGCCTTTAATGAAGTAGGTTGGACCCAATCACAGATGGCCTGAACCTTGACCGGGTCCATTTCAATAACAGATGGGGACAAAATGAATCCCAGAAATGAGATCTTCTGTACGCCAAAAAGACACTTTGATCCCTTCACATACAGAGCATTCTCTCTCAAAATCTGGAATACAGTTCGAACATGTTTCACATGAGAGTCCCAGTCATTAGAAAAAATCAAGATATCATCCAAATAAACAATCAGAAACTTGTCCACAAAATCCCTGAAAATGTCATTCATGAAGGACTGGAAGACGGAAGGAGCATTAGTGAGCCCAAAGGGCATCACAAGGTACTCAAAATGCCCTTCAGGGGTGTTAAATGCCGTCTTCCATTCATCCCCGTGCTTAATGCGAATAAGGTTATACGCCCCCCTGAGGTCAAGCTTGGTAAACCAAGTAGCGTTTTTCACCCTGGAAAACAGGTCAGAAATCAAGGGTAACGGGTATTGATATTTCACAGTAATATTGTTCAAGAGACGATAATCAATACACGGCCTTAATGAACCATCTTTTTTGGCCACAAAGAAAAAACCGGCACCTAAGGGATGAAGAGGATGGTCTGATATGACCCTTCTCCAATGATTCCTTGATATAAGACCGCATAGCGTCATGTTCAGGTACAGACAAGTTAAAAAGGCGACCTTTAGGGAATTTACTACCTGGCACTAATTCAATAGCGCAGTCATAGCTCCTATGGGGAGGTAAGGATGCAGATTTACTTTCGCTAAACACATCAGAAAAATCAAACAAAAAGTCAGGAACATCCTCAGCCTGGGGGAGGCAGAAAAAACAGGAGTGTTGGTATTAACACATTGGCAGCCCCAACTGGTTACAGACACAGATTTCCAATCCAAAACAGGATTATGAGACTGTAACCAAGGGAAACCCAGCACGATAATGTCATGCAGATTATATAGAACCAAAAATTTGCAGCACTCCTGGTGATCAGGTTCAACCCTCATTATCACCTGAGTAGAAAACTGGGGTTTATTCTCAGCCAAAGGGGTAGAATCGATCCCCAGTAAAGGAATAGACTTCTGTAGGGGTATCAAGGGAAACCCACAACGTTTAGCAAAATCATAATCCATCAGGTTAATAGCTGCTCCAGAATCAACGAAAGCCTGAGCAGAAAATGAGGACAGAGAGCATATCAGAGTGACAGTTAATAAAAACTTAGTCTGAACACTACCCAAGACAACTGAGCGTGCAAAACGTCTTCCCCGCTTAGGGCAGACTGAAATAGCATGAGAGGCATCACCACAGTAGAAACATAACCCATTGCGCTTTCGAAACTCATGACGCTGTGCCCCAGACACCACTCCATCACACTGCATGGGCTCAGCAGCTGGCTCACAAGGCAACACCACTCCACGCATACTTCTCCGCTCACGCAAACGTCTGTCAATTTGAATCGTTAATGACATAGAATCATTGAGACCAGAGGGGACAGGGAATCCCACCATAACATCCTTTACATTATCCGACAGACCCTTCCGGAAAAGGGCCGCCAAAGCGTCGTCATTCCACTTGGTCAGGACTGCCCACCTACGGAATCTCTGACAGTATAACTCAGCGTCATCAAGCCCCTGATTTAATGCCAACAAGGCTTTTCAGCTTGATCAGTGACATTAGGCTCATCGTACAATAACCCCAAAGCCTGAAAAAATGCATCAACATCACTCAAAACAGGATCCCAGGTACAGGGAAAAAGCCCAATCCTGAGGATCGCCGCGCAGGAGAGAGATGATAATTTGAACCTGCTGCGCTGCGTTTCCTGAGACTTAATTTTTAAGCAAGAAACAATTTACAATTATTTTTTGAAATTCTGAAACTTAGCTCGATCCCCTAAAAACAAATCTGGCATGGGAACCTAGGTTCCACAACAGGCAACCTAGCAAGATATGCAGCAATACTCTAACCCAGTGCAAGCTGAATCCACACGGCCAGACAACTGTGCAAACTCCATTGGGAAAAAGATCCTCCCCAGCACCCGAGATACAGAGGGAAAAAAAAAAAAAAAATGCAACAAACAGAAAAATATCTCTGACAACTTTTCTTCCTTCAAAAATAATTTTTCCCTTCTGTGAGTACCATACAATTTTTATGGCCGGATACTGTTATGTTACGTAGCTGAGGAGTGCAGGTAAAAAAGGAAATACACCAGAGCAGTTGGAAATCTATGAGATTGCAGTACCCTGACTAACCACCGCAACTAGAGCAGCCTGGAGCGTTCCTAGTTGGTCCCTAGACCCTCGTCACAGCGAGAAACTAACTACACCTAAAGATAGAAATAGGAAAGCTAATCTGCCCCGAGCAGAACCCCAAAGATAAAGAAAGCCCCCAAACATGTAATGGCGTTAGACAAGAGAAATACTGACACAGAAAGAAAATATATGAGCAAACGCTGGGGCCCAAACTACTAAATAAAAAGGATAGGAAGGGCACTTACTGCAATCTCAGAAAACCCTGAAAAACACCAACTCTACTAATTTCAAAATCACCTGAGATCACAACGACCTCTACCACCTAAATTAGTTCTCTGGGTAACAAAAACAAAACAGCAGCCACTGAAAAAAAAACTGAAAAGCAAAAGCACAAAACACAGTGGCTGGACTAAACTGAGAGGGCAAAAGCCCCCGAGGGACCCCGAAGGCCCCCACAGAAGTGCAGGACAAAATGCAAAAATATAGCAAAAACACAAAATAAAAATTGTCTTATCTGATAGCAGAGATGCAGACACACACAGCAGGCTACAAGGGAAACTGGAAAGAAGGATTCAGACCAAACAATTGATCACCGCAACCCTGAGGGGAAAAAATGACTCCCTTATATAAACCAATCAGTAACACCTGATTCCCAGTCCTCACAATCCTCACTAGCACCGCTTGTAACCACCAGAGGGAGCCTCTGCTCAGAACTCATCTCAAACCCATTCACAACAGCTTTGGCGTCATCATTCAAACCTAGGATTCCACATTCTGGACATCATCGGACTGATAAGTCTATTGTTATTGAACTCTACTTTAAATACCCTATTCTTGTTTATATCATTCTGCATATTCGTTACACTCCTGTTTTACCTTTAATCTCTCACTGCGCGAAGTATTCTCTTAAGTTACTGCATGCTGGTACCTGCTCACATTTACACAACTGGCACACATGCTCTTGTGTAGTTTATAGATAGATTTATTGCTGCACTTTACCTTGTATTATTAGATTCCTGCTACATGAGACCAATTGTTTCATTCTTAAATGTTTTCTCATAAGCCAATGTATAAAGCATGAGAACACTGAGGAGGCAGTGTGAGCCCCATAAATACATAAAGCTGTAGTAACTGATTAGCAAAATAAGTGGCTTTCATAGATGCACAAAAGTGTCTTGTTAGCAGTGCCAATAACCCCATGTAAATTCAGGTCACAGTGCCTTTGTAGTAACATTGCTGCCCTAAAACCTGTTGCATGTAATAGTTCTTAACAAAGAGTGCCAGGCAGTAGTGCAAGGCCTAGGTCTACACATCCGATAATGTCTGACACATAGGCCGGACAACCTCAAGAACCTCTATAAAGGGTTTCTATCTTATTCCCTTAGAAATCACACATGAGGAGGACTTTGGATGATTATTTTGAGTAACTTACGGTCTACTACTTGCTGACACGTGTACTATAATTCTGTAAGAAGTAAAGGCGGGTTTTCAGTCTTCTACTAGAAGCGGGGTGGATCTTTATTCTTCTATTAGAAGCGGGGATGGGCATATGCTATTCCACTAGAACGAGGGAATGTGGGATCAGGCCTTTACTCCTCTACAGAATATGGGGTCAGGTCTTTGACCCTATTCAGAATGTGGGTCAGCCTTTGCCCCTCTACAAAATGTGGATCAGGCCTTTGTCCCTCTACAGAATGTGGTTTTAAGTCTTTGTCCCTCTACAGAATGTGGGGTCAGGCCTTTGCCCCTCTACAGAATGTGGATCAGGCCTTTGCCAGTCTACAGAATGTGTGGTCAGCCTTTGCCTCTCTACAGAATGTGGGGTCAGGCCTTTGCCTCTCTACAGAATGTGGTGTCAGGCATTTGTCCCTCTACAGAATGTGGGTCAGGCCTTTGCCCCTCTACAGAATGTGGGGTAAGGTCTTTGCACCTCTACAGAATGTAGAGTGTCTTTATCCTTCTACAGAAGTGGGGTCAGGTCTTTGTCTCTCTACAGAATGTGGGTCAGGCCTTTGCCATTCTACAGAATGTGGGTCAGGCCTTTGCCCCTCTACAGAATGTGGGGTCAGGCATTTGTCCCCTCTACAGAATATGGGGTCAGGCCTTTGCCCCTTTACAGAATGTAGAGTGTCTTTATCCTTCTACAGAATGTGGGTCAGGTCTTTGTCTCTCTACAGAATGTGGGGTCAGGTCTTTGTCCCTTGTAGTGCAGTGGGTTGGTGCAGTGTGACAGATAGGCAGGGACCACAGGAAAGTTCGTACCTCTACACAATGTGGGTCATGCCTTGGTCCCTCTACAGAATGTGGGGTCAGGTCATTGTCCCTCTACAGAATGTAGGATCAGGTCTTTGTCCCTCTACAGAATGTGGTTCATGTCTTTGTCCCTCTACTGAATTTGGTGTCAGGCCTTTGCTCCTCTACAAAATATGGGGTCAGGTATTTGTCTCTCTACAGAATGTGGGGTCAGGTCTTTGTCTCTTGTAGTGCAGCAGGGTTGGTGCAGTGTGACAGATAGGCAGGGACCACAGGAAAGTTCACAGCAAAGTTTTTTTAATGTCCAAACAACTCACACAATGTACAGCACACAGTATCCTCCGGATCGCAGCCGGGTGTTTCAACAGGTGGTATATGAGTCCGGTTGCCGAGGGCAACTGCACCACCGCATCACCCTGCGGGTGCCAGGCATTCGCTCTGTTTGTCTCTGTGTTACCTCACACAGGCTGAGTTTAGCAGAGCCACTTGCTCTGCAAGTTGTAAACTCCAAACTGACACACCCAACCCTTTTCTGCAGGGTTTTTAAAATGAAATCTGTGGCCATGGGCCACTTGTAAGATCCGGCCTGGAGGGAGTGAACTGCCCCACTACCATCCTGTAGTTCACTCCAAAAATAAAATCTCTTAACGGGTTTTCCTGAACATTGCCTTGGCAAAATAGCGTGACCACACTTCCTTTTAGTTTGCCTTTTGACCCACAGGCTGTGGACACAAGGCACTCTAGTGGGTCTAATAGGACTCCGTCCGCATCCTGGGAGATACATAGCGACCCTCGCATGTAACACCTGTCACTCTCTCACTCCCTCTACAGAATGTGGAGTCAGGTCTTTGTCTCTCTACAGAATGTGGGGTAAGACTTTTGTCAAGCTACAGAATATGGGGTCAGGTCTTTGTCCCTCTACAGAATGTGTGGTCAGGTCTTTGTTCCTCTACAGAATTTGGGGTCAAGCCTTTGCTCCTCAACAGAATGTGGGGTCAGGTCTTTATCCCTCTACAGAATATGGAGTCAGGTCTTTGTCTCTCTACAGAATGTGAGGTCAGGTCTTTTTCCCTCTACAAAATTTGGGGTCACGCTTTCTTCCCTCTACAGAGTGCGAGGTCAGGTTTTTGCTCTTCTACAGAATGTGAGGTCAGGTCTTTGTCTCTCTAAAGTAAGTGAGTGGGTGGGTTTTCGTGTCTCTGTAGGAAGTAAGGGATAAGCATACAAGCATAATAGAAAGGCAGGGTTTCAGTTCAGGGCAAGTCA
The DNA here is from genome assembly GCA_033576555.1 of Oophaga sylvatica. Taxonomy (NCBI): domain Eukaryota; kingdom Metazoa; phylum Chordata; class Amphibia; order Anura; family Dendrobatidae; genus Oophaga; species Oophaga sylvatica. The sequence continues at coordinate 504,411,987 of JARQOD010000001.1, forward strand.
TGCAATGGACATTGACAGGCAATATTGCATGCTGGGAAACAAAGGAAATGATTTTCTACGATCTTTAATGCTGGCAGAATCTTGATGATGAGAAAATATGACTGAAAAAAGTTGAGAGAGATGAAATAATTCCTCAACATAATAATCTAGTATGTGCATGAAAAACAATTTGTCAAAAAAAAAACTTTGTGTAGCGTGAAAAGCTAGGTAAGTTTTTTTTGCTTTTTTTTAGCCTAAAAAAATATATTTGTAAAGTGACAACCACTCTTGTGAGCATCTGTCACTCCCCATCCTCCACTTTTTGTCAGATTACATAAAATGCATTACAATACAGGAGGCAATAGAGAACACAAGAGGAAGCTCCTCCTCTATGGCTGTCAGGGCCGGAGTCAGCACCCGGCGTACCTGGGCAAGAGCCGGGGCCCTGAGCAGGCGGGTGGCCCACTCGCCGCCGGGCATCCCGGCGTGCTATGGCGCCAGTCAGCGGAGGAGAGCGGTGCCAGCACCACCACGCTTGCTCAGGGCCCCGGCACAATACTTACCTCTCCCCGTGCCTACGCTGCCGGTCCTGTGTCTCCTGAATGTGACGTCTCAGGTCCAAGGGCGCGGTGATGTCACCACGCCCTCTGCTGAGCAGTCACAGAGCAGACAGAGCGGGAAGACGCCGGGCGGCGACGCTGGAGTCCGGAGCAGAGCAGCGGCAGCGGTAGCAGCAGGTGAGCAGTGAGGTGAGTATTTATTTTTATTTTTGTTAATGTATTGAGGCGTGGGGCGTTAAATGGGGGGGGGAGACATCCTGCAAGGGGAGTGACATCCTCCATGGGGCATTATATGAGGGGCACAGCCTGTCATCCTGCATGGGGCATTATATGGGGGCACAGCCTGACTGGTGCATTATATAAGGACCAGATTTCTATATGGAGCATGATATGGGGTCCAGTATTCTGTATGGTGCATGATATGGGGACCAGTATTCTGTATGGAGCATGATATGGGGGCCAGTATTCGGTATGGAGCATGATATGGGGTCCAGTATTCTGTATGGAGCATGATATGGGGACCAGTATTCTGTATGGAGCATGATATGGGGTCCAGTATTCTGTATGGAGCATGATATGGGGTCCAGTATTCTGTATGGAGCATGATATGGGGACCAGTATTCTGTATGGAGCATGATATGGGGACCAGTATTCGGTATGGAGCATGATATGGGGACCAGACTGGAGGACTATGTGGAGCCCATAATACTGTATGGAGGACTATACTGTCTGGTCTGCACTGTGCGCTGCGAGGATTCGCCGGTTTCTGAGCTACTGTAGAATTTACAATAGATATCACTCACGTAATGTAAGAAGTGAAATCTTTGGCCTTGTACTATCTATCTATCTATCTCTATATATATATAATATATATATATATATATATATATATATATATATATATACAGTGTATATATATTTCTCCGCTGTATCTGTGCATCATGAATCATGGTCTATGTTAAAGGGGCCCATTGAGGCTCTTTCGCCCGGGGCCCACAAAAACCTGGAGCCGGCCCTGATGGCTGTACAATAATGATGCCCGTTACAAGACCAAACACAAACAAATTCATATTTTTCAATAAATAGATTTTATTAAAAAAGTTAAAAAAACACAAACAATTGGTATTTTATGTCAAAAATAATATGCTAGTTTTTCATATATGTAAAAAGCGTCAGCATAACAAATGTAGAAATGAATAACACTTAGATAAATTACATGAAACACAAGACTGGAAAGAAATCCAAAAATACAAAAAAAGAAAACTAATGCAAAAGTAAATAATTTTTTCTATAGTTTTATGAAAGCGATAGGTGTTTTCATCCAAAAAATCACGTGGAAAACCTTGTCTAGCGCACATGATCATAAAATTCACAGAAATATCTACTGTAAACCTTTACTGACATTATTGTCTTATATATCAGAGGGTTTTTTTGGCTTTTATAGTGGATTTTTGTCATTTATGGGGCCATGTGAGTGGCACACTATACAATGCATGTAATGCTCTATTTCAGGAACACACTTATGGCTTCACTTTCTTCTAAGGGCACTTATGAGAAGATAAAAAATTCAACAATGGGCATTTGAAAAATCTATATCCATGTTGTACTTTTGCAGTAATCATACTGTTTGGGGAAATTAATAAGTAGCCAAAAAGTGTAGGATTTCTATGAGATTACTAAAATAAAAAAACAGGTCCTGATTTTTACAAATAGTGCCACTCTTCTACAGTCTCCGGTTGAAGTTTTGGCCCATTACACATTTACAGGTTCACAAATGTTGAGGGGTCCTGGATAATACATATGTTGAGGGGTCATAAAAAGTTTGAGTCAGCTGCTAGAATAAATAATAGTTATAAACAGTATAAACTAAAAAATATACAGTGAGTTCGGAAAGTATTCAGACCCCTTTAAATTTTTCACTCTTTGCTTCATTGCAGCCATTTGGTAAATGCAAAAAAGTTCATTTTTTTCTCATTAATGTACACTCTGCACCCCATCTTGACTGAAAAAAAAAGAAATGTAGAAATTTTTGCAAATTTATTACAAATGAAAAACTGAAATATTACATGATCATAAGTATTTAGAACCTTTGCTCAGTATTGAGTAGAAGCACCCTTTTGAGCTAGTACAGTCATGAGTCTTCTTGGGAATGATGCAACAAGTTTTTCACACCTGGATTGGGGATCCTCTGCCATTCTTCATTGCAGATCCTCTCCAGTTCCGTCAGGTTAGATGGTGAATGTTGATGGACAGCCGTTTTCAGGTCTCTCCAGAGAAGCTCAATTGGGTTTAGGTCAGGACTTTGGCTGGGCCAGTCAAGAATGGTCACAGAGTTGTTCTGAAGCCACTCCTTTGTTATTTTAGCTGTGTGCTTGGGGTCATTGTCTTGTTGGAAGGTGAACCTTCGGCAAAGTCTGAGGTCCATAGCACTCTGGAAGAGGTTTTCATCCAGGATATCTCTGTACTTGGCCACATTCATGTTTCCTTCAATTGCAACTAGTCGTCCTGTCCCTGCAGCTGAAAAACACACCCATAGCATGATGCTGCCACCACCATGTTTCACTGCTGGGTGTCCTTCATGTGTTTTTTAGCAAACTCTATGAGGGCTTTCATTTGCCTTGCAATGAGGAGAGGCCTCCGCCGGGCCACTCTTCCATAAAGGCCCGACTGGTGGAGGGCTGAAGTGATAGTTGAATTTGTGGAACTTTCTCCCATCTCCCTACTGTATCTGTGGAGCTCAGCCACAGTGATCTTGGGGTTCTTCTTTACCTCTCTCACCAAGGCTCTTCTCCCACGATTGCTCAGATTGGCTGGACGGCCACGTCTAGGAAGACTTCTGGTGGTCTCAAACTTCTTCCATTTAAGAATTATGGAGGCCACTGTGCTCTTAGGAACCTTGAGTACTGCAGAAATTCTTTGTAATCTTAGCCAGATGTGTGCCTTGTGTAACATTTTCAGGGGATATAGCTCTGAGATCGCCGTCCGGGTAGACGGAATGGCACAGAAACAGTTCCTTCAGACAGCAGTTCTGGTGAAAACTGGCCGCAACCAGCTTTATTAAAGTCCACAGCAAACAGATAAAAACAAATTATAAACATAAGACCTGGGCTTGTCTAGCCACTTACTACACTTAGATAGATTTCCCTATCTATCCGGGTCCAGACTCTACCAGCCTGGGCCAAAACAACACATATGTTCAGCATTTACCAGCATGGAGTTTCACAGAGTCTCCTCCTTGTGTCTCAAGGCACCTTCAACGTCCAGACTTGAGAGAGCTCCCCTCCTATTCAGCAGCTATCCGCATGGATTCTCACAGAGACTACTCCTGTGTCCGGGGTACATCGAGCACCCAGACTGAGACAGCTCATATTCCTGGAGACTCCTTCTTGTGCCTGGACTCCTTGTCCAGACTAAGCGAGCTCTCTGACTGTGTTCGCAGACACCTACTTCTGGTCTCCTAATTAACAGCTGAATGGTTTCAGGCCTGAGCTGCAAGTGTGTACTGAATGTAAGGTGCAGTGACCTTTCTCTACCACTAGGTTTACAAAGCCATACATTTCCCTTATACCAGTCAGCAAAGTATCTAGGTGAAATGTACACCCCATTCAACACACATACTCTCACTGTCTCACATATCCCCCCCCTCTTCTCCAGACCGGAGGGCTGGTCATCCAGACCGGAGGGCTGGTCAACAATCCAAAAGAGACAGTGAACTCTGAACCAGTCATGGCCTTCATCAGCTTCATCTTCACTACTGTCATCTGTATCTTCACCTGAGCCATAGCCAACATCAGCTTTCTCTTCATCTGAAGCATCCGCACTACCCTGTACCCTCCCAGGCCTATGCTCTCTGCGGGCCTCGGGTATCCTGCATGGTTTCATCTTGACCTTAGGGCCGGGCTCAGTTTCGATATAGTGCCTGGCCAGAGAAGTACGACCCGGCACATCAGAACACTTCTGCTGACTCTTCCTCAGAAACTCACGTAGCTCCTGTCCTTGGTGCACTGACCATGTGTCACCAACTATCACAGAAGGTATAGGGGTTTTTTTACTTTTCTCTAGTTCCCCTTGAACCCTCTTTAGCACATCTATTTTCTTGAATATCGGTGGACTCATAAAGTCTATTTCACAGACCTTAAGCTCCTCTGCCATGGTCTCTGACCATTTTAAGCTACTCTGTTCAAATGATTGGGACTGTAGAAGGAGCAGATCGTTTTTCTTTTGCAGTACACATAATTCATCCGCTAAGTCTCCAGCTGAATTGTAATGTTCTACCGTGACAACAGCATTCTTATATAGAGCCTTAGACTTATTGAGCAGCATTTGCTCTTGCAACGAAGAGATTCCCTGTATTCTTCCTTTTACTTCATTGACTTTCTCACGAAGATGCTCATGGCTTTCATCACACTCCTTCATCACAGTTTGGAGTTTTTTCTGAGAAGTAATCAATTCATCTGGTACCTGTTGGACGTCCTTTATGTCTTCGGCCCCTTCTTCAGGCTCTTCTGGTAGAACATGCTCAGAAGCCCTACCGTCAGTCTTACATTCTACCTCTTCAGTCACATCATTATGGCCTCCAATATCTCCATTTATTCCAGCTCTCAAGTTCTCCTTGATAGCTGCATCTGTATACTCAGAACCCGCCGGATTCTTCTCTTCCACCACGTTCTGCATCCCATCTGAGCTCCCATTTGTTGGGACGTGGCTCCGATGTAGACTCCATGAAAGTGCGCTTGAGCTCACCAATGCCAGCCTGATGTCTCAAAATCTCATCTTGTGATTTATCCAGATCCTTGGTATCACTCGGGAACACTGCTGGGGCTCCGGGCGCCGAACTTCCAGCCTGAGCTTCACGAGTTGCAGCTACTGATCCGGACCGTAATCCGTCCACGCCGCTGTCTTCGGCAGAAACAGATTCCTGGACAGAGTCAGTGCCCATATCTTCAGTCTTGTTCCTCACAGCTTCACTTGAGACCTCAGCTTCTGATGAGGCATCTGGCTTGGTGACCACCACTTCCATGGCTTTTTCCACCTCTGCAGCATTACCTTCAGAGTCCTGGGCATGATGCAGCTCCATACCATACATTGATAACTTCTCATCTTCAACAGCATCCACTTGTGCTGTGTTCAGTTTCAGAGTCCTGCCTTTAAAGCTCAGCTCTCCTCCTTTCACCCTAGTCTTCGCCAGGGAACCGGCCAACTGTAAAACATCTTCAGATGCCATCTTCTGTCCGGCTGCAAGGTCAGCATCAGCCTTCCTCTCAGGACTCTCAACCTCCTCTGCTACCATGCCTTCCTCATTTGCACTGGTTGCTTGATTGTCAACAGATGATTCACTATCACTACCACTATCTGACCCCTTTTTCTCAGCCACATCTGGCTCACTTTCAGGGTTATACAATTCATTCTCATTCTCATCCTGCTCACTTTCAGGGTTATACAATTCATTCTCATTCTCATCCTGCTCACTTTCAGGGGTATACAATTCATTCTCATTCACATCCTGATCTGGAACCTTAGTTAACATGTCATCCACAACATTAACTTCACCATCTGGTCCCTCAAGTATGTGACTATGTGACAACCCCAGCACTATACTTCTATATAGCTCAGGTACTAGGAGCTGGCTCACGACCTCTCCCTGGACTTCAGTGTCCCTATACAACAGGTGAGTGTTTATGGCAACATGAGGAAACCTCTACTCAGAGCCAGGCTCTTGGGAAACCTCATTTAGAACAATTATATTTTCCTGTGCCGTTTTAAGAGTAGGGTCTCGCCATTGTTCACTCTCAAAATTGTCACAGGACACAGGTAAGTCAGGGACACTCGGTTCCCGAGAACCACCATCCTCGTCTCCCACCATCACCTGCAAAGGAATTTCATCTCTATCACAGTCATCATCATCATCATCACTATCATCATCATGACTATGATCAGTATCATCATCACTATCATGATCATCATCATTATCATTATCAGCATCAGCATCATTATCATGGTCATCATCATTATCATCATCATCATTATCATTATCATCATCATCATTATCACATAAGTTTAACGGCCCACTAGCATTGTGTTCCGCCCCTCGGGACTGCGCACCCTCAATAGGAGCTTCATCACACTGTCCATCAGAAACATTTTTCCCCCAGAGATCCTTAGACCGGGGAAAGTCATTACCCAATATGACGGGGTGCACCAGGTTCTTCACTACCCCCACTTCACATGAAACCTCCCCGCGTTAGGGGATCAAGTCCACGGCAGTCTCTGGGTAGACTTTGGTGTCTCCATGGACGCACACCACACTCAGGTGTTTATCAGGGATAAAGTCCCTATCAATCAGGCTGTCCCATACGGAAGTCACTGGACTCTCTGAGTCCAAGAGGGCCTGTGCTGGGCAGTCATTTACAACCACCGGGGACCCCTGTGGTCCAGTCTCTTCGGCTGAGGTGGACACACACACAGGCTCTGCGCAGGGAGAGAGGGATCCGCCAACATCACAACACATAGGCTCCCCCTCTATTGGACAGTTGGCTGCAATTTCACGACATCTCCAACACTGTCCATCACACTCTCCCACCCACATGTCCCCTCGGGCCTGAACCCGCTTATCAGCATACCCCATGTCCCCAACAGCTGGAACGCTCTTACCGCGAGAGTTTAGCGTCCGGGAACTCTGAAGTGACGACCTCTCAGACGGCTGGTCACGGAGACAGTCTTTGCTGGCGAAGGCCTTCTCCATCAGGCTGACCAGACGATTGGCGTCCTGGTGGTCTCCTTGTCCGACCTCTGGCTGTACCTCAGGAGGACATGCTCGGGTGTAGCGGTTCACTATCACCTTTTCAACTCCATAATCAGGTTTGCTGACTGCAGACTCCCAACTGCATCTCCAGTCATGAACTCCCCTGGCACGGGCTGTCACCGTAACACCCAGCCGGGTAAGAATCTCCGCTTTCAGCTTGGCATAGTCTTGGCTGTCCTGCTCGCTCAGGTCAGCATAGGCCCTTTGGGGTTCTCCAATCAGATAGGGTGCGACCATCATGGCCCATTCAGATAGGGGCAGATTCTCCTTCTCTGCCAATCTCTCAAACCTAGTGAGATATACCTCCACATCATCACGAGGTGTCATCTTTTTCAGGGACCGTCTTACCGCCTTCTTTACAGCGGACAATGCAGGTGACTTTGCAACATTACTTTGGGACGATGCGCTGCAAGTCTTTTGTAGTGCTGCAACCTGCTCAAAAAACAACCGATTATTCTCCTGCTGCTGCTGCAGGAATCGCCGCCGGGCCCGCTGCATGCGCTGCTGGTGCTGCAGGCGCTGCTGCTCCATGCTCTGCTGCATGCTTCGCTGGGCCTGAACCAGGTACTCAACGAGCTCCTCCATACTGCCGGACTTATCTGTCTCAACCACGGCAGTCTTATGTTGCACATTAACTTGCGCCATTTGTTCAAACAGCGCCTCCATGCTGTCATCCATGCTGTCAGACTTCTCTGTCTCAACAACGGCAGTCTTCACTCAAGACATACACACTCCACAGTCTTTTCCACAGAAAATTCAGCTTTGCTGTGCAGACACTTTTTTTTTTCTCTGCAAACTCTATTAGGGCCACTGTCTCTTTAAGACTGCTCCAATAGACGTTTCTCTTTGCTGACACACTTTTTTTTTTTTTTTTTCTCTGCAAACTCTATTAGGGCCACTGTCTCTTTAAGACTGCTCCAACAGACGTTTCTCTTTTTTTTTTTTCTCTGACACACTTTTTTTTTTTCTCTCTCTGCTGCTGTTTCAACAGACTTCACCTTTATTGCTGTCTCTCGCCACTGTGTTGCACGCACATTCCAGCACCAATTGTATCAGCCACTGTGCTGCCCCAGCATTCTCCGCCAATTGTAACATTTTCAGGGGATATAGCTCTGAGATCGCCGTCCGGGTAGACGGAATGGCACAGAAACAGTTCCTTCAGACAGCAGTTCTGGTGAAAACTGGCCGCAACCAGCTTTATTAAAGTCCACAGCAAACAGATAAAAACAAATCATAAACATAAGACCTGGGCTTGTCTATCCACTTACTACACTTAGATAGATTTCCCTATCTATCCGGGTCCAGACTCTACCAGCCTGGGCCAAAACAACACATATGTTCAGCATTTACCAGCATGGAGTTTCACAGAGTCTCCTCCTTGTGTCTGAAGGCACCTTCAACGTCCAGACTTGAGAGAGCTCCCCTCCTATTCAGCAGCTATCCGCATGGATTCTCACAGAGACTACTCCTGTGTCCGGGGTACATCGAGCACCCAGACTGAGACAGCTCATATTCCTGGAGATTCCTTCTTGTGCCTGGACTCCTTGTCCAGACTAAGCGAGCTCTCTGACTGTGTTCGCAGACACCTACTTCTGGTCTCCTAATTAACAGCTGAATGGTTTCAGGCCTGAGCTGCAAGTGTGTACTGAATGTAAGGTGCAGTGACCTTTCTCTACCACTAGGTTTACAAAGCCATACATTTCCCTTATACCAGTCAGCAAAGTATCTAGGTGAAATGTACACCCCATTCAACACACATACTCTCACTGTCTCACACTTGCCACAACTGTCTCTGAGCTCCTTGGCCAGTTCCTTTGACCTCATGATTCTCATTTGGTAGGACGTGCACTGTGAGCTGTGAGGTCTTATATAGACAGGTGTGTGCCTTTACAAATCAAGTCCTATCAGTTTAATTAAACACAGCTGGAATCCAATGATGTAGTAGAACCATCTCAAGGAGGATCACAAGAAAATGGACAGCATGTGAATTAAATATGAGTGTCTGAGCAAAGTGTCTGAATACTTATTACCATATGATATTTCAGTTTTTCTTTTTTAATAAATTTGCAAAAATTTCTACATTTCTGTTTTTTTCAGTCAAGATGGGGTGCAGAGTGTACATTAAAGAGAAAAAAATGAACTTTTTTGCATTTACAAATGGCTGCAATAAAATAAAGAGTGAAAAATTTAAAGGTGTCTGAATACTTTCCAAACCCACTGTATGTAAAAATCAGATATTAAAATCCTAAAAAAATTTGTCACGTGTAAACAGGAGGTTTGATCACCTGGGGTTCCTCATTGTGAATGGAGCAGTAGTGCGCATGCTCGATCACCTGCGCAATTCACTGTTTTTGGTGAATTACCACGCACTTCGTACTTCGCAACCCCCTTTTTGAGATCTATATGGATCTCAGCTCTCGAACCTCCTCCGCCGATCACACCTTTACAGCATGGATAGGGATAAATCTTGCGCATGCGTGAACACCGCTATGGAAGTGGTGGCCAACGCTTGAGCACTATCAACTCATTCATGCAGAACTTTGTTACCCCTTCTATGGATGAGACTGGATCCTAAGAAGTTTTACTTTCTATGTTCTTACATTTAGGCCTCTTTCACACATCCGTGTCTCCAGTACGTGTGGTGACAGTTTTCACAAATACTGGAGACACTGACACACGTAGACCCACTCAAATGAATGGGTCTGTGCACATGTCAGTGTGTTTCCACAGACCGTGTGTCCGTGGTCAAAACACGCTGACATGTCCGTTTTTTACCGTCAGAACGGACCGCAAAACGTCCCGCATACGTGCACATGGAGAGCACTCAATGATGTCATCCATGTGACATGCATCGGCACCAGGGAAGAAGCGCTACAGTAAGCTCTGTTCCCCGGCGGCAGGTGCTGAAGACGCTCTCATCATTCTCCCCTGCTCTCCTGGCGATTGGCACAAGCAGGAAAGAATTATGAGAGTTATATTAAAGTCAGAACAATGACAGCAGGTGGGGGCTTTTGGGACTATTACTTCCATCAACCTACACCTGCTGCCGCTAAGAACAGTGACAGCAGGAGCAGATGATGGGGGTATTCCTCACCTGCTGCCTGCACTATAACTAAATAAATTAATGAAAAACCCGGCGTGGGTTCCCCCTATTTTCTATTACCAGCCAGGCAAAATTCACAGGTGGGGGCTGCAACCTTCAGCTGTCTGCTTCTGCAAGGTTGGTTATCAAGAATAGAGGGGTCCCAATGCAGTTTTTTTTTCAATTATTTAAGTAAATCATTAAAAAAACACAGCGTGGAGTTGCCCCAACTTTTGACCACCAGCCTTGCTAAAGCTCACAGATGGGGGCTGGTATTCTCAAACTGGTAAGGGGCCATTGATATAGACCCCCAGCCTAAAAATAGCAGCCTGCAGCTGCCCAGAAAAGACACATCTATTAGATGCGCCAATTCTGTTGCTTTGCCTGGCTCTTACCACTTGCCCTGTAGCGGTGGCAAGTGGGGTTCATATTTGTGGGGTTGATGTCACCTTTGTATGTCAGGTGACATCCTGAGATCATCGCAGTTCTGCCCAGCTGGGAACCTCGATGATGTCACTGCTGGTCACATCTGCGCTCTTGGCGCCAGTCCAGGTTGAAAACTAATTATCACCCAAACATGGATTATGGCGTGGGACAGAAGAACAGACAGGTATGGTATATTGTTGTTTTTTTAATTTTATTTTTATTACAGGAGAATGAGGGCTTCGATGGAAATAAGCATTAGGTAAGTATAACTGTGTTTGCTTTAAATAAAAAAGGAAAACTGTGCTTTGTTTTATTTGTAATAAAGGACTTTATTCTGGCTGTGTCTTTATTTACAATATAACTATAGGATTAGTAATGGAGAGGCGTCTTATAGACGCCTCTCCATTACTAAGCCGTGTGCTTGATGTCACCTGACAATACAAAGGTGACATCAACCCCACAAATATGAACCCCACTTGCCACCACTACAGGGCAAGTGGGAAGAGCCAGTCAAAAAGCCAGAATTGGTGCATCTAATAGATGTGCATTTTCTAAGCAGCTGTAGGCTGCTATTTTTAGGCTTGATGGACCTATATTAATGGCCCCTTTCCAGCCTGAGAATACCAGCTCCCATCTGTGAGCTTTAGCAAGGCTGGTTGTCAAAAATGGGGGGACCCCATGCCATTTTTTAAATGATTTATTTAAATAATAAAAAAACAGCGCGGGGACCCCTCATTTCTTGATAACTAACCTCGCTAAAGTAGACAGCTGAGGGCTGCAGCCCCAGCTGTGAGTTTTGCCTGGCTGGTTAAAGAAAAAAGGGGGAAACCACTCCGGGTTTTTCATTCATTTATTTAGTTATAGCGCAGGTGGCGTGTGAGGAATACTCCCATCATCGGCTCCTGCTATCACTGTTCAGCAGGTGTAGGTTGATGGGAGTAATAGTCCCAAATGCCCCCACCTGCTGTCATTGTTCTGACTTTAATATAACTCTCTCTCTCCTTATTCCAGGCATCCTCACAGTGCATTTATCAGGTTCAAAAGTTCATAATGGATCCGTCTAAAAACCTGATCCGTCGCATCAGTTTTTCACAATCTTCACTGGATCCGTCTTTTTTAAATTTAGACGGATTGTGCCTGATTGTAAAAAACGGATGTGTGAAAGTAGCCTTAGGCCGAGGATTTGTGATAAATGTTGCACATGCGTGATTACTGATTTTGTTGTGCATGAGCACCGATGCTCCATTCACACAGGACTTTGTGGTCCCCTTCTTAGGATCATTGCACTTCCTCATAGTTGGACCTCCTGAAAATCAACATTTCTTCTGTGGACAGTTGATAAAAGTTGCGCCTGCGTCAACACTTTAATGATATTTGTGGTCACACATGAGCACTACTGCTCTATTGATACAGGACTTTGCGACCCCCTCTGTAGGGCTCACTGCTGATCCCAGAAGTTGGACCTTTTCTGATCATATATTTGTCCTTTGAACGGATTATAAATTTTGATCTTTGGATAACCCCTTTAAAAGTGACAACATCATGTTATCGTTAACTTCCACCTGTGCATTAACTTTAATTTCCACAGCTGCATTAACAAAATATTATACTTTGGAGATGAAATCTCCCATCATTCCATGCTTGTTTGATTAACATGGAGAGATGATGCTGGGAATTTACATTCTGAGATATCTCTTCTCCGCACTCCTTGGTTTTTATAGGAGTTCAGATTCCCCTTTATATGGTCCTTTTCGTAGTAGATGGTCTCTTTCTCCTTTGTAGATGGTTTGAGTATTTGCATAGTAAATGTCCAGCTTCTAGGCACCAGCTAATGTCAGTAGCTAGACTAGAAGTTCTTAGAAAACCATCAGATGTTCCTTCTTAAGTTTCATAGCTGTTTTAAAATGAAGAATTGCTGAGTAAACCACTTACGAAGTCAACCATAACCGGCAGTTACAGAACATCGTCCACCTTCATGTCTCAGTCTACAGTGTTGTCCAGCCAATGTGAGCCGAGATGTATCAAATATCTGAATGAGAAAGTTATACTTTAATCAAAAGAAGATAATTTACAAGTCAACAAGAAGCTTTTATGATCGTTTCATATCTATGATGTCAAATTAATGCAAATGTCCTACGAGCTACTGCATTTTGTTTACAGTGTGCCCTCAAAATTTTGGAGTTCATCAAGTGAATTTATACTTAGAAATGGCTACTTAAAACCTTACCCTACATAAATGGACAACTGATAAACTGAGGACCCTACTGTCATTGTACAAAAAATTTGAAAATGGGAAAACTCAACTTTTGACGGAAGTTTTGGGTTCATCTGAAGTCTAAAGAGCTTCACCACCCACTTCTAGTTTCTAGATAGAGTCATTATTGGTTATGTTATTAATAGGGTAAATATTTCTTAACAGAAGATCAAAGATTATGATGTAGGATTCCAAGACCAATCTCAACTAGCACCTAAGGGTTGGGAAGGATCTCTGTGTAAGGATTCCGGATGTTCCATGGAGCCTGTTTTGCCCTTCTCTAAGATGGAGTCTGGTATTTCGTCTTGTCCTGAAACTTCCTGTGTGTACTGCTATATAAGCCCGAGTCGGGAGATCCTTCTTGCCTGAGTATTTTGTTGCTGTCTGCTTCTTAGCTTCCTCCTGGCTTGCCTCTGGAGTTCCTGCTGCTGCTCATTACTCTGTGCTCTGTCTCACCACTTCCAGCTGCCTTCATTCCTCTGAGCTGCTTCCAGATCCTGGCTGGGGTTACCTATTGTCCTGACTTTAAGACTGTGTCTGTGCGGGCTGCGGTGCAGGACTTGTGTGGGACTTTTCAGCCCAAAAAGGTACACTTAAAGATCTTCTCCTTGTTATGCTCCACCGGTGCATTTATGGACTTCCATGAAGGGTGTCGTCTCCTCTGTCTGAGTAGTTCTGGACTTCCACCTATAGGTGCCGGTCGCACTCTTGCTTCTTATTACTGCTGGACTTCCATGTATAAGTGCTGGTTGTACTCTTGCTACTTATTACTGCTGGACTTCCACGTATAAGTGTTGGTTACACTCTTGCTTCTTATTACTGCTGGACTTCCATGTGTCAGTGCTGTTTTCACTCTTGCGTCATATTACTGCTGGGCTTGTTTGTTTCAGCGGTCCCGCCCCGCTATTATCTTTGATGGACATTTCTGTTTTATGCTGTGCATTTCGCTGTAATTGCAGGAAAGTCTCTGTTAGGTTATGTTGTACTTCTTACTTTGTTTAAATACAGTTTGTTTGTCTCAACTTTGGTCTCATATCCATTTTATCCCACGCAATCAGACTCCATAATACCTACATAATTCTTACACTCTGTCAGGCAAATTAAACTTTTTGGCTACGATTTTAGAACTGGATTAAAATGAAGAATATGCTAAAAAAAACCTACTGAGATGCTTATCTGGTTCATTTCCAAAACAGTTTGAGCTAAACAGGTAAGGGATATCTGATTGCCCAGTCTTTGGTCAGATGGCTCTTTTTTAGCAACCAGCTGAACTTCGATTATTTAGGTCTTCAACATAAGGAACAACTTTCATTATACTGAGGGTAAGAGAGGACCATGTAGTTGGTAAAAGCTAAACCATGGACTTCTCTATTCCTAAGAAAGGGCAAATTTAACGTTTTTGGCTTTTGAAGAACAAGCTAAGTGTGTCCATATTCTGTAGTTGACACAGAATGTCCTTTAGTTGTTGCATAAAAATAAAGGATGTGTTTTGAGATGGAACCTGGAACTGAACTCCTTCTGCTCCCGCCGTCTACTAAAGGTACTGCCACACTTAGCGATCTCGTTAGCGATCTCAATAACGACGCAAGCTAACGAGATCGTTTTTGTGATCTCTTTTAGGTCGCTAGTAGCTGCCAAACAGGAGATCTCATAAACGACTCATCAGCAGTCAGCGATCTCTTTAACGACTTTGGCGGTCGTTAGGATGTCATTAGCATGTACTGAGCGCTTCTGATTCATAGGAATTTCCAGCATCGCTCCTGCTCTCTGCGTCCTGCTAGCCTGCTTTGTAACTTCTGCGATCCTCTCTGTGACGCAAAAGAGAACTTACAGATATTGCGATCCACTCCGTGGCGCAAAACAGTCATGCGTCACAAACGAGGTCGCTCGTCGTTCGCAAAAGGTGCCAAACACAGCGATTCAGGCTCACCAGTGGGACGCCAACGATCAAAAAACGGTCCAGAACTCTAGTGAACGATCAGCGACATCACAGCAGGGGCCACATCGTTGCTACATGCCACACACAACGAGTCGCTAACGAGATGCAAAATAGTGACGTTTTAGTGATCTCGTTTGCGATCTCGTTTGCGATCTCGTTTAGTGTGGCATACCCTTAACCTCCCTAAATCTGACATTTCCCTCTCTGTGGGCGGCACCATAATAACACCCCGGCAGCAGGCTCGCTGTCTGGGTGTTATGTTTGACACCAATCTCTCCTTCACCTCCCATATACAATCTCTTGCCCGCTCTTGCCGTCTACACCTAAAGAACATCTCTAGAATCCGCTCTTTTCTCACCATGGAAACAACAAAAACCCTCACTGTAGCATTGATCCACTCCCGCCTGGACTACTGCAACGCTCTATTACTTGGCCTCCCCATTACTCGACTATCCCCTCTCCAGTCCATCCTTAATGCAGCAGCCAGGGTCATCCATCTGGCTAATCGGTACTCGGACGCGTCCGCTCTTCGCCAGTCCTTACACTGGCTGCCCATTCATTATAGGATCCAATTCAAAGTACTGGTTCTCACCCACAAAGCTCTCCACAGTGCAGCACCCCCCTACATCTCCTCCCTCATTTCTATCTATCGGCCTAACCGACTGCTGCGCTCTGCAAACGACTTTCGACTAACCTCTGCACTAATCCGTACCTCCCACTCCCGACTCCAAGACTTCTCCCGCACTGCGCCAATCCTCTGGAATGCTCTACCCCAAGAAATTAGGACTATCCACAATTTGCATGGTTTCAGGCGCTCCCTCAAAACACATTTGTTCAGAGTGGCCTATCACATTCACTAACCAAAGTCGTTCTATGTTTAAGTGTGTATGTGTAGCCCATTCACTATCTCCATCCATGCCTCACCCCCTCAAGATGGCTGGACCATCATTGTAAATGCACCATTGTATATACACACCTGTACTTTGTATCTCCCCCACCTCATTGTAGATTGTAAGCTCTCACGAGCAGGGTCGGCTTATTTTGCTTTAATTATTGTATTGTTAACGTTGTTACCTATGACTTGTGTTTTGAAACTGTTAAACTGTAAAGCGCTGCGGAATATGTTGGCGCTATATAAATAAAGATTATTATTATTAGATTATTATTATTATTAAGTAGACATCCAGTTCACATTATTACTGAGTAGTGTACCAAAAGGCATACCATAGGGCAGTCAATGCTGTGGTTATGGGACCTTTGGATGGTAGAATTCTAACTAGAAGTGTCACTGCAAAAAGTTACTGACCAATAGGTCATGACAAGGTCGTGTAAGGGATAATACGCAATGAGCCCTTCCAAAAATGGTCCCATAATTGCCATTCCTCATTTCTATGTACATTCCTGAGTGTATCCTACAAAATTAATACCTGCAACCTTGGACGTCAGTAGGAGGAAGAACAGTTATGTCTGACAGAAGAGCATACATTAATTTAGTACAATTCTGACTTTGGTACTTTACCAAGTGTTTAAATTGATTGTGATTTCCACAATGATTTTTTTCTGTTGAGAACTCCCATTAAGAAGAAAGATTAATGAGTAACCAACCATGCGTGTTTTTCTTGGTAGTTTCTTTAGTCCGCAGTCACCACATTTAAGGAAACAATATGTTGTCCACCACATCAGCGTTAGAGGTTATCAACAGGTTGGATCATGGGATCAATCATGAAGCATGCCATCTCACATATGGAATTTAGGGTCGTTTTTTTTAAAAAAAAACAAAACTTTTCCTGGTTGTAGTTCGTTCTGAGTCTCCGCCACGCCTTCCGTTGTCTATTATTATCTGGGTTCTTTTAAACAAACTGCAGCCAAGAGACAGGGATTTTCCAAAACTGGAAACCCCCTTTGATACAGTGATACAGGGAGAGATTTAGCTACTGGCCCGAATAAATGTTACCTTCCTCCATGAAAGCATCCAAATTTTCTACTTCTTCAATTCCAGACATGTATAAAGTGTTTCAAAGTTCTGAGGTGGAGGGTTTGTATGGTGAGAAAATTCCTCATTTGGCAAAACCTGAAATGCGCAATAAAATATTAAGAGTCGAGTGTTGGAGCGTACAGGTCCTTCTACTAGCACTGGTGTAAAATTATAGTAGAAAACTCTTGGATCAAAAACAGTATTACTAAAAACTCTGTGTTATTCAAATGTACTTTTGCTTTTTACTTATTTAGTTACAGCAGGGTTTTTGCTCATTTTGTCTCTTGTAGGTTTTCTAAATAACAGTAAGCGGCCACATGTTTGGCACACTTAACAGTAGTTTGACACAGAGAAAGAATAGACTTCCGATCTGTATGTTGAGTCATTTTTAACCATGAGGTCCATAAAGAGTTTAATGCGAAGAACTTGACCGGCCGCATCGAGCCTGCATCTAACAACTAAAATGGAGATTGTGATCCTGGTCCTCTCCTCCAACATCAGCATTTGACCTCACAAATGGTCAAAAAATTTCCACAGACTCCTCCTTCTAAAAAACCTTCGGAGAAGAGCAGTAGCCATTATATCCGCAGAGGGACCGGCTCCATATTAATGTAACATAAATAGCTAGTGCTACTTTACTATCTATCTCGCTCATGAGGAATAATAATTTATTTATCATTTTAGCCCACATTTTGTATTCTCGCTGTCTGTGCGCTCTACCAGACACCCGTACAGAAAAACTTTTTGCTGCATCCATATAATACAATAGTTCCCTTGTGCATGAGCAGATGCTAAAGCTGTTCTACCTGATAAGAAGTTATGGTCCTTCGTTAGTGACCTCACTGTAGATAATCTATTTTCCCACCTGTCTGTGATGAAAGAAAAAACGTTGAGGCAGATGTCTGCGGTGCAGACACAATGCCATTGTGCTGATGGCTTTGTGTAACACAACATGTAAAAAAGGAGGGGTGGAAAAGTCATTGGGGGGAGAGGAGGATCAAAAGCCAAGGTATAGTTAAAAAAAGTTGCATGCAAAAATGCAGGTATGATTCAGCCAAACCCCTAGCTTTTGATCAGTCTTTGTGATCTTACTTGACAGCTCAGTTTCTGGTCACTTTCCTGACTATCCAAAGAGCGCCTCCTGCTGATACATATCTCACATGTTACACTTTCCCTATTCCTAAAACAAAGCCCCTAATAATGAAACCTTGACAATTTCTTGCTACAATGCACCCATCCATGCCCAATATGTGATTTTATTTGTCTTAACATGATAAATTCAGTTGAGTACAGTTGAGCAAAAAGTCTTGCATGCCCAGAATCAATGTCAGCAGCAGTGGCCTTGGCCACATCAGTTGTAGAGGCTGCGGGACCCAAGCATTGCAAACATCTTACCTGCAGTTCCTCTTCTGATTAGGATCTGTGACGTCATTACTTTCTATCATAAGATCACGGGGACCTACTAATCAGAAGAGGAACAAGTAGTAGGAGGTCAGACTACCATTGTGGCTAATGGTCCGGCAAATCTTCTTGCTTACCGTAACTCTAGATATGAGCAATTCGATTTGCTTTGCCTTGGTTTGGCAATCAGACTGGTCCTCCTTGGCAGATGGTCTTTATTTCTAAGGTTAGACTCCTAAGCCTGGCATGTTGGACACCTCTTTTATGTATTAGATCAATTCAGGTCTAGTGACTAGGCTTTACTTGACATTATGACGTTCAAGGTCATCAAGTCAAGTGAATCCTAGATACTAGACAGGACTAGGTCTAGTGAGACCTCAAGGTCTCCCGGCATCCTTGGAGGAACCCTGAGGCACCAAGGATGGCGGAAGCAGTAGTGAATACCAGCTATTACCGAGGACTGTACCAGATGCTGAACTATGAATTAAATTGATCAACACTGGAGACAACATATTTGCTTCTTACCTGATTGCTAGATGACGGCTCAGAGAACTCTACCATGAGGTATTCCACTTTTCTTTCTTCTTCGGATTCTATAATGATAATCGAACATGTCATCTACCCAGTAGAATGCTGGTTCCCAAACTTTTTATCGTGAAACCATGAAAAACTTTTTGCCATCTCAGGAACTCCATACTTTATCACTTGACTTTACTGAACTTCTTGTAAGGTTAGATGAGGACTTTTGTACTACTTGGTTAGGGCAATGTTCCAGCTTGGATAACCTTTGGACACACTTCACTGGAAATGTTTTTGGACAGGCTATAGAAGATGTGAGATCATAGTAAAACTTAGATTGTGGCTCCACTCCACCGTGACCACCATCTATTGAAAATTCAGGAATTATTATTATTATTTTATTATTTTTTTTAGAGCATCATTGATTCCGTGCTGAACATGAGAAGGATTAACATACAAAATATAAATATCCTTGTGGCCTTCCATTCTACAGGAACTACTGTTTTATGAATGGAGATGTGTAACTCAACCACGGAGCCTAATGGCATCTGCTTGGCCAACCATGTACTTGGTGACATCTTACCGGTTTCATGTTCATAAAAGTCAAAATGGAGAACTGTATCATAAATGGAGGTTTTGGAGAAAGGAACACAGGTGGAGCTCAGACTTGGATATATATCTATATCAAGTGCTTTGAGAAAGCTGCCCAAATTTCATCTATTGTACATCAATTTCCTATCGTAGAGCAGATTGATACAAAAGTTTGTGTGAATAGTTTCTATACAACTTGAATTTATTTAATTTAACTGCTTAGTAGTCCAGTGGGCGGTAATAGAGCGAATCAATATTAAGACCTCCCACTGGACTCCAAAACATTTAAATTAACTAAATACAAGTTATCTAAAAGCAAGGTGGATTATCGCACCTTTTATAAAATCTTCAAATTTTATTCATGCAAAATATAAAACGTAGACCACCAGGGCGAAGATTAGAACTAAGCTATCACTAACTCACAATTATGACTAAGGGCGGTAACACCAGAAACGCGTCAGATGATAGCTTGATTGTAATCTGTCAAGGTGGGCTACGTTTTATATTTTGCATGAATAAAATGTGAAGATTTTACAAAAAATTCAATAATCCACCTTCCTTTTAGATATTCACAATTTGTCAGCTGACATAGACTAAGGGTACCGTCACACACAGCGACGCAACAGCGATCCCGAAAACGATACGACCTGGCAGGGATCGTTGCTGCGTCGCTATGTGGTCGCTGGTGAGATGCCAGTCAAATCTTCCCAATGACGCAGCAATGATCGGCGACCCATAGCGACCTGTGGAAAGATGTGTCTCCTATGTGTCTCAGTGCTGAGTCGCCAACGAGATCGTTGGTAAAAGGAGTCAAACACACCGATGCATGCTACCCAGCGGGACCTCAATGATCAAAAAAAAGGTCCAGGCCATTCCGACACGACCAGCAAGCTCACAGCAGGGGCCTGGCTGCTGCTACCTGTCAAACTTAGCGAGATCGCTAGCGAGGTCACAGTTGCGTCACAAATCTCGCTTAGTGTGACAGGGGCTTAAGGCATTCACCTGATGGAAGTGGCGACACAACATAGACGCATGCTGAGGCTTTTTCTTTCTCTGTCTTTTTTATGTTAATTTTTCTCTAAATCCAAGTTATATGGGTTTGTAGGAGAAGGTTCCATACACACTGCAGTTAATTCATTTAATGGTGGTAATGAGTCCAGTAGGTGGTCTTTATAGTGTGTCCAGTAGGTAATCTTATGAGTGTTTGACAATGTTTCCTGTATGACCACCACCCATTTGACTCCTAAGTGTCCATATGAATTAAGAACAAGTTATATAGGATTGTGAGAAAATAGTTCTATAGCTTATATTTAATTTAAATGCTTAGGAGTCCAGTGGGCGGCTATCAGTTCCTATTGACCCCTCTTCCAAGAGCCATAAATTTTTATTATTTCTCGGTCTATATAGCCATACAAGGGCTTGGTTGTTTGCTTTTTATCTTGGCCATGTTCATTATATTATAAAACTGACATGGCTATTTGATTCTCCAGGTCAGTACAAGTACGCAGGTACCAAACATGTAGTTTTTTTTTTCATTCAGGAGGTGAAAATTTTTTTGTAAACTTGTGAAAAAAAAAATGTTTTTGCATTTGTCGCCATTTTCTGAGAGACGTAACGGCTCCATTTTTCGTGATCTGGGGCTGGATGAGGGCCTATTTTTTGCACCCCGAGGTGACGTTTTTATTTATACCATTTTTGTGTAGATGCGATGTTTTGATCTCCTGTTATTGCATTTTATTGCAATGTTACGGAAGCTAAAAAAACCAAACTTTAATTCTAGCATTTTGATTTTTTTTTTTTTATTAAGCCATTTACCGATAGGATTCATTTATTTTATATATTTATAGATCAGGTTGATTCTGAAAGTGGCGATACCAAATATGTGTATTTTTAAAAATTTTTATTTTCAATGTGGCAAAAGTGGTTTTTATGCTTTTTCATATTTTAATTTTTTTTATTTTTTTTTTTTTACTTTTTACTGTCTTCAAGAATTCCCTTACGGGGCTTGAAGCTGCCATCATCTGATTGCTTATGCTTTACATAGCAGGGTTTCAGCACTACAATGTATAGAAGAGATTAGGATCTCCAGGAGCAGGATAGGCACAGTGGTTATCGTTAGACCCCCCCGGTTAACATGACAATGACAACTCATTTGGCTCCCCCTGATCATGTGACAAAGGCATCCATGGGCTGGATTAGTGATGGATTAGTAATGCTCTTCTGGTTAGCAAGTATTAAATCGTCCTGTCAATGATTAACAGCGGGATTTAACTGGTTAACAGCAGTGGGTGGGCTCCACTGTACCCGCGGCTGTTTGAAGCACATGATGGCTGATTAAATCAGCCACCAAGCATGGGGAAAGATGTGGGTTCAGCATGCGAGCTTTCATCAAAGGCAGGGACACCATCTTTGATGTACTGTCATGGGGCAGTTGTAGAAATACAGGGGACGAGGAACCTGGGCCCCTGAACTGCCCCTAAGGCAAAGGAAGGGCCCTGTCTTCCTTAACTTGGGGGTACACTTGAAGGTAGTGAGGCCCAAGCCACTGACCTGTCCCTGTCTCCTGTTTAGCCCTGAGCTAAACCCACCAACTCCCTCCCCAGGAGGTGAGACAGGGAATAATGTGAATAACACCAAAACAACAAAAGGAAATACAGACACCTAGGGGTTAAATAACTAAATAATAACACTTAGCTTTCTCTGCTGCAATGCACCGCACATCAGAGTAAGGCACCAGAACAGGGAAATAGCAGAAGCTCCACTGAGCTCAGCAAGCTTCTGGCTCCAGCTTGGTTGGTCTCCAAAAGAGGAAATATCACCAACAGTCAGCTGACGCCTCAGGTGACCTTTTAAAGGATGGTGGGTGTGGTAATCACCTTCCTCTGACAAGTCAGCAGCCATGTAATTACACCAGCGGCCTCCGGGGGAAAAGACTGACATTAACCCCCGATGGTCTGAAAGGAAAAAAGTTTTAGTATGCAGAGAGAGATCTGCCACAGATCCAAACGTGGATCGTGACAGTACCTCCCCTTTAATGAGGGTCCTCTGGACCCTCAACACCGCACCTCATATACCACCTACGGTGAGGACGCCTCGATCCACCAGGGTTCACCCCAGCAGTCACCTGACTCTCAGGCTTATGGCAAACGCGGACAGATGGAAGTGACAATAACATATGCTCTGCAGGTACCACAGATCTCCAAAGTGCCGAACTGGGGATCGAGTTATGTACGGGCATAACTGGGGCTAACTCCAGCTGGTAAGTCCCCGGGCCGAGAATGTCCAACACCGATACGGCCTGATCTCCAGACTCCAGCAGCACACTTCCACCGGATGTTTTTGGTGGCCACCCATACATACAAGTCCACACACAGGTCCGGACCTGAACATTCATTGCGACACACACGTTTGCCACAAGATGGTGAACTCTTCGAGGAACTGACAACAGAGACGTCCCCCTGTGTCACCACTCTCACACATCTCTCAGAGGAAGCCACCACCCTCCCCTGACCCCTCCTCCCAAGAGGGATCCGACTCACAGGGTTGGCTAATGGTGAGGGTTGGGACCTGCCCCTACTCCTTGGCAGCACCTCTGCTGCCCCTACTGGAGAAGAGGGGAAGGTTGCAGAAAGACAGCTGAGACAGTAGCCCCCGGGCAGCAGCCCTCACACGACTGACCCCAGCTGACTACTTCCCTGGAGCGCCAATCTATGACCGGGTTGTGTTTTTTCAGGCAAGGGAGGCCTAAAACGATGGGTATTGGCAAGCTAAACCCACCAACTCCTCCCCAGGAGGTGAGACAGGGAATAATGTGAATAACACCAAAACAACAAAAAGGAAGACAGACACCTAGGGGTTAAATAACTAAATAATAACACTTAGCTTTCTCTGCTGCAATGCATCGCACAGCAGAGTAAGGCACCAGAACAGGGAAATAGCAGAAGCTCCACTGCACTCAGCAAGCTCCTGGCTCCAGCTCGGTTGGTCTCCAAAAGAGGAAATATCACAAACAGTCAGCTGATGCCTCAGGTGACCTTTTAAAGGATGGTGGGAGTGGTAACCACCTTCCTCTTAGAAGTCAGCAGCCATGCAATTACACCAGCGTCCACTGGGGGAAAAGACTGACATTAACCTCCGATGGTCTGAAAGGAAAAAGGGTTTAGTATGCAGAGAGAGATCTGCCGCAGATCCAAACGTGGATCGTGACATGTACACTACATGTCAAAGGTAGAGAAGGTGTTATGACCACCCACAGGACTTCTGAGCACTCACATGAATTAAACACAAGCAACATACAGGTTTGTGGGCAATAATTCAGTAAAACTTGTATTTAATTAATTTAAATTCTTAGGTGTCCAGTGGGGTTTCTTAATAGCGATTCTCAGCATCACCTTTAAGACTGCCCACTGGACTCTGAAGCATATAAATAAATTAAAACACAAGTTATATAAGTTAATATATATATATATATATATATATATCTACATATATGAGTCTAGTGGGAAGTCATAAAGGAAGTTGACGTAAAGGTGGTCTTAATAGGAATTGTCAGCCTTCTGTTTATGGCCGCCCATTGGACTCCTAAGCATTTCAATTAATTAAATACAAGTTAAACTGACTTTTTTCTCACAATCCTATATATTAACCTACTCTATAATTTGCTTTTCTTAGATTAGACACTATTTTTATTATGATGGGCTCCCTTTAAGGACCATCGGCAGGAAGCAAATACAACATAAATTACACAAATACATAAATGCAAGATAAATCACACAATACAACACAAGTTTATATAAAATACTAATAATACTACTTTAGGATTAGCTACAATTACATGTAACCCAAGTATTCCTTTGAGATATTTCCCATACATGATAAGGCACTATCTGTAGGATATGATGTATAATAACAGGTTGTAAAGTGGTTGAAAAATATATGTACACCTGCGCCTATAAAAGTCATAAAAACTGCAGGTGCTGAAAAAAATATAAAGATATGCCAAATGCTACTCTGATGGGACAGCCTGTTGTGTAACAGTAATGCCCCATACACATCAGATAAAAAGTGGGCGAAACGGACAATTGTGACCATAATGAATGAATGACTATTGGATGCATTGGAGAAATGAGAGATTGTTAGTTGTGACTAGCTGTTGACTGTTCTTTACTCTTCAATAGTCTGATCGGTCATGTTGGATGTTTTCTGCCGATCAAAAAGACTGGCTGTGCCAAGGGCCGAAAAAATCCTTCTCGGCTGCTGCAATTTAAGATGTTTTTCTTTCTGTTGACAAATGCTGGAGGGCCATAATATAGTACAGTAATCCTTGAATGATTATACTTGACAGACTGAACCTGGCAACCCACGCCTACATTGATCGTAGAGAACCACTGTTGGTCTACCATCGCTATAGACATGACACCCAACGTAGAGTTTAGACCGCTCAGGACAACACTTGTCCACATGACCGAATTGAGGTGTAGGGACCTTGTATTTCAGTTTTTATGTTTTATATTATTCTAGTGTGGCAGTGGTGACATTCCTGTTTCAATAGAAGGTCATTCTTTAGTTACTTCCTCTATTCCTGTAGAACAAAAGTCATGTTAGATGTAGAGAAGGGAGGGAGTGTTGAAACAATTTGGGACCTTTTTTTATCTCTGAGTATACAGAGGATTAGCTAAAAATTCCATTTGTCCTTTGGCCTTTCCCTTAATGAGGGGTCAGTCAATGAGTAAAGGTACTGCCACACTAAGCTATCCCGCTAGCGATCTCGTTAGCGTTGCATACTAATGAGATCGCTAGCGGGATTGTTTCTATATCGCTAAATGCGGCCACATTTAGCGATATAGTTAACGACGCTATCGCCGTTAGCGATCTCCTTAACGACTTTAGCGGTACAAAAGTACCGCTAAATCGCTAAGAAAAGGTGCCACACAGCGATAAGATACTTACCCAGCGGGAGCGCCGACGAGAAAATAGGGTCCGGAGCGATTCCAGCGACGAGCGAGATCACAGCAGGAAGCTCGTCGCTGGCAGCTGCCGCACTGAACAACATCGCTAACGGGATCGCTAAATAGTGACGTTTTTTAGCGATCCCGTTAGCGATGTTGTTTAGTGTGGCATACCCTTAAGCTGTAAAACTTCAAGTCTTCCTGAACCGCTGTGTTTACATAGCCCTCAATGCTTATTATGTCTGTATAGCTCACTAGGATGGATTTTAGCCAATAGCCGCCATGTACATCATGACATGTTACCATGCACATATTAAGCACTTAGTTGTCAGAGCTACAGATGTCTCCTTATCTTTGCCCTTAGTTCGATCTATCACTAGCTGAACAGCTTTGAAACAAAAAATATTTTGAGATACTTTGTGGGGCGTTACTTCTGCTATAAGTGTCTGCAGACGCTCACGCACCCAGAGGTTGTAATGTGAATTGCTGCAATTGAAGACTTTTCCTAGCTTGCTACAACAATTTGGAGAAAGATAAGGGCCCCGTCTCACATAGCGACGCACCAGCAATCCCAACAACGATATGCACTTGTCAGGATCGCTGGTGTGTCGCTACATGATCGCTGCTGAGCTGCCAAAGAGGCAGCTCAGGCAGCGATCAGGACAGCGACACTGCGGGTAACGTTGTTTAGTTACCCGCAGTGTACGCTGGATACCAGCCCGCTGATGTAGGGAGCTGGTAACCAAGGTACACATCGGGTTTCCAGGCGCTGCGCGGTGCCTGGAAACCCGATGAGTACCTTGGTTACCAGCTCCCCTGCAGCAGCGCTCTGGTATCTAACATACACATCGGGTTTCCAGGCACAGCCCCGCACCTGGAAACCCGATGTGTACCTTGGTTACCAGCTGATTGCTGGTCTCCTGCCTGCCACATGCAGCGATGCGTGCTGGCCAGCGGGAGACCAGCGATCATAAAAAAGTCCAGGCATTTCTGACACGACCAGCAATTCACAGCAGGGGCCTGATCGCTGGTACGTGTCAGACATAGCGAGATCGCTGCTGAGATCGCTGTTGCGTCACAAAACTTGTGACTCAGCAGCGATCTCGCTAACGATCTGGCTATGTGAGACGGGGCCCTAAGGATAGACACATCTACAAGTCAACATTGGATCCTCCACCAAAACTAATCTTGCAATTAGAGTTGAGCGAATCAAGTGGTAAACTGATAACATGAGTGGCGGATTTGCACAAAAATTTGATATTACAAATATTTTTGAGACTCTATTTGCACAGATCAGGACTCTTGAATCATGGATTCATTAAAGGGGTAGTAAGGGGTTAAAATCATTTCAAATCATACTGTTAGAACTCTCCTGTTAGGTTTTTTCTATCTTGCTGGTCACATGACCTTTTTTGCCTATTTAATCCTGCTCCGCCCTTCTGGCTTTGCTGGACTTCATTGTAATTTCTACTATTAAGCTAGCCAGGTGCTCTGTTACCTTACTCAGTTAGTTTTGTTTGGTCTTCGAACATCTATGTTCTATATTGTTTGTTTGTGTTTTACTGCTACAACTTCTGTTAGGAGGTGACCATCTTTCTCCCAGTCCCTAGATCTTGTGGGGATCCCTCCCTCGCATCTATAGGTCTTCGTACAGACTAGCTGAGGACTTTAGCGGGTCTGATCGCAGGATCAGGTTCGTTACATCGTAGGGATCTAGCTTAGTTCTATCGTAGGGACAGATTTCCCTTCTTTCCTTAGTGCTTGTAGCAGAACATAACAGTAAGTCCAGCCCAAAAAAAAAAATATCTCTAAGGAAAGATTTCCAGTTTCCATCATGGTGTCGGTTCAGGACTTGGCTCAATGCCTGCAGGGACTCTCTCTGGAGGTGGCCGAGCTCCAGCAACATGTGAGTAGCTGTTCTGGAGCACATTTCATAGAGCCAAAGGTACGTTTGCCTGATTTATTTTTTGGTGAACAACAAGATTTTTTTTCTTTTAGAAATGCTTGCTTGTTGTATTTTCGTTTGAGACCCAGATCCTGTGGTGAGGAATCACAGCGCATAGGGTTCATAATGTCACTTTTGCGCAAAGAACCTCAGGAATGGGCCTTTTCTCTTCAACCTAGTGATCCATGCTTTAGATCAGTGGATATTTTTTTTTTCTGCTTTGGGGTTGTTGTATGATGATCCTGATTGTGTCTCAACAGCTGAGACAGAATTGAGACGTTTGAGGCAGGGATCAGGTAATGTGGAAAAATATTGTACTCACTTCCGTCGGTGGTCTACTCAGGTGGGGTGGAACGATTCAGCTTTGAAAAGTTTGTTTCTTGCAGGGCTATGTGAAAGGGTTAAAGATTTGCTGATTGCTTATCCCACACCTGGTAACTAGCAGGAGACTATGCAATTAGCTATACCGGTGTAGGAGACTGCGTGCAAGGGTTAATGAGAGTAAATCCTCTGCCATGTCAGCTCCCAGTCTTGAGAGGGTCTGTACTGACATTGGAGAACCGATGGAGATTGGAGCGATGGCACTCCGCTCTCAGGAAAAAGACCGCAGGTTTTCTGAAGGTTTGTGCTTTTATTGCGGCAAATCTGATCATTTCATTAAGAACTGTGTGCTTCGTATGAACAAAAAAAAAAAAAAGGTCCGTTCCGCCCGTATAGCCTGTTTAACCCCTTCACCCCCAAGGGTGGTTTGCACGTTAATGACCGGGCCAATTTTTACAATTCTGACCACTGTCTCTTTATGAGGTTATAACTCTGGAACGCTTCAACGGATCTTCGCGATTCTGAGATTGTTTTCTCGTGACATATTGTACTTCATGTTAGTGGTAAAATTTCTTCGATATAACTTGCGTTTATTTTTGAAAAAAAACGCAAATATGGCGAAAATTTTTAAAATTTTGCAATTTTCAAACTTTGAATTTTTATTCCCTTAAAACAGAGAAATATATCACACAAAATAGTTAAGAAATAACATTTCCCACATGTCTACTTTACATCAGCACAATTTTGGAACCAAAATTTTTTTTTGTTAGGAAGTTATAAGGGTTAAAAGTTGACCAGCGATTTCTCATTTTTACAACAAAATTTACAAAGCCATTTTTTTAGGGACCACCTCACATTTGAAGTCACTTTGAGGGGTCTATATGGCAGAAAATACCCAAAAGTGACACCATTCTAAAAACTGCACCCCTCAAGGTACTCAAAACCACATTCAAGAAGTTTATTAACCCTTCAGGTGCTTCACAGTAACTAAAGCAACGTGGAAGGAAAAAATGAATATTTTACTTTTTAGCCACAAAAATGATCTTTTACAAACTTTTTTTTTATTTTTACAAGGGTAAAAGGAGAAAATGGACAGATAAGGTTGTTATGCAATTTCTCCTGAGTACGCCAATACCCCATATGTGGGAGAAAACCACTGTTTGGGCACACGGCAGAGCTCGTAAGGGAAGGAGCGACGTATGACTTTTTCAAACTAAAATTGGCTGGAATTTAGATTGGATGCCATGTCGCGTTTGGAGAGCCCCTGATGCGCCTAAACAGTGGAAACCCCCCACAAGTGACACCATTTTGGAAACTAGACCCCCTAAGGTACTTATCTAGATCTGTTGTGAGCACTTTGAACCCTCAAGTGTTTCACAAAAGTTTATAAAGCCTGGGTGTAAAAAAAAAAAAATCAATTTTCCACAAAAATTATTTTTTAGTCCCAAATTTTTGAATTTTCCCAAGGAAATTGGACCCCAAAAGTTGTTGTCCAATTTGTCCTGAGTACGCTGATACCCCATATGTGGGGGGGGGAAACTGTTTGGGCGCACGGCAGGGCTTGGAAAGGAAGTAGTAACGTTTTGGAATGCAGACGTTAATGGGGGTCATGTTCCGTTTGCAGTGCCCCAGATGAGCCTAAACAGTGGAAACCCCCCACAAGTGACCCCATTTTGGAAATTAGACACCCTAAGGAACTTATCTAGATCTTTGGTGAGCACTTTGAACCCCCAAGTGCTTCACACAAGTTTATAATGCCCGGGCATGAAAATAAAAAATCCTATTTTTTTCCCACAAAAATTATCTTTTAGTCACTAATTTTTTATTTTCCCAAGGGTAACAGGAGAAATTGGACCACATAAGTTGTTGTACAATTTGTCCTGAGTACGCTGATACCCCATATGTGGGAGGAACCACTGTTTGGGCGCACGGCAGAGCTCGGAATGGAAGGAGCACCATTTGACTTTTTCCAACCAAAATTGGCTGGAATTGAGTTTGGACGCCATGTTGCATTTGGAGAGCCCCTGATGTGCCTAAACAGTGGAAACCCCCCACAAATTACCCCATTTGGGAAACTAGACCCCCTAAGGAACTTATCTAGATTTTTGATGAGCAATTTGAACCCCCAAGTGCTTCACACAAGTTTATAACGTAGAGCCGTAAAATTTAAAAATCATATTTTTCCACAAAAATGATCTTTTCACCCCAATTTTTATTTTTCCAAGGGTAACAAGACTCCAAAAGTTATTGTGCAATTTATCCTGAGTGCGCTGATACCCCATATGTGGGGGTAAACCACTGTTTGGGTGCATGGCAGAGTTTGGAAGGGAAGGAGCGCCGTCTGACTTTTTCAACGCAGAATTGGCTGGACGCCATGTCGTGTTTGGAGAGCTCCTGATCTGCCTAAACAGTGGAAACCCCCATAAATGACACCATTTTGGAAACTAGACCCCTCAAGGAACTTATCTAGATGTGTGGTGAGAACTTTGAACCCCCAGGTGTTTCACTAAAGTTTATAACGTACAGCCGTAAAATAAAAAATCTTTTTTTTTTTTTACAAAAATGATTTTTTCGCCCCCAATATTTTATTTTCACAAGGGTAACAGAAGAAATTGGAACGCAAAAGTTGTTGTCCAATTTGTCCTGAGTACACTGATACCCAATATGTGGGCGAAAACTACTGTATGGGCACACGTCGGGGCTCGGAAGGGAAGTAGTGACGTTTTGGATTGCAGACTTTGATGGAATGGTCTGGGGGCGTCATGTCACATATGGAGAGCCCCTGATGCACCTAAACAGTGGAAACCCCCCACAAGTGACCCCATTTTGGCAAATAGACCCCACAAGGAACTTATCTAGATGTGTAGTGAGCACTTTGAACCCCGAAGTGCTTCACAGAAGTTTATAACGCACAGCCGTAAAAATAAAAAATCTTTTTTTTTTTACAAAAATGATTTTTTCGCCCCCAATATTTTATTTTCACAAGGGTAACAGGAGAAATTGGACCCCAAAAGTTGTTGCCCAATTTGTCCTGAGTACGCTGATACCCAATATGTGGGAGAAAACTACTGTATGGGTACACGTTGGGGCTCGGAAGGGAAGTAGTGACGTTTTGGATTGCAGACTTTGATGGAATGGTCTGGGGGCGTCATGTCGCATTTGGAGAGCCTCTGATGCGCCTAAACAGTGGAAATCCCCAACAAGTGACCCCATTTTGGAAAATAGACCCCACAAGCAACTTATCTAGGTGTGTAGTGAGCGCTATGAAGCCCCAAGTGCTTCACAGAAGTTTATAATGTACAGCCGTAAAAAAAAAAAATAATTTTTTTTGTACAAAAATGATATTTTCGCCCCCAGTTTTTTATTTTCCAAGGGTAACAGAAGAAATAGGACAAATTGCACAATAACTCTTGGGGTCCAGAGTACGCTGATACCCCATATGTGGGGATAAACTACTGTTTGGACGCATGGCAGAGCTCAGAAGTGAAGGAGCACTGTTTGACTTTTTCAACGCAGAATTGGCTGGAATTGAGATCAGACGCCATGTCACATTTGGAGAGCCCCTGATGTGCCTAAACAGCGGAAACCCCCCAATTCTAACTCCAACCCTAACCCCAACACACCCCTAACCCTAGTCCCAACCCTAACCACAAACCTAACCCTAACACACCCCTAATCCCAACCCTAACCCTAATCCTAACTTTAGCGCCAACCCTAACCCTAACTTTAGCCGCAACCCTAACCCTAACCCTAATGGGAAAATGGAAATAAATACATTTTTTTAATTTTATTATTTTTCCCTAACTAAGGGGGTGATAAAGGGGGGTTTGATTTACTATTTATAGCGGGTTTTTATGATTGGCAGCTGTCACGCTAAAAGACGCTTTTTATTGCAAAAATTGTTTTTTGCATCGCCACATTTTGAGAGCTATAATTTTTGCATATTTTGGCCCACAGAGTCATGTGAGGTATTATTTTTTGCGGTACGAGTTGACGTTTTTATTTGTACCATTTTTGAGCAGGTGACATTTTTTGATCGCTTTTTATTTCGATTTTTGGGAGGTTAGAATGAACAAAAATCAGCAATTCATGAATTTCTTTTCGGGGGAGGCGTTTTTATTGTTCCGCGTGTGGTAAAATTGATAAAGCAGTTTTATTCTTTGGGTCAGTACGATTATGGCGATACCTTATTTATATCATTTTTTTATGTTTTGGCGCTTTTATAGAATAAAAACAATTTTATATAAAAAATAATTATTTTTGCATCGCTTTATTCTGCGAGCTATAACTTTTTTATTTTTTCGCTGATGATGCTGTATGGGGCTCGTTTTTTGCGGGACAAGATGACGTTTTCAGCGGTACCATGTTTATTTATATCGGTCTTTTTGATCGCGCGTTATTCCACTTTTTGTTCGGGGTATGATGATAAAGCATTGATTTTTTGCTTCGTTTTTTTTTTTTTTAAGGGGTTCACTAAAGGGGTTAACTAGTGGGACAGTTTTATAGGGGGGTCGTTACGGACGCGGCGATACCAAATATGTGTACTTTTATTGTTTTGTTTTTTTTATTTACAGGAAGAAATGAATTTATTGGGGAATATATATATATTTTTTTTATTTATTTTGGATTTTTTTTTATGACATGTTTATTTTTATTTTTTTAACTTTTTTACTTTGTCCCAGGGTGGGACATCACTGTATTTTATCAAATCGCTGGTGTGACAGTGTGCACAGCACTCTGTCACACCAGCGATCGCTCAGGCATAGCTGCAGGCTTCTCAGTGCCTGCTCTCAGCAGGCACTGAGGAAGCCGCCTCCCTCCAGGACCCCGGCGCCATCTTGGATCCGGTCATGGGAGGGAGGAAGCCCTCAGAACAGCGCGATCACATCGCGCTGGTCTGAGGGTCTCAGGGGGGCGCGCAGGGAGCCCCCACCCTGCGCGATCCTCCCCTGTGCCCCCAGTACACCGCGATCATGTTTGATCGCGGTGTGCTAGGGGTTAATGTGCCGGAAGCGGTCCGTGACTGCTCCTGACACACAGTCACGGGTGTCAGCTGTGATAATCAGCTGACACCCGGCGGCGATTAGCTGCGCTCCCCTCAGGAGCGCAGCTGATCGCCTATGACGTACTATCCCGTCCATGGGCAGAATGGCACGGGTTTTATGGACGGGATAGTACGTCTAATGTCAGAGAGGGGTTAAACACTAAGGGTGTCTTTCTTTCTGCCTCTCTGCTGCTCAGGAAGAGTTAATGGAATTTCGGGTATTTGTCGATTGTGGTTCTACTCTGAATGTGATTGATGGGGGATTCTTGGAAAAACTTAAATTAAAACCCAAACCTTTGTCATCCCCTATTGCCGTGGTTTCTGTTGATGGCTCTCCCTTGAAGAATGTTACTCACAAGGTCTGTGAATTTCCCCTCACTATTAATGGTGTTCACCAAGAGAAATTTGGATTTGGTAGTATTGAATAATTTGCCTTCTCCGGTGATTTTGGGGTTACCCTGGTTGAAATTGCAGAATCCTGTACTGGATTGGTCTACCAATGAAATTAAGTCCTGGAGCCCTAAGTGTTATGACAGGTGTTGTAAGGGCGTACTGCTGCTGTGGATAAAGGGGAATTACCTGTACCTATTCAGGATTTTTGGAAAGTTTTTTTCTGAGAAGGAATCGCAGATTTTACCTCCCCACAGAGACTATGATTGTACTATTGAATTTGTCCCTGGAGCGACTCTTCCTAAAAGTCGTTTATTTAATCTTACTATCCCTGAGAGAAAGGCTTTGGAGGAATACATACAGACAAGCTTGGCCGCCGGTCACATTAGGCCTTCCAAGTCTCCTGTGGCAGTTGGATTTTTTTTTGTTAAAAAAAAGGACGGCGGTTTACGTCCTTGTCTGGACTTTCGTGAGATTAATAAAATTACTGTACGCAATCCTTACCCACTGCCATTGATTCCTGATTTGTTTAACCAGTTAGTGGGGGCCAAGTGGTTCTCTAAAATTGATCTTCGGGGGGCATACAATTTGTTGCGCATGATGGAGGGTGACGAATGGAAGACGGCTTTTAACACTCCTATGGGTCATTTTGAGAATCTGGTTATGCCTTTTGGTCTTACCAATGCTCCTGCATTTTTTCAGAATCTTATTAATGACATCCTTAGACCTTTGATTGGCAAAAATGTGGTTGTGTATTTGGATGACATTTTGATTTATTCGCCAGATCTGGAGTCTTATTGGCAGAGCGTTCATGAGGTATTACAGTTATTAATTGACAATTCGCTTTTTGCTAAGCTAGAGAAATGTGAGTTCGCTGTACAGAGAATTAGTTTTTTGGGCTACATTATCTCCAGCGAAGGTTTTGAGATGGACCCGGTGAAGGTTCAAGCTGTGCAGGAATGGCCTAGACCTATTGGTTTGAAATTGTTACAGAGGGTTTTGGGTTTCGCCAATTATTATAGAAAATTCATTAAAAATTTTTCTATTATTGTCAAACCACTGACCGATCTCACCAGGAAAGGTGCTAATGCGGTTCAGTGGACTACTGAGGCCATTGAAGCTTTTGTGTTTCTAAAGGAGAGGTTCAGCTCTGCTCCCATCCTTATGCAGCTTGATGTGACTAAACCGTTTTTGATTGAGGTTGATGCTTCTTCTGTGATGGTCGGGGCGATGTTGTGTCAGGAAAACAGGGATAGAATACATCCCTGTGCCTTTTTTTCAAAAAATTTTCTGAGACTGAACTGAATTACGATATTGGTAATTGGGAATTGTTGGCGATTAAACTCGCATTTGAACACTGGCGGCATCTCTTGGAAGGTGCTGATTTTCCCGTTCAGGTTTTCACTGATCATAAAAATCTGATCTATCTTGATGCTGCCAAACGCTTGAATGCCTGTCAGGCTAGGTGGGCACTGTTTTTCTCGTGGTTTAATTTTTCCGTTACTTACATCCCAGGTACTAAGAATGTTAAAGCCGATGCTTTGTCTCGCAGCTTTTCTCCCATGGTCGGTGCTGAGGAGAAGGAGAACATTTTACAAGAAGGGGTTGTGATTGCTGCTTTGTACTCGGTGTTGGAAGATGAGATTCTTAAAGCACAGGAGAATGCCCCATCTAACACTCACCATGGGATGTTGTTTGTGCCTGGGACCTTTAGGAGAGATTTGTTTGTTGAGTGTCATGAGTCTCGGTTGGCAGGTCATCCTGGAATCTCTGAGACCAAGAGACTTGTGGGTCGCAGTTTTTGGTGGCCTGGATGGCAGAAGGAATTCATTAAGTGGGTGCGTCAATGCACTGTGTGTGCTAGATTTAAGTCTTCATATACTCTTGCTGCGGGGTTGCTTTGCCCTCTGGAGATTCCTAGTGCACCTTGGACACATTTGGCTATGGACTTTATTACTGACCTTCCCCCCTCTGAGGGTTTCACTGTCATCTGGGTGGTCGTGGACCGTTTTAGCAAGATGTGTCATTTGGTTCCTTTCATCAAACTGCCCTGCGCTAAGACTCTCGCCAAGGCCTTTGTCAAGGAAATTGTCAGACTACATGGCGTTCCTACTGACAATTGTTTCTGATAGAGGACCTCAGTTCGTGGCTCGTTTTTGGCGCGCCTTTTGTGACAGGTTGGGAGTTCATTTGTCGTTTTCATCCGGATATCATCCTGAGTCTAATGGCCAGACAGAAAGGAAAAACCAGGATGTTGAGCAGTTCTTGCGTTGTTTTGTGACAGACAATCAAGAGGGGTGGTCTGAGTTTCTGCCACTTGCTGAATTTGCTCTTAACAACCATACATCCTCTTCTGCTGGTTGTTCGCCTTTTTTTTGTTGTACAGGGAAACATCCGTCGTTTGGGTCATTCTCCAAATTGGTATCGGCTGTGCCTGAAGAGGAGAATTTTTCCGGTGATTTGGAGAGAGTTTGGATGGATGCACGTGGTAATCTTCAGGAGGCTAACAGAAAATCTAAAAGGTACTTTGATAGGAAACTGCTAGAGGTTTTGTTTGCTATTGGTGACATGGTTTGGTTGTCCTCTAGGAATCTGCGGTTGAGGATTCCTTCTAAAAAATTAGGTCCCAAGTTTGTAGGGCCCTTTAAGGTGCTTCATGTTGTTAACCAATCTGCTGTTAGGTTGGAGGTTCCTACCTCCTGGAAAATTAATACGGTGTTTCATGTTTCTCTGTTGAAAAGAGCTGATGTGTCGGATGGAGACGCCTCTGCCACTGTTCCCCCGGTGGTGGAGGATGGGGAATATGAAATTTCCCGCATCCTAAATTCTAGACGGTATAGAGGGAATTTGCAGTATCTCGTCGCTTGGAAGGGTTTCGGACCGGAGGATAACTCATGGGTGAGGGTGGATGATGTTTCTGCATCCAGACTTGTCAGAGCGTTTCACAAGAGGTTTCCAGGTAAGCCTGGGCCTAGGGGATCCGGAGGATACTCTTAGAAGGGGGGGGGTACTGTTAGAACTCTCCTGTTAGGTTTTTTCTATCTTGCTGGTCTTTTTTGCCTATTTAATCCTGCTCCGCCTTTCTGGCTTTGCTGGACTTCATTGTAATTTCTACTCTTAAGTTAGCCAGGTGCTCTGTTACCTTACTCAGTTAGTTTTGTTTGGTCTACGGACCTCTATGTTCTATATTGTTTGTTTGTGTTTTACTGCTACAACTTCTGTTAGGAGGTGACCATCTTTCTCCCAGTCCCTAGTTCTTGTAGGGATCCCTCCCTCGCATCTATAGGTCTTCGTACAGACTAGCTGAGGACTTTAGCGGGTCTGATCGCAGGATCAGGTTCCCGTTACATCGTAGGGATCTAGCTTAGTTCTATCATAGGGACAGATTTCCCTTCTTTCCTTAGTGCTTGTAGCAGAACATAACACATACTTCCCTTCAGTGTTTCGCACTGGCTAAGCCTTACCTTCACCTTGTACATGGCACATGCCAAGAAATGCCTTGCATCTTACAAGAACACTAGTCAATGCTTGAAGACCAAAGAAGGGTGCATCGATTTGAAACAAACAGTGGACTAGACGGGGAGCTAGACGGGGACAAGACCTTCTGGATTTTCATGAAAAGGGAAGGTTTGGTTTGCTGGACGCCAATCGAAAGGGAAGATATTGGACTCCAAGAAAAAGGAAAGACCTGCTAGAGTCATCAGAAATCAGATTAACCTCCTGAAGTCTTAGGAAAAGAGGAGACTTCCTGGACTCTGCAGAGTAAGGGGAGCAATGCTGATATCTTATAAATTGTGATATTATATATATAATATATATATATATATATATATATATATATATATACACAGTACAGACCAAAATTTGGACACATCTTCTCATTTAAAGATTTTCCTGTATTTTCATGATTATGAAAATTGTACATTCACACTGAAGGCATCAAAACTATGAATTAACACATGTGGAATTATAGACTTAACAAAAAAGTGTATAACAAACTGAAATTATATCTTATACTCTAGGTTCTTCAAAGTAGCCACCTTTTGCTTTGATGACTGCTTTGCACACTCTTGGCATTCTCTTGATGAGCTTCAAGAGGTAGTCACCGGAAATGGTCTACCAACAATCTTGAAGGAGTTCCCAGAGATGCTTAGCACTTGTTGGCCCTTTTGCCTTCACTCTGCGGTCCAGCTCACCCCAAACCATCTCGATTGGGTTCAGGTCTGGTGACTGTGGAGGCCAGGTCATCTGGCGTAGCACCCCATAACTCTCCTTCTTGGTCAAATAGCCCTTATACAGCCTGGAGGTGTGTTTGCGGTCATTGTCCAGTTGAAAAATAAATGATGGTCCAACTAAGCGCAAATCGGATGGAATAGCATGCCGCTGCAAGATGCTGTGGTAGCCATGCTGGTTCAGTATGCTTCAATTTTGAATAAATCCCCAACAATGTCACCAGTAAAGCACCCCCACACCATCACACCTCTTCCTCCATGCTTCACGGTGGGAACCAGGCATGTAGAGTTCATCCGTTCACCTTTTCTGCATCGCACAAAAACACGGTGGTTGGAACCAAAGATCTCAAATTTGTACTCATCAGACCAAAGCACAGATTTCCACTGGTCTAATGTCCATTCCTTGTGTTCTTTAGCCCAAACAAGTCTCTTCTGCTTGTTGCCTGTCCTTAGTAGTGGTTTCCTAGCAGCTATTTTACCATAAAGGCCTGCTGCACAAAGTCTCCTCTTAACAGTTGTTGTAGAGATGTGTCTGCTGCTAGAACTCTGTGTGGCATTGACCTGGTCTCTAATCTGAGCTGCTGTAAACCTGCGATTTCTGAGGCTGGTGACTGGATAAACTTATCCTCAGAAGCAGAGGTGACACTTGGTCTTCCTTTCCTGGGGCGGTCCTTATGTGAGCCAGTTTCTTTGTAGCGCTTGATGGTTTTTGCAACTGCAGTTTTCACAATATTTTGGACTGACTGACCTTCATTTCTTAAAGTAATGATGGCCACTCATTTTTCTTTACTTAGCTGCTTTTTTCTTGCCATAATACAAATTCTAACAGTCTATTCAGTAGGATTATCAGCTGTGTATCCACCAGACTTCTGCACAACACAACTGATGGTCCCAACCCCATTTGTAAGGCCAGAAATCCCACTTATTAAACCTGACAGGGCACACCTGTGAAGTGAATACCATTTCCAGTAACTACCTCTTGAAGCTCATCAAGAGAATGCCAAGAGTGTGCAAAGCAGTCATCAAAGCAAAATGTGGCTATTTTGAAGAACCTAGAAAATAAGACATAATTTCAGTTGTTACATACTTTTTTGTTAAGTATATAATTCCACATGTGTTAATTTATAATTTTGATGCCTTCAGTCTGAATGTACAATTTTCATAGTCATGAAAATACAGAAAAATCTTTAAATGAGAAGGTGTGTCCAATCTTTTGGTCTTTACTGTATATATATAGAAACTCAAGATATTGTGGAAGAACTTTCACTACACAATCATTAAGGACCATTTACATAATGTTGTAAAGCACATAAGAATAAATAGCCAGCTCTCCCAGAATAATCTCCTGGAAAAAAACGGAGATGCCTGTTAACAGGGAAATCTCCAGAACTCATGAAGACCTGCTAGGCTCCTGGGCTTTGATGAAGGCCTAATGGATGCCAATAAAATGGAAAGATCTCGAGGATTCCTAAAAAAGGCTCCTGGCAATAAGGTGAAGCCTCTATGACCTCCAGGAATGAGGAGACTTCCTGGACAATTGGGAAAAAAGAAGACCTACTGGACCTCCTAGAAAAGGAAAAATTTCCTTGACTCCAAGGCAAGGAAAGAACTTCTGGACCTCCAGGAAAGGGAAGACCTCGTTGTTTCCTAAGAAAAGGAGTCACCTCTTGGACTCCAGGAAAAAGGGGAAACCGTCTGGACTTTTGAGAAAAGGAGAGACCTCTTGGGATTTGTGAATAAAAGGGAGACATGATGGTCTCCACAGAATACGGAAGACCTCCTGGTCTCATAGATAAAGGGAAAAACTCCTAGACTCTCAGGAACAAGAAACTTCCAAGACTACCTGAAATAAAGGACGAGTTGCAAAAGAAGATGACGACATCACAATCTGCAGGAGAAGGCATTTGACACACAGATGAGTATGTGTAGCAGTAGGAAGAAATCTCACATGATAACTATTCCACTCCAGCTTCATGATTTCTATTTGTCTTGCAGAGTCCAACACTAGACACCTCTCCAGATCTGGAAGTCATGCATAATGGCTCTGTAATGTATGTAGTACAGTTCATATAGCGTCTTGTGCTTGGGTGCGATGAAAATACTTGAGACACAGGTTGATAAAGAAAGTCTTGTATTGCTTCATACAAATTGGCAAAAATAAACACACAGGTTGCAAACACAGAAGCAGGAGACACAGCAGGCCAGAGTAATCTAAGCTCAGCAATAACTCTCCACAACAGATTCAGATCTTCTTCTCTGTTACCGCAAGTCCATGCAAACGTGAGGCTCTCCAGAGCAGAGTTCAGAGTCCACAAGTGCTTCAGAGTTCCTCAGTAGGAATGGCTGGAGTACAAGGTCCAAGGCTTCAGGAGTCAGAACACAGGTTCACTGCAGGCTAGATTCTGAAGCACTGATTGCTCAGCTGTGGCTGTTTAAGAAGCAAACGGAGAGAATCAGGGCGGGAACATGCAAGCTGGAAAACTCCATTTTGACTGAGGGCAAGATAGCTGCAGCAAAACAGAAAGCAAAATGGCCGACGAACAAACTGAGTTTCAGAAACAGATACACAGAACCTTACATTACTCCCCCCTTAGGGACAACCTCCGGATGACCTCAGACCAGGCTTGTGTGGGTACCTCTGATGAAACTGACGGAGCAAGCGAGGAGCATTAACGTTATTGACTGGCTCCCATGAGTTGTCCTCCACTGGGTAGCCCTGCCATTTAATCAGATATTGTAACTGATTTCTATACAACCTGGAATCTAAAATCCTTTCCACCACAAATTCCTCCTGACCATCGACTAGCACTGGGTCAGGGCAAGGAGAAGAACGTCCAGGAAACGTATTGGGTGTCGCAGCCTTTAGTAGGGATACATGAAAGACAGGGTGGATTCTCATAGTTCTGGGCAATTGAAGACGACAAGCAACGGCACTTATAATTTTACTGATTTTATAGGGTACCAATGTACTTATGTCCCAACTTAGACGATGGAATCCTTAACTTAAGATTTCTGGTTGACAGCCAGACCAGGTCTCCTACCTTAAAAGCTGGTGCAGGTTTACGAAATTTATCTGCTGCCTTCTTGTACCTTTCCTGAGCCGATTCCAGATTCTCCTTTAGAAGATCCATATTCTTCTGTAAAGTCGTGACTCTTTCAGCCACTGCTGGCAAAGGCGTCTCTATGGGAAATCGTGGTAGAATGTTAGGATGATAACCTAGATTAGAGTAAAAAGGAGACTGTTTAGTGGAGGCACTCTGAGAGTTGTTGTAAGAGAACTCAGCCAATGGAAGTAGATCCACCCAATCATCCTGTAGGTGGCAGATAAAGCAGCGGAGATACTGCTCCAGGGTTTGATTGGTTCGTTCGGTTTGTCCATTAGTCTGGGGATGAAAAGCAGAAGAAAGGTTTACTTTAATGTCCAATGCTGCACAGAAATTTTGCCAAAACCTAGAAGTGAATTGCACCCCTCGATCCGAAATAACCTCATCCGGTACTCCATGTAAGCGAAACACATCTTTAATCATCAAATCTGATGTCTGTTTTGCAGTGGGTAAGCCGACACAAGGGATAAAATGAGCTGCCTTTGTTAGACGGTCAACCACCACTAGAATAGTGTTCTTCCCTTGAGAGGTTGGTAATTCCACAATGAAGTCCATAGAAATGGATCCCCACGGGCGGGACGGGGTGGGAAGAGGCTGTAACAGACCAGTTGGTGAAGAGCGAGGTGTTTTGCATCTTGCACAAACCTCACACGAAGTGACATAGTCCAAAACATCCTTCCTACAAGTGGGCCACCAAAAGAAACGAGAAAGAAATTCCTGTGTCTTTAGAATTCCTCTATGCCCGGCTATTTTGGAATCGTGAATGAGTTGCAATACTCTCAATCTGACTGTTTCAGGTATATACAGACGTTGTCCCAGAATCCACACACCATTCTTAAAGACAAGACTTACGTCCCTTGGGGTTGAGCCAAAAAAGAATCCGCATGGTATGCTTCCTTGATGTCTTTAATTAGGTCTTGATGATGAATCACTCCTAGGAATCTAGAGTCAGGAAGAATAGTCTTAGGAGGAGTAATTGGACGTGTCTCTGCTGAGTAAATCCTAGAGAGTGCATCAGCCTTTCCATTGCGCGATCCTGGTCTATAAGAAATAATAAAATTAAATTCGTTTAAGAAAAGATTCCAGCGAGCCTGGCGAGGAGTCAGGCACTTAGCCGACCTGATAAACTCAAGATTACGATGGTCTGTCAGAACGACTATTTGCTGTGCAGCTCCTTGAAGAAGGTGTCTCCATTCTTTGAAGGCGGCAATAATGGCCAACAACTCTCTATTGCCCACATCGTAGTTCTTCTCAGCCGAAGACAACTGCTGGGAAAAGAAGGCACAGGGATGCAAGACATTCTTCTCACCTGTTCTCTGAGAGAGTATAGCTCCCACGGCACAGTCTGAAGCATCCACCTCTATTATGAAGGCAAGCTCTGGGTTGGGATGTACTAGGATAGGTGCAGTGGTAAATTTATCTTTTAGACGGGAAAATGCTTCCTGGGCTTGGGGAGTCCAGGAGAACTTAGACTCTTTCCGGGTAAGTTGGGTGATAGGTGACACTACCTCAGAGAAATTTCTAATGAAACGTCTATAGAAGTTTGCAAACCCGATGAAGCCTGTACCTCCTTCACATTTCTAGGACTTGGCCAATCATTGATGGCTTGGGTTTTACTTCCATCCATACTAATTCCTTGTGTAGACAGTACATACCCCAGAAATTGAATTTCGGTCTTATGGAATTCACACTTTTCAAGCTTGATGTAAAGATGATTTTGTCTTAGACGTTCCAAGACCATTCTCACATGTCCATGATGTTCCTCTGTGGAGTTAGAAAAAATTAAAATATCATCCAAATAAATTACCACGAATGTATCCAGGAGATCCCTGAAGATGTCATTCACCAAGTGTTGGAAAGTGGCTGGGGCGGTACTCAGACCAAAAGGCATAACTAGATATTCAAAGTGTCCATAGCGTGACCTGAATGCAGTCTTCCATTCATCCCCAGGTCTAATACGGACTAAGTTATAGGCCCCACGAAGATCTAGTTTAGAAAAAATTTTGGCATGTCGCACTCTCTCCAATAACTCAGGGATTAAAGGCAATGGATAACGGTTTCTAATAGTAACCTTATTGA
Source organism: Oophaga sylvatica (assembly GCA_033576555.1). Lineage (NCBI taxonomy): Eukaryota > Metazoa > Chordata > Amphibia > Anura > Dendrobatidae > Oophaga > Oophaga sylvatica. The sequence continues at coordinate 504,454,578 of JARQOD010000001.1, forward strand.
GTTCCCTATAGTCTACGCATGGTCTCAGGGATCCATCTTTCTTCTTTACAAAGAATATGGGTGCCCCTGCAGGAGATGAAGAGGGGCGTATGAAGCCCTTGGCTAGATTTTCGTCTATGTACTCTTTTAAAGCCTTCAGCTCGGGCCCCGCCAGGGGGTAGATCTTACCAAAAGGTATCTCTGCTCCAGGCAATAATTCAATTGGACAATCATATGGATGGTGAGGAGGAAGCTGGTCAGCGTTCTTCTTGTCACATAAATCCACATAGTCCTGGTATACAGCTGGTAGTTCAGGGACTGACATGGTTCCTTTAGGAACAGAGCAAGCTGAAATTTTTGGACTCATCTGTTTCTCTGGAAAGTGTAATTCCTTGGTCTCCCAGTTAATGGTAGGATTCTGAGCCTGCAGCCATGGTAGCCCTAGAATAATGGGAAAGTGAGGAGAAGAGATAAGCATAAAGGACAGTTTCTCTTGATGATCTTTACCCATAAGAACCTTTAAAGGCTCTGTTTCCTGATCCACTGGTCCAGAGGTCAGCAGGGAGCCATCCACAGTTTCCATCTGTACTGGAGTAGCCTTCTTCACTGAACGTATCCCCTGTTTCAGAGCAAAGGAGACATCCATAAAATTTCCACTTGCCCCTGAGTCGATCATAGCAGAGCTAGACACCCAAGCTGAGTCAAACCAGAGTTTGATGGAAAGAAAACAGTGAGAATTGTTTTTTTTACAACTCAGCTGGGACACCGCTGAGGAAACTTGAAAGATGGCAGCATATACACAGTCAACGTCCTCAGAGGTAACGGAGTTTAAGTCCGAGAAATCAAGATCTGTTGCTGCAGATCTCTCTGGAGCCTGAGGCTCGGACCTGACAGATCCCCTCTCGCAACACTCACAATGAATGAGTGCTGCAGTAGTCTTGCGAGAACGGCTGGGGCAGTTAATAATAAAGTGCCCTGACTTACCACAATAAAAACATAGATTCTCCTTAAAACGATGTTCCTTGCGTGCATCACTAACCCGTCGTAGTAAAGAGTCTACCTGCATGGGTTCAGGTTCAGGTTCCCGTGTAATCCTATTCAAAGGTTCCTTAGCTGGAGAGGAAGGTAGGAAAAGGTTAGTACGATTGCTTTCGAACCATCTCTCTTGCCTGCATTCAGTTAAACGAGTATCAATACGGATGCAGTAGTTAATAAAGTCACCTAACGCAGTGGGAGGGTCGGCACGAGCAAGTTCATCCTTAATCAGTGGGGATAACCCCTTTCGAAAAATAGATTTTTTGGCGGAATTGTCCCAGGTGGTATCAAGGGCCCATCTCCTGAAATCCAAGGCATATTCAGCTACCGAGTGCTTACCTTGGCGCAAAGCTAACATGGCTGCTTCAGCTGTTGCACCTCGATTGGGGTCATCAAACACCTGCCCCATGGCTGAAATAAAATCATCAAGGTGATTCAAACAATCATCCTCAGTCTCAATCAGAGGGTTTGCCCACATCAAAGCCTTGTTGGTAAGCAACATAATTATAGTAAGCACCTTAGATCGTTCAGTAGGAAATTGTGAAGCATGTGCAGAAAAAAAAAGATTGCATTGATTAACAAATCCCCTGAATTTTTCACGTTCACCACCAAAACGAAAAGGGGGCAACTTGGGAATCCCAGAACTCGGGGCCACGGCAGGAGCCTGGACTCGCCCCTCCAGAACCTCAATCCTGGCTCGCAAATCCTGGGTAGTCTGTCCAACCACTTGCAAATTGTGATTATTTAGGTCCTGAAGATTTGTAAAACGGGTCTTTATATTCTGCAAATCTGCAAGGATATTATCAGTCACTCCGCAAAGTTCCTTTATGCGGGCCTCCATTTTCTAGATCTTTTAAGACAGGATACTGGAAGAAGAGGAGAAAAAAAAAAAAACAATAGTGTTCACCTGTGGCAACACTGAAGAAAGAAAAAACTTTAAGGGAACTGCTCACCTGGAATGGTTGTGAGAAGTCACAACCACTATCATCACAGAAAGCTTTCAACCAGACATCTGATATCCAGAGTTTCAGCAGACAAAAAGAGAAGAGAAAAAAAAAAACAATAGTGTTTACCTGTGATAACACTGCAGAAAAAAAAATTAAGGGAATTGCTCACCTGGAATGGTTGTGAGAAGTCACAACCACTGTCATCACAGAAAGTACAACCGGACATCCGATATCCACAGTACAGCAGACAAGCCTTTCCAGACCCAGCAGACACTAACGTTTGGCTTCAGAATCTTGTATGTATGTAGTACAGTTCATATAGCGTCTTGTGCTTGGGTGCGATGAAAATACTTGAGACACAGGTTGATAAAGAAAGTCTTGTATTGCTTCATACAAATTGGCAAAAATAAACACACAGGTTGCAAACACAGAAGCAGGAGACACAGCAGGCCAGAGTAATCTAAGCTCAGCAATAACTCTCCACAACAGATTCAGATCTTCTTCTCTGTTACCGCAAGTCCATGCAAACGTGAGGCTCTCCAGAGCAGAGTTCAGAGTCCACAAGTGCTTCAGAGTTCCTCAGTAGGAATGGCTGGAGTACAAGGTCCAAGGCTTCAGGAGTCAGAACACAGGTTCACTGCAGGCTAGATTCTGAAGCACTGATTGCTCAGCTGTGGCTGTTTAAGAAGCAAACGGAGAGAATCAGGGCGGGAACATGCAAGCTGGAAAACTCCATTTTGACTGAGGGCAAGATAGCTGCAGCAAAACAGAAAGCAAAATGGCCGACGAACAAACTGAGTTTCAGAAACAGATACACAGAACCTTACAGGCTCTTCGAGTAGCTGTTGGACGGCTTCATCCCATTACTCCATCTACTTGAAGGTAAATATGAGCTGGCAGAAGTAGATGCCCACAGAAATACCCAGAGGGTTATTTGTGTTTGCCTGCTGAGAAATACAAGTTGAAGTTTCTGACTAAAGCCCTCGTCTCACATAGCAAGATCGCTAGCGAGATCGCTGCTGAGTCACAAGTTTTGTGATGCAACAGCGATCTCCCCAGCGATATCGCTGTGTGTGACACTTATCAACGATCGGCCCCCCTGCCGGGTATTGCTGATCGTGCTCGAATGCCCTGGACATTTTTTTGATCGTTGGTCTCCCGCTGGCCAGCACGCATCGCTGCGTGTGGCAGGCGGGAGACCAGCGATCAGCGAGCTGGAGCTGGTAACCAAGGTAAACATTGGGTTTCTAAGCGCGCGGCGCTCAGAAACCTGATGTGTACGTTAGATATCAGCGCGCTGGTGCAGGGAGCTGGTAACCAAGGTAAACAGAGGGTTTCTATGCGCCGCACGGTGCTTAGAAACCCACTGTTTACCTTGGTTACCAGCTCCCTGCACCAGCGCGCTGGTATGCGGCTGTAACGCTGTACCTTGTTTTCCAGCGTTACTTTGCATGTCTTTGCTTTAACCCTTTTGCTTCCTTCTCCCTAACCAGCTGGGATACTGTTGTCTGTTACCTGTATGGATGCTGCTCAGTTCCCAGCTCTGCTGCATAGCCGTACTTGCGTGAGTGTCTCCGCTGCGTTGCATGACCACCCGCATGTGCGGTTCCTGGCCTGCTGTAGAAACCACCCGTAGGTTGCAAAGTCCTCTGCAGTGGTGCATGACTTACTACGTGTGTGGCTGCAGCCACTGTCAGGTGTCCTTCTGTGTGGAGTTGTGTCTGGCTCTGCATAGGGGGCGCGGCCCACACCTGTCCTGCTTTTATGAGGATTGGGTGTGCACTAGAATTGCTGCTCCAGCCTATCGCTGTGAAGCAGCTCATATATAAAGTTCCCCAGAGCTTTGCATTGAGTTTGCATTGAGTTCCTGAACCTAGCCGTGTGTGTTTGTATGTTCAGCTCCTGCTCTGAGTGCGATCAGTTCTGGAGAGCTGATTCCCTTTGTCCTGTCTTGTGTTTCCACCTGTTCTGGGGGCTGAGTACCCAGATCGCCCTTCCTAGGGGCTGCATATCCAGGCCTGTTCCTGTTGTATCTTGTTCCCTGAATCCCTGATCCTGGATCTGTCCCGGTACCTGAATGTCTGAACTGTGTCTTGTGTTTCCGCCTGTTCTGGGGGCTGAGTACCCAGATTGCCCTTCCTGGAGGCTGCATATCCAGGCCTGTTCCTGTTATGTTCTGTTACCTGAATCCCTGATCCTGGATCTGTTCCTGTACCTGAATGTCTGAACTGTGTCTTGTGTTTCCGCCAGCTCTCCAGCTCTGGGGGCAGAATACCCAGATCGCCCTTCCTGGAGGCTGCATATCCAGGCCTGTTCCTGTTGTGTTTTGTTTCCTGATTCCCTGATCCTGGATCGGATCCTGTACCTGACTGTCTGAACTGTGTCCTCTGTGTTTTGTTCCTGAAGTCCATCTGTGTCCTGAACCCTGTGCCAGTAACTGTGATTCTTTGCTATATAACCTGAGTTCATCTTGGAAGGAGGAGTCCGGTGTGGGTGCTGAGTTTCTGTTACTCTGTGCTCAGCTTTTGTGCAATTCCCGGCCAGCTCCCGTTGAGCCTGGCGGGGCTTGCACCAGACCGCTGGGGTTCCTTTTCAGGTCGTTACCAGATGTCCGGAGTCCGAGGACCATGTCCTCCCTGATGACCACGGCCTAATGTCTGATGTCCGATGACCACTTCCAGATGTCCGGATCCTATCCTTCTCTGCCTGATGTCCGGAGCCTGCCGATCGTTGCCAGATGTCCGGAGTCCGATGTCAGTGTTCTGATGTTCCTGAGTTCCAGTCCATATTCCTGATGTCCTGTCCGTGTTCCTGAGTCCCTGAGTTCCAGTCCGTGTTCCTGAGTTCCAGTCCGTGTTCCTGAGTCCCTGAGATCCAATCTGTGTTCCTGATGTCCTGTCCGTGTTCCTGAGTGCCTGAGATCCAATCCGTGTTCCTGATGTCCTGTCTGTGTTCCTGATGTCCCAATGTCCTGCCGGTTCCTCCGTGGTCTACACTGTGATGACGTCTGTCCTGGGTCAGTGTCTGATGTTCTCCTGCTGAGCCTGAGCTACGCCTGAGGCCTGAGAGAGAGGCCGTCCTAGTATGCCCGTGCCAGATGACCCTGGACTGCATCAACCCGTGATGACCCCGCCATCGCCTGACGTTCGTCCTGGGCCGGTGTCTGATGTTCTCCTGCTGAGCCTGTGCTATGCCTGAGGCCTGAGAGAGAGGCCATACTAGTATGCCTGTGCCAGATGATCCTGGACTGCATCTACCCGTGATGACCCCGCCATCGTCTGAAGTCTGTCTGAGGTCGGTGTCTGATGTTCTCCTGCTGAGCCTGTGCTACGTCTGAGGCCTGAGAGAGAGGCCGCCCTAGTATGCCCGTGCCAGATAACCTTGGACTGCATCTACCCGTGATGTCCTCCTGCATTCGTCTGTGATCCTGAGACGTGTACCCTTCTCTGATGTGCGGAACCAGAGCCCGGCATTATGTTCTGTTTATGTACTGTGTGTGTCTTTAAGTAAACTTTATGTTTCTTCATACCTGAAGTTGTGCGGTGTTGTCTAGTCCTGCAGGTCGCCATCTTGCCCACATGCTCAGCTGCCACGGATCCCGGTCGCTGCCCTCCCCTAGTCCGGGCAGGCCCGGGTCTCCCTCTGTGGTCCAGTGGGTCCACATTCTCTTCCCATCTGGGACGCAGGCCTCACGTCGTCGTGGACTGGCGGCGTGGGAGCATTGGCTAGTTAGGCAAGCTATGCCATGTCTCAACGCCCCGCAGCCGTGGGAAGCGTCACAGCGGGTAACTAAGCGACGTTACCTGCGTAGTCGCTGTCCTGATCGCTGCTGAGATCTGCCTGTTTGGCAGCTCACCAGCGATCATGTAGCGACACACCAGCGATCCTGACAAGTTCATATCGTTGTCGTGATCGCTGGTGAGTCGCTATGTGTGACGGGGGCCTTAAGCTAATTTCAGCTGCTCATGACTGCTCCCAGTTATCATCCTCGGTGCAGAGGCCTTCTTGAATTATCATCAATACTTCACAAACTATTGGTAACTAAGTTGGTGCATGCAGCCACCTGACGCTTGTCACTCAACATATCTGCCTGTTTTCTTACCAGCAGTTTAGATACAAATATCAAATGCTCCACTATAAATAATTGTACTGAAATATATAGTATGTTTACCCCCTCTACGAGAGGCATCCACTCTCATGGGCTTGATATTTATTTATTTATTTTACTCATTTATATAGTGCTATTAATTCCACAGCGCTTTGATATCACCTTGTATTTTGAGGTCACCCATTCATAAGCAATGAGTGGTCACATGGAGCTGACAGCTGGGTTTATAAAACTTTGATTCATAGTGATCATGCAAAAATGGGCTGCCCAGATGAAGAGACACCTCTCTAAGGGTTTAACAGCCTGTGATCTACAGACCCCTATCATAGTACACCAGAATAATCTCCAGGTACAGCCTAGGATTAAGCCTGGAAAGCAGGGATCACCAAGCTACGCCTTGCCTACTTAGACACATCATACGAAGAGAGCAATCGCCGGGAAAGGACATGGAAGAATAGAAGGAACAAGGCGAAGAGGAAGACCAGCAACCTGATGGCTTGATACTATCAAGATTATGGTGGAAAAGACCTTGGTGGACCTATCTAGGCTTGCAGAAGATCCATCTTCCTTCAGATCATTCATTTATTAAGATGCCGTGGCTCGAGATCGAGCCAAAGCTGTTAAATAATTAATAAATAAATCTAAGCCTGTTGTGTATGATATGGTGACACAGTTACAGAGCAGCAGTTGGGTTTCGACCATAAATACAGCTGATGTGTGTCAGTGCTTGATATGTAAATACTTGGGGGAGGCTCCTGCTGCAGGTGCTGTGATCTGTAAACAGCACTCTTATGCATAAATATTTAATCACCTTTTCTTCTCATTTTCTTCTTTTGCTTTCTTCTTATTTTCCATGTTATCAGAATAGACAAAGTCGTTACGATAATGATTATGGGGATGATATACAAAATCCGCTGGTGCCGAGGCTGACCTGAGACATGAGACAAAATATCAACTTACACATAGGCCAGGTTCACAAGAACATATAAAATATCTTCAGTTTCATTCAGAAAAATTATTATCACTCGTCATCCTTTTTTTTACAGGAGCGGCAGTTAAACATTGAGGGTATGTGCACACGTTGCAGTTTGTTGCGGATCCGGAGCAGATTTGCCGCGCGCAATTGCTGCAGATCCGCAAGTGTTTAACAGTACAATGTTAAGCAATGGAGGAAAAAAAATTGCTGTGCACATGCTACGGAAAATTCTGCACAGAATCCGCAGCGGTTTATTTTCTGCAGCATGTGAATTCTTTGTGCGGATTCCACAGCGTTTCTACACCCATTTCATTATAGAAAACCGCAGGCCAAAAAATACAGTAAAATACGCATTAAATCCACATGAGATCCGCACAAAATCTGCACAAAAATGCACGGATTTTTACTTGCAGATTCTGCCAAGAGATGCAGAATTCGCTCAAAAAATTCCTGAGCCCAATCCGCAACGTGTGCACATACCCTTGCAGTTCCCTATGTGCCAGAATAGCAATGTATCCACAACAATCAGGTGTTTTATGTGTCTCAAAAACCCCTTGTAAACTGAAACGGTTTATTTTGTGCTCTCATGATGGAAAAGTCAACAACACAAATGAGTAAAAAACACAAGACTGTACAATCCATTATTTACTTCCCAGACAAAAAGTCAATTATTGTCACAGTTAAATATTGGCTAACATGACCGCAGGCTAGTGAATGTACAGTCATGGCCAAAAGTTTTGAGAATGACACAAATATTATATTTTCACATGATCTGCTGCCCTCTGGTTTTTATGTGTGTTTGACAGATGTTTTTATCACAGACAGAAATATAATAATTGCAAACATATGAGTAACAAACGCTTATATTGACAGTTAGAATGAGTTAATGCAGCAAGTCAATATTTGCAGTGTTGACCCTTCTTCTTCAGGACCTCTGCAATTCTCCCTGGCATGCTCTCAATCAACTTCTGCACCAAATCCTGACTGATAGCAGTCCATTCTTGCACAATCATTGCTTTCATTTTGTCAGAATTTTTAGGTTTTTGTTTGTCCACCCGTCTCTTGATGATTGACCACAAGTTCTCAATGGGATTAAGATCTGGGGAGTTTCCAGGCCATGGACCCAAAATCTCTATGTTTTGTTCCCTGAGCCATTTAGTTATCACCTTTGCTTTATGGCAAGGTGCTCCATCATGCTGGAAAAGGCATTGTTGATCGCCAAACTGCTCTTGGAGGGTTGGGAGAAGTTGCTCTTGGAGGACATTCTGGTACCATTCTTTATTCATGGCTGTGTTTTTAGGCAAGACTGTGAGAGAGCCGATTCCCTTGGCTGAGAAGCAACCCCACAGATGAATGGTTTCAGGATGCTTAACAGTTGGCATGAGACAAGACTGGTGGTAGCGCTCACCTTGTCTTCTCCGAATGAGGTGTTTTCCTGATGTCCCAAACAATCGAAAAGGGGATTCATCAGAGAAAATAACTTTACCCCAGTCCTCAGCAGTCCACTGCCTGTACCTTTTGCAGAATATCAGTCTGTCCATGATGTTTTTTCTGGAGAGAAGTGGCTTCTTTGCTGCCCTCCTTGAGACCAGGCCTTGCTCCAAGAGTCTCCGCCTCACTGTGCGTGCAGATGCACCCACACCTGCCTGCTGCCATTCCTGAGCAAGCTCTGCACTGCTGGTAGCCCGATCCCGCAGCTGAAACACTTTTAAGAGACGGTCCTGGCGCTTGCTGGTCTTTCTTGGGCGCCCTGAAGCCATTTTGGCAACAATGGAACCTCTTGAAGTTCTTGATGATGCGATAGATTGTTGACTGAGGTGCAATCTTTCTAGCTGCGATACTCTTCCCTGTTAGGCCATTTTTGTGCATTGCAATGATGACTGCACATGTTTCTTTAGAGATAACCATGGTTAACAGAAGAGAAACAATGATGCCAAGCACCAGCCTCCTTTTAAAGTGTCCAGTGGTGTCATTCTTACTTAATCATGACAGATTGATCTCCAGCCATGTCCTCATCAACACCCACACCTGTGTTAATGGAGCAATCACTGAAAAGAGGTTAGCTGGTCCTTTTAAGGCAGGGCTGCAATGATGTTGAAATGTGTTTTGGGGGATAAAGTTCATTTTCTAGCCAAATATTGACTATGCAAGTAATTGCTGTTAAGCTGATCACTCTTTATAACATTCTGGAGTATATGCAAATTGCCATTAGAAAAAGTGAAGCAGTAGACTTTGTAAAAATTAATATTTGTGTCATTCTCAAAACTTTTGGCAATGACTGTAACTCAGGATCAGTACAGGATCAGTAATGTATGTACACAGTGACTGCACCAGAAGAATAGCGAGTGCAGCTCTGGGGTATAATACAGGATGTAACTCAGGATAAGTACAGGATCAGTAATGTAATGTATGTACACAGTGACTGCACCAGCAGAATAGTGAGTTCAGCTCTGGAGTATAATACAGGATGTGACTCAGGATCAGTAATGTTATGTTTGTACACAGTGACTGCACCAGCAGAATAGTGAGTGCAGCTGTGGGATATAATGCAAGCTGTAACAAAGGAGCAGTACATGGTCAGTAATTTAATGTATATACACAGTGACTTCACCAGCAGAATAGTGAGTGCAGCTCTGGAGTATAATACAGGATGTAACTCAGGATCGGTTATGTAGTGTAAGTACACAGTGCCTGCACCAGCAGAATAGTGAGTGCAGCTCTGGAGTATAATATAGGATGTAACTCAGGATCAGTACATGAGCAGTAATGTAATGTATGTACACAGTGATTGCACCAGCAGAATAGTGAGTGCAGCTCTGGGGTATAATACAGGTATAATACAGGGTCAGTACAGGATCAGTAATGTAATGTATATACACAGTGACTGCACCAGCAGAATAGTGAGTGCACCTCTGGAGTATAATACTGGATGTAGCTCAGGATCAGTACAGCGTAAATAATGTAATATAATGTTAAATATGTTATTGATGTCCGTCAAACCCTGAGTGTAACTGTGGTGTGTCATTAGTCACAATCTCCTGAAAGCAGTGGATAGTGCTCTCACACTTTTGCGCTGGCTCCTCATGTTATGCAAGTCCTGGATATTTTTTTTCAGGAGGAAAACCAAATCACCAGCAACAACTAAGGGAATGCTGCTCACTTAAATCTCTCCAGTCTGTAACACCTGATCTCCAATCATGCTCTTCAGGTGATTGACTTCTGTCAGCCAGACCAGCTCCATTATCAGCAACAACCACCAGAGGGAGCTTAAACTCAGAAGCCAGATCAAAAGTGTTCACAACAGTACCCCCCTTGAGTAGGGGTCACCGAACCCTCACCCAAGCCACCAGGCCGATCAGGATGGGCCCGGTGAAAGGCACGAACCAATCTCTCGGCATGAATGTCAGAAGCAAACACCCAAGAATTATCCTCCTGACCATAACCTTTCCACTTGGCCAAGAACTGGAGTCTCCCGTCTAGCCAGACGAGCATCCAATACCTTCTCGACTTCATACTTCAGATTGCCTATAACCAATACAGGATCAGGGGGCGTAGTCATGGGAACTACTGGCTCAACAAACCTTTTCAACAAAGTTTTATGAAAAACGTTGTGAATCTTGAACGTTCCTGGAAGAGCCAAACGGAAAGAAACTGGATTAAGGATTTCCAAAATCTTATAAGGTCCAATGAACCTTGGCTTAAATTTTGGAGACGCAACCTTCATAGGAATATTTTTTGAGGACAACCAAACCATGTCACCTACTTTAAACCGGGGACCATCAGTCCTATGCTGGTTGAGCCTTTTGGAAGTCTGCTTGCTCCCTGCTTTGTCCTGCATCTTTCAGATAAGTTATTTGTCTGTTTTAATCTGTGGCACTTGTTCCCTTTTTGCTTTTCTCTGTTTTCTGCCTTGCTGGTGTGAGTTCATCCGGGTTCCCTGCTGGGACCTGTGCTGGACTCTGTTTTCATTTGCCACAGCTTATGTCAGTCTTTTCTGTATTTCTAGTCACCTGTTATTTCAATATCTGTTGTTTTGCATCCAGTTCACACCAGAGTTCTGATTTAGTGGGGGAGAGGTCGTGTGGCCTCAGTATTTTTGCATATCAGACGTGTTGGAATTTTTCTTAGGGTTTTTGCTGGATTGCAGAGAGTATCCTTTTCTGTCCTGTTCTATCCAGTTCTATCCAGTTTGGGCCCCAGCATTTGCTTACTCTATTTTCTGTCTGTGTTTTGTGCTTCATCTGTCTCACCGGCAATATATGTTTGGGGGCTATCTACAGTCATGGCCAAAAGTTTTGAGAATGACACAAATATTATATTTTCACATGATCTGCTGCCCTCTGGTTTTTATGTGTGTTTTTATCACAGACAGAATATAATAATTGCAAACATATGAGTAACAAAAACTTATATTGACAGTTAGAATGAGTTAATGCAGCAAGTCAATATTTGCAGTGTTGACCCTCCTTCTTCAGGACCTCTGCAATTCTCCCTGGCATGCTCTCAATCAACTTCTGGACCAAATCCTGACTGATAGCAGTCCATTCTTGCACAATCAATGCTTTCATTTTGTCAGAATTTTTAGGTTTTTGTTTGTCCACCCGTCTCTTGATGATTGACCACAAGTTCTCAATGGGATTAAGATCTGGGGAGTTTCCAGGCCATGGACCCAAAATCTCTATGTTTTGTTCCCTGAGCCATGTAGTTATCACCTTTGCTTTATGGCAAGGTGCTCCATCATGCTGGAAAAGGCATTGTTGATCGCCAAACTGCTCTTGGAGGGTTGGGAGAGGTTGCTCTTGGAGGACATTCTGGTACCATTCTTTATTCATGGCTGTGTTTTTAGGCAAGACTGTGAGAGAGCCGATTCCCTTGGCTGAGAAGCAACCCCACACACGAATGGTTTCAGGATGCTTAACAGTTGGCATGAGACAAGACAGGTGGTAGCGCTCACCTTGTCTTCTCCGAATGAGGCGTTTTCCTGATGTCCCAAACAATCGAAAAGGGGATTCATCAGAGAAAATAACTTTACCCCAGTCCTCAGCAGTCCACTGCCTGTACCTTTTGCAGAATATCAGTCTGTCCATGATGTTTTTTCTGGAGAGAAGTGGCTTCTTTGCTGCCTTCCTTGAGACCAGGCCTTGCTCCAAGAGTCTCCGCCTCACAGTGCGTGCAGATGCACTCACACCTGCCTGCTGCCATTCCTGAGCAAGCTCTGCACTGCTGGTAGCCCGATCCCGCAGCTGAAACACTTTTAAGAGACGGTCCTGGTGCTTGCTGGTCTTTCTTGGGTGCCCTGAAGCCTTTTTGGCAACAATGGAACCTCTCTCCTTGAAGTTCTTGATGATGCGATAGATTGACTGAGGTGCAATCTTTCTAGCTGCAATACTCTTCCCTGTTAGGCCATTTTTGTGCATTGCAATGATGACTGCACGTGTTTCTTTAGAGATAACCATGGTTAACAGAAGAGAAACAATGATGCCAAGCACCAGCCTCCTTTTAAAGTGTCCAGTGGTCTCATTCTTACTTAATCATGACAGATTGATCTCCAGCCATGTCCTCACCAACACCCACACCTGTGTTAATGGAGCAATCACTGAAAAGAGGTTAGCTTGTCCTTTTAAGGCAGGGCTGCAATGATGTTGAAATGTGTTTTGGGGGATAAAGTTCATTTTCTAGCCAAATATTGACTTTGCAAGTAATTGCTGTTAAGCTGATCACTCTTTATAACATTCTGGAGTATATGCAAATTGCCATTAGAAAAAGTGAAGCAGTAGACTTTGTAAAAATTAATATTTGTGTCATTCTCAAAACTTTTGTCCATGACTGTATTCCTTTGGGGCTCTACTCTGGGGCACTTTAGCTTTCCCCTTTCTCTCTTTAGGCTTAGTTAACTCTTTGGATGTGTCGAGGCATCTAGGGCATCGTAGGTACATCCCACAGCTAATTCTAGTTGTGTTGTCAGTTTAGGGGTCTGCAATCCGCTAAGTTACCAACCTCTCGGGGTATCTGGTTGCCTAGCCTATTTTCCTATTATCCTCCTCGGTTACCGAATCATAACACCTAAGCCCTTGTGGACACTTGGGCACGCTGACCCCATCTGTTCAAACTTCCTAAGAACCTCTCACTACTACCTGGCAGCCCCTCCTATACTTAACCCTATGTGAAACTAACCTAGCAACTATACTTAACAAGTCCCACTAGAATGTCCCCACCTAATGGCCGGCAGCCGAACTACACTTACCCATATATAGAAACTATGTACTAAAGTGCCCTCTTCTTTTGTTCCAATATGATGCACTGAACTTTCCCTAAGCTGTACATATGTACACAATGGTAACACATCATAAATGTGGCAATACCATTACAATTAATAATAGTACTTAACATTATGTAGCAATACCACCAGACGTTTATAATTACACAACTACTATTTACATGATAAAACATTAAACACACTTAAGGGATGGGGCGTAACAGGAATACTCCTTCACCTCCTTACACTGACACTTGTATGACTACCCACCTGTATTAGTGCAGGATGTTATTCTGATAGAGACATTCTTCTGGTCGGCCGGGTTCTTGACGATACACAAGAGATCCATGTCCTTGTGGTCCGGGGTACTAATATCTGGATGGTGCTTCCATTACTATACAGCTGATATGTAGAGTCCTGGTGTCTGGATTTCCAGGTGTAGGAGACATCTGATGTGTGTGATGGGACAGAACAATGGAGGTGATGTTACATCGATCTTTCATGTTTTCCTTCACTGTGATTACAATTGGCGGGGGATGGGCTCTGTAATATAAAGAAAAATAAGTAAGTAGAATAAGCAAAATCTATCATGAAAGAATGTGCTTATAATATACACAATTTGAAGAAAAGTATGTGCTCCCTCCACAACCCCCTCACTTCCCATTCTACAGCCTAGACATTAATACACAACCTATATAAGGCTAGCACCTAACATGCCAGGGTGCACAAAATAAAGGAATTCAGTGCAAAGATTAAGCTAACTCAAAAAGTAAGGATGCACACAAAGAATTTAGTATAAAAATATAATTGCTTTATTTAAGACACTAATAAAACCATAGACAGAAAGTATAAGAAAAAATGACAGTGGTAACCCTAAGGGGTGGAATCACAGAGATAGCCAGGTATAAGTCCAAATTGTAACATCACAATCATTCATGCACATATAATAGCCAGTGCTTGAAAATAATGTGCCCCCAATACATATAACAAGACTGCAATGAGTCACTCATATAGAGGAAAGGCAAACATACCTGTATAGGTAGCCAGGAAGAGCTGTAGATCGATCCAGTATCCAGAAAAAGTAATCATGTGCATATGGAATATAAATCAGTAACATACATACCTGGAACTCAGTGGTGCCACCCTCCCCAACGCGCGTTTCGGCGCTGTGCCTTCTTCATACTTTCTGTCTATGGTTTTATTAGTATCTTAAATAAAGCAATTATATTTTTATACTGAATTCTTTGTGTGCATCCTTACTTTTTGAGTTAGCCTAGACATTAATGTAGAGTCGGCTCTTCTGCAGATATAATAGTCTACACTCTTCTTGGAAAGATTTCTACAAGATTTTGGTAGCTAGAAGGAATATAGAGCGCACATATGGTCTTATCCGAGATAAAGGGAATATTCGTGAGAGATACAGTGGGTATGGAAAGTATTCAGACCCCTTTAAATTTTTCACTCTTTGTTTCATTTCAGCCACTTAGTAAATTTAAAAAAATCATTTTTTTTCTCATTAATGTACACTCTGCACCCCATCTTGACTAAAAAAACAACAGAAATGTAGAAATTTTTGTAAATGTATTAAACAAGAAAGACTAAAATATAACATGGTGATAAGTATTCAGACCCTTTGCTCAGACACTCATATTTAAGTCACATGCTGTCCATTTCCTTGTGCTCCTCCTTGAGATGGTTTTACTCCTTCATTGGAGTCCAGCAATGTTTAATGAAACTGATAGGACTTGATTTGTAAAGGCACACACCTGTCTGTAAGATCTCACAGCTCACAGTATATGTCAGACAAAATGAGAATCATGAGTTCAAAGGAGATCAGAGACAGAATTGTGGCAAGGCACACAGCTGGCCAAGGTTACAAAAGAATTTCTGCAGTACTCAAGGTTCATAAGAGCACAGTGGCCTCCATAATCCTTAAATGGAAGAAGTTTGGGACCACCAGAAGTCTTCCTAGACCTGGCTGTCCAGCCAAACTGAGCAATCATGGGCGAAGAGCCTTGGTGAGAAAAGTAAAGAAGAACCCCAAGATCACTTTGGCTGAGCTCCACAGATGCAGTAGGGAGATGGGAGAAAGTTCCACAAAGTCAACTATCACTGCATCCCTCCACCAGTCGGGCCTTTATGGCAGAGTGGCCCGACGGAAGCCTATCCTCAACGCAAGCATATGAAAGCCCGCATACAGTTTGCTAAAAAACACATGAAGGACTCCCAGACTATGAGAAATAAGATTCTGTGGTCTGATGAGACAAAGGTAGAACCTTTTGGTGATAATTCTAAGCGATATGTGTGGAGAAAACCAGGCACTGCTCATCACCTGCCCAAGACAATCCCAACAGTGAACCATGGTTGTGACAGCATCATTCTATGGGGTGTTTTTCAGCTGCAGGGACAGGACGACTGGTTGCATTTGAAGGAAACATGACTGTGGCCAAGTACAGAGATATCCTGGATGAAAACCTCTTTCAGAGTGCTCTGGACCTCAGACTTGACCAAAGGTTCACCTTCCAACAAGACAATGGCCCTAAGCACACAGCTAAAATATCAAAAGAGTGGCTTCAGAACAACTCTGTGACCATTGTTAACTGGCCCAGCAAGAGCCCTGACCTAAACCCAATTGAGCATCTCTGGAGAGACCTGAACATGGCCGTCCACCAACGTTCACCATCCAACCAGACGGAACTGGAGAGGATCCGCAAGGAAGAATGGCAGAGGATCCCCAAATCCAGGTGTGAAAAACTTATGGCATCATTCTCAAGAAGACTCAAGGCTTTACTAGCTCAAAAGGGTGCTTCTACTCAATACTGAGCAAAGGGTCTGAATACTTATGACCATGTGAAGTTTCAGTTTTTCTTTTTTGATAAATTTACAAAAATTTCTACATTTCTGTTTTTTTTTCAGTCAAGATGGGGTGCAGAGTGTACATTAATGAGAAAAAAAAATTGAACTTTTCTGAATATACCGAATCGCTGCAACGAAACCAAGAGCAATCGTGAGAGAAGTGCTTCGGTGAGAAAGAAAAAGAAGAACCCCAAGATCACTGTGGCTAAGCTCCACAGATGCAGTAGGGAGATGGGAGAAAGTTTAAAGGGGTCTGAATACTTTCCGTACCCACTGTAGTACAAATTAACTCAACCATTATGGTTGTGTGAGATACAACCTCTGTACTTAGCATTGGCGGCTGATGCAAACCCCAGTGTGATGAGCCTTTGCTAGGTGAAGAGAATGGGCATCAGTCTGCGCTGCTCGCCTGTCAGGATAATGTACCAGAGGAGTCCAAGTTGATGTAATAGAGAATAGACTTTATTTCTACACGTTTTGTGGTGATCACACCACTTACTCAGGACAGTGTATACACATACACATCGAGGGTCTGTTATTTACAGTGAAACTTCTTACAAACTCCTCCTTACAAAAAAGCCACACCCAGTGGGCGGGGAATCAGATTTAAACATATATATGCATCGTAAGAATACATACAAAACAATCATAAAGCATGATGGAGTATCACTTAAAACCATTGCTCAAACATTTAAAAATCTAAAAACATAGAAAAATAAAATAACAAAGTAGTTGAACAAATAAATAAATTTTACAAGCTGGGGGAGTGCTTGAACCTATGATGTTAAACCATTCATTCTTTGTCAGGACCCTGCTACAATGGATTTTGTAATCGTCACTCATCATCATCATCATTGCAATTTAGATGTGACAGTCACAGACATTTCAATTATTTAAGTTAATAAAATCGTTACTTTGTACAGCATGTATGACATGTCCAGCATGGACTCATCAATGTGATGACACAATAATGTACGATAAAAAATAACCATTTAAAAAAACATAATGCATTGTCACAATTTAAGTGTGTGCCTGCAAGTGTAGGTGAAAGAAAGGCTACGGATAGCAAAGGTATATTCTATGTCTGTATCAGACAGTGGACAGTCTCTGATGGGTAATGGCGATGTTATACTGTACGTCAATAAAGTCTGCGGCTGCAATCATGCATTTTTTGCTTGGACAGTGTTGAAGAGGGTAAAAGCATGTCTGGTTGCGCAAGGCTTTATCCGTCAACACTACCTTCCTACTGTCACGCGTAGGGTAGGGTAGCGTGTGTCAATTAGATGACTATATAAAATGTGACGTTACGCAGCGTTATTGCGCCCTAGGGACGCCAAAAATACGACAGCAGTAATCATTTACTGTCTAATACTCCACCTATGACCAACAAAAAAAGACCGTTCCCTCTTTAACAATCTACAAGACTAACAAGCATAATGGTTGACGCAGACTTTATTGAGGTACAGTATTACATCGACATTGTACATGAGTAACTATGCACTGTGATACCTATATACCATTATTAATTTATATCTGTTGTGGTTGTTTCAACAGCACTTGAAGGTATAACTACCTATTGTCAGTATGCATGATGCACTTTCTAGATGTAATAATTTATTATTGCACATTATTACCAGGTTTAGATGCTGGCCATTTCATATATGGTGTGTGAAGTTACAGTTGGCATCAGTATGTGTATTTTATACTGTCTGTCATAAATAAAACTCGTGATGATGATGATGAGGATTTTATGATTCGTACATCCATTGACTGCATTATCTTACAGGTACAGATAAAGTTCCTTAAAAAGCATTAATTGATAAGTATGAAATGTACTTTTATGCATTAATTTCAAAAAGTGAACACTATGTTTTAGTTTTTGTTACCATTTCTAATAGACATGTGCAGATATGCGCTGTGATGACAAATTATTATTTGTCCATATTTGGCATAAAAAATTATCATTCTAGGCCTGGAAAACTTCAAAATTTCATGTTTTAAGCATAACAATCAGGGTGACGGCTCTTCCCTATTTGGAGCATGTTCGACATGGGTTTTTCTGTGCATGTGTAGGGAACAGGAGACATGGATAACGTTGCGAACCAGTTATTTAATCTGAAAACGGACAGACAAATTCTGGCGAGATCCATGCCTTGTTCATTTTCAGAAAAGTAAGCCGGTCTACATTATCGGAGGATAGTCGCATGCGACGGTCTGTTAGTACACCACCTGCGGCACTAAAGACGCGCTCCGATAATACACTGGCAGCAGGGCAAGCCAGCACCTCCAATGCATACTGGCTAAGCTCTGGCCATGTATCCAGCTTAGAGACCCAAAACTTGAATGGGGAAGAGCCATCTGGGGGTACACTAAGAGGGAAAGACATGTAGTCTGTCACCATCTTACGGAAACGTTGCCTCCTGCGGACTGGAGCCGTCTCGGATGGTGTAGACATTGGTGGCGCTGCCACAAAACTTCGCCACATTGGAACATACTGGTCTTTCCCTGTGCAGATGCGCTGCTTGTGCTCCCTCTTGTTGCAGAGCTGTCTCCACTGCCTCGACGCACAGAGCTGCTTTGTAAAGCAGTAGCAGTGCTCTCGGCTGGAATGGAGAACATTATGGATTGCACCAGTGTGTCTTGGTACTCCCGCATTTTACGCTCCCGGTTCAACGGTGTGATGAGGCTTTGTAAGTTGTCCCGGTAGCGAGGGTCTAGGAGGGTGTACACCCAATAATCAGACGTGGTGAGAATGTGGGCGATGCGGCGGTCGTTTCTCAGGCACTGCAGCATGAAATCAACCATGTGCTGCAGACTCCCAACTGGCCAAGAAACGCTGTCCCCTGCAAGAGGCGTCATCTCTGCCTGCTCTGCATCACCCCACCCTCGCTCTACATACTGACTAGAGCGTTGTGTACCTCCCTCTGGAGCGATGTCTTCCTCCTCCATTGACTCCTCCTCATCCTCCTCACAAAGTGAGCCCTGCCCAGCCCTTTGTGAGGAACCACGTTGCGCTGACTGTCCAGAAGGTGATGGAATTAGTCACTCCTCATCCTCCACCTCTTCCAAAACCTCATCCCTTATTGCTTGCAGTGTTTTTTGAAGCAGGCAGATAAGGGGGACAGTCAGGCTGACTAGTGCATCATCTGCACTCGCCATCCGCGTTGACTCATCAAACGCACGCAAAACGTGGCAGATGTCCTTCATAGAGGCCCACTCAGTAGTGGTGAAGTGTGAATGACGCAAATTGCGAGTTGATTGCGCCTGATGCAGCTGATACTCCATTACTGCTGGCTGCTGCTCACACAACCGCTCCAACATATGTAACGTGGAATTCCACCTGGTGGGTACGTCACATATGATGCGATGTTCAGGAAGGCGAAATCTGCGTTGCAGAGCTGCAATGCGCGATCTGGCCATGCTGGAACGTCGCAAGTGAGCGCACTCTAGGCGGACCTTGTGCAGCAGTGCATCAAGATCCGGATAGTCCCTCAAAAAACTCTGCACGACCAAGTTGAGCACATGTGCCAGACATGGTATGTGAGTGAGGTTGCCAAGGCCCAGAGCTGCCACCAGATTTCGGCCATTGTCACACACTACCAAGCCTGGCTGGAGATTCGCTGGCAAAAACCACACGTCGCTCTCCTGCTTGATGGCATTCCAGAGCTCCTGCGCTGTGTGGCTTCGATTCCCCATGTAAATTAATTTCAGGACGGCCTGTTGACGTTTGGCCACGGCTGTGCTCATATCGGTCGCATCAGGTAAGCGTTCACGGGTCCATGTGGAGGTAGACCGTGACGGCTCCTGCAGCGATGATTCTAAGGAACTGAAGTAGGAGGAGGAGTCAATGTGGACAGACTTGATTCCTGCAATCCTTGGAGTTGGCAGAACACGTACAGCGCCACTCGCAAGATCTGTACCCGGCTCCACAACATTGACCCAATGGGCAGTGAGGGAAAGGTATCGTCCCTGGCCATGGGTACTGGTCCACGCATCGGTGGTCAGGTGGACCTTGCTACTGACGGCGTTTAGTAGCGCATGTTTAATTTTTCCCTCAACATGCTTTTGCAGACCAGGGACGGATTGCCTGCTGAAATAAAATCGGCTGGGCACATTGTATTGTGGGACTGCCAATGACATTAAGTCACGGAAACTGTCAGTCTCCACCAGCCTGAATGACAGCATTTCAAGGGACAGGAGTTTTGCAATGCCAGCATTCAGAGCCTGTGCTCGTGGATGGTTTGCCGAGTATGGCCGTCTTTTATCCCATGCCTGTGCTACCGATGGCTGTTTTGTGGCCTGGGAGTGTGAGGATGACAGGGAACTTGCAGCTGTGGGTGGAATAACACTGGGTCTCTGGACAACAGTTACAGAGGTTCTTCCATGGCGATCCTGTGAGGAAGCCGAACCAGCTGTGTGTGAGCTGGAGGAAGAGGCTCCAACACGAGCTGAAGATGTAGGTGCTGCTGTAGGTTGGCCTACATCTCCAGTGCGGCTTTGTAACTCAGCTACGTGCTTTGTCCGTACATGTTTCCACATATTTGTGGTATTGAGGTTACTGATATTTTTACCTCTTTTAACTTTTTGATTACACAGCTTGCATTTGACATAGCAAATATCATCTGCAAGTGTGTCAAAAAAGGACCACGCAGTGCAAGTCCTGGGAGCGCCCGGTTTGGCTGTTGGAAGAGAACTGCTACGAACGGGTGCCAAACTGGAGGGTACAGGCAACCGAGTCTGCAGCCTACCTCTCCCTACTGTTTG
>JARQOD010000001.1:504475598-504499655 GCA_033576555.1 Oophaga sylvatica
TTTTTTTTTTAAACTTGTCTGTACCTGAACATGAATGGGGTCTTATATCAAGGAAATCGGGGGAAAGGGTCATATCAGACACCCCTTCACCCTTGGGTGTGGTTTTTTTTTTTGGGGCCAAAAAGGATGGTCATTAAACCTTTTTGATTATCGTCTTTTGAAAAATATTTGTAAAAATATCAATATCCGTTCCCCTTTGATTTTTTCCTTTTTCCCCGGGGTAAAAAGTGCTCTTGGTTTACAGTTGCCTCAGGGGGGCGTAAAACCTTTTTGTTTAAAGCAGGGGATGAATGGAAGACGGTTAAAATACCCCAGGGGGCATTTTGGTTACCTACGAGCCTTTGGGTCACTAATGCCCCTTCCTCTTAACCCCTTATGAATAAATTTTTTCGGGGTTTTGGGTTTAAATTTTGATTGTTTATTTGGATTATTTTGATTTTTCAATTCGGGGACTCTCATGTGAAACATGTTGGACTGTGTTCCAATTTTGAGAGAGAATGCTTGTATGTAAGGGATCAAAGTTTTTTTTTGGGTAAGAGGATTTCTTTTCGGGATTCTTTTTGTTCCATTTTTTAAAAAATGGACCGGTAAAGGTTGGGCCCCTCTGTGTTGGGTCCAACCTACTTATTAAAAGGCTCTTAGATATTTTTTGGGTTTTTTGCAATTTTTTTCGAAAATTTTTTGGGTAATTTTCTTTTTTTGTTAAACCATTTAGATTTGCCAAAAAGGGTTCTGATGTGGTGAATTGGGCCCCTGGGGTCTCTGCGTTTCAGGAACTTAAACAGATTTACTTCTGCTCCCGTTTACGGCAGCCCGATTTTTCTTGCCTTTCAGGTGGGGTTGATGCCCGAAATTGGGGAGGGCCCTTTTGTCCAGAAAGATCCTGAGACCTCTAAAATAAACCCCTTTTCTTTTTTTTTTTTTCTGAAAATTTTTCCCAATGAATAAATTATGACGTGGGGAATGGGAGTTATGGCCCGAAGTGGGCTTTTGAGAGTGGGACATGGGTGGGGGGAGCCAAACATCGGGGGTGGGCCTCACGGACCATAAGAATTGGGGTTTTTGGAATCACCAAAACGACTAAAACTGAAGGCCGGGGGGCCCCCTTTTTTTTCACACGTTTAAATTTTGTGGTTTTCTTTTTCCTGGGACAAAAGTTAAGGGGGATGCCCTTCAGGAGTTTTTCCCTTTCGGATCTCCTGAGTATCTGATCCCGTTTATTTTAAAGAGGGGAAAAAAGGGGGTAGTTTTTCCGCCATCTCGCCCAATTTGAGCTGCTTGGAGGGGTGTCAGGAGGATAAATCCGAGCGCTGCCCTGTTGGGAAATTGTTTTGTCCCAGACCTGTGGGAAGAAGAGTGTGATGTCTTGAGATTCATTGTTCGCGTTGGCCGTCATCCCGGATTTTTGGTACCAGAGACTTGGTGAGTCGGTCCTTTTGGTGGCCTACTTTGTCTCGTGACTTCAGGGAGTTTGTGCAGTCCTGTGGGACTTGCTCTCGCTCCAAGCCTTGCTCTCGCTCTAGTGGTTTGTTGATGCCATTGGCCTGTGCCCAAGAGACCATGGACCATATCTCTATGGATTTTATTTCCGACCTCCCTGTTTCTCAGAGAATGACCGTTATCTGGGTGATTTGTGATAGGTTTTCCAAAATGATACATCTTGTGCCATTACCTAAGTTGCCTTCCTCCTCCGAATTGGTGCCTTTGTTCCTTCAGCACGTGTTTCGGTTACACGCATTCCTGAGAACATTGTGTCTGACAGAGGAGTCCAGTTTGTTTCCAGATTTTGGAGGACTTTTTATTCTAAACTTGGTGTTCAATTGTCTTTCTCCTCTGCTTTTCATCCTCAGACCAATGGACAAACTGAGAGAACAAACCAGACATTGGAGACTTATCTGAGATGCTTTGTGTCTGCTGATCAAGATGACTGGGTCCTCTTTTTGCCTTTGGCTGAGTTTGCTCTTATAATAGGGCAAGCTCTGCCACTTTGATGTCTCCATTTTTCTGCAAGTTTGGGATTCACCCTCAATTTTCTTCGGGACAGACGGAGGCTTCTGTCTGTCCGGGTGTTGACTCTGTTGTGGAGCGTATGCAGCAGATTTGGGACCAGGTAGTGGAGAGGTTGTCCCTCTCTCAGGAGAAGGCCCAGCGGTTTGCCAACCGGCATAGGACTGATGGTCCTCGGTTTAAAGTGGGGGACTTGGTCTGGTTGTCCTCAAGAAATATCCCTATGAGAGTTGCATCTCCTAAGTTTAACCCTAGGTTCATTGGACCTTATAAGATCATGGAGATTCTTAATCCTGTTTCCTTTCGTTTACTTCTTCCAGGGACATTTTAAGATCCATAACGTGTTCCACAAGTCCTTATTGAAGAGGTTTGTCGAGCCAGTGGTTCCTATGGCTGCGCCCCCTGACCCTGTTTTGGTTGAGGGCAATCTGGAGTATGTGGTTGAGAAAATATTGGATTCTCGTTTTTCTAGACGGAAACTCCAGTATTTGTTAAGTGGAGAGTTTAGGTCAGGAGGACAATTCTTGGGTGTTTGCTTCGGACATCCATGCTAGGAGACTGATCCGTGCGTATCACAGAGCCCATCCTGACCGACCTGGTTGCACAAATGAGGGTTCGGTGACCCCTCCTCAAGAGGGGGGGGGTACTGTTATGAATGTTTTAGAAATGAGTTCTGAGCAGAAGCTCCCTCTGGTGGTTACAAACAGTACTGAACCATTCAATGAGGATTGGCAATCAGGAATTACAGACTGGCTGGATATAAAGGGAGGTTTCCCCCCATCATGGTTGCCGGTGATCAATTGTTCTTGTCTCAACTGTGGTTCCTGGTTCACTTGGAAGCTTGCTGAATCTTGCCTCTTCTCCTGCTCTCAGATAAGATATTTTCTGTTTTTGTTTTTGTGCTTGCCATTTGCATTTTTCTCTGCATATCTGTGAGGTTGGCCAGGTTCCCTCCCCGGGGGCTTGGGCTCCTCTCGGTTCCTCTGGAGCCACTGTGTTTGTTCATTTGCCTTTTCCAGTTTTTTTCTGTGGCTGCGGCTTAGTTTTGTTACACCAGAGAACTAATTTAGGTGGTAGAGGTCGTGTGATCTCAGGTTTTTTGCAATTAGTAGCGTTGGTTTTTTTTAGGTTTTTTTTGGAATTGCAGTAAGTATCCTTCCTATCCTTTTCTGTCTAGGCAGATTGGGCCCCAGCGTTTGCTCATACTATTTTCTGTCTGTGTCTGTATTTCCTCTTGTCTAACCGCTATTACATGTTTGGGGGCTTCCTATGTTCTTTGGGGATCTGCTCCGGGGCAGATAGCTTTCCTCTTTCTATCTTTAGGTGTAGTTAGCCTCTCAGCTGTGACGAGGCGTCTAGGACCAACGTAGGAACGCTCCACGGCTGCCTTTAGTTGTGGTGGTTAGTCAGGGTACTGCAATCCAGTAGATTCCAACCTCTCTGGTGTATTGCCGTTTTTGCCTGCTCTCCTCAGCTACCAAAACATAACATGTGACTATGTAAGACAGCGACTTTAGTGCAGGTAACGAGTTGATTTGGAGTGTCTCACTGGTGTTTAGGAGCCAGAACTCTTAATGGTTGGTAGGGGATCAAATACTTATTTCTCACTGCAAAATGCAAATAAATTTATACAATGTGATTTTCTTGATTTTATTTTTGATTTTCTATCTCTATGTTAAAATTAACCTACCCTTAAAATTATAGACTGTTCATGTCTTTGTCAGTGGGCAAACGTTACAAAATCAGCTAGGGATCAAATACTTATTTCCTCGTGTGTGTGTATTATATCAAAAACATCAAATATATACACATATAAAATAAATGTAAAAAAAAACGTATGATATATATTTTTTGATGTTATATACAGGGTGGTCCAAAAGTAGGTGGACAGAAAATAATAACCCTATTACACATACTGTCCACCTACTTTTGGACCACCCTGTATATATATATATATATACACTGCTCAAAAAAATAAAAGGAACACTTAAATAACTCATCCTAGATCTAAATGAATGAAATATTCTCATTGAATACTTTGTTCTGTACAAAGTTGAATGTGCTGTCACATGATCACACAAAAATCATCAATGGAAATCAAATTTTTGAACCAATGGAGGCCTGGATTTGGAGAAACCCCCAAAATGAAAGTGGAAACAAGTTGAAATGAAAATTAAAACAAGACAAAAATAAAGTGGAAACAAGTCAAAATGATGCTCAGTATTGTGTGTGTGGCCTCCACATGCCCGTATGACCTCCTACAACGCCTGGGCATGCTTCCTGATGAGGTTGCTGATGTTCTTCTGAGGGATCTCCTCCCAGACCTGGACTACAGCATCCGTCAACTCCTGAACAGTCTGTGGTGCAACGTGACGTTGGTGGATGGAGCGAGACATGCTGTGCCAGATGTGCTCAATCGGATTCAGGTCTGGGAAACGTGCAGGTCAATCCATAGCTTCAATGCCTTCATCTTGCAGGAACTGCTGACACACTCCAACCACATGAGGTCAGGCATTGTCCTGCATTAGAAGAACCCAGGGCCAACCGCATCAGCATATGGTCTCATAAGGGGTCTGAGGATCTCATCTCGGTACCTAATGGCAGTCAGGCTACTTCTGGCGAGCACATGGAGGGCTGTGTGGCCCTCCAAAAAAATGCCACCTCACACCATACTGACCCACTGGCAAACCGGTTATGCTGAAGGATGTTGCAGGCAGCAGATCGCTCTCCACGGCGTCTCCAGACTCTGTCAAGTCTGTCACATGTGCTGAGTGTGAACCTGCTGCCTGCAACATCCTTCAGCATGACCGGTTTGGCAGTGGGTCAGTAATGGTGTGGGGTGGCATTTCTTTGGAGGGCCACACAGCCCTCCATGTGCTCACCAGAGGTAGCCTGACTGCCATTAGGTACCGAGATAAGATCCTCAAACCCCTTATGAGACCATATGGTGGTGCAGTTGGCCCTGGGTTCTTCCTAATGCAGGACAATATCAGACCTCATGTGGCTGGAGTGTGTCAGCAGTTCCTGGAAGATGAAGGCATTGAAGCTATGGACTGGCCTCCTGTTCCCCAGACCAGAATCCGATTGAGCACATCTGGGACAGCATGTCTCGCTCCATCCACCAACGTCACATTGCACCACAAACTGTCCAGGAGTAGATGGATGCTTTAGTCCAGGTTTGGGAGGAGATCCCACAGGAGAACATCCGCAACCTCATCAGGAGCATGCCCAGGCATTGTAGGGAGGTCATACAGGCAAGTGGAGGCCACACACAATACTGAGCATCATTTTGTCTTGATTCCACTTTAATTTTGCCTTGTTTTGATTTTCATTTTGACTTGTTTCCACTTTCATTTTGGGGGTTTCTCGAAATCCAGGCCTCCATTGGTTCAAAAATTTGATTTCCATTGATGATTTTTGGGAGATTATGTTGTCAGCACATTCCACTTTGTACAGAACAAAGTATTCAATGAGAATATTTCATTCATTTAGATCTAGGATGTGTTATTTGAGTGTTCCTTTATTTTTTTTTGTAAAAGAAATATATCGGATATATCTACGTATATTTTACCGAGGGGGCATATAAATATGTATGTAAATAGAAAAGAAAATATCGTTAAAACTGAGTAATTGGGTGGATTTCCCTTTACAAAATAAACTACCCAGGATAGTGTCTGTACATTTTGCTAAAAACATCTAAAAAAAAAACCCAAATGTTTAATGTACAAAATTACCATTTTCAAACAGATTTTTATGTCCTCATCATCCCGTCAAAGGTCAAAATGCAGATTTATTTTCTTTTTATTTGCGTATAGTAACAATATTTGATACAAGAACCTGCCCCGACTGTTCTGGCCATAATTTTATTTGGCAAGGATAATAAGAAAATGAAGAAAAAAAAATATTGCTGACAGCAAACAGGAGAATATTTTAAAGAAAGCCATGGTTTTTAGATTTTTTTTTTAATGATTTACTTTTTGCCCTATATTTACAGGAATTTGCCCGTTTCTATTTAAAAAAAAATAGAAATAATCAATGGACAAGATGTCTCAAAATAAGAAAAATATTCACTTTGAAAAATATTTTTCCAAAACCCAATATTAAAATATATTAAAATAGCGATCTGAGTAAACTTTTTAGAGCCTTGAAGTTTACACTTCTAGTTGACTGAGGCACGATATAAATAATGGACCCCTTTTTGGATAATTTATTACAGAAAATGATATAGACACAGTATTTTTTGTGTAAATTAGCAGAATTGGAAAGATATTAGAAGAACATTTACAAAAAGTCAATGATTTTTCTTATTGACAATTTGGCTCTTAGGGTCTTCTCTTTTTTTCTATATTAAAAAATAATAATAAAACTAAAATAAAAACATTAAGATCTAAAACACAAACACAAAAAGTATATAATAAAGTCAAAACCAAAATGCTAAAAAATGAGACTGTGATGACAGTAAACATTCCAGGGGAGCGGAGATTTACTACCTGACCCTTGAAGTAGACTGGTATTCGCCAGGGTGCAGTCCGGCACAGGAGGAGACCCGTCTCTCCCCCAGAACGGCTCCCCCCTTTCTTGTGTGTTTTATAAGGTTCCTGAAACCCAAATGTTTATTTTCCAGATATTTTAAAACTGTCGTGAGGAGTAGAGGGAATTCTGGAGCCCTGCAGCCTGACTATGGGCAGTTTTATTACCTTGGGGGGGTAAGGTTTGACTTCGTGGCTGGTCCGAGTTGTACGCCGTCTTTATTAAACTAACCCAGGATCTTGACAGAGCGAAGACCACAGGGCCCAAGTTATAAAGGTCAAAAAAGAGCTTCTTTCACTTCCACCCTAAGCCGGTAAATGTTATGTGAGACACTTTGTCTTAACACATACCACAATTCCTATTCACCAGATGAATACAAGGCAGCCCACTAATCGAGAAAAGGGGCTTTTTTCCACCCTCTGTATGGGCCATCTTATACTTAAGTGATAGCGTCTAGGAACCCCTCCATCCACTGTCATCCTCCTGTACTCTAGTGACAAGATCATGACTGTCTAGAGATCCTAGGGCACAGATATGGGGTCAGGTCCACCTTTTGGGCCGTAGTTGTACAATTTCCCCCATGGGGCGATTGAGAAATTCTCTTTGACCACAACTTCTATTTGATCTAACAAGTTTACAATTTTAGGTAGGTCAGGTGATAAAAAAAAGAAAGAAAAGTCCATTCTAGTCCAGGGCTGTGGAGTCGGTAAGCCAAACCTCGGACTCTGACTCCGACTCCTCAATTTCCATGACACCGACTCCAACTCCACCAAAATGGGCTCCGACTCTTGAGTCCACAGCCCTGCGTCCTACTCACCAGAGTGAGTGGAGCGATAGTGCGCATGCGCATAGGCAGTGAATGGAGAGCTGGTTACACATGCGCAGAGCAAGTCCTTCATACGGGATGTGCAATTTCCTGACCGGTGGGAGTGCCAACCACTTGATCTCACGCTAATCAAGCATTTTTCACCGACCCACAAAGGAGTTGTTGAAATAACCCATTTAGAGGATTTGTCCAAAATTCAGAAAAAAATATTTTACTCTCTAGAAGGGCTCTGTGTGGTATAGTAGTTCTACTGGCAGCTTCTAAGGTCCTAAGTACATCCAGCATCACATCCACATCTACACTTTGATTCAGCTACATGAATATGTGAGTAACCAGGGATAACCATGAGATCAAATCTTACCCTATGACAGGCCTGCACAACATGTAGCCCGCCAAACGAAGTAATGCTGCCAGCGGAGCTGTCCGGGAGACACCGCTCCTTCGTCCCATATTCAAATGTATTTACATCTTTTAGACACGAATATACTTGAAAACTGCGGCACCGGGACGGGGCAGAGAAAGCGCTGGTCAGCCACCGTCCCGATGTGCAATAGCGTGATGAGGTCAGCACGCTGCTGTTGGCGTCGGGACCGCACAGCCAGAGGAGACGTTGGGCACTAGTAAGCGCTTCATGAAGGAGCCGAATATTAAGTGTCATCTCATTTTAGATGAGGGGCTGGGGGAGAAAAGGGTAGTGTTACTATGAGGGCACATAATGTAGCAATTTGTGATTGATGGTGGTTCTTGTGATGTATTCGTACAGTCATGGCCAAAAGTTTTGAGAATGACACAAATATTATATTTTCACATGATCTGCTGCCCTCTGGTTTTTATGTGTGTTTGACAGATGTTTTTATCACAGATAGAAATATAATTGCAATCATATTATGAGTAACAAAAGCTTATATTGACAGTTAGAATGAGTTAATGCAGCAAGTCAATATTTGCAGTGTTGACCCTTCTTCTTCAAGACCTCTGCAATTCTCCCTGGCATGCTCTCAATCAACTTCTGGACCAAATCCTGACTGATAGGAGTCCATTCTTGCACAATCAATGCTTTCATTTTGTCAGAATTTTTAGGTTTTTGTTTGTCCACCCGTCTCTTGATGATTGACCACAAGTTCTCAATGGGATTAAGATCTGGGGAGTTTCCAGGCCATGGACCCAAAATCTCTATGTTTTGTCCCCTGAGCCATTTAGTTATCACCTTTGCTTTATGGCAAGGTGCTCCATCATGCTGGAAAAGGCATTGTTGATCGCCAAACTGCTCTTGGAGGGTTGGGAGAAGTTGCTCTTGGAGGACATTCTGGTACCATTCTTTATTCATGGCTGTGTTTTTAGGCAAGACTGTGAGAGAGCCAATTCCCTTGTCTGAGAAGCAACCCCACACATGAATGGTTTCAGGATGCTTAACAGTTGGCATGAGACAAGACAGGTGGTAGCGCTCACCTTGTCTTCTCCGAATGAGGCGTTTTCCTGATGTCCCAAACAATCGAAAAGGGGATTCATCAGAGAAAATAACTTTACCCCAGTCCTCAGCAGTCCACTGCCTGTACCTTTTGCAGAATATCAGTCTGTCCATGATGTTTTTTCTGGAGAGAAGTGGCTTCTTTGCTGCCCTCCTTGAGACCAGGCCTTGCTCCAAGAGTCTCCACTTTACAGTGCGTGCAGATGCACTCACACCTGCCTGCTGCCATTCTTGAGCAAGCTCTGCACTGCTGGTAGCCCGATCCCGCAGCTGAAACACTTTTAAGAGACGGTCCAGGCGCTTGCTGGTCTTTCTTGGGCGCCCTGGAGCCTTTTTGGCAACAATGGAACCTCTCTCCTTAAAGTTCTTGATGATGCGATAGATTGTTGACTGAGGTGCAATCTTTCTAGCTGCGATACTCTTCCCTGTTAGGCCATTTTTGTGCATTGCAATGATGACTGCACGTGTTTCTTTAGAGATAACCATGGTTAACAGAAGAGAAACAATGATGCCAAGCACCAGCCTCCTTTTAAAGTGTTCAGTGGTGTCATTCTTACTTAATCATGACAGATTGATCTCCAGCCATGTCCTCATCAACACCCACACCTGTGTTAATGGAGCAATCACTGAAAAGAGGTTAGCTGGTCCTTTTAAGGCAGGGCTGCAATGATGTTGAAATGTGTTTTGGGGGATAAAGTTCATTTTCTAGCCAAATATTGACTTAGCAAGTAATTGCTGTTAAGCTGATCACTCGTTATAACATTCTGGAGTATATGCTAATTGCCATTAGAAAAAGTGAAGCAGTAGACTTTGTAAAAATTAATATTTGTGTCATTCTCAAAACTTTTGGCCATGACTGTACAAGTACCTCTTTTAAAAAAAACTGTGGTCCTTAGGATTGTTTCAGTGTGCCAATGTAGCCCTTGGACCAAAAAAAAATGTTGCGCATCCCATGCCCTATGACATGAGAGTAATATCCAGCATCACCTTGCTAATGGTCATCACAAATAATCAGGAGATGGACCTGATCCTTCTTATCTGGTGGATGACAAACAATCATCTGTCATGGTACTGCGAGTGTCACCGAGCTACATCTCCCACAATGTACCTCTGATAACAGAGACGACATGCATAAATCACCGAATA
Source organism: Oophaga sylvatica (assembly GCA_033576555.1). Taxonomy (NCBI): domain Eukaryota; kingdom Metazoa; phylum Chordata; class Amphibia; order Anura; family Dendrobatidae; genus Oophaga; species Oophaga sylvatica. Next base: position 504,485,576 of record JARQOD010000001.1, read on the forward strand.
CCACGGATCACCATATATCTGCAGCATACAGAAATATAGGGGCCATATAGAAATATACCTTCTGGGATGCCCATTACTTTGGTAGACAACAAACTGCCAACAGTCAGGGTCTGTGTTTGGGTCCAAGGGTGGCAAAAATAATAAACATATTATTTAACTGCCAATGACTTTACAAAAACATCACTAATCTTAAAATCATCCAGCGTTAATATCCTGTATTATATTTCAGAGCTGCCCTCACTATTCTGCTGGTGCAGTCACTGTGTACATACATTTCATTACTGATCATGTTGTACTGATCCTGAGTTACATCCTGTATTATACCCCAGAGCTGCACTCACTATTCTGCTGGTGCAGTCACTGTGTACATACATTACATTACTGATCCTGAGTTACATCCTGTATTATACCCCAGAGCTGCACTCACTATTCTGCTGGTGCAGTCACTGTGTACATACATTACATTACTGATCCTGAGTTACATCCTGTATTATAGTTCAGAGCTGCACTCACTATTCTGCCGATGTAGTCACTGTGTACATATATTACATTACTGATCCTGAGTTACATCCTATATTATACCACAGAGCTGCACTTTCTATTCTGCCGATGCTGTCACTGTGTACATACATTACATTACAGATCCTGTACTAATCTTGTATTATACCTGTATTATACTCCAGAGCTGCACTCTCTATTCTGCCGATGCTGTCACTGTGTACATACATTACATTACTGATCCTGTACTGATCTTGTATTATACCTGTATTATACTCCAGAGCTGCACTCACTATTCTGCTGGTGCAGCCACTGTGTGCATACATTACATTACTGATCCTGTACTGATCTTGTATTATACCTGTATTATACTCCAGAGCTGCACTCACTATTCTGCTGGTGCAGCCACTGTGTGCATACATTACATTACTGATCATGTACTGATCCTACATCCTATATTATACCCCAGAGCTGCAATCTCTATTCTGCCGATGCTGTCACTGTGTACATACATTACTGATCCTGAGTTACATCCTGTATTATACCCCAGAGCTGCACTCCCTATTCTACTGGTGCCATCACTGTGTACATACAGGGTTGTACAAAATAATGGAAACACCTGGAAACATCAACAAAACACGGATTTTGGTAAGAACTTACCTGTAAAATCCTTTTCAGCGAAGGAAGGAAGAGAGACACAGTATTCATTACTGATGGGTAGGCGGAGCCCCAGATCAGGATGTCACCTCAGATCAAAAGAGTGCTGACTGGCTGGCCCCTCCAGCTCGGGCTCCTCCTACTCAGCTCCAGTCGTACCAAAGCTTTGAGGAAAAGAGCCAAGATCACCAGCGGAGCAACATAACCCCTTTTGAAGGAACTTCAGAGAAAAAACACAAAGATACAGGTTGTGCATGCAAAGAAAGCCAAAAACAACAGAGTTCCAGGTACTACTCACGGAACCTGACTACTGCGATGAGCTGGCGATGCTGGAACAGAGCCTTAGCGCGCTGACCTCAGCCCAGATAATCGCTATCAGATAAGGGTCGCGCTGCATCTGAAAACATCAACACACTTCTGCCTTGGGAGGGTGCTGTGTCTCTCTTCCTTCCTTCGCTGAAAAGGATTTTACAGGTAAGTTCTTACCAAAATCCGTGTTTCAGCTGCAGATGGAAGGAAGAGAGCCACAGTATTCATTACTGATGGGACGTCCCAAAGCAGTTCAAAAATAAGGGTGGGAAAAACCAATAAAAGGCAGAAACCCAACAACCTTAACAACAAAGCGCAACCAGCGCTAAACACAAGTTCATCCAGAACTTTAAACTACAGCTGCCTGCAGGACCCTACGTCCGAGGGCTGCATCAGCGGAAGCACTGACGTCCACTTTATAAAACTTTGTAAACGTGTGGACAGAGCGCCAAGTTGCCGCTCGGCAGAGCTGCACTGCCGAGGCACCTTGATGAAAAGCCCACGATGAGGCCACAGCTCTCGTAGAATGGGCTCGAATCTTAATCGGGCAAGATTCACCCCGAAGACGGTAAGCTTCCAAAATAGCTGACCGGATCCAACGAGCTATAGAATCCTTGGAAGCTCGTTGACCACGCCGACGACCTGCTGGAACCACAAACAGGGAGTCCGTCTTACGAAAACCTTGAGTAATAGATAGATAAAACTTCAAGGCCCGCACTAAATCCAATGTGTGTAAAGCTCGCTCTTTCACATTCTTCGGATCCGGGCAGAATGAAGGCAACACAATATCCTGGTTGACATGAAATTGTGACACCACTTTAGGCAAAAAATCACCCCGAGTGCGAAGCACTACACGATCCGGAAAAAACTCCAGAAAAGGAGGCGAACAAGAAAGAGCTGCCAACTCAGAAACTCTCCTCAAGGAAGTGACTGCAACAAGGAAAGCCACCTTCCAAGAAAGTAAAGAAAGGCTAGCAGAAACCATAGGCTCAAAAGGTTTATGCTGAAGAGCTTCCAAAACAAGATTGAGCCGCCAAGGAGACACGGGTGCCTTCCGCGGCGGAAACTTACGAGATATACCTCGGAAAAAGGAGAGCACGTCTCTATTTGAAGCAATAGTTCTCCGAAACAATAAGGACAGAGCAGAAATCTGACCTTTCAGAGTGCTTACTGCCAAACCCTTGTCTAGCCCATGCTGTAGAAAAGCCAACAGGTTGGGAATGGAAAATTTTCTCGGGTTCCGAGAGGACCCCAAACACCACGAAAAGAAGGTTTCCCAAATTTTGTGGTAAATCCTAGTAGTAGCCGGACATCTCGCAGCACGAAGGGTAGCAATGACCTCGGCTGAGAAACCTCTACGGGTCAAGATTTCGGTCTCAAGAGCCACGCCGTCAAACGCAGGGACATCAAGTCCGGATGACAAACGGGCCCCTGAGTCAACAAGTCCGGTTGAAGAGGGAGTGGAAAAGGAGGTGCCGCCAACAGCGACATTATTGTCGAGAACCACACCCTTCTTGGCCAGTCTGGAGCTATCAAAATAGCTGGAATTCTCTCTAGTCTGATCCGACGCAGTACTAGAGGAAGTAAGGATATCGGCGGGAATACATAGATCAGCTCGAACTGATCCCACTGAGCCACTAGAGCATCCACCGCCACCGCCTTCGGATCCTTGTACCTGGACATGAATGTCGGTAACTTGGCATTGAACCTGGATGCCATCAAATCCACTTGGGGGGTTCCCCAGCGAGAGCACAGTAGTGCAAACACATCCGGATGGAGGCTCCATTCCCCGGAATCCATCCTTCTGCGACTGAGAAAGTCCGCTGTAACATTCTGAACCCCTGGAATGTGAATCGCCGAAATGGCTGGTACATTGGCCTCTGCCCAAATCAGAATTCGGGACACCTCTACCATGAGTCTGGAACTCCTTGTCCCACCTTGGTGATTGATATACGCGACAGCCGTCGCATTGTCTGTCTGCACACGGACTGGCAGACCGCTCAAAGGGACCGTCCAATGTTGGAGGCAAAGGAAAATCGCCCTCAATTCCAGGATGTTGATCGGAAGCACAGACTCTTCCAAAGACCATACCCCCTGAATCCAGAGATTGTTCCAAACACCCCCCCAGCCCGTCAGGCTGGCATCGGTGGTTATGACTGACCACTTCGGAGGGAGGAAAGACTTCCCCAGGGAGAATGCCCCTGGACGTAACCACCATTCTAGAGAATCCCGCACCGCGCGAGAAATGGTGACACTGCAATCCAGCGATTGCGACTGATTCCATCGACTCAAGATGAACCTTTGAAGAGTCCTGGAGTGGAACTGGGCAAAAGGAATTGCCTCCATGGACGCCACCATCAGTCCTAGAAGACGCATACACTTCCGTAGAGACATTGCCGTTGAGGATCTCATAATCTGTACATGTCGAAGAAGACATGACTGTTTGTCTGGTGGTAGGGAAACTACCGACCGACACGTGTCGAGATGCATTCCCAAAAAGAGGATTGTCCTCGATGGTTCCAGGGACGACTTCTCCCAATTGACCAGCCAACCGAAGTCCTTCAGAAACTGAAGAGACAAATCCCGAGCCGTCAACGCCTCCTCCTCCGAGGAAGCCATGATCAAAAGATCGTCCAGATAAGGGAGAATCGTAATCCCCTGTCTTCGAAGGATTGCCATGAGAGGCGCCAGAATTTTTGTAAAGACCCTTGGCGCTGAGGCTAAGCCGAACGGCAGAGCCACGAACTGGTAATGATTCCGACCTATGGCAAATCGAAGAAAGCGCTGATGAGCCTTTCCGATGGGAATATGCAAATAGGCGTCTCGAATGTCGATTGACACCAGAAAATCGTTCTGTGACAGAGCTGCCACAACGGAACGAAGCGACTCCATGCGAAATTTCCGGGCATGGACATGCCGGTTTAATCGCTTGAGATCCAGAATCGGGCGAAATTTGTTCTCCTTTTTGGGAACTATAAAAAGGTAGGAATAAAAACCTTTTCCTCGGTCCTCTGACGGAACCGGTATCACTACACCCTTTTGTAGCAGAGATTCGACCTCTCGCTGTAGAGCGACAACAAGCTCGGGTTCCGACGGAACGCGAGACTGACAAAAAACATTTGGGGTCGAGAAGCAAACTCTATGAAATAGCCTGCCGACACAATCCGCGTTGCCCAGGAATCTGGAACGCGAGCCATCCAAGTCGCCTTGAAAAGAAGCAGGCGACCCCCCACTCGAGAATCCTCGAGTGGACCCCTGGCGTCAATTAGACTTTGCGGGCTTCTTGTCAAGCTCCCGCTTGTCCTGGCGGAAACTCTGCTTCCAGGAAGTGCGAGTTTTCTGAGAGGATTTCTTTCCTGAGAAGGAGGGACGACCCGATCCCCACGAGGAGTGACTAGATCGTCCTCGGCCCCGAAAGGACCGCCGACCACTATAGACACCAGGCCTACTGGACACCGAGGCCATGGCCCTACGTTGTGGTAATGCTGATTCCTTCGCCTTAGCCTTGGAAATCAGCTCTGTGAGGTCAGATCCAAAAAGATGGCCACCCTTGTAAGGTAAGGCCAACAACCCTTGTTTGGAAACTGCGTCCCCGGCCCACTGTCTGAGCCATAAAGCTCTTCTGACTGTGACCGCTGAAGCTTGCGCTTTGGCCAGCAGAGATGCCGTATCCAGACCGGCATCAAAGATATAACAGGCTGCCGTTTCTAACCATTCACAAGTTTCCCGTATCTCAGATAACGGAGATTCATTGTGCAACTCCGTCTTCAGACGTGCCAACCAACTTAGAGAAGCTCTAGCAGCACACATGGATCCTAGCACTGCTCGGAATCCATGACCCGCAGCCTCATAGCTTGCTTTTGCCGCCAATTCTGCTTTTCTATCCAAAGGCTCCTGTAAGCTCGCTTTTCCCTTAATAGGGAGTAGTGAGGATTTATTAAGCTGAGATAAAGACACATCCACTTCAGGAGCAGAAGTCCAATTAGCCTTTAACTCCGCAGAGCAAGGATAAAGTGTATCAAAGAAATGCGTTCCATGAAAACGCTTATCTGGACATAGACGTTCCTCCTCTATTACACTATTAAGCTCATCCAGAGCTGGCAATGTTGTACGCGAAGCACGGGACTCCTGGAACATGCGTGCTGATTTACCAGGACGACTAGTTACCTCCTCGGTAACTGTAATATATCTCTCATGGCTTCAATCAATGCCTCCGTACGCTTCGCCATAGAGGAACGCCCCTGCGGCTCGTCCGCATCTGAATCGGATATTTCTCCATCCGAATTTAAAGGGGAACTCTGCCCAATATCAGATACATCTGACTCGCTCCGTGTAGAGGCCGGTAACGGCCTGCGTCGCTTCCTCTGAGAAGAATTAGCAGACACATATTGACCTAAAAGATCAGACAAGTTGTTGATCGATCGAGCGATATCGTCCAATTTTTCACCGCTGTCGACCGCAGCGCTAGACGCTGTGGAGGTCTGCGTATCTGATTGCCGCAATGGCACTGGGACGTGATCCGCGGCATCTGAACTCTGTTCAGACATGTCTCACCTGTATGAACAGGCCAAAGCGGTAATACCAGCAAAAACTATGCGGTTTTACCTTTTTTTTTTTTTTTTTTTTTTTTATATGCTGAAGGGTTAACGCTCCACCAGGCAGGGTTACCCCAGCGGTATTCAGTCAAAAAATTTTTCTGGTAGAAATAACCCTCAGAAGGGTTAATATTGCAAACTCACCACAACATATATATATGAAGTGTGAGTCCCAGCCAATTTTATGTCTCTAATGAGACTGCAGCTGCAGGATAGCGATCGCTGCGCTGCAGGGTGAGGAATCAGCACTCACCCAGCTGGCCGTGGTGTCTTATGAGGAGAGGAGCGGTCTGAGGAGCCCAGGAGCCTGTGTAATGGCCGCCACAGTGAGGGAGTCGCAGGAGAAACGCCAGAGCGCGCGTCTTCCTGCTCAAAAGATCGGGAATAGATAGGCCACGCCCCCCGCCAGCTCGAATATTGAGCGCGAACTCCCCCCGCTCCTGCTCCCTCTCTGTCCTGCAGCTATCTGCCTGCGGACAAAAGATCACCACATCTACAATGTAACAGCGCTGTCACAGCAGCGCTGAAGCATACTGACATACAGTAGTAGCGCTGTCACCGCAGCGCTGAAGCACTCACACATTATTATAATAAAAATTGTGTGGAAAACTCATCAGCTCAGCGCCACAGGGACCCCTAAGGGTTTCTGGCGCTATGCCCATGCTTCCCCCCAGGGCGGGAAGCGCAGTGACCCAGCGTGTGGTTTGCGCCCCCGCCAGGGAAAACTCTCCTCATCCCCCAGGGCCGGCAAGGATTCTGCAGGGACCATTATGTAATTACAGATCCGCCAAGGGAGAGGCTGGTGAAAAAACACTGATAAACATGTAATAGCGCTGTCACCGCAGCGCTGAAGCATACTGATATACATGTAATAGCGCTGTCATCAGACGCTAAAGCACTCACACATTAATAATAAAATTTTGTGTGGAGTACTCACCAGCCAAGGCGCCACAGGGACCCTCAGGGGTTTCTGGCGCTATGCCCATGCTTCCCCCCAGGGCGAGGAACGCAGTGACCGCACGTGTGGTTTGCGTCCCGCCAGGGAAGCTCTCCTCATCCCCCAGGGCCGGCAAGGATTCTGCAGGGACTTTGAGTAAGTACAGATCCGCCAAGGGAGAGGTTGGGGTACAGCAGCGCTGGTACCCCTGAGACCTCTAGACCAACTAGTGATCCAGGTCTCCTGTCCGAATATAAAATAATAAAATCTTCTGAGGAGCTGCATTAGCAGCGACCATCCTTCTGGACCTCAAATCTTAGACTGGAGCTGAGTAGGAGGAGCCCGAGCTGGAGGGGCCAGCCAGTCAGCACTCTTTTGATCTGAGGTGACATCCTGATCTGGGGCTCCGCCTACCCATCAGTAATGAATACTGTGGCTCTCTTCCTTCCATCTGCAGCTGAAAGTTAGTTTAATATGGTGTAGGTCCACCTTTTGCGGCGATTACAGCTTCAGTTCTCCGAGGTATGGATTCATACAAGGTGTGAATTGTTTCCAAAGGAATTGCGATCCTCTCTCACAATTCACTTTGGAGTCCGACGGTCTCTCTCAGTCAACTTCGACTTTCGGCCGGCCCTGTGCTTTGCTGCGGACGTTTTTCCTTCTCTTTCAAACGCAGTCATTACTTTGGAGACAGTACCTCTTGACACGCCAAGCATTCGGGCACTTTCGGCTACACTAGCGCCTGCCATACCAACACCAACAATTTGGCCTCTTTGAAAATCCGAGAGGTCTGCAATTGGTATCAGGTTCTCAGCAATGTGTGTACAATTATGCAAAACAAACAGTTAATTTACATACAAATATCACATAACACAAATAATCAACTACAAAACATTACCATATGTTACGGTTTGCATGTTTATAACATGTTCGAAGATTATGATGCCAAAACATTAGGTGTTTCCATTATTTTGTCCAACCCCTGTATATTACATTACTTATCCTATACTGATCCTGAGTTACATCCTGTATTATACCCCAGAGCTGCACTCACTATTCTGCTGGTGCAGTCACTGTGTACATACATTACATTACTTATCCTGTACTGATCCTGAGTTACATCCTGTATTATACTCCAGAGCTGCACTCACTATTCTGCTGGTGTAGTCACTGTGTACATACAATACATTACTGATCCTGAGTTACATCCTGTATTACACTCCAGAGCTGCACTCACTATTCTGCTGGTGCAGTCACTGTGTACATACATTACTGATCCTGTACTGATCCTGAATTATATTCTGTATTATACCCCAGAGCTGCATTCACTATTCTGCTGGTGCAGTCACTGTGTACATACATTACTGATCCTGTATTATACCCCAGAGCTGCATTCACTATTCTGCTGGTGCAGTCACTGTGTACAAACATTACATTACTGATCATGTACTGATCCTGAGTTACATCCTGTATTATACCCCAGAGCTGCACTCACTATTCTGCTGGTGCAGTCACTGTGTACATACATTACATTACTGATCCTGAGTTAGATCCTGTATTATACTACAGAGCTGCACTCTTTATTCTGCTGGTGCAGTCACTGTGTACATACATTACATTACTGATCCTATACTGATCCTGAGTTACATCCTGTATTATACTCCGGAGCTGCACTCACTATTCTGCTGGTGCAGTCACTGTGTACATACATTACATTACCTTACTGATCCTGAGTTATATCCTGTATTATACTCCAGAGCTGCATTCACTATTCTGCTGGCGCAGTCACTGTGTACATACATTACTGATCCTGAGTTACATCCTGTATTATACTCCAGAGCTGCACTCACTATTCTGCTGGTGCAGTCACTGTGTATATACATTACATTACTGATCCTGTGCTGATCCTGAGTTATATCCTGTATTATACCCCAGAGCTGCATTCACTATTCTGCTGGTGCAGTCACTGTGTACATACATTACATTACTGATCCAGTACTGATCCTGAGTTACATCCTGTATTATACTCCAGAGCCGCACTCACTATTCTGCTGGTGCAGTCACTGTGTACATACATTACATTACAGATCCTGTACTAATCCTGAGTTACATCCTGTATTATACTCCAGAGCTGTACTCACTATTCTGCTGGTGGAGTCACTGTGTACATACATTACTGATCCTGAAAGACATCCTGAATTATACTCCAGAGCTGCACTCACTATTCTGCTGATGGAGTCAGTGTGTACATACATTACTTATCCTGTACTGATCCTTAGTGATCCTGTACTGATCCAGAGTCATTCTGTTGGTGTAGTCACTGTGTACATACATTACATTACTGATCCGGAGTTAAATCCTGTATTATACTCCAGACCTGCACTCACTGCTCTGCTAGTGTAGTCAATGCATAAATACATTACATTTCTAATTCTGTACTAATCCTGAATACAACTCTGCAGTATAATACAGGATGTAACTCAGGATCAGTACAGGATAAGTAATGTATGTACACAGTGACTGCACCAGCAGAATAGTGAGTGCAGATCTGGAGTATAAGACAGGATGTAACCCAGGATCAGTACAGGATCAGTAATATAATGTATGTACACAGAGACTGCACCAGCAGAATAGTGAGTGCAGCTCTGGAGAATAATACAGGATGTAACTCAGGATCAGTACAGGATCAGTAATATAATGTATGTACACAGAGACTACACCAGCAGAATAGTGAGTGCAGCTCTGGAGAATAATACAGGATGTAACTCAGGATCAGTAGAGGATCAGTAATGTAATGTGTGTACACAGAGACTGCACCAGCAGAATAGTGAGCGCAGCTCTGGAGTATAATACAGGATGTAACTCAGGATCAGTACAGGATCAGTAATATAATATATGTACACAGTGACTGCACCAGCAGAATATTGAGTGCAGCTCTGGGGTATAATACAGGATGTAACTCAGGATTAGTACAGGATCAGTAATGTAATGTATGTACACAGTGACTGCACCAGCAGAATAGTGAGTGCAGCTCTGGAATACAATAGAGGATGTAACTCAGGATTAGTGCAGGATCAGTAACATAATATACGTACACAGTGACTCCACCAGCAGAATAGTGAGTGCAGCTCTGGAGTATAATACAGGATGTAACTCAGGATCAGTACAGGATCAGTAATATATGTACACAGTGACTGCACCAGCAGAATAGTGAGCGCAGCTCTGGAGTATAATACAGGATGTAACTCAGGATCAGTACAGGATCAGTAATATAATATATGTACACAGTGACTGCACCAGCAGAAAAGTGAGTGCAGCTCTGGGGTATAATACAGGATATAACTCAGGATTAGTACAGGATCAGTAATGTAATGTATGTACACAGTGACTGCACCAGCAGAATAGTGAGTGCAGCTCTGGAGTACAATAGAGGATGTAACTCAGGATTAGTGCAGGATCAGTAACATAATATATGTACACAGTGAGTCCACCAGCAGAGCAGTGAGTGCAGCTTTGGGGTATAATACAGAATTTAACTCCGGATCAGTACAGGATCAGTAATATAATATATGTACACAGTGACTGCACCAAAAAATCCTCCGAAAATATATTGTGGAAAAAAGACTACAATAAATTTAAGTATAATTAATAGTATAAATTTTTATTAAATAACACAAAAATTATATAATTGTACAAACTAGACAGCTGATCATAAATGAGCACGTGTAATTCATAAAATTAGGGCCCAAATATATAAATAAATATGTCAATATACTATTTTACAAGGTGGTTACACATTAAAAATTGATCAATAAATTAAATACGGAAGCGCTAAATATATTGCACAAAACTAGCACACTAATATACACTTAAATATATCCATATAAAAAGTGGTGCAAAAAAACACACAGCAAAAAAAGTGCCAGCAGAATAGTGAGTGCAGCTCTGGGGTATAATGCAGGATGTAACTCAGGGTCAGCCCAGGATAAGTAATGTAACGTGTGCACACAGTGACTGCACCAGCAGAATAGCGAGTGCAGCTCTGGGGTATAATACAGGATGTAACTCAGGATCAGTACAGGTTCAGTAATATAATGTATGTACACAGTGACTGAACCAGCAGAATAGTGAGTGCAGCTCTAGGGTATAATACAGGATGTAACTGAGGATCAGTAATGTAATGTATGTACACAGTGACTGCACCAGCAGAATAGTCAGTGCAGCTTTGGGGTATAATACAGGATGTAACTCAGGATCAGTAATGTAATGTATGTACACAGTGACTGCACCAGCTGTCAGGATCCCGTCTGGGTTGGAGCCGATGTTACTGCAAACACTAGGGGAAGCAGAGGCAGGTAACGTAGTCAGGTGGCAGCCGGAGGTCGGTGCACAGGAAAGGCAGTTCGGTAGCAGAGGAGCAGGCAGATAACGTAGTCAGGTGGCAGGCCGAGGTCAGTTCACAGGAGAGCAGTGTTTGTAGCAGAGGAGCAGGCAGGTAACGTAGTCAGGTGGCAGCCGGAGGTCGGTACACAGGAAAGGCAGTGTTTGTAGCAGAGGAGCAGGCAGATAACGTAGTCAGGTGGCAGCCGGAGGTCGGTACACAGGAAAGGCAGTTCGGTAGCAGAGGAGCAGGCAGATAACGTAGTCAGGTGGCAGGCCTAGGTCAGTTCACAGGAGAGCAGTGTTTGTAGCAGAGGAGCAGGCAGGTAACGTAGTCAGGTGGCAGCCGGAGGTCGGTACACAGGAAAGGCAGTGTTTGTAGCAGAGGAGCAGGCAGATAACGTAGTCAGGTGGCAGCCGGAGGTCGGTACACAGGAAAGGCAGTTCGGTAGCAGAGGAGCAGGCAGATAACGTAGTCAGGTGGCAGGCCGAGGTCAGTTCACAGGAGAGCAGTGTTTGTAGCAGCAGGAACAGCAGGAGAAAGAGCTTGACTAAAGGCTGGAAGCACAATAATCTCGCAATGACACACCCACAGGGCCAGGTTTATATAGGGTGTGTAATTGGCAATCAGAGGCCCAATCAAGAGAGCACTAGGTGTAGCCAATCAGGAAGAACAGTCAATGGTATCTGGGTTCAGCAAGGAACTTTGCAGCCAGCAGAATAGCTCAGATGGTAGAGCTGCTGGCCAGTGGACAAGAGGTACTGGGTTCGACTCCTGACACCAGCAGAGTAGTGAGTGCAGCTCTGGGGTATAATACAGGATGTAACTCAGGATCAGTACAGGATCAGTAATGTAATGTATGTACACAGTGACTGCACCAGCAGAATAGTGAGTGCAGCTCTGGAGTATAATACAGGATGTAACTCAGGATCAGTAATGTCATGTATGTACACAGTGACTGCACCAGCAGAATAGTGAGTGCAGCTTTGGAGTATAATACAGGATGTACCTCAGGATCAGTAATGTATATACACAGTGACTGCACCAGCAGAATAGTGAGTGCAGCTCTGGGGTATAATACAGGATGTAACTCAGGATCAGTACAGGATCATTAATGTAATGTATGTACACAGTGACTGTACCAGCAAAATAGTGAGCGCAGCCCTGGACTATAACTTAAGGTGACAATCAATAACAACTGTAGATAACCAGTGTCATATACATGTACTAAGTGACTCAACCTTTTGTGTTTGCTTTGAAGCATATAAAAGTACAGCAGCTGATATCAGTCACATATCTGTATGTAAATCATTTCTCAGAACTATACAAAAGTGAGATTAAGGTATTCTGCAGCCCACCGTAGATCTCTCAGCTTAATTGACAATGGTGAATAGCAGAGAACAATTAAAGGCATTCAACTCGACAGCTACAGCCAGTCATATGAAAGTTGAGAAAAATAGTTAAAAGAGAAAAATATAATCCTGATCACCATGAATCAGATCCCAGTGTTATTGCACATGGATACTGTCTGTCAATAATCCTGCAATATTCTGACTAACAATAGGAATCTGCTCCCCCTAATCCTAACACATCCTGAGTATGCGGATTCAGAGAGAGATCAGAGATCGATCCTTCCAATCGTCAAGCAGGTGGGTCTGTAAAAATGTCAAGAAACTGCTACGGTCGGTGACACCTGCAAATGGCCTCCATCCTATCAGGAGCCTACACCATCAGTGAAGCCATTTCTCCTGGACTTCCTGGATATCAGGGAAATCAGTCACATGACCTCTCACGCCTCTAACGAATGGCTCCAACAGCAAAGCTTTAAGCCCCACCCATCTTGGACTTTCCTTTCTTGCAGGAACTTAGTCACATGACCATTCAGTAGACCTGTCAGTGGTCATGTGGTGGGGCTTAATGCTCTTGCCTCTGATTGGCCCAAATCAATACAGTGATGGAGTATAGTATAAATTCTTGGAATGCAAACAATGAGGATAAAAGTTACAGGAGGACGGTGACCTTTGTGCCACTTGACACTATCTTTCCCCACCAACATCCCCAGAGCAGGGCATGCCGGGCATCAATGGAGCCAGCATGTGTGCCAAACACAAGAGGAAAGACAGCAGCCAGGAAGACGTCCGAGATCTAAACCCTGATTTTTCTACAAGGTGGAAAATTCCTCTCCTCAGACAGGATGAGGATGTGACATCAGTTTTGTTAAATACCGAGGTCGTCACCAGGCGCAGCGGAGACAGACTGACACCTCGGCTAATAGGGCGCCCACCCAGACTAGCCCTGATGTTAAGTCACTGTCTATATTTACTCCTGGTCAGGTCCCACTGTTTATGCCTACCAGCTCTGTTGCTATGGCCCTCCACCCTCAGCAACGGCTACTAAAGAAGCAGATTTTACATTCTTGTTGCTATGGGAAGTACAATAGAACAGTGGAACGTGGGAGAAAGGGAGACACTAGAAAAAGGAGATCCGAAGACAGTAAAGTTAAAAAGGCAATGGCAGCGAATGTCAATGTTTGCGACAATTGACATTTCTTGTGGATGAACGTTCCTCTTAAAAGTGACGGAATATATGAGGGTGGGGGATGGAGCACGAAATACAAAAAAAGCCACCAGCTCCTCCTGATATGAGACTACCGGCAATGATCGGAGCCCCACTGAGCTCCCTATTCACCCGGCTGATTTCCGT
>JARQOD010000001.1:504499755-504685658 GCA_033576555.1 Oophaga sylvatica
TAGTAGTCATATTCTTGTACATAGGAGCAGTATTGTAGTAGTTATATTCTTGTACATAGGGGACAGTAGTATAGCAGTTATATTCTTGTACATAGTGGCAGCATTATAGTAGTTATATTCTTGTACATTGAGGGCAGTATTATAGTAGTTATATTCTTGTACATACGAGCAGTATTATAGCAGTTATATTCTTGTACATAGTGGCAGCATTATAGCAGTTATATTCTTGTACATAGTGGCAGCATTATAGTAGTTATATTCTTGTACATTGAGGGCAGCATTATAGTAGTTATATTCTTGTACATACGAGCAGTATTATAGGTTATATTCTTGTACATAGGGGGGTGCATTATAGTAGTTATATTCTTGTACATAGTGGGCAGTAGTGTAGTAGTTATATTCTTGAACATTGGGACAGTATTATAGTAGTTATATTCTTATACATAGGCGGCTTATTTGACTTTAATTATTGTATTGTTAACGTTGTTACTTATGACTTGTGTTCTGAAACTGTTAAACTGTAAAGCGCTGCGGAATATGTTGGCGCTATATAAATAAAGATTATTATTATTACATAGGGACAGTATAATAGCAGTCATATTCTTGTACATAGGAGCAGTATTGTAGTAGTTATATTCTTGTACATAGGGGACAGTAGTATAGCAGTTATATTCTTGTACATAGTGGCAGCATTATAGTAGTTAAATTCTTGTACATTGAGGGCAGTATTATAGTAGTTATATTCTTGTACATACGAGCAGTATTATAGCAGTTATATTCTTGTACATAGTGGCAGCATTATAGCAGTTATATTCTTGTACATAGTGGCAGCATTATAGTAGTTATATTCTTGTACATTGAGGGCAGCATTATAGTAGTTATATTCTTGTACATACGAGCAGTATTATAGGTTATATTCTTGTACATAGGGGGGTGCATTATAGTAGTTATATTCTTGTACATAGTGGGCAGTAGTGTAGTAGTTATATTCTTGAACATTGGGACAGTATTATAGTAGTTATATTCTTGTACATAGCGGCAGTATTATATTAGCTATATTCTTGTACATAGTGGCAGCATTATAGTAGTTATATTCTTGTACATTGAGGGCAGCATTATAGTAGTTATATTCTTGTACATACGAGCAGTATTATAGGTTATATTCTTGTACATAGGGGGGTGCATTATAGTAGTTATATTCTTGTACATAGTGGGCAGTAGTGTAGTAGTTATATTCTTGAACATTGGGACAGTATTATAGTAGTTATATTCTTGTACATAGCGGCAGTATTATATTAGCTATATTCTTGTACATTGGGGCAGTATTATAGTAGTTATATTCTTGTACATTGGAGCAGTATTATAGTACTTATATTCTTGTACATAGGGGCAGTATTATATTAGTTATATTCTTGTACATTGGGGCAGTATTATAGTAGGTATATTCTTGTATGTAAGGGTAGGTTAAAACCTAGATATGGTATTGTCCATGGTTGCTGGTCTATATTATAAAGAAGTGACAGCTTTGTGTTACACAACTTGTATTTTGTCCTTTCCTCCCTCAAATTAACCTTATACCAAATTTGAAAACATAAAACACAGACTATACAGTATATTATTATGTATGGTATATTATTATGTATTTCCAGATTTTCTGACAACTATAGAGAGTGGAACATTTTTACTTCATTCCCTCGGACTGCTACCCGCAGAGTAGAGCCGAGTTATATTAATATGTATGATCTCCTGATGATAGAGGAGTGTAAGTCGCGCATTAGCGCGTGGCCCTCCATGCAAGTGCTGCAATTCACAAGAACACCCGTTCACGACTTAACCACGTGAAATTATGTCGGTGTTGCTCCATCTGCTAATTAAAAATCTGAGGATCTATCTTTAGCAAGGAAGAGAAAAAAACACTACCTGTGTGAGAGAAAAAAAAGGATGACATTACCGACAGAGTGCTTTATTCTAAGCATCTGATTGAGATAAGAGGGTTTTTTCCTAGTTTAGATAAGTATTATTATTTTAAAATAGCGCCACTCCTGCGCACAGGTTGTACCTTGTTTTGTGGCTAAGATCGATGTACTTTTATTAACAATAATAACTTTATTTATATAGCGCCAACATATTCTGCAACGCTTTACAGTTTTGCACACATTATCATAGAACTGGGTTGCAATACCACACAGAACCTGCAGACAGGAGAGGTGCTGTAAATTTTATATGCAGTTATTTTTTTGTATAATCCTGGAGAAGATCTTAAAAGGGGCAGTAAACAATTAATTTAAAGGATAACATGTTCAAGTGACACAAAATGTAGAAAAAAAATTAAAAAAATTGTGTCCACCAAGTTTATCTAGGTTTCTCAAAGATAAAATACAGGGTGATATAGTAATGGCTGAAATGTCTAATTAAGAAGATCTGTAATTCAGGAATCTGGGTGACGAGTCGACTAATAGGGTCACCGCACAGTTCTTAGCGGGTTTGTTTTTCGAGGCAGCTCACTTACTGTACATCCTACCACATCCTTGTACTCCCACTGAACCTTACACCTCCGTGTTCTTAGCACTTCCCATTCTAAAATCTACTTCCTTTCTCTAATTAGCTACATCCCTTGGAGCCGGGTAACAAAATCCCCATGACACAAAGCTCAAAATAGGCAAATTATGAGGAAGCCGACCTAGGTCTCAGGACTCAGGAGCATCGCGCATCTCACAAAGCACAAGCCACACACTGGATTACAATTAAATGCCAATATCTAAAGAATATAGCCATAGCCGAAAGTGTTGGAGCCCTAGAAGTAGTTCCAGAAAATTAAGCACATTATATATATATATATATATATATATATATATATATATATATATATATATATATATATACAGGTCCTTCTCAAAAAATTAGCATATAGTGCAAAATTTCATTATTTTCCATAATGTAATGATTACAATTAAACTTTCATATATTTTAGAATCATTACACACCAACTGAAATTTGTCAGGTCTTTTATTGTTTTAATACTGATGATTTTGGCATACAACTCCTGATAACCCAAAAAACCTGTCTCAAAAAATTAGCATATCAAGAAAAGGTTCTCTAAACGACCTATTACCCTAATCTTCTGAATCAACTAATTAACTCTAAACACATGCAAAAGATTCCTGAGGCATTTAAAAACTCCCTGCCTGGTTCATTACTCAAAACCCCCATCATGGGTAAGACTAGCGACCTGACTGATGTCAAGAAGGCCATCATTGACACCCTCAAGCAAGAGGGTAAGACCCAGAAAGAAATTTCTCAACAAATAGGCTGTTCCCAGAGTGCTGTATCAAGGCACCTCAATGGGAAGTCTGTTGGAAGGAAACAATGTGGCAGAAAACGCTGTACAACGAGAAGAGGTGACCGGACCCTGAGGAAGATTGTGGAGAAGGACCGATTCCAGACCTTGGGGGACCTGAGGAAGCAGTGGACTGAGTCTGGTGTAGAGACATCCAGAGCCACCGTGCACAGGCGTGTGCAGGAAATGGGCTACAGGTGCCGCATTCCCCAGGTAAAGCCACTTTTGAACCATAAACAGCGGCAGAAGCGCCTGACCTGGGCTACAGAGAAGCAGCACTGGACTGTTGCTAAGTGGTCCCAAGTACTTTTTTCTAATGAAAGCAAATTTTGCATGTCATTCGGAAATCAAGGTGCCAGAGTCTGGAGGAAGACTGGGGAGAAGGAAATGCCAAAATGCCTGAAGTCCAGTGTCAAGTACCCACAGTCAGTGATGGTGTGGGGTGCCATGTCAGCTGCTGGTGTTGGTCCACTGTGTTTCATCAAGGGCAGGGTCAATGCAGCTAGCTATCAGGAGATTTTGGAGCACTTCATGCTTCCATCGGCTGAAATGCTTTATGGAGATGAAGATTTCATTTTTCAGCACGACCTGGCACCTGCTCACAGTGCCAAAACCACTGGTAAATGGTTTACTGACCATGGTATTACTGTGCTCAATTGGCCTGCCAACTCTCCTGACCTGAACCCCATAGAGAATCTGTGGGATATTGTGAAGAGAAAGTTGAGAGACGCAAGACCCAACACTCTGGATGAGCTTAAGGCCGCTATCGAAGCATCCTGGGCCTCCATAACACCTCAGCAGTGTCACAGGCTGATTGCCTCCATGCCACGCCGCATTGAAGCAGTCATTTCTGCAAAAGGATTCCCGACCAAGTATTGAGTGCATAACTGAACTTTATTATTTGATGGTTTTTTTGTTTGTTTTTAAAAAACACTTTTATTTTATTGGACGGTTGAAATATGTTAATTTTTTGAGACAGGTTTTTTGGGTTATCAGGAGTTGTATGCCAAAATCATCAGTATTAAAACAATAAAAGACCTGACAAATTTCAGTTGGTGTGTAATGATTCTAAAATATATGAAAGTTTAATTGTAATCATTACATTATGGAAAATAATATGCTAATTTTTTGAGAAGGACCTGTATATATATATACACACACACACACACACACACACACACGCAGTGGGGGAAATAAGTATTTGAGCCCTTGCTGATTTTGTAAGTTTGCCCACTGACAAAGACATGAACAGTCTATAATTTTAATGGCAGGTTTTTTGCAGTGAGAAATAAGTATTTGATCCCTCTGGCAATCAAGACTTAATGCTTGGTGTCAAAACCCTTGTTGGCAAGCACAGCAGTCAGACATTTTTTGTAGTTGATGATGAGGTTTGCGCACATGTCAGGAGGAATTTTGGTCCACTCCTCTTTGCAGATCATCTCTACATCATTAAGATTTTGAGGCTGTCACTTGGCAACTCGGAGCTTCAACTTCCTCCATAGGTTTTCTATGGGATTAAGGTCTGGAGATTGGCTTGGCCTCTCCATGTCCTTAATGTGCTTTTTTAGCCACTCCTTTGTTGCCTTGCCTGTATGTTTTGGGTCATTGTCTTGCTGGAGGACCCAGACATGACCCACTTGTAATGTCCTGGTGGAGGGAAGGAGGTTGTCACTCAGGATTTTACGATAAATCACTCCATCCATTCTCTCATTGATGCGGGGAAGTAGTCCAGTGCCCTAAGCAGAGAAACACCCCAAACATATGTTTCCATCTCCATGCTTGACAGTGGGGACGGTGTTCTTTGGGTCATAGGCATCATTTCTCTTCCTCCAAACACAGCGAGTTGAGTTAATGCCAAACAGCTCAATTTTTGTCTCATCTGACCACAACACCTTCTCCCAATCACTCACAGAATCATCCAGGTGCTCATCGGCAAACGCCAGACGGGTCTGCACATGTGCCTTCTTGAGCAGGGGGACCTTGCGGACACTGCGGGATCTTAAACCTTTAGGGTGTAATGTGTTACCGCAATAACAAAAACTTGATTCCAGCTCACCCAGTTGCTCTATGCTCATCCTCCTGTGGCTCAGACACCAGCCTCACATCAAGGATAATAGAAAAAATTTGAGTCCGGCTCAACAGGACTGGATTTTCCTTTTATTTTTATTTTTCAAAGAAAATTAAAGTGCATACAAAAGAAAATTTTCATGGTCGACATGACACAGTCGACGAGTTTCGACTGCACTAAGCAGTCTTACTCATGAGAAAGACTGCTTAGTGAAGTCGAAACGCGTCGACCATGAACATTTTCTATTGTATGCACTATAATTTCTTTTGAAAAATAAAAAGAAAAGGAAAATCCAATCCTGTTGAGCCGGACTCAAATTTTTTCTATTATCCGTAATGTGTTACCAATGGTTTTCTTGGTGACCGTGGTCCCAGCTGCCTTAAGATCATTAACAAATTCCCCCCCCCCCCGTGTAGTTTTAGACAACTCTCACCTTCCTCATGATCAAGAATACCCCACGAGGTGTGATATTGCATGGTGTCCCAAATCGATGTTGATTGACAGTCATTTTGTATTTCTTCCATTTTCTTACTATTGCTCCAACAGTTGTCTCCTTCTCACCCAGCGTCTTACTTATGGTTTTTAACCCATTCCAGCTTTGTGCAGGTCTATGATCTTGTCCCTGACATCCTTTAAAAGCTCTTTGGTTTTGCCCATGTTGTAGAGGTTAAGAGTCTGACTGATTAATTGAGTCTGTGGACAGGAGTCTTTTATAAAGGTGACTGTTATGAATGTTTTAGAAATGAATTCTGAGCAGAAGCTCCCTCTGGTGGTTACAAACAGTACTGAACCATTCAATGAGGATTGGCAATCAGGAATTACAGACTGGCTGGATATAAGGGAGGTTTCCCCCCATCATGGTTGCCGGTGATCAATTCTTCTTGTCTCAACTGTGGTTCCTGGTTCACTTGGAAGCTTGCTGAGTCTTGCCTCTTCTCCTGCTCTCAGATAAGATATTTTCTGTTTTTTGTTTTTGTGCTTGCCATTTGCATTTTTCTCTGCATATCTGTGAGGTTGGCCAGGTTCCCCTCCCCGGGGGGCTTGGGCTCCTCTCGGTTCCTCTGGAGCCACTGTTGTTTGTTCATTTGCCTTTTCCAGTTTTTTCTGTGGCTGCGGCTTAGTTTTGTTACACCAGAGAACTAATTTAGGTGGTAGAGGTCGTGTGATCTCAGGTGTTTTTGCAATTAGTAGCGTTGGTTTTTTTTAGGGTTTTTTTGGAATTGCAGTAAGTATCCTTCCTATCCTTTTCTGTCTAGGCAGATTGGGCCCCAGCGTTTGCTCATACTATTTTCTGTCTGTGTCTGTATTTCCTCTTGTCTAACTGCCATTACATGTTTGGGGGCTTCCTATGTTCTTTGGGGATCTGCTCCGGGGCAGATAGCTTTCCTCTTTCTATCTTTAGGTGTAGTTAGCCTCTCAGGCTGTGACGAGGCGTCTAGGACCAACGTAGGAACGCTCCACGGCTGCCTTTAGTTGTGGTGGTTAATCAGGGTACTGCAATACAGTAGATTCCAACCTCTCTGGTGTATTGCCATTTTTGCCTGCTCTCCTCAGCTGCCAAAACATAACAGTATCACTGGCCATAACTGAAAATTATATGGTACTCACAGAAGGGAAAAATAGTGGGAAAGAAAAAAGTTGTCAGAGATTTTTTTTTTTCTGCATTTTTTTTTTCCCTCTTTTTCTCTGGGTGCTGAGGAGGATTTTTTTTTCTCTCAATGG
The DNA here is from genome assembly GCA_033576555.1 of Oophaga sylvatica. Lineage (NCBI taxonomy): Eukaryota > Metazoa > Chordata > Amphibia > Anura > Dendrobatidae > Oophaga > Oophaga sylvatica. The sequence continues at coordinate 504,506,883 of JARQOD010000001.1, forward strand.
AGTTTGCACAGTTGTCTGGCCGTGTGGATCAGCTTGCCACTGAAGTTCGGAGTATTGCTACCTATCTTGCAGGGTTGCCGGTTGTGGAACCTAGGATCCCCATGCCAGATTTGTTTTGGGGGATCGAGCTAAATTTCTGAATTTCAAAAATAACTAAGTTGTTTTTTGCCTTAAAACCTAAGTCCTCAGGGAACGCAGCACAGCAGGTTCAAATTGTCATCTCTCTCCTGCGTGGCGATCCTCAGGATTGGGCTTTTTCCCTGACACCTGGGGACCCTGTTTTGAGTAATGTTGATGCATTTTTTATGGCTCTGGGGTTATTGTACGATGAACCTAATGTCACTGATTAAGCTGAAAAAAACCTTGTTGGCATTAAATCAGGGGCTTGAGGACGCTGAGTTGTACTGTCAGAAATTCCGAAAGTGGGCAGTTCTGACCAAATGGAATGATGATGCTTTGGCAGCCCTTTTTCGGAAGGGTCTGTCAGAGAATGTAAAAGATGTTATGGTGGGTTTCCCTGCTCCCTCTGGTCTCAATGATTCTATGTCATTGGCGATTCAAATTGACAGATGTTTGCGTGAGCGTAGAGGTATGCGTGGAATGGTGTTGCCTTGTGAACCAGCTTCTGAACCCATGCAGTGTGATAGAGTGGCTTCTGGGGCACAGCGTCATGAGTTTCGAAAACGCAATGGGTTATGTTTCTACTGTGGTGATGCCTCTCATGCTATTTCAGTCTGCCCTAAATGGGTAAGACGTTTTGCACGCTCAGTTGTCTTGGGTAGTGTTCAGACTAAATTTCTGTTGACTGTTACCCTGATTTGCTCCCTGTCCACATTTTCTGCTCAAGCTTTTGTTGATTCGGGAGCAGCTATTAACCTGATGGATTTTGATTTTGCTAAACGTTGTGGGTTTCCCTTGATACCCCACGGAAGTCTATTCCCCTACTGGGGATTGATTCTACCCCTTTGGCTGAGAATAAACCCCAGTTCTCTACTCAGGTGATAATGAGGGTTGAACCTGATCATCAGGAGAGTTGCAAATTTTTGGTGCTGTATAATCTGCATGACATTATTGTACTAGGTTTCCCGTGGTTGCAGTCTCATAATCCTGTTTTGGATTGGAAATCTGTGTCTGTAACCAGTTGGGGCTGCCAATGTGTTAATGCCAACACTCCTGTTTTTTCTGCCTCTCCCCAGGCTCAAGATGTGCCTGACTTTTTGACTGATTTTTCTGATGTGTTTAGCGAAAGTAAATCTGCATCCTTGACCCCCCATAGGAGCTATGACTGCGCTATTGAATTAGTGCCTGGTAGTAAATTCCCTAAAGGTCGCCTTTTTAACTTGTCTGTACCTGAACATGACGCTATGCGGTCTTATATCAAGGAGTCATTGGAGAAGGGTCATATCAGACCACCCTCTTCACCCTTGGGTGCTGGTTTTTTCTTTGTGGCCAAAAAGGATGGTTCATTAAGACCGTGTATTGATTATCGTCTCTTGAACAATATCACTGTGAAATATCAATATCCGTTACCCTTGATTTCTGACCTGTTTTCCAGGGTGAAAAGTGCTACTTGGTTTACCAAGCTTGACCTCAGGGGGGCGTATAACCTAATTCGCATTAAGCACGGGGATGAATGGAAGACGGCGTTTAATACCCCAGAGGGGCATTTTGAGTACCTACTGATGCCCTTTGGGCTCACTAATGCTCCTTCCGTCTTCCAATCCTTCATGAATGACATTTTCAGGGATTTTGTGGATAAATTTCTGATTGTTTATTTGAATGATATCTTGATTTTTTCCAATGACTGGGACTCTCATGTGAAACATGTTCGGACTGTGTTCCAGATTTTGAGAGAGAATGCTCTGTATGTGAAGGGATCAAAGTGTCTTTTTGGCGTACAGAGGATCTCATTTCTGGGATTCATTTTGTCTCCATCTGTTATTGAAATGGACCCGGTCAAGGTTCAGGCCATCTGTGATTGGGTCCAACCTACTTCATTAAAGGCTCTTCAGAGATTCTTGGGTTTTGCCAATTTTTATCGTAAATTTATTGGTAATTTCTCTGTTATTGTTAAACCATTGACTGATTTGACCAAAAAGGGTTCTGATGTGGTGAATTGGCCTCCTGAGGCAGTCTCTGCGTTTCAGGAACTTAAACAGAGATTCACTTCTGCTCCTGTTCTACGGCAGCCTGATGTTTCTCTGCCATTTCAGGTGGAGGTTGATGCCTCTGAAATTGGGGCAGGTGCCGTTTTGTCCCAAAGAGATCCTGAGACCTCTAAAAGTAACCCTTGTGCTTTTTTCTCTCGAAAATTTTCTCCAACTGAACGTAATTATGACGTGGGTAATCGGGAGTTAGTGGCCATGAAGTGGGCTTTTGAAGAGTGGAGACATGGGCTGGAGGGAGCCAAACATCAGGTGGTGGTCCTCACGGACCATAAGAATCTGGTTTATCTGGAGTCAGCCAAGCGACTTAATCCTAGACAGGCCAGGTGGGCCTTGTTTTTCACACGTTTTAAATTTTGTGGTTTCCTTTCTTCCTGGCACTAAGAATGTTAAGGCGGATGCCCTCTCGAGGAGTTTCCTTGCGGACTCTCCTGAGTTATCTGATCCTGCTGTTATTTTGAAAGAGGGTGTAGTTCTTTCCGCCATCTCGCCCAATTTGAGACTGGCTCTGGAGGGGTGTCAGGAGGATAAACCCGAGCGCTGCCCTGTTGGGAAATTGTTTGTCCCAGACCAGTGGAAGAAGAGTGTGATGTCTGAGATTCATTGTTCCGCGTTGGCCGGTCATCCCGGAATTTTTGGTACCAGAGACTTGGTGAGTCGGTCCTTTTGGTGGCCTACTTTGTCTCGTGACGTCAGGGAGTTTGTGCAGTCCTGTGGGACTTGCTCTCGCTCCAAGCCTTGCTCTCGCTCTAGTGGTTTGTTGATGCCATTGCCTGTGCCCAAGAGACCATGGACCCATATCTCTATGGATTTCATTTCCGACCTCCCTGTTTCTCAGAGAATGACCGTTATCTGGGTGATTTGTGATAGGTTTTCCAAAATGATACATCTTGTGCCATTACCTAAGTTGCCTTCCTCCTCCGAATTGGTGCCTTTGTTCCTTCAGCGCGTGGTTCGGTTACACGGCATTCCTGAGAACATTGTGTCTGACAGAGGAGTACAGTTTGTTTCCAGATTTTGGAGGACTTTTTATTCTAAACTTGGTGTTCAATTGTCTTTCTCCTCTGCTTTTCATCCTCAGACCAATGGACAAACTGAGAGAACAAACCAGACATTGGAGACTTTATCTGAGATGCTTTGTGTCTGCTGATCAAGATGACTGGGTCTCTTTTTTGCCTTTGGCTGAGTTTGCTCTTAATAATAGGGCAAGCTCTGCCACTTTGATGTCTCCATTTTTCTGCAATTTTGGGATTCACCCTCGATTTTCTTCGGGACAGACGGAGGCTTCTGTCTGTCCGGGTGTTGACTCTGTTGTGGAGCGTATGCAGCAGATTTGGGACCAGGTAGTGGAGAGGTTGTCCCTCTCTCAGGAGAAAGCCCAGCGGTTTGCCAACCGGCATAGGACTGATGGTCCTCGGTTTAAAGTGGGGGACTTGGTCTGGTTGTCCTCAAGAAATATCCCTATGAGAGTTGCATCTCCTAAGTTTAAGCCTAGGTTCATTGGACCTTATAAGATCATGGAGATTCTTAATCCTGTTTCCTTTCGTTTACTTCTTCCAGGGACATTTAAGATCCATAACGTGTTCCACAAGTCCTTATTGAAGAGGTTTGTCGAGCCAGTGGTTCCTATGGCTGCGCCCCTGACCCTGTTTTGGTTGAGGGCAATCTGGAGTATGTGGTTGAGAAAATATTGGATTCTCGTTTTTCTAGACGGAAACTCCAGTATTTTGTTAAGTGGAGAGTTTATGGTCAGGAGGACAATTCTTGGGTGTTTGCTTCGGACATCCATGCTAGGAGATTGATCCGTGCGTATCACAGAGCCCATCCTGACCGACCTGGTTGCACAAATGAGGGTTCGGTGACCCCTCCTCAAGAGGGGGGGGTACTGTTATGAATGTTTTAGAAATGAATTCTGAGCAGAAGCTCCCTCTGGTGGTTACAAACAGTACTGAACCATTCAATGAGGATTGGCAATCAGGAATTACAGACTGGCTGGATATAAGGGAGGTTTCCCCCATCATGGTTGCCGGTGATCAATTGTTCTTGTCTCAACTGTGGTTCCTGGTTCACTTGGAAGCTTGCTGAATCTTGCCTCTTCTCCTGCTCTCAGATAAGATATTTTCTGTTTTTTGTTTTTGTGCTTGCCATTTGCATTTTTCTCTGCATATCTGTGAGGTTGGCCAGGTTCCCCTCCCCGGGGGGCTTGGGCTCCTCTCGGTTCCTCTGGAGCCACTGTTGTTTGTTCATTTGCCTTTTCCAGTTTTTTTCTGTGGCTGCGGCTTAGTTTTGTTACACCAGAGAACTAATTTAGGTGGTAGAGGTCGTGTGATCTCAGGTGTTTTTGCAATTAGTAGCGTTGGTTTTTTTTAGGGTTTTTTTGGAATTGCAGTAAGTATCCTTCCTATCCTTTTCTGTCTAGGCAGATTGGGCCCCAGCGTTTGCTCATACTATTTTCTGTCTGTGTCTGTATTTCCTCTTGTCTAACTGCCATTACATGTTTGGGGGCTTCCTATGTTCTTTGGGGATCTGCTCCGGGGCAGATAGCTTTCCTCTTTCTATCTTTAGGTGTAGTTAGCCTCTCAGGCTGTGACGAGGCGTCTAGGACCAACGTAGGAACGCTCCACGGCTGCCTTTAGTTGTGGTGGTTAATCAGGGTACTGCAATACAGTAGATTCCAACCTCTCTGGTGTATTGCCATTTTTGCCTGCTCTCCTCAGCTGCCAAAACATAACAGTATCACTGGCCATAACTGAAAATTATATGGTACTCACAGAAGGGAAAAATAGTGGGGAAAGAAAAAAGTTGTCAGAGATTTTTTTTTTCTGCATTTTTTTTTTCCCTCTTTTTCTCTGGGTGCTGAGGAGGATTTTTTTTTCTCTCAATGGAGTTTGAACAGTTGTCTGGCCGTGTGGATCAGCTTGCCACTGAAGTTCGGAGTATTGCTACCTATCTTGCAGGGTTGCCGGTTGTGGAACCTAGGATCCCCATGCCAGATTTGTTTTGGGGGGATCGAGCTAAATTTCTGAATTTCAAAAATAACTAAGTTGTTTTTTGCCTTAAAACCTAAGTCCTCAGGGAACGCAGCACAGCAGGTTCAAATTGTCATCTCTCTCCTGCGTGGCGATCCTCAGGATTGGGCTTTTTCCCTGACACCTGGGGACCCTGTTTTGAGTAATGTTGATGCATTTTTTATGGCTCTGGGGTTATTGTACGATGAACCTAATGTCACTGATTAAGCTGAAAAAAACCTTGTTGGCATTAAATCAGGGGCTTGAGGACGCTGAGTTGTACTGTCAGAAATTCCGAAAGTGGGCAGTTCTGACCAAATGGAATGATGATGCTTTGGCAGCCCTTTTTCGGAAGGGTCTGTCAGAGAATGTAAAAGATGTTATGGTGGGTTTCCCTGCTCCCTCTGGTCTCAATGATTCTATGTCATTGGCGATTCAAATTGACAGATGTTTGCGTGAGCGTAGAGGTATGCGTGGAATGGTGTTGCCTTGTGAACCAGCTTCTGAACCCATGCAGTGTGATAGAGTGGCTTCTGGGGCACAGCGTCATGAGTTTCGAAAACGCAATGGGTTATGTTTCTACTGTGGTGATGCCTCTCATGCTATTTCAGTCTGCCCTAAATGGGTAAGACGTTTTGCACGCTCAGTTGTCTTGGGTAGTGTTCAGACTAAATTTCTGTTGACTGTTACCCTGATTTGCTCCCTGTCCACATTTTCTGCTCAAGCTTTTGTTGATTCGGGAGCAGCTATTAACCTGATGGATTTTGATTTTGCTAAACGTTGTGGGTTTCCCTTGATACCCCCACGGAAGTCTATTCCCCTACTGGGGATTGATTCTACCCCTTTGGCTGAGAATAAACCCCAGTTCTCTACTCAGGTGATAATGAGGGTTGAACCTGATCATCAGGAGAGTTGCAAATTTTTGGTGCTGTATAATCTGCATGACATTATTGTACTAGGTTTCCCGTGGTTGCAGTCTCATAATCCTGTTTTGGATTGGAAATCTGTGTCTGTAACCAGTTGGGGCTGCCAATGTGTTAATGCCAACACTCCTGTTTTTTCTGCCTCTCCCCAGGCTCAAGATGTGCCTGACTTTTTGACTGATTTTTCTGATGTGTTTAGCGAAAGTAAATCTGCATCCTTGACCCCCCATAGGAGCTATGACTGCGCTATTGAATTAGTGCCTGGTAGTAAATTCCCTAAAGGTCGCCTTTTTAACTTGTCTGTACCTGAACATGACGCTATGCGGTCTTATATCAAGGAGTCATTGGAGAAGGGTCATATCAGACCACCCTCTTCACCCTTGGGTGCTGGTTTTTTCTTTGTGGCCAAAAAGGATGGTTCATTAAGACCGTGTATTGATTATCGTCTCTTGAACAATATCACTGTGAAATATCAATATCCGTTACCCTTGATTTCTGACCTGTTTTCCAGGGTGAAAAGTGCTACTTGGTTTACCAAGCTTGACCTCAGGGGGGCGTATAACCTAATTCGCATTAAGCACGGGGATGAATGGAAGACGGCGTTTAATACCCCAGAGGGGCATTTTGAGTACCTACTGATGCCCTTTGGGCTCACTAATGCTCCTTCCGTCTTCCAATCCTTCATGAATGACATTTTCAGGGATTTTGTGGATAAATTTCTGATTGTTTATTTGAATGATATCTTGATTTTTTCCAATGACTGGGACTCTCATGTGAAACATGTTCGGACTGTGTTCCAGATTTTGAGAGAGAATGCTCTGTATGTGAAGGGATCAAAGTGTCTTTTTGGCGTACAGAGGATCTCATTTCTGGGATTCATTTTGTCTCCATCTGTTATTGAAATGGACCCGGTCAAGGTTCAGGCCATCTGTGATTGGGTCCAACCTACTTCATTAAAGGCTCTTCAGAGATTCTTGGGTTTTGCCAATTTTTATCGTAAATTTATTGGTAATTTCTCTGTTATTGTTAAACCATTGACTGATTTGACCAAAAAGGGTTCTGATGTGGTGAATTAGCCTCCTGAGGCAGTCTCTGCGTTTCAGGAACTTAAACAGAGATTCACTTCTGCTCCTGTTCTACGGCAGCCTGATGTTTCTCTGCCATTTCAGGTGGAGGTTGATGCCTCTGAAATTGGGGCAGGTGCCGTTTTGTCCCAAAGAGATCCTGAGACCTCTAAAAGTAACCCTTGTGCTTTTTTCTCTCGAAAATTTTCTCCAACTGAACGTAATTATGACGTGGGTAATCGGGAGTTAGTGGCCATGAAGTGGGCTTTTGAAGAGTGGAGACATGGGCTGGAGGGAGCCAAACATCAGGTGGTGGTCCTCACGGACCATAAGAATCTGGTTTATCTGGAATCAGCCAAGCGACTTAATCCTAGACAGGCCAGGTGGGCCTTGTTTTTCACACGTTTTAAATTTTGTGGTTTCCTTTCTTCCTGGCACTAAGAATGTTAAGGCGGATGCCCTCTCGAGGAGTTTCCTTGCGGACTCTCCTGAGTTATCTGATCCTGCTGTTATTTTGAAAGAGGGTGTAGTTCTTTCCGCCATCTCGCCCAATTTGAGACTGGCTCTGGAGGGGTGTCAGGAGGATAAACCCGAGCGCTGCCCTGTTGGGAAATTGTTTGTCCCAGACCAGTGGAAGAAGAGTGTGATGTCTGAGATTCATTGTTCCGCGTTGGCCGGTCATCCCGGAATTTTTGGTACCAGAGACTTGGTGAGTCGGTCCTTTTGGTGGCCTACTTTGTCTCGTGACGTCAGGGAGTTTGTGCAGTCCTGTGGGACTTGCTCTCGCTCCAAGCCTTGCTCTCGCTCTAGTGGTTTGTTGATGCCATTGCCTGTGCCCAAGAGACCATGGACCCATATCTCTATGGATTTCATTTCCGACCTCCCTGTTTCTCAGAGAATGACCGTTATCTGGGTGATTTGTGATAGGTTTTCCAAAATGATACATCTTGTGCCATTACCTAAGTTGCCTTCCTCCTCCGAATTGGTGCCTTTGTTCCTTCAGCGCGTGGTTCGGTTACACGGCATTCCTGAGAACATTGTGTCTGACAGAGGAGTACAGTTTGTTTCCAGATTTTGGAGGACTTTTTATTCTAAACTTGGTGTTCAATTGTCTTTCTCCTCTGCTTTTCATCCTCAGACCAATGGACAAACTGAGAGAACAAACCAGACATTGGAGACTTTATCTGAGATGCTTTGTGTCTGCTGATCAAGATGACTGGGTCTCTTTTTTGCCTTTGGCTGAGTTTGCTCTTAATAATAGGGCAAGCTCTGCCACTTTGATGTCTCCATTTTTCTGCAATTTTGGGATTCACCCTCGATTTTCTTCGGGACAGACGGAGGCTTCTGTCTGTCCGGGTGTTGACTCTGTTGTGGAGCGTATGCAGCAGATTTGGGACCAGGTAGTGGAGAGGTTGTCCCTCTCTCAGGAGAAGGCCCAGCGGTTTGCCAACCGGCATAGGACTGATGGTCCTCGGTTTAAAGTGGGGGACTTGGTCTGGTTGTCCTCAAGAAATATCCCTATGAGAGTTGCATCTCCTAAGTTTAAGCCTAGGTTCATTGGACCTTATAAGATCATGGAGATTCTTAATCCTGTTTCCTTTCGTTTACTTCTTCCAGGGACATTTAAGATCCATAACGTGTTCCACAAGTCCTTATTGAAGAGGTTTGTCGAGCCAGTGGTTCCTATGGCTGCGCCCCTGACCCTGTTTTGGTTGAGGGCAATCTGGAGTATGTGGTTGAGAAAATATTGGATTCTCGTTTTTCTAGACGGAAACTCCAGTATTTTGTTAAGTGGAGAGTTTATGGTCAGGAGGACAATTCTTGGGTGTTTGCTTCGGACATCCATGCTAGGAGATTGATCCGTGCGTATCACAGAGCCCATCCTGACCGACCTGGTTGCACAAATGAGGGTTCGGTGACCCCTCCTCAAGAGGGGGGGGTACTGTTATGAATGTTTTAGAAATGAATTCTGAGCAGAAGCTCCCTCTGGTGGTTACAAACAGTACTGAACCATTCAATGAGGATTGGCAATCAGAAATTACAGACTGGCTGGATATAAGGGAGGTTTCCCCCCATCATGGTTGCCGGTGATCAATTGTTCTTGTCTCAACTGTGGTTCCTGGTTCACTTGGAAGCTTGCTGAATCTTGCCTCTTCTCCTGCTCTCAGATAAGATATTTTCTGTTTTTTGTTTTTGTGCTTGCCATTTGCATTTTTCTCTGCATATCTGTGAGGTTGGCCAGGTTCCCTCCCCGGGGGGCTTGGGCTCCTCTCGGTTCCTCTGGAGCCACTGTTGTTTGTTCATTTGCCTTTTCCAGTTTTTTTCTGTGGCTGCGGCTTAGTTTTGTTACACCAGAGAACTAATTTAGGTGGTAGAGGTCGTGTGATCTCAGGTGTTTTTGCAATTAGTAGCGTTGGTTTTTTTTAGGGTTTTTTTGGAATTGCAGTATCCTTCCTATCCTTTTCTGTCTAGGCAGATTGGGCCCCAGCGTTTGCTCATACTATTTTCTGTCTGTGTCTGTATTTCCTCTTGTCTAACTGCCATTACATGTTTGGGGGCTTCCTATGTTCTTTGGGGATCTGCTCCGGGGCAGATAGCTTTCCTCTTTCTATCTTTAGGTGTAGTTAGCCTCTCAGGCTGTGACGAGGCGTCTAGGACCAACGTAGGAACGCTCCACGGCTGCCTTTAGTTGTGGTGGTTAGTCAGGGTACTGCAATCCAGTAGATTCCAACCTCTCTGGTGTATTGCCGTTTTTGCCTGCTCTCCTCAGCTACCAAAACATAACATGTGACTATGTAAGACAGCGACTTTAGTGCAGGTAACGAGTTGATTTGGAGTGTCTCACTGGTGTTTAGGAGCCAGAACTCTTAATGGTTGGTAGGGGATCAAATACTTATTTCTCACTGCAAAATGCAAATAAATTCATACAATGTGATTTTCTTGATTTTATTTTTGATTTTCTATCTCTATGTTAAAATTAACCTACCCTTAAAATTATAGACTGTTCATGTCTTTGTCAGTGGGCAAACGTACAAAATCAGCTAGGGATCAAATACTTATTTCCTCGTGTGTGTGTATTATATATCAAAAACATCAAATATATACACATATAAAATAAATGTAAAAAAAACGTATGATATATATTTTTTTGATGTTATATACAGGGTGGTCCAAAAGTAGGTGGACAGAAAATAATAACCCTATTACACATACTGTCCACCTACTTTTGGACCACCCTGTATATATATATATATATATATATATATATATATATATATATATATATATATATATATACACTGCTCAAAAAAATAAAAGGAACACTTAAATAACTCATTCTAGATCTAAATGAATGAAATATTCTCATTGAATACTTTGTTCTGTACAAAGTTGAATGTGCTGTCAACATGATCACACAAAAATCATCAATGGAAATAAAATTTTTGAACCAATGGAGGCCTGGATTTGGAGAAACCCCCAAAATGAAAGTGGAAACAAGTTGAAATGAAAATTAAAACAAGACAAAAATAAAGTGGAAACAAGTCAAAATGATGCTCAGTATTGTGTGTGGCCTCCACATGCCCGTATGACCTCCCTACAACGCCTGGGCATGCTTCCTGATGAGGTTGCTGATGTTCTTCTGAGGGATCTCCTCCCAGACCTGGACTAAAGCATCCATCAACTCCTGAACAGTCTGTGGTGCAACGTGACGTTGGTGGATGGAGCGAGACATGCTGTGCCAGATGTGCTCAATCGGATTCAGGTCTGGGAAACGTGCAGGTCAATCCATAGCTTCAATGCCTTCATCTTGCAGGAACTGCTGACACACTCCAACCACATGAGGTCAGGCATTGTCCTGCATTAGGAAGAACCCAGGGCCAACCGCATCAGCATATGGTCTCATAAGGGGTCTGAGGATCTCATCTCGGTACCTAATGGCAGTCAGGCTACTTCTGGCGAGCACATGGAGGGCTGTGTGGCCCTCCAAAAAAATGCCACCTCACACCATTACTGACCCACTGCCAAACCGGTCATGCTGAAGGATGTTGCAGGCAGCAGATCGCTCTCCACGGCGTCTCCAGACTCTGTCAAGTCTGTCACATGTGCTGAGTGTGAACCTGCTGCCTGCAACATCCTTCAGCATGACCGGTTTGCCAGTGGGTCAGTAATGGTGTGGGGTGGCATTTCTTTGGAGGGCCACACAGCCCTCCATGTGCTCACCAGAGGTAGCCTGACTGCCATTAGGTACCGAGATAAGATCCTCAAACCCCTTATGAGACCATATGGTGGTGCAGTTGGCCCTGGGTTCTTCCTAATGCAGGACAATATCAGACCTCATGTGGCTGGAGTGTGTCAGCAGTTCCTGCAAGATGAAGGCATTGAAGCTATGGACTGGTCTGCCTGTTACCCAGACCAGAATCCGATTGAGCACATCTGGGACAGCATGTCTCGCTCCATCCACCAACGTCACATTGCACCACAAACTGTCCAGGAGTTGATGGATGCTTTAGTCCAGGTCTGGGAGGAGATCCCTCAGGAGAACATCCGCAACCTCATCAGGAGCATGCCCAGGCATTGTAGGGAGGTCATACAGGCAAGTGGAGGCCACACACAATACTGAGCATTATTTTGTCTTGATTCCACTTTAATTTTGCCTTGTTTTGATTTTCATTTTGACTTGTTTCCACTTTCATTTTGGGGGTTTCTCGAAATCCAGGCCTCCATTGGTTCAAAAATTTGATTTCCATTGATGATTTTTGGGAGATTATGTTGTCAGCACATTCCACTTTGTACAGAACAAAGTATTCAATGAGAATATTTCATTCATTTAGATCTAGGATGTGTTATTTGAGTGTTCCTTTATTTTTTTTGTAAAAGAAATATATCGGATATATCTACGTATATTTTACCGAGGGGGCATATAAATATGTATGTAAATAGAAAAGAAAATATCGTTAAAACTGAGTAATTGGGTGGATTTCCCTTTACAAAATAAACTACCCAGGATAGTGTCTGTACATTTTGCTAAAAACATCTAAAAAAAAAAACCCAAATGTTTAATGTACAAAATTACCATTTTCAAACAGATTTTTATGTCCTCATCATCCCGTCAAAGGTCAAAATGCAGATTTATTTTCTTTTTATTTGCGTATAGTAACAAATATTTGATACAAGAACCTGCCCCGACTGTTCTGGCCATAATTTTATTTGGCAAGGATAATAAGAAGAAAATGAAGAAAAAAAATATTGCTGACAGCAAACAGGAGAATATTTTAAAGAAAGCCATGGTTTTTAGATTTTTTTTAATGATTTACTTTTTGCCCTATATTTACAGGAATTTGCCCGTTTCTATTTAAAAAATAGAAATAATCAATGGACAAGATGTCTCAAAATAAGAAAAATATTCACTTTGAAAAATATTTTTCCAAAACCCAATATTAAAATATATTAAAATAGCGATCTGAGTAAACTTTTTAGAGCCTTGAAGTTTACACTTCTAGTTGACTGAGGCACGATATAAATAATGGACCCGTTTTTGGATAATTTATTACAGAAAATGATATAGACACAGTATTTTTTGTGTAAATTAGCAGAATTGGAAAGATATTAGAAGAACATTTACAAAAAGTCAATGATTTTTCTTATTGACGATTTGGCTCTTAGGGTCTTCTCTTTTTTTCTATATTAAAAAATAATAATAAAACTAAAATAAAAACATTAAGATCTAAAACACAAACACAAAAAGTATATAATAAAGTCAAAACCAAAATGCTAAAAAATGAGACTGTGATGACAGTAAACATTCCAGGGGAGCGGAGATTTACTACCTGACCCTTGAAGTAGACTGGTATTCGCCAGGGTGCAGTCCGGCACAGGAGGAGACCCGTCTCTCCCCCAGAACGACTCCCCCCTTTCTTGTGTGTTTTATAAGGTTCCTGAAACCCAAATGTTTATTTTCCAGATATTTTAAAACTGTCGTGAGGAGTAGAGGGAATTCTGGAGCCCTGCAGCCTGACTATGGGCAGTTTATTACCTTGGGGGGGTAAAGTTTGACTTCGTGGCTGGGCCGGAGGTGTACGCCGTCTTTATTAAACTAACCCAGGATCTTGACTGAGCGAAGACCACAGGGCCCAAGTTATAAAGGTCAAAAAAGAGCTTCTTTCACTTCCACCCTAAGCCGGTAAATGTTATGTGAGACACTTTGTCTTAAGACACATACCACAATTCCTATTCACCAGATGAATACAAGGCAGCCCACTAATCGAGAAAAGGGCTTTTTTCCACCCTCTGTATGGGCCATCTTATACCTAAGTGATAGCGTCTAGGAACCCCTCCATCCACTGTCATCCTCCTGTACTCTAGTGACAAGATCATGACTGTCTAGAGATCCTAGGGGCACAGATATGGGGTCAGGTCCACCTTTTGGGCCGTAGTTGTACAATTTCCCCCATGGGGCGATTGAGAAATTCTCTTTGACCACAACTTCTATTTGATCTAACAAGTTTACAATTGCAGGTAGGTCAGGTGATAAAAAAAAAGAAAAAAAAGTCCATTCTAGTCCAGGGCTGTGGAGTCGGTAAGCCAAACCTCGGACTCTGACTCCGACTCCTCAATTTCCATGACACCGACTCCAACTCCACCAAAATGGGCTCCGACTCTTGAGTCCACAGCCCTGCGTCCTACTCACCAGAGTGAGTGGAGCGATAGTGCGCATGCGCATAGGCAGTGAATGGAGAGCTGGTTACACATGCGCAGAGCAAGTCCTTCATACGGGATGTGCAATTTCCTGACCGGTGGGAGTGCCAACCACTTGATCTCACGCTAATCAAGCATTTTTCACCGACCCACAAAGGAGTTGTTGAAATAACCCATTTAGAGGATTTGTCCAAAATTCAGAAAAAAATATTTTACTCTCTAGAAGGGCTCTGTGTGGTATAGTAGTTCTACTGGCAGCTTCTAAGGTCCTAAGTACATCCAGCATCACATCCACATCTACACTTTGATTCAGCTACATGAATATGTGAGTAACCAGGGATAACCATGAGATCAAATCTTACCCTATGACATGCCTGCACAACATGTAGCCCGCCAAACGAAGTAATGCTGCCAGCGGAGCTGTCCGGGAGACACCGCTCCTTCGTCCCATATTCAAATGTATTTACATCTTTTAGACACGAATATACTTGAACACTGCGGCACCGGGACGGGGCAGAGAAAGCGCTGGTCAGCCACCGTCCCGATGTGCAATAGCGTGATGAGGTCAGCACGCTGCTGTTGGCGTCGGGACCGCACAGCCAGAGGAGACGTTGGGCACTAGTAAGCGCTTCATGAAGGAGCCGAATATTAAGTGTCATCTCATTTTAGATGAGGGGCTGGGGGAGAAAAGGGTAGTGTTACTATGAGGGCACATAATGTAGCAATTTGTGATTGATGGTGGTTCTTGTGATGTATTTGTACAGTCATGGCCAAAAGTTTTGAGAATGACACAAATATTGTATTTTCACATGATCTGCTGCCCTCTGGTTTTTATGTGTGTTTGACAGATGTTTTTATCACAGATAGAAATATAATTGCAATCATATTATGAGTAACAAAAGCTTATATTGACAGTTAGAATGAGTTAATGCAGCAAGTCAATATTTGCAGTGTTGACCCTTCTTCTTCAAGACCTCTGCAATTCTCCCTGGCATGCTCTCAATCAACTTCTGGACCAAATCCTGACTGATAGGAGTCCATTCTTGCACAATCAATGCTTTCATTTTGTCAGAATTTTTAGGTTTTTGTTTGTCCACCCGTCTCTTGATGATTGACCACAAGTTCTCAATGGGATTAAGATCTGGGGAGTTTCCAGGCCATGGACCCAAAATCTCTATGTTTTGTTCCCTGAGCCATTTAGTTATCACCTTTGCTTTATGGCAAGGTGCTCCATCATGCTGGAAAAGGCATTGTTGATCGCCAAACTGCTCTTGGAGGGTTGGGAGAAGTTGCTCTTGGAGGACATTCTGGTACCGTTCTTTATTCATGGCTGTGTTTTTAGGCAAGACTGTGAGAGAGCCAATTCCCTTGTCTGAGAAGCAACCCCACACATGAATGGTTTCAGGATGCTTAACAGTTGGCATGAGACAAGACAGGTGGTAGCGCTCACCTTGTCTTCTCCGAATGAGGCGTTTTCCTGATGTCCCAAACAATCGAAAAGGGGATTCATCAGAGAAAATAACTTTACCCCAGTCCTCAGCAGTCCACTGCCTGTACCTTTTGCAGAATATCAGTCTGTCCATGATGTTTTTTCTGGAGAGAAGTGGCTTCTTTGCTGCCCTCCTTGAGACCAGGCCTTGCTCCAAGAGTCTCCACCTTACAGTGCGTGCAGATGCACTCACACCTGCCTGCTGCCATTCCTGAGCAAGCTCTGCACTGCTGGTAGCCCGATCCCGCAGCTGAAACACTTTTAAGAGACGGTCCAGGCGCTTGCTGGTCTTTCTTGGGCGCCCTGAAGCCTTTTTGGCAACAATGGAACCTCTCTCCTTAAAGTTCTTGATGATGCGATAGATTGTTGACTGAGGTGCAATCTTTCTAGCTGCGATACTCTTCCCTGTTAGGCCATTTTTGTGCATTGCAATGATGACTGCACGTGTTTCTTTAGAGATAACCATGGTTAACAGAAGAGAAACAATGATGCCAAGCACCAGCCTCCTTTTAAAGTGTTCAGTGGTGTCATTCTTACTTAATCATGACAGATTGATCTCCAGCCATGTCCTCATCAACACCCACACCTGTGTTAATTGAGCAATCACTGAAAAGAGGTTAGCTGGTCCTTTTAAGGCATGGCTGCAATGATGTTGAAATGTGTTTTGGGGGATAAAGTTCATTTTCTAGCCAAATATTGACTTTGCAAGTAATTGCTGTTAAGCTGATCACTCGTTATAACATTCTGGAGTATATGCAAATTGCCATTAGAAAAAGTGAAGCAGTAGACTTTGTAAAAATTAATATTTGTATCATTCTCAAAACTTTTGGCCATGACTGTACAAGTACCTCTTTAAAAAAAAACTGTGGTCCTTAGGATTGTTTCAGTGTGCCAATGTAGCCCTTGGACCAAAAAAAAATGTTGCGCATCCCATGCCCTATGACATAAGAGTAATATCCAGCATCACCTTGCTAATGGCCATCACAAATAATCAGGAGATGGACCTGATCCTTCTTATCTGGTGGATGACAAACAATCATCTGTCATGGTACTGCGAGTGTCACCGAGCTACATCTCCCACAATGTACCTCTGATAACAGAGACGACATGCATAAATCATCGAATACCACGGATCACCATATATCTGCAGCATACAGAAATATAGGGGCCATATAGAAATATACCTTCTGGGATGCCCATTACTTTGGTAGACAACAAACTGCCAAGAGTCAGGGTCTGTGTTTGGGTCCAAGGGTGGCAAAAATAATAAACATATTATTGAACTGCCAATGACTTTACAAAAACATCACTAATCTTAAAATCATCCAGCGTTAATATCCTGTATTATATTTCAGAGCTGCCCTCACTATTCTGCTGGTGCAGTCACTGTGTACATACATTTCATTACTGATCATGTTGTACTGATCCTGAGTTACATCCTGTATTATACCCCAGAGCTGCACTCACTATTCTGCTGGTGCAGTCACTGTGTACATACATTAAATTACTGATCCTGAGTTACATCCTGTATTATACCCCAGAGCTGCACTCACTATTCTGCTGGTGCAGTCACTGTGTACATACATTACATTACTGATCCTGAGTTACATCCTGTATTATACCCCAGAGCTGCACTCACTATTCTGCTGGTGCAGTCACTGTGTACATACATTACATTACTGATCCTGTACTGATCCTGAGTTACATCCTGTATTATAGTTCAGAGCTGCACTCACTATTCTGCCGATGTAGTCACTGTGTACATATATTACATTACTGATCCTGAGTTACATTCTATATTATACCACAGAGCTGCACTCTCTATTCTGCCGATGCTGTCACTGTGTACATACATTACATTACAGATCCTGTACTAATCTTGTATTATACCTGTATTATACTCCAGAGCTGCACTCTCTATTCTGCCGATGCTGTCACTGTGTACATACATTACATTACTGATCCTGTACTGATCTTGTATTATACCTGTATTATACTCCAGAGCTGCACTCACTATTCTGCTGGTGCAGCCACTGTGTGCATACATTACATTACTGATCATGTACTGATCCTGAGTTACATCCTGTATTATACCCCAGAGCTGCAATCTCTATTCTGCCGATGCTGTCACTGTGTACATACATTACATTACTGATCCTTGTACTGATCCTGAGTTACATCTTGTATTATACCCCAGAGCTGCACTCCCTATTCTACTGGTGCCATCACTGTGTACATACAGGGGTTGTACAAAATAATGGAAACACCTGGAAACATCAACAAAAGTTAGTTTAATATGGTGTAGGTCCACCTTTTGCGGTGATTACAGCTTCAATTCTCCGAGGTATGGATTCATACAAGGTGTGAATTGTTTCCAAAGGAATTGCGATCCTCTCTCACAATTCGCTTTGGAGTCCGACGGTCTCTCTCAGTCAACTTCGACTTTCGGCCGGCCCTGTGCTTTGCTGCGGACGTTTTTCCTTCTCTTTCAAACGCAGTCATTACTTTGGAGACAGTACCTCTTGACACGCCAAGCATTCGGGCACTTTCGGCTACACTAGCGCCTGCCATACCAGCACCAACAATTTGGCCTCTTTGAAAATCCGAGAGGTCTGCAATTGGTATCAGGTTCTCAGCAAAGTGCGTACAATTATGCAAAACAAACAGTTAATTTACATACAAATATCACATAACACAAATAATCAACTACAAAACATTACCATATGTTACGGTTTGCATGTTTATAACATGTTCGAAGATTATGATGCCAAGACATTAGGTGTTTCCATTATTTTGTCCAACCCCTGTATATTACATTACTTATCCTATACTGATCCTGAGTTACATCCTGTATTATACCCCAGAGCTGCACTCACTATTCTGCTGGTGCAGTCACTGTGTACATACATTACATTACATATCCTGTACTGATCCTGAGTTACATCCTGTATTATACTCCAGAGCTGCACTCACTATTCTGCTGGTGTAGTCACTGTGTACATACAATACATTACTGATCCTGAGTTACATCCTGTATTACACTCCAGAGCTGCACTCACTATTCTGCTGGTGCAGTCACTGTGTACATACATTACTGATCCTGTATTATACCCCAGAGCTGCATTCACTATTCTGCTGGTGCAGTCACTGTGTACAAACATTACATTACTGATCATGTACTGATCCTGAGTTACATCCTGTATTATACCCCAGAGCTGCACTCACTATTCTGCTGGTGCAGTCACTGTGTACATACATTACATTACTGATCCTGAGTTAGATCCTGTATTATACTACAGAGCTGCACTCTTTATTCTGCTGGTGCAGTCACTGTGTACATACATTACATTACTGATCCTATACTGATCCTGAGTTACATCCTGTATTATACTCCGGAGCTGCACTCACTATTCTGCTGGTGCAGTCACTGTGTACATACATTACATTACCTTACTGATCCTGAGTTATATCCTGTATTATACTCCAGAGCTGCATTCACTATTCTGCTGGCGCAGTCACTGTGTACATACATTACTGATCCTGAGTTACATCCTGTATTATACTCCAGAGCTGCACTCACTATTCTGCTGGTGCAGTCACTGTGTATATACATTACATTACTGATCCTGTGCTGATCTTGAGTAATATCCTGTATTATACCCCAGAGCTGCATTCACTATTCTGCTGGTGCAGTCACTGTGTACATACATTACATTACTGATCCAGTACTGATCCTGAGTTACATCCTGTATTATACTCCAGAGCCGCACTCACTATTCTGCTGGTGCAGTCACTGTGTACATACATTACATTACAGATCCTGTACTAATCCTGAGTTACATCCTGTATTATACTCCAGAGCTGTACTCACTATTCTGCTGGTGGAGTCACTGTGTACATACATTACTGATCCTGAAAGACATCCTGAATTATACTCCAGAGCTGCACTCACTATTCTGCTGGTGGAGTCAGTGTGTACATACATTACTTATCCTGTACTGATCCTTAGTGATCCTGTACTGATCCAGAGTCATTCTGTTGGTGTAGTCACTGTGTACATACATTACATTACTGATCCGGAGTTAAATCCTGTATTATACTCCAGACCTGCACTCACTGCTCTGCTAGTGTAGTCAATGCATAAATACATTGCATTTCTAATTCTGTACTAATCCTGAATACAACTCTGCAGTATAATACAGGATGTAACTCAGGATCAGTACAGGATAAGTAATGTATGTACACAGTGACTGCACCAGCAGAATAGTGAGTGCAGATCTGGAGTATAAGACAGGATGTAACTCAGGATCAGTACAGGATAAGCAAAGTAACGTATGTACACAGTGACTACACCAGCAGAATAGTGAGCGCAGCTCTGGAGAATAATACAGGATGTAACCCAGGATCAGTACAGGATCAGTAATATAATGTATGTACACAGAGACTGCACCAGCAGAATAGTGAGTGCAGCTCTGGAGAATAATACAGGATGTAACTCAGGATCAGTACAGGATCAGTAATGTAATGTGTGTACACAGAGACTGCACCAGCAGAATAGTGAGCGCAGCTCTGGAGTATAATACAGGATGTAACTCAGGATCAGTACAGGATCAGTAATATAATATATGTACACAGTGACTGCACCAGCAGAATATTGAGTGCAGCTCTGGGGTATAATACAGGATGTAACTCAGGATTAGTACAGGATCAGTAATGTAATGTATGTACACAGTGACTGCACCAGCAGAATAGTGAGTGCAGCTCTGGAATACAATAGAGGATGTAACTCAGGATTAGTGCAGGATCAGTGACATAATATACGTACACAGTGACTCCACCAGCAGAATAGTGAGTGCAGCTCTGGAGTATAATACAGGATGTAACTCAGGATCAGTAGAGGATCAGTAATATATGTACACAGTGACTGCACCAGCAGAATAGTGAGCGCAGCTCTGGAGTATGATACAGGATGTAACTCAGGATCAGTACAGGATCAGTAATATAATATATGTACACAGTGACTGCACCAGCAGAATAGTGAGTGCAGCTCTGGGGTATAATACAGGATATAACTCAGGATTAGTACAGGATCAGTAATGTAATGTATGTACACAGTGACTGCACCAAAAAATCCTCCGAAAATATATTGTGGAAAAAAGACTACAATAAATTTAAGTATAATTAATAGTATAAATTTTTATTAAATAACACAAAAATTATATAATTGTACAAACTAGACAGCTGATCATAAATGAGCACGTGTAATTCATAAAATTAGGGCCCAAATATATAAATAAATATGTCAATATACTATTTTACAAGGTGGTTACACATTAAAAATTGATCAATAAATTAAATACGGAAGCGCTAAATATATTGCACAAAACTAGCACACTAATATACACTCAAATATATCCATATAAAAAGTGGTGCAAAAAAAAACACACAGCAAAAAAGTGCCAGCAGAATAGTGAGTGCAGCTCTGGGGTATAATGCAGGATGTAACTCAGGGTCAGCCCAGGATAAGTAATGTAACGTGTGCACACAGTGACTGCACCAGCAGAATAGCGAATGCAGCTCTGGGGTATAATACAGGATGTAACTCAGGATCAGTAATGTAATGTATGTACACAGTGACTGCACCAGCAGAATAGTCAGTGCAGCTTTGGGTATAATACAGGATGTAACTCAGGATCAGTAATGTATGTACACAGTGACTGCACCAGCTGTCAGGATCCCGTCTGGGTTGGAGCCGATGTTACTGCAAACACTAGGGGAAGCAGAGGCAGGTAACGTAGTCAGGTGGCAGCCGGAGGTCGGTACACAGGAAAGGCAGTTCGGTAGCAGAGGAGCAGGCAGATAACGTAGTCAGGTGGCAGGCCGAGGTCAGTTCACAGGAGAGCAGTGTTTGTAGCAGAGGAGCAGGCAGGTAACGTAGTCAGGTGGCAGCCGGAGGTCGGTACACAGGAAAGGCAGTGTTTGTAGCAGAGGAGCAGGCAGATAACGTAGTCAGGTGGCAGCCGGAGGTCGGTACACAGGAAAGGCAGTTCGGTAGCAGAGGAGCAGGCAGATAACGTAGTCAGGTGGCAGGCCGAGGTCAGTTCACAGGAGAGCAGTGTTTGTAGCAGCAGGAACAGCAGGAGAAAGAGCTTGACTAAAGGCTGGAAGCACAATAATCTCGCAATGACACACCCACAGGGCCACGTTTATATAGGGTGTGTAATTGGCAATCAGAGGCCCAATCAAGAGAGCACTAGGTGTAGCCAATCAGGAAGAACAGTCAATGGTATCTGGGTTCAGCAAGGAACTTTGCAGCCAGCAGAATAGCTCAGATGGTAGAGCTGCTGGCCAGTGGACAAGAGGTACTGGGTTCGACTCCTGACAGTACTCCCCTCCTTCCAGGATGGCCTCCGGACATCTCAGGAGCTGGCTTATCCGGGTACCTCTGATGAAAGGCTCTTGTTAGTCTAGGAGCATGGACGTTGTCCCTTGGTTCCCATGAATTTTCCTCTGGTCCGTAACCCTTCCACTGCACCAGATACTGCAGTTTACCTCTGAATTTTCGGGAGTCCAGAATCTTATCCACAATGTATTCTTCTTCACCACGGATCCTTTCTGGTGGAGGAGGTGGCTGAATTCTTCCTGGAAACGGGTTTTCACAGAAGGGTTTGAGCAAGGATATGTGAAATACTGGATGAATCTTTAGATTGTTGGGAAGTTCCAAACGAAAAGCAACCTGGTTAATTTTTGCAGAAATTTGAAAAGGTCCAATGAATTTCTGACCCAATTTGGAGGATGGCACATGTGTCTTAAGGTTTTTAGTGGACAGCCAAACTTTGTCTCCAACCTGAAGAGCAGGGGGCACTCTCCGATGTTTATCTGCTGCTTCCTTATATTCTTCCTGGGTCTTGAGCAATATCTCTGATAATTCCTTCTGGGATTCCTGTAATTTTGTAAGCCTGTCATTAACAGCAGGAATGGGAGTGTTCACTGGCAGATTAGGGATAAATACTGGATGTACTCCATAATTAGCAAAAAATGGGGTTTGAGATGTAGCGCTATGTATGGAGTTGTTGTAGGCAAACTCTGCTGTTGGTAAATAGTCCACCCAGTCATCCTAAAGATAGGAAATGAAGCAACGGAGGTATTGCTCCAAAGTCTGGTTCGTTCTCTCAGTCTGGCCATTGGACTGAGGATGGAAAGTGGTAGAAAGATTCACCGTGACTCCCAAGGCTGTACAGAAACTCTTCCAAAATTTTGACGTAAACTGAACGCCTCTGTCAGACACCACGCTGTCAGGAATTCCATGTAACCTGAATACCTCTTTGATCATCAGTTCTGCAGTTTTTTCAGCAGTAGGAATTCCTTCAGTTGGAATAAAGTGGGCCATCCACTATGACAAGGATGACGGTCATCTGTTTGGAAGGGGGTAGTTCCACAATAAAATCCATGGAAATAGATCCCCAAGGCCTGGATGGAACTGGGAGTGGTTGCAAGAGTCCTAGAGGAGACGATCGTGGGGTCTTGTTTCGTGCGCATGTTAAACAGGTTGAAACATATTTCCTCACGTCCTTCCTACAATTAGGCCACCAAAAGAAACGAAGTAGTAAGTCTTGTGTTTTTGCAACTCCAGGATGTCCTGCCAGTTTAGAATCATGGACACTTTTGAGGACTTCAAGGCGAGAAGATTCAGGTACATATATTTGGTGTTTCTGCATCCAAAACCCCTCTTTGAATGAAAGATCGACGTCTTCCGAAGGATGGTTAAGGAAAGAGTCCTCTTGATATCCATCTTTAATTCTATTACCTAGTCCTCTAGAGTGCAATATTCCCAAAAAATTTTTAGGGCCTAGAATTGTATCATCATTACTAGACCTCTCCTGAGGTTCCGAACACATCCTGGACAGGGCGTCAGCCTTGCCATTTCTTGAACCAGGCCGGTAAGAGATTATAAAATTGAATCTTGAGAAAAATAAGGCCCATCGTGCTTGTCTTGCAGACAATCTTTTTGCTGTACGGAGGAATTCAAGATTCTTGTGGTCCGTGAGGACAGTCACAGGGTGATTGGCACCTTCCAGAAGATGTCTCCACTCGGAGAAGGCAACTTTAATGGCTAACAGTTCTTTATTACCGATGTCGTAGTTCTTTTCTGCAGATGACATGGTGTGGGAAAGAAACGCACATGGGTGAAGTTGCATCTTGTCCCCAACTCGCTGAGACAGAGTGGCTCCCACTGCAGAGTCCGAGGCGTCCACTTCGACAGTAAATGGCAATTCAGGATTTGGGTGTACTAACAATGGAGCAGACGTAAAAAGAGTTTTTAACTTGTCAAAAGCCTCCTGTGCCTCCGGAGACCAGAAAAATGCTTTGGTCTTTTTTGTTAGTGTAGTAATTGGTAGTATGAGCCGTGAAAAGTTCTTTATAAATTTTCGGTAAAAATTTGCAAATCCTATGAAACGCTGGACGTCTTTTAAATTTCTTGGAACAGGCCAGTCCACTACAGCATTGATTTTGCCGGGATCCATGCTCAGACCTTCTGGGGAGATGATATATCCCAGAAATTGGATACTGGTTTGTTCAAACTCACATTTTTCAAGTTTAATGTAGAGATGGTTCTCCTGTAGTCGTTCCAAGACTAACTGGACGTGCCTGCGATGCTCTTCCAAGGTGTCTGAAAATATAAGAATGTCATCGAGATAAGCCACAACGAATTGGTCCAAGAAATCTCGAAATACATCATTAATAAAATGTTGAAAGGTGGCTGGGCCTTGCTAAGGCCAAAGGTCATAACAAGAGATTCAAAATGTCCATATCTCGTTCTGAAGGCGGTCTTCCACTCATCTCCTGGGCGAATCCGTATGAGGTTGTGAGCCCCTCTAAGATCCAGCTTCGTAAAGATTTTCGCAGAACGGAGTCTCTCAAATAGTTCAGGAATCAAGGGTAGCGGGTAGCGATTCTTGACAGTGATATTATTCATCTCTCTGTAGTCAATACATGGCCGCAGAGTGGAGTCTTTCTTTTCAACAAAGAACAGGGGTGCCCCAGCTGGAGATGTGGAAGGTCGAATAAAGCCTTTCTCTAAATTTTCATCCAGGAACTTTCTTAATACCTTCAATTCAGGTTCGGAAAGATTGTAAATCCGTCCAAATGGAATGGTTGCTCCTGGCAGCAATTCAATGGGACAGTCGTAAGGACGGTGAGGAGGTAATTGATCTGCTTTCTTCTTACTGCAGACATCAGAGAACTGCTGATATTGAGGTGGTAGTTTCTCTTCCTTCTCATGCGAAATCTCAGAGATTTGGACTTGTTGGAGAACAGGGGGTTCCTTATGACAATTATTCTTACAGTAGTCAGATGGAAAGGTGATGGTCCTTGATGCCCAGTTGATAGAAGAAGGGTTATGGACTGAAAACCAGGGGATCCCTAGAATAACCGGAAATTTCGGAGATGAAATAAGGTGGAAACTGACAGCTTCATGATGATCCGGGTCGATACAAATCTCCAGTTCGATTGTCTCATGCGTGACAGGTCCAGAAGACAAAAGGTGATCCATCCACAGTTTCCATTTCAATTGGTGTGGATTTGGTCCTACTGGAAATATTATTATCACGTGTAAATTTTAAGTCCATAAAATTTCCTCCTGCTTCCGAATCCAACAGGGCAGAGCATTGTATTTTTTGGGTGCCCATTACAACCTGAATGGGGATTACAAAATGAGATGATGTGGTATGTATTTTGTCTATTTCTGGCGTTACTGATGAGATAGTCTGCAAGATGGAATCCGACTGCTGAGAAAGGTCCGTATTGCTGGCAGACCTGTTGTTGGTAAAGGCTATAGTCCTTTTGTTAGGACAGTTGATGGCATAGTGTCCAGGGTCCCCACAATAGAGGCAGAGATGTTCTGCACGTCGCCTCTCCTTCTCCTGTGCAGAGAGTGGTCTTCGGATGACGTCGATCTGCATCGGTTCAAACACGCCTTGCGTCTTTTCTTGGTGGTCTGATGCTGAAAATGAGAAGCCAGGGCTATTCCCAAGTGCTCGCAGTCTCTCCTTTCTCCTTTCAGTAAGTCTCTGGTCAATCCGGATACATAGTTGAATAAAGTCCTCCAACTGGTCAGGGGTCTCAACCCTGGCAAGCTCGTCTTTCACTGGTTCTGATAATCCTCGTCGAAATTGACTTCTCTGGGCCGCTGGATTCCAGGTGGTGTCGGCCACCCAGCGACGGAACTCTGATGTATATTCCGCAACAGAGCGACGTCCTTGGCGCAAATTATGTAATTTGGTTTTCTGCTGTGGCACAGCGGTTTGGGTCATCAAAAACTTGATTCATAGCTGCGATGAAAGCTTCCAGGTCATTAAGGAGGGCATAGTCCTTTTCTACATAAGGTGAAGCCCAAGCAAGAGCTTCATCCGTCAGGAGATTTATCATGAAAAAAACTTTATTCCTCTCACTGGTAAAGGGAGCAGGTTGCATCTGGAAGTATATGCGGCATTGATTGAGGAATCCTCGGTACTGCTTGCGATCCCCACTGAACTTTGCAGGCAGCAGCAGCCGCGCGTTTGATTCGGACCCTGAATTGCGCACGTCCAGTAGTTGTTTTTGTAGCTCAATTACTTCCTGTTGTATCGCCGTGAAATCAGTTTGTAACTTGGCATATTTTCATTGAGAGTCAGTACAAAAACTTTGAAGCTCTGTAACTTGCCGCCTCAGGGTGTTCACAGCGGACTCCATTTTGGTGCGAGATTATTCTGTCAGGATCCCGTCTGGGTTGGAGCCGATGTTACTGCAAACACTAGGGGAAGCAGAGGCAGGTAACGTAGTCAGGTGGCAGCGGAGGTCGGTACACAGGAAAGGCAGTTCGGTAGCAGAGGAGCAGGCAGATAACGTAGTCAGGTGGCAGGCCGAGGTCAGTTCACATGGAGAGCAGTGTTTGTAGCAGAGGAGCAGGCAGGTAACGTAGTCAGGTGGCAGCCGGAGGTCGGTACACAGGAAAGGCAGTGTTTGTAGCAGAGGAGCAGGCAGATAACGTAGTCAGGTGGCAGCCGGAGGTCGATACACAGGAAAGGCAGTTCGGTAGCAGAGGAGCAGGCAGATAACGTAGTCAGGTGGCAGGCCGAGGTCAGTTCACAGGAGAGCAGTGTTTGTAGCAGCAGGAACAGCAGGAGAAAGAGCTTGACTAAAGGCTGGAAGCACAATAATCTCGCAATGACACACCCACAGGGCCAGGTTTATATAGGGTGTGTAATTGGCAATCAGAGGCCCAATCAAGAGAGCACTAGGTGTAGCCAATCAGGAAGAACAGTCAATGGTATCTGGGTTCAGCAAGGAACTTTGCAGCCAGCAGAATAGCTCAGATGGTAGAGCTGCTGGCCAGTGGACAAGAGGTACTGGGTTCGACTCCTGACACCAACAGAGTAGTGAGTGCAGCTCTGGGGTATAATACAGGATGTAACTCAGGATCAGTACAGGATCAGTAATGTAATGTATGTAGTGACTGCACCAGCAGAATAGTGAGTGCAGCTCTGGAGTATAATACAGGATGTAACTCAGGATCAGTAATGTAATGTATGTACACAGTGACTGCACCAGCAGAATAGTGAGTGCAGCTTTGGAGTATAATACAGGATGTACCTCAGGATCAGTAATGTATATACACAATGACTGCACCAGCAGAATAGTGAGTGCAGCTCTGGGGTATAATACAGGATGTAACTCAGGATCAGTACAGGATCAGTAATGTAATGTATGTACACAGTGACTGTACCAGCAGAATAGTGAGCGCAGCCCTGGACTATAACTTAAGGTGACAATCAATAACAACTGTAGATAACCAGTGTCATATACATGTACTAAGTGACTCAACCTTTTGTGTTTGCTTTGAAGCATATAAAAGTACAGCAGCTGATATCAGTCACATATCTGTATGTAAATCATTTCCCAGAACTATACAAAAGTGAGATTAAGGTATTCTGCAGCCCACCGTAGATCTCTCAGCTTAATTGACAATGGTGAATAGCAGAGAACAATTAAAGGCATTCAACTCGACAGCTACAGCCAGTCATATGAAAGTTGAGAAAAATAGTTAAAAGAGAAAAATATAATCCTGATCACCATGAATCAGATCCCAGTGTTATTGCACATGGATACTGTCTGTCAATAATCCTGCAATATTCTGACTAACAATAGGAATCTGCTCCCCCTAATCCTAACACACCCTGAGTATGCGGATTCAGAGAGAGATCAGAGATCGATCCTTCCAATCGTCAAGAAGGGGGGTCTGTAAAAATGTCAAGAAACTGCTACGGTCGGTGACACCTGCAAATGGCCTCCATCCTATCAGGAGCCTACACCATCAGTGAAGCCATTTCTCCTGGACTTCCTGGATATCAGGGAAATCAGTCACATGACCTCTCACGCCTCTAACGAATGGCTCCAACAGCAAAGCGTTAAGCCCCACCCATCTTGGACTTTCCTTTCTTGCAGGAACTTAGTCACATGACCATTCAGTAGACCTGTCAGTGGTCATGTGGTGGGGCTTAATGCTCTTGCCTCTGATTGGCCCAAATCAATACAGTGATGGAGTATAGTATAAATTCTTGGAATGCAAACAATGAGGATAAAAGTTACAGGAGGACGGTGACCTTTGTGCCACTTGACACTATCTTTCCCCACCAACATCCCCAGAGCAGGGCATGCCGGGCATCAATGGAGCCAGCATGTGTGCCAAACACAAGAGGAAAGACAGCAGCCAGGAAGACGTCCGAGATCTAAACCCTGATTTTTCTACAAGGTGGAAAATTCCTCTCCTCAGACAGGATGAGGATGTGACATCAGTTTTGTTAAATACCGAGGTCGTCACCAGGCGCAGCGGAGACAGACTGACACCTCGGCTAATAGGGCGCCCACCCAGACTAGCCCTGATGTTAAGTCACTGTCTATATTTACTCCTGGTCAGGTCCCACTGTTTATGCCTACCAGCTCTGTTGCTATGGCCCTCCACCCTCAGCAACGGCTACTAAAGAAGCAGATTTTACATTCTTGTTGCTATGGGAAGTACAATAGAACAGTGGAACGTGGGAGAAAGGGAGACACTAGAAAAAGGAGATCCGAAGACAGTAAAGTTAAAAAGGCAATGGCAGCGAATGTCAATGTTTGCGACAATTGACATTTCTTGTGGATGAGCGTTCCTCTTAAAAGTGACGGAATATATGAGGGTGGGGGATGGAGCACGAAATACAAAAAAAGCCACCAGCTTCTCCTGATATGAGACTACCGGCAATGATCGGAGCCCCACTGAGCTCCCTATTCACCCGGCTGATTTCCGTACACCACTTAGAAGGGTCTTGTCTTTCACATCAGGCCAATTACAAGGCCGCCTGTCTGTCAATTCCCATTGTGAGCTCTACATGCGCAAATGACACGATAAGTGCGGTCACAACGCTCCGGTCTGGACCTGACAAAGGACACGAGTGGCAGCCATGAGCGCGCCTCATTCTGACGTGTCTCCGGAAAGTCAGGGAGGCTTAATTATAGCTTAAAAGTGATACTAGGATGTGCAGAGTTTGACTCAGTGGGTAAAACAGATTATACCTCCAATTTATCAGAGAAATTGTAGACGAAGGAGGCGAGTGATGAATCAATTGTAAAACTCCTCTGGGGTCGAGGGTTTAATTTTAAAAAAAGTTTAAAAGATGATGAAGAACTGTAAAGAGAAAAAAAAGAGTATTGACTCAGTGGGCAAAAGCACATAAGACTAAAAAGTTCAACAAATACAACACTTATTAATATTGATCCAATAATGCAGTGAAGTAAGAAATGGGTTTTAATAACATTAAAAAATGAAAAAGAAAAGTAAGTCATTACCAAAGTTACAAACACCGGTTATCTCAATGCTGTATCTGAGAAATTATACATGAAGGAAATGAGGGTGTACGATACTAAGCGCCTATTAGGGCAAGAGTTATGACTTTTTGGAAAAAAAAATTTAAAGGCAGAGAAATACAGCACTGGCTCAGTGGGTAAGAGCGCAGATGACTACCAAGGCACATCTGAAATTTGTCAACGATTTATGAAATAAAGTAATGAGAAAAAATATGGGGAGGCGTGAGGGGAGATCTCGTAAATTATTACAACGCATTGCAGGTTTTAACATTGGCTCAGTGATTAGGAGGAAGAACCACAACTCAACCAAAATGGTGTAAAAAAATTTGCATCGCCCAGGTAGTCCTTAACATAAGGAGGGAAGGTAGTGACGTGATGGAGGGGTTAGCATTGCACCTCTCATCACACTATAGAGAAATATTGGAGGAGACAAACTACTTCCTCCTGTCTTCTCACCTCCCCTGAACCAGGCCTGGGCACCTCATTAACATGCACTAATCTGCATAAAATGGTCTGAAGCCTCTGGGAATGTCCCATAATGCTTTGCAGCTGCACAGCTACTAATGGGAATGGGATGGGGGGGGGGCATCTATATACTGCATAATATTATTACTGGGCAGATTATATACATTCTCCCATAATAAACAATTACTATGGGCTCTTATACACTGTATGTGCAGATGTAGCAGGGCTGAGTGTGTCAGTGACTCTTTTGCGCTGGAATAATAATAATTAATAATAATTAAATATTTTGAAAAAATTGGGATTACGGTATATTAAGAATAAAAAAAAAATCAAAAATCAAATAGTAGTCATTTTACCAGCAGTCATATGTAAAATTAAAGGCATCACGTTTTTCAATGGAACGAACCATATGGTAGTGAAAATATAATAGGGTCCTAATTCTTCTCCTATGTTCCACCCCCCCTATCATCCTGACACCTCCATGCACTCACCCTGTAATGCTCATGTAGTCAGCGGCACATAAGCCCACCTCTTCTGCCAATACACTTCCCACTTCAAAGGTCAGCTTATTACAGATTACGCATCAGTTCTGAAAGAGCCCATGAAAACACTACAGGCCACTTCAAACAGCAGCAAAAATGAAAGCCCTGTCGTGGCGAGCGCAGGACGGGAGCTGCCGATTCCAGTTATTAAACTTGTTCCATTTCATCCCTCACCAGCACACCATGTTCCCACCGAGGAGCCAGCGTCCCAAAAAGTTACAGCGCCAAATGAGACATGAATTATTCATACTCCTTAATGTGGAGCTACTGGGAGAGTCGCAGCGCTGCTGAGAGTAGTAGTCACAGACTAACAACACACCAAAAAACACTCAACTGCTAAAATTAGGGAAAAAAGTCATTTATTGATGCCTTTTAGTGGATCTAAAGCAGATTTATTTTTATTCTTACATCGTAGTAGTCACTATCTACGTACAAGTAAAAAAATAAATTTTAATAAAAATGTGTAAATAATGGGGGAAAAAAATCAAGTTATAGATCATATAAATTAATAAAAATGTGTTATAAATTTTTTTAAAAAAATCACGTTACAGAGAATAAAGAATAAAAATATAATTTTGATTAAAAAAAGTAGGGAAAATTTGTAAAAAAAAAAATCAAATTATA
This sequence comes from Oophaga sylvatica, assembly GCA_033576555.1. Taxonomy (NCBI): domain Eukaryota; kingdom Metazoa; phylum Chordata; class Amphibia; order Anura; family Dendrobatidae; genus Oophaga; species Oophaga sylvatica. Next base: position 504,537,740 of record JARQOD010000001.1, read on the forward strand.
GAAAATAGAAAAAAAATTACAACTTTTTTTATAATAAAAAATATAAAGAGACTACAAATAATTAATGTTTGATAAAAAGTAGTAAAAAAAAGTCCAAAAAATGTATATAATTATATAATAAATTAATAAAATGTATAAAAATAATAAAATACGGTATATGCAGATGTAACCTTCTTGCTATGCAATGCGGGATGCTGAACTAAAGTTGTATTACTGCTGCCATCTGACAAAATGAGTGATGTAGTTCTGCCAAATTGTCCCCAATAATATATATCTTCTACCATAATACGTTAAGGATGCCTTTTTACCGACAGCCGGTTTGCAGGTAGTGATGCCGTTTAGTGGCTATTTCTACGGACATAATAAATATAGAATCAAGTCTCAGTGCGGCCTTCACCAACTCAAAAGTCATAGAAAAATAAAAAATATTATTAGAATAACAAAAAATAAATAAAATAAATAAAACAATAATAAAAAAAAACTGTATATATTTGTTTGCAGGCAGTGATGCCTTTCAGTGCAGCAGCTCACTTCGCAGAACACTGTGGCTTACCTTGGCAGCACGTATGCCATGTGAAAGACTGGCGGCCTGTGTGGTGGAACGAGCTCTCCTGTTAATGACAGGGAGCATGGCTCCCCCAGGCAGGAAACGCGCTACGTTCCAGGTTCTTGTCAACCCAATCAAGTGCTGGAAGCCTAAGGATATCGAGTCTTCCGCTGACTTCTTTTGTTTTGTGTATGCTGAGACATGATAGTCCCCTCCCCCCACTAACCCCAGGACCATAGGAAGCCGGCAGCTCTCATACTTCCCAATATTTCAGTGTGGAAACATTTATAATTGAAAATGCCCCCCCTCCCCACCTCCATGGCCACCGTTAAGTGTCATGGATTCCCAAATTCCTCTGCTTTCAACAGGAGGCACTGCCATAATGTCAGATGCACAGTACAACTTCCACGTCGCAGTGCAGCACAGTGCAACTTTTCAGGTCCTCATTTATGAGCCTCCCTCCCCTTAATCCAGTCAGAAAACGCTTATAAATTCCGGCCAAAAAAACTAAAACTTCATGCGCGCTTGTGCCCAGAGCAATATTGACACGCGGATGCCAAGCGCGCTTCATCGAAAACATGTCCATAAAAAAAGTAAATATGTGCCCAGTATATCCCCTGACCCGGAGTGCCCGGCATATCCTTAACTCGGCGTGCCCGGCATATCCCCGACCCGGAGTGCCCGGCATATCCACCGACCCGGAGTGCCCGGCATATCCACCGACCCGGAGTGCCCGGCATATCCACCGACCCGGAGTGCCCGAGCATATCCACCGACCCGGAGTGCCCGGCATATCCACCGACCCGGAGTGCCCGACATATCCACTGACCCGGAGAGCCCGACATATCCACTGACCCGGAGAGCCCAACATATCCACTGACCCGGAGTGCCCGGCATATCCACTGACCCGGAGAGCCCAGCATATCCACTGACCCGAAGTGCCCAGCATATCCACTGACCCGGAGTGCCCGGCATATCCACTGACCCGGAGTGCCCGGCATATCCACTGACCCGGAGTGCCTGGTTTATCCCTGGCCCAATATATCCCCCAACCTAGAGTGCCCGGCATATCCACTGACCCAGAGTGCCCGGCATATCCACTGACCCAGAGTGCCTGGCATATCCACTGACTCGGAGTGCCTGGTTTATCCTGGCCCAATATATCCCCAACCTAGAGTGCCCGGCATATCCACTGACCCAGAGTGCCCGGCATAACCACTGACCCAGAGTGCCTGGCATATCCACTGACCCAGAGTGCCTGGCATATCCACTGGCCCAGAGTGCCTGGCATATTCCCCAACCCAGAGAGCCCGGCATATTCCCCAACCCAGAGTGCCCGGCATATCCACTGACCCGGAGTGCGAAGTATATCCTTGACCCGCATTAGATCTTTCATCCCTTTTGGGCCTGGTATATATATCAAGTGCTTCCATACGGCCCCCTTTGCCCGACAAAGGTCACAGAAGTATGGTTTTGGCATCTGTCAGAGTAGTACACTTGGACAACATGTTGGAAGATACACGTGATAAAAGGTCCACTAGGTCTATCAGCGCCAACTTCTTCTGGCGGGAGGATAAAATGAGTACCTCTCGGTGTATGTGTGAGGTGGAGGCTACTACGCCCGACTCTATGCAATAGTGGCCCAACAGAGGCCAAAAGGACCAGTGGCAGATTGTAAATATGAAGTGCCATAGACAGCCAATCACATCTTTGCTTTCATTTCATTATTAGCCAATAGCTGGTCTGATGTGTTGCCATGAACAACACAAACATTATACATAGGGCTATAAAACAGATGCCACGGCCACATGTGAACGTATATGGCCCCTCCATTACGTCAGGATGACACCTTGCCTCCTATATTGCACAGATTAATGACACAAATAACGTTGCGGCTGTCAGCGGTGGCTGCGCGCATTTCCTGTCATCCCCCCATTCTCCTGTTATCGTGCTTCACTTAGAGCCAGACACAAAGTGATACCGACATGCTCAGCACATGGATACAGTGAACCCGTCTCCATGGAGACTATCACTACGCAACAGCTCCAAGGTCTTGGACTCCTTGATGCTCCAAGAGGTGGGAAAGGCAGAGGCAAGACAGCGGGAACGAGCAGCAAACCTCTGGGGAGCCCACCCCAGCATGGCGGAATCGCCGCCCCCGACATGTTAACCCTTTACAAGCCCTAGGATTATCATTATTAGTAAAAAATAATATAAACACATGTTTAATGCCAGACTACAATATAAGTATATAGCACTTAAACCCCTATGAGACGCATCTAACCCCACCGTACACTTCTACTTTGCACTAATGAGGCGGTAATAACCCCGAAACATGTGTCTGCAAATGGAGTTTCTGGTTTGTCTTTATACCCTACGTCATGTGACAAGCCTCTTAAAAGGGTCGATATTAACTAATAGGATTACTGCATCCAATGGGTGATACTGAAGACCCCTGAAGAAGCATATTGCACATTTGTTTGGCTTGGTGCACAAATTTTACCTTCTCTTATGGTATGTTCACACTGACATTTTTGACACTGATTATGCAGAAAACATGACTAAAGCCACAAAAAAAGGCTTCAAATCTGCTTACAACAAGCTTCCCAATCATTGAAACAAGAAAGCGCGCATAGACTGCAAATGTTAATTTTTTTTCCCGCAGCTTGTAAATTAAAAAAAAAAAACACACAAAAAAAGTCATGCCTAAATCGCAGAAAAATGCAAGTTTTTTGCACGTTTTTTAATGCGGTTTTTAGAGAGCTATTTTTTGCAGCGGAAACAATGACAACACAACATATTGTTATTCATATCCCATATTGGAATGGAAAAAAAAATCTCATCATAATAGCATAAAAAATATGTCTTTACAAAAGCACACCAAAACTCACATCTCGTTTAAAAGCAGTTTTTACACATGGATTTTACTGGCTAAAAAAATCATGTTGGAACAAAAAAAAAAAAAAGCAGAAACACTCCAGATGCTTCTCAAAAACTTGGGAGTTTCTGCTCCAAAAAGTCAGTGTTCACATACCCTTTGAGTTTTTTTAGGTGGCCAAATACGACAGGTTTTCTAGTGGAAACTGCTTTAAAAAAAGCTTCCTTCTGTGGGGAGTTTTTGGAGAAGTTTTTCATTTTCCTGAAGCAATTTTGACATTTTTCAGCGTTATTTGCAGACTTTTGATTAGAGAGTGGCAAGTTTTGAGCATTGTCCATCAACAGAAGCTGCAACAAAGTGACCTGCGCTTTCTTTTTTAAAACCTAAAGCGGGAGAATAAAAAAATAAAAAAAAAAATCGCTCAAACAGCTGAACATATGAGCGTCATTTGAACAACTGCTTGGAATATTGTCGCCCCATCTAACATTGTCCGATATGGTCATGAGGAAAGCGATCTCTGCTGAGGAAAGGCTGCTCATCACCTTGAAATAAGTAATTTTTTGTTTGTATGTCATTAGGCCTCTTTCACACGTCAGTGTGTCCGGTACGTGTGATGAAAGCTTTCACATTTCCCTGAGACACTTACACATGTAGACCCACTCAAATGAATGGGTCTATGCACATGTCAACGTGTTTTCGCGGACAGTGTGTATTGTATGTCATATATGTGTTTGGTGTTACATTTGGACTCAGTCGCCGGTCAATGGGACTACTCTCCCATCATAATAACCGGATGGGAGCAGCAGTCCCATAAGACGACTAAGTACAATTATGTCACACTATCGTCGCATGGGGACACACAGACGCACACAGAGACAGACAGACAAACATACACATACATACCAGGTCAATCAGACGCCAGACATTCATCCCCATGAGACGATAGCCCTCCATTTTGGCTCCAAGATGGTGACTTCCTTTCTGCACACACACACTCCACCCACATACTTGACATCACTTCCCTCTGCAGCGTTTTTGACACCCTAATCCGCAGATCTTTTTTACAGGCTGCAGTTCCGCAAAAAGAATTGACATGCTGCGGAAAATAAAACGCTACTATTCCGCGTGTTTTTTCCGCAGCATGTGCACAGCGTTTTCAAATTTACCATAGATTTAACATTGTGTGCACAACGCACTGCAGATTTGAGGCAATTCCGCACATCCAAAATCGCGCGGAAACGCATCAAAATCCACAACGTGTGCACATACCCTAAAGCCATCGATGGGCTGCATCATTGTTTTTCATAATCCGCATCGTTGGAGATGGTGATCTACAAAATGTGAAAATGGAGCAATAAAAGGAGGGGTTTAACATTATTCTCTCCCCTGAGCAATTATACCCCTCAGTGTTGGTTCATCGCCAAGTCCAGACTGAATTTTTTGATTACCCTTATAAAAATGTCCGTCATCGCCCTACCCCCCTTTAGGGTGACTCCATGCAAGGATTCCCAACAAAATATTGGTCGAGCAACAAACCACAGTGGCATTAAACGTCTGAGGTAGAACAGACCCAGCGACGAAGTACCTCTCTGGACAATTTAATTAATAGTCCTTGTAATAAGGTGCTGACACCGTCATTAATTGGCGAGGCGGCTTTTTCATGCTTTCGGTAATGAAACAGCAATTTTCTCAGAGGAAAACAGCGTGTGTGGACCGGCTAGAAATGAAAGAAAGGAAGCCCTGACCCAGCTGAACACTGAAGTACATGTTGTGCAGGGGTCTGGGATTTTAAGGCTTGTCCCAATTATGGCCACCGCAGGGACAACTGCAGCTGTTACCATGGCAGCAGATGCAAACAGTGGTGACGGCAACAGAGCGCCTCACCTGTTCCTCTCATGTCTCGTGAAAGAGACCTTTAGCGCTTGATGAGCAATGACGTGTAGGTGGCAGGAATGCCGGATGACAGGCCAAGAGATTCCTCTGTAGATATCTTCGGGTCCATGTCACCCTGCTGACAAGGCCGGGATCACTACTGACCACAAGCGTTCATTAATGCCTCAAATCATCAGATCAAAAAGATCATCTACGGTCTATTCTAGTGATGGGTGACAACCAGTGTGTAGAGTCACTGGGAAAGCCGGGTGACAACCAGTATGTGGAGACACTGGGAAAGCCGGGTGACAACCAGTATGTAGAGACACTGGGAAAGCCGGGTGACAACCAATATGTGGAGACACTGAGAAAGCCGGGTGACAACCAGTATGTGGCGACACTGGGAAAGCCGGGTGACAACCAGTATGTGGCGACACTGGGAAAGCCGGGTGACAACCAATATGTGGAGACACTGGGAAAGCCGGGCGACAACCAATATGTGGAGACACTGGGAAAGCCGGGTGACAACCAGTATGTGAGACACTGGGAAAGCCGGGTGACAACCAGTATGTAGAGATACTGGGAAAGCCGTGCGTCAACCAGGGTATGGAGACACTGGGAAAGCCGGGTAACAACCAATATGTGGCGATACTGGGAAAGCCGGGAAACAACCAATATGTGGCGACACTGGGAAAGCCGGGCGACAACAAATATGTGGAGACACTGAGAAAGCCGGGTGACAACCAGTATGTGGCGACACTGGGAAAGCCGGGTGACAACCAATATGTGGAGACACTGGGAAAGCCGGGCGACAACCAATATGTGGAGACACTGGGAAAGCGGGTGACAACCAGTATGTGGAGACACTGGGAAAGCCGTGCGTCAACCAGGGTATGGAGACACTGGGAAAGCCGGGTGACAACCAGTATGTGGCGACACTGGGAAAGCCGGGTGACAACCAGTATGTGGCGACACTGGGAAAGCCGGGTGACAACCAGTATGTGGCGACACTGGGAAAGCCGGGTGACAACCAATATGTGGAGACACTGGGAAAGCCGGGCGACAACCAATATGTGGAGACACTGGGAAAGCCGGGTGACAACCAGTATGTGGAGACACTGGGAAAGCCGTGCGTCAACCAGGGTATGGAGACACTGGGAAAGCCGGGTAACAACCAATATGTGGCGATACTGGGAAAGCCGGGAAACAACCAATATGTGGCGACACTGGGAAAGCCGGGCGACAACCAGTATGTGGAGACACTGGGAAAGCCGTGCGTCAACCAGGTGGGACATGGAAGCGTCGTCACCGTATGGAGACACTGGGAAAGCCGGGTAACAACCAATATGTGGCGATACTGGGAAAGCCGGGAAACAACCAATATGTGGCGACACTGGGAAAGCCGGGCGACAACCAATATATGGCGACACTGAGAAAGCTGGGCGACAACCAATATGTGGGACACTGAGAAAGCCGGGTGACAACCAGTATGTGGCGACACTGGGAAAGCGGGTGACAACCAATATGTGGAGACACTGGGAAAGCCGTGAAACAACCAATATGTGGAGACACTGGGAAAGCCGGGCGACAACCAATATGTGGAGACACTGGGAAAGCCGTGCGTCAACCAGGGTATGGAGACACTGGGAAAGCCGGGTAACTCCCAGTGTCGCCACATATTGGTTGTCACCCGGCTTTCCCAGTGTCTCCACATATTGGTTGTCACCCGGCTTTCCCAGTGTCGCCACATATTGGTTGTTACCTGGCTTTCCCAGTATCTCCACATATTGGTTGTCACTTGGCTTTCCCAGTGTCGCCACATATTGGTTGTCGCCCAGCTTTCTCAGTGTCGCCACATACTGGTTGTCACCCGGCTTTCTCAGTGTCTCCACATACTGGTTGTCGCACGGCTTTCTCAGTGTCGCCACATATTGGTTGTCGCCCAGCTTTCTCAGTGTCGCCACATACTGGTTGTCACCCGGCTTTCTCAGTGACTCCACATATTGGTTGTCGCCCGGCTTTCTCAGTGTCGCCACATATTGGTTGTCGCCGGCTTTCCCAGTGTCGCCACATATTGGTTGTTACCCGGCTTTCCCAGTGTCTCCATACCCTGGTTGACGCATGGCTTTCCCAGTGTCTCCACATACTGGTTGTCACCCGGCTTTCCCAGTGTCTCCACATATTGGTTGTCGCCTGGCTTTCCCAGTGTCTCCACATATTGGTTGTCACCCGGCTTTCCCAGTGTCGCCACATACTGGTTGTCACCCGGCTTTCCCAGTGTCTCCACATACTGGTTGTCACCCGGCTTTCTCAGTGTCTCCACATATTGGTTGTCGCCCGGCTTTCTCAGTGTCGCCACATATTGGCTGTCGCCGGCTTTCCCAGTGTCGCCACATATTGGTTGTTACCCGGCTTTCCCAGTGTCTCCATACCCTGGTTGACGCACGGCTTTCCCAGTGTCTCCACATACTGGTTGTCACCCGGCTTTCCCAGTGTCTCCACATATTGGTTGTCGCCCGGCTTTCCCAGTGTCTCCACATATTGGTTGTCACCCGGCTTTCCCAGTGTCGCCACATACTGGTTGTCACCCGGCTTTCCCAGTGTCTCCACATACTGGTTGTCACCCGGCTTTCCCAGTGTCTCCACATATTGGTTGTCGCCCGGCTTTCCCAGTGTCTCCACATATTGGTTGTTTCCCGGCTTTCCCAGTGTCGCCACATATTGGTTAAACCGGGAAACAACCAATATGTGGAGAACGACACCATGGGAGAAGAAGCCGGGTGACAACCAGTATGTGGAGACACTGGGAAAGCCGGGTGACAACCAGTATGTGGCGACACTGGGAAAGCCGGGCGACAACCAATATGTGGAGACACTGGGAAAGCCGGGCGACAACCAATATGTGGAGACACTGGGAAAGCCGGGTGACAACCAGTATGTGGAGACACTGGGAAAGCCGTGCGTCAACCAGGGTATGGAGACACTGGGAAAGCCGGGTAACAACCAATATGTGGCGACACTGGGAAAGCCGCGACAACCAATATGTGGCGACACTGAGAAAGCCGGGCGACAACCAATATGTGGAGACACTGAGAAAGCCAGGTGACAACCAGTATGTGGAGACACTGGGAAAGCCGGGTGACAACCAGTATGTGGCGACACTGGGAAAGCCGGGTGACAACCAATATGTGGAGACACTGGGAAAGCCGGGCGACAACCAATATGTGGAGACACTGGGAAAGCCGGGTGACAACCAGTATGTGGAGACACTGGGAAAGCCATGCGTCAACCAGGGTATGGAGACACTGGGAAAGCCGGGTAACAACCAATATGTGGCGACACTGGGAAAGCCAGCGACAACCAATATGTGGCGACACTGAGAAAGCCGGGCGACAACCAATATGTGGAGTCACTGAGAAAGCCGGGTGACAACCAGTATGTGGCGACACTGAGAAAGCTGGGCGACAACCAATATGTGGCGACACTGAGAAAGCCGTGCGACAACCAGTATCTGGCGACACTGGGAAAGCCGGGCGACAACCAATATGTGGAGACACTGGGAAAGCCGGGTGACAACCAGTATCTGGCGACACTGGGAAAGCTGGGTGACAACCAATATGTGGAGACACTGGGAAAGCCGGGCGACAACCAATATGTGGAGACACTGGGAAAGCCGGGCGACAACCAATATGTGGAGACATTGGGAAGGCCGGGCAACAACCAATATGTGGAGATACTGGGAAAGCCGGGCGACAACCAATATGTGGAGAAACTGGGAAAGCCGGGCGACAACCAATATGTGGAGACACTGGGAAGGCCGGGCAACAACCAATATGTGGAGACACTGGGAAAGCCGGGTGACAACCAGTATCTGGCGACACTGGGAAAGCTGGGTGACAACCAATATGTGGAGACACTGGGAAAGCCGGGCGACAACCAATATGTGGAGACACTGGGAAAGCCGGGTGACAACCAATATGTGGAGACACTGGGAAAGCCGGGCGACAACCAATATGTGGAGACACTGGGAAAGCCAGGCGACAACCAACATGTGGCGACACTGGGAAAGCCAGATGACAGCAACATGTGGCAACACTGGAAAAGCCAGATGACCACCAATATGTGGAGACAATGGGAAATCCACGTGACAACTAATATGTGGCGTTAATGGGAGAGCTGGGTGACAACTGATATGTGGAATCACTGGGAAAGCTTGGTGACAACTGATATGTGACGACACTGGGAAAGTCGGATGGCAGCTGATATGTGGCAACACTGGTAAGTCAAATGGCAGCTGATATGTGGCGACACTGGGAAAGTTGGGTGACAACTAATATGTGACGACACTGAGAAAGCTTGGTAACAACTGATATGTGACAGCACTGGGAAAGCTGGGTGACTACTAATATCCAGCATAATGTTTGTCACCCAGCTTTCCAGTGTCGTCACATGACATTACTTACCTCCCCTGAATAACCAAGTTTGTCCTTCTACTCCTTAGAGGGGATGAAATGGCAGCCATATTGGTGATCTCCCAAATTTTCCAGAAACAGACTCCAACAGACACTAGACTCCATTAAAATCACCCCGCTTGCCCAGCTGAAAAAAGGCGAGACGCTTCGAGACAACCCTTTATAAACGGTGCGTTGGGCTGCCAACGGATTTCTTCAAATTATTCTGTGTTTTCTAAACTTCACCTCTCAAAAATAGACTCAGTCCTAGATCACGGCAGCACGAGGAAGGACGAGGGCTTAATCATGCGTCGCCCCCTCTGTGTACTTTACGAGCGATTTACGTTTTTTTTTTTTTTTTACACTTGAATGCAATGCATCAGAATGACAACTGGGTACCCACACATATCCACGAGAAAATCTATTGTTCCTTCAGGGAATTTAAAAAGAGAAAAAAAAACATTATGTTACTCATTGTAATAGAAAAAGAAATCACAACACAAAATTACACAAGAATGACGTGAATGGCGGCCATGTTGTCTTCGCTGTATCGTATACGTGTCATTCCCTTAGTCATCTAGCAAGGCTTATTGAATTTGGAAGGTATACATACACTGGGCCTTACAGGACCACATTTTTTTTACCCAGAGGAACCAATCAGAGACTACCTTAAGGCAGGCCTACAGGAATTGTTTCATTTGTGGTTTAGAGACTTTTTCACCACACTTGAAAAAAAATTGTGAATTAGCGCAATGGGATGGGTGTGTCCTAAACCTTACAACAGTCCCCCTCTGGTTGCTATGGAAATATTGCCTGGCAATCTAATGTAAAAAAAAGCTGGTTGTTAAGCATAGTTTCTATAGCAACCAGGTTTTCTTAAAGGACTCAAGGATGGATTCAAAGGGGCCCAATAAAATGTTAGTGTTTGTCATCACAGATTGGGCTAAATGGTAAAGGAAAGCAAGGTAGAAGGAAAAATGGAGGTCAATGATATCGCCTCCTACCGCCAGGTGTTTCAATCACAGTCTTCATCGCTCATCTCAATTAGCTTCCTGTGAGGAGAAAGTACAATCTAAGGAAAATCCTACCGAGACTACAAAGAAAAATTGAGGTCTGATTCTGGCAACCTCCCAGAGGGGAGAAATTATGTTCGTGACCTAGATTTCTGCAGATAGCTGATATAAACCGAAGATCTAGACGCGCCGCTCTGCGGCTCAGGGCCCGGGCACAAAATGTATCAGGACAGAGATGTAAATCCTACGGGGTTAATATCAATGAGGGTCCGAGGTTTCCGGGCTACGAAACTCATTTACCTCTCGAAATGAGCAAAACAAGTGCCAAACCTGCCGGTGACACTTGCGGAGCAAGTCGGGTCCAACAAACATCTGAGGCCTAAATATTTAATAAGGGCTCTCCTGGAGCCTGGAAACAAAATGGCTTCTGCAAGACAACAGGTCAAAGAATCCTCCACGACAGAAAGTTCATATGCAGACAACTATGGATATACAAGCGCTTCATTTTTTTTCTTGTAGTGATAATTCAGAATTTATTTTTTTATGTTTATAAATTACCTTTTATTTATTTCTTTTTTTAACTGACAGGTTTTTTTATATTATTTTTATACTATTATTATTATTATGATATATAAAAGTCCTGTTTTATTTCCTTCTAATACACAGCTGTCTGTTTTGTTTAATTTTTTGTTTTTGTGAGTTTTTTATTATATATAGACTTTTGATGAATGCCCAGACGAGGCAAAAAAGTCAGTGTCCATAGGATTACCCTTGTGTCATCCTTTTACTGCACATTTACTTGTCACGTAGGCCTACCCGCACGGAAACCAACGATGGATACTGAAGGAGTTAAATAAAACTGGAAAAAAAGAATTATAATGATTATTCAGCTAAGGGGTTAACAAGCGCCACTTCAGAGATATCAGCTGCACTATCAACCAGGCACGACTCAATACCAATGAACAAATGAGAACTTTAGTCCTGTTCTGACGTGGCCTCTCCAAGATGACGATCACACTAGCCCATTTGCTCTGTTAGTGGCCATATACATGTGGACTAACATCTACCGGAGGACTTAGAACAGACAACAGCTGACATCTGGGATCAAATTTTTTTATTTTTACATATTAATAAATGGCTACCATTATAACTGTACTCAGTTTTCCAATACTCCTGAAAGGCACACTTTTCTTTATTGAACCCTTTTGTCCCTCACAGGCTACGTAAGAGGAGGCATTGCAGTACCCAGGCTTCTTCATAGAAAACCGTTCACTCGGCTTCGGCCACATTGGTTTTCACTCAGCTTGACTGAAAGAAAATTTAAAAATTTCCCTAACCTGTGAAGAAGGCTCAAGGACATAGTTAATGGAGGGTGTCTAATTTTTAGGTAATGTAGTCCAAATAAATAATTATGTTTGTTTTTAAGCAAAGTCATGGCCTATGTCTAGGTAAACTGTGGCATCAGCTCCTGCACAGCGGGGTGTCCGCGCTGACACGGGAAAAGAGCGGCACAGTGGAGCAGGGCTGGCAGCCATGTGATATGTTTTCAGTCGCACAGACAAGGAGAGGCTCTGATTGACTTGCTGCCTCAGCATCTCCTGCTCATCGAGCCAGAAAAAAGAAAAAAAAAATATTGGCTGTGAGGAGAAGCCAGGCCTTGTTTTTTTTGCCGTGCCAGGCAAGGAGATGTGATTAGCATGAGGGTAACACCCAATTCCACATCTGGACGAGGGGTTACGTTTAATATGGAAAACATAGCCTGACTAACGGGCAATGTCCGCACTCATATATGTCCGAGAAGGTGTGGCGAAGGCAGCCATGTTGTTTTCATCTCACAAAAATTGGATGACACCCAGCTTTTTCAGAACTGGATACCGTACCAAGCGAAGACTGCTGTGACTGCTAATTTCTATAATAATTTGACCACCGGAGCAACACTCCGATGAATCTATACACATCTCCAAAAGGCCACTTATTTCAAGATATCCACCAATCTACATCACATTTTGTTATGACAGATTTTTAATTTAGCAATTATTTTGTCACGGCAATTGAGGAAAACACCCAAAGCCGACCATTTTTCACTGTAATTTTTGGGCTACCGGCAACTTTGGCAAGACTCATTTGCCATATAGAGTGGGTACGGAAAGTATTCAGACCTCTTCAAATTTTTCACTCTTTGTTTCATTGCAGCCATTTAGTAAATTCAAAATTTCATTTTATTCTCATTAATGTACACTCTGCACCCCATCTTCACTGAAAAAAAAAAACAGAAATGTAGACATTTTTACAAATTTATTAAAAAAGAAAAACTGAAATATCACATGATCATAAGTATTCAGACCCTTCGCTCAGTATTGAGTAGAAGCCCCTTTTGAGCTAGTAAAGCCATGAGTCTTCTTGGGAATGATGCAACAAGTTTTTCACTCCTGGATTTGGGGATCCTCTGCCATTCTTCCTTGCAGATTCCTCTCCAGTTCCGTCAGGTTGGATGGTGAACATTGGTGGACAGCCATTTTCAGATCTCTCCAGAGATGCTCAATTGGGTTTAGGTCAGGGCTCTGGCTGGGCCAGTCAAGAATGTTCACAGAGTTGTTCTGAAGCCACTTCTTTGTTGCTTTAGCTCTGTGCTTGGGGTCATTGTCTTGTTGGAAGGTGAACCTTCGGCCAAGTCTGAGGTCCAGAGCACTCTGGAAGAGGTTTTCATCCAGGATATCTCTGTACTTGGCTGCATTCATGTTTCCTTCAATTGCAACCAGTCGTCCTATCTCTGCAGCTGAAAAACACCCCCATAGAATGATGCTGCCACCACGTTTCACTGTTGGGATTGTATTGGGCAGGTGATGAGCAGTGCCTGGTTCTATCTTCTTCTCATCAGACCAGAGAATCTTATTTCTCATAGTCTGGGAGTCCTTCATGTGTTTTCTAGCAAACTATATGCAGCGTTTCAGAATTCCGGCACGGATAAAAGGCTTCCGTCGGGCCACTCTGCCATAAAGGCCCAACTGTTGGAGGGCTGCAGTGATAGTTGACTTTGTGGAACTTTCTCCCATCTCCCTACTGCATCTGTGGAGCTCAGCCACAGTGATCTTGGTGTTCTTCTTTACCTCTCTCACGAAGGCTCTTCTCCCACAATTGCTCAGTTTGGTTGGACGGACAGGTCTAGGAAGACTTCTAGTGGTCCCAAACTTCTTCCATTTAAGGATTATGGAGGCCATTGTGCTCTTAGGAACCTTGAGTACTGCAGAAATTCTTTTGTAACCTTGACCAGATCTGTGCCTTGCCACAATTCTGTCTCTGAGCTCCTTGGCCAGTTCCTTTGACCTCATGATTCTCATTTGGTCTGACATGCACTGTGAGCTGTGAGGTCTTATATAGACAGATGTGTGCCTTTACAAATCAAGTCCTATCAGTTTAATAAAACATAGCTGGACTCCAATGAAGGAGTAGAACCATCTCAAGGAGGATCACAAGGAAATGGACAGCATGTGACTTAAATATGAGTGTCTGAGCAAAGGGCCTGAATACTTATGACCATGTGATATCTCAGTTTTTCTTTTTTAATAAATTTGCAAAAATGTTTACATTTCTGTTTTTTTTCAGTCAAGATGGGGTGCAGAGTGTACATTAATGAGAAAAAAATGGAACTTTTTTGAATTTACCAAATGGCTGCAATGGAACAAAGAGTGAAAAAATTAAAGGGGTCTGAATACTTTCCGTACCCACTGTACTTCTATGCTATTGCCCTGAGACTGATTTGTAATTTAGTTGGGGTCGTTTACAGCAAAATCGCAGCAGTAAATTTGTAGCACGCCAGAAATGATTTTTTGGTCTCATACCTGACAATTGCTGTCACGAAACAGATGTCCACGTGTAGTCCCAACTTTTGCCGGGCCGGCTGTATGGGATGCAGAAGATGTAAACCACCCCTATGCTTTTCAGTGTCCACCTGGCTAGGGTGTGACTTAAAACTTCCCATCTGTAAAATATACAAGACAAGGCCTGCGAATTGTGACCGGAAAATTTAGGAATAATGCCTCCTACTAGGTCAATTGTTTGTTAGACACTTGGCTTCACAGTCACACGAGTAAATGAAGTGTTCCTTGAAGCCTGCTTCCCATACCCAGGGAGATGGCTCCATGACCTTGTGAAGGTCACCTTGTCCTCTATGCTGGATCTAGAGCTGTGGAAATGACAATGAACAGATGCATAATAAAGCAATTTTACCAGATGCTGGGGGCAATTTGGGCACAAGTGAAAAGCTCTCCAATCATCAAGGAGGGAGAGGAGGGGAGGGAGGAATGAAAACTTCACCCACTGCACACATCCCATTCACACAGTGCCTCTTTTCACAGCTCGTGCCAGCACAGGGCAGGGCAGCCGTTGAGATACGACTGGACAGCTGCCTCTCAGCTGCCGCCTGTCGCCCAATCGTACATCTATTCGAAAAACACAAAACCTGTCTATTTAACACCCTGGATGGGTTAACCCTTCACCTGTCATTTCTATCCATCGAGGGAACAAAAGTCATTTTATTACTTTACGGTACATCAAGGAAACAAGTACAACCATCGACCAGTGTCACAAGAATCATTGAGTCTTTGCCAACGAATTTTACCACATTCTAAATAAAAATTTGGTACAAGTTTGATCAGCCATTTGGAAACATCTGTCTCTATGGGGACTGGATGCACATTTCTATCATGATAGCGTTCTTTTCGGTGTAGACAGGGTAGTCTCAGAAGTGACTTGAGATACGGGATGGACTTTCTCAGTAACATGGCAGCTGGGCCTATGAGTAACTTCACAAGCATTTTGCAAGTAAACACAATTTACCTCATATCAGACAATAGCAGTCACTATGCTCAGATAACGGGTCCATAAATCCAACAACTGCTCTGGACCACCATTGTCGCCACCATTTAAAAGGGTTCTCCACAACTGTTTAGCAACCACAGCCTTTGTCTCATTAGTCAAGTCCAGATTGAAAATGAAAGCTGAACTCTGAACCACCTGTTTGATATATGAGGCCCTACAGGAGGTCATCACTTTAAGGACAGCTTTGTAATAAACTATTTATACGTCTATTTGCTTTAATAATCAACATCTAACAGATGCATGCAGCTTTAAAGGAACATTATACCAATGCATCGGTGGTGGTGGTGAGAAAAATAAATAAATAAAAATAATTTAAAAAAAATGCCAAGAGTTGATGATTTGTGTTTTACACCAGAAGCAGAAAAAAAGGAACTAAGATGCATGCTGTATACATGCACTAAGACCTCGCTCAGCAAAGACCTCTGCAAAAGAGTGGGGGAGGGCCGTAGAATACCATAACAGAACGTGATGGTATGATGAGACTTTTATAGCACATGCTATGGGACTAGAATGGGCATAGGTGTTGCCAATTATCTGCCAATACTTTACAGATACCAACAATACTCACCACGGGTTCATAATAGCAGATACTGGTGTACCCAAAAGTGACTCGATTAAAGACCCAACTGATGTAACAGTAAAGGATATACTGAACAGAAACCCTATAGACGTATCTACTTATATATTAATCTGTATGGGACTAACCAATAAATACCCAACTGAGGTATCAATAGCTAGGACCCAATGTAGCCCCACCCAAAGTATGTAAATGGGATGAAACCAATGAAGATCCAATGGAAGTATCTACGTAGGATGAAACATTTGACGACCAAACCAAAGCATCTGCATAGTAAATACCCAATACAGACCCACCCGTAGTATGTGCATGGGACAAAATCAATGAAGACCCAACTAAAGTATCAGCATAGGAAGTAACAAAAAAATACTCAAGCGAACCATCTATACTACATGAAACCGACGGGAACGCAACCAAAGAACATGCATGGAAGGAAAGCAAAGACCCAACTAAAATATCTACATAGCATGAAACTTATGAAGACCAAACCTAAGTATCTACATGAGAAGTAACCAATATAGACCAAGCCAACGAATGTTACTGGAATCCAAGTGAAGTATCGGAATAGAAAGTACGCAATATGGACCAAAGAAAAACATCTACATACGAAGAAACTGATGAGGACACAACCAAGGAGGTGCATGGAATGAAACCAATGAAAACCCAACTAAAGTATCAGCATAGGAAGTATTCAATAGAGACCCAAGCGAAGCATCTATGCAAGATGAAACAGACAAGGAAAAGAACGTCCATGGAAAGAAACCAATGAAGACCCAATTAAAATATCTACATAGCATGAAACTTATGAAGACCAAACCTAAGTAGCTACACAGAAATTGCCCAATATAGATCCTACCAAAGAATGTGATGAAACCAATGAAACCAAAGTGTCTATACAGCATAAAATGAATGAAGACCAAACTAATATATATCAGCATAAAAAGTACCCAAAGAAGACCCAACCAGAGTACCTGCACGGGATGTAACTAATGAAGATTCAGCTAAAGTATCTACATAGGATGAAACGAGTAAAGACACAAATGAAATATGTGCATGGGATTAACGTAAAGCAAACCCAACCAAAGTATCTGCACAGGAAGGACCCAAAAGAGACTCAACCAAAGTATGTGAACAGGATGAAACCAATGAAAACTCAACTGAATTATCTGCATATAAAGTACCCAAGATAGATTAATCCAAAGTATGCGCATGGAATGATACTAATTAAGACCCATTGAGGTAACTTCATAAGAAGTACCCAATATAAACTCAAGTGAAGTATGTGGCTGGGATGAAATGACACAACTAAAATATCTGTGTTGAAAGAACTATAGACCCAACTGATGTATACGCATAGGGTAAAACTAATGAAGAGCCAACAAAAGTATCTTCATAGGATTGAACTAATGGCAACGCAAGCAAATTATCTGTATTGAACAAAACCAATGGAGAGCCAACTGAAATATTGGCAAAGAAGACACCAAAAATGAAAAAGAACAGAAAGACCACACTGCTGTAACTACATGGGACATATCCAGTGAAGACGAAAGAAGTATTAACATAGAAAAGAATCAGTGGAGACCCAAGAGAGTAAATGACATGACAAAGGACATATTCAATGAGAAACCAACATGAAGCAACCAAGTAAGACCCAATGGACATAATTACAAAGAATTACAAGTGGAGACCCAATGGAAACATCTGCATAAGTCTTACTCAACCTGGACTCAACAATTACATCTGCCTAGGAGGCAAGCAATGGAGATCCAACAGACATACTGGGCAGGCCATATCCAAGTAAGACCTAATGTTTTCCTATGACAACTAGTGAAGAACCCTTTTGAATATATTACCTTTCCACCAATCACCCAATTGTACCAATCACTTTGCTTATTTCAAACCAGTAATTTCCACTAATAAAACTATAGTCCGTTCAAAATAGTCCCTGAATAAGTCCTAGTAAAAAAAGATCTTGTTACAAGCAAAAAATACAAGCTCAATGTATATACCAAACGTGTGTATAAAGTTACTGTTAACAATCACCGGAGTTGGGACAGTGACCCACGCTTGAGTCCCAAAAACAAGGCTCCGTCACTTTAGGTAAAAGAATGGGACACCACATTGTCCAGACATATAAACTATGCCAAAAGAATAAGCCACGAAGTACCACAAAAACAAAAAGTTGTTTGTATAATTCATACATAAAAAAAATCACTATGCTATTATGGTCAACAACATGGTCTAATTTGTCTATTTTCAGCCTTTTCGCAAGAAATACATGTCTACAAAACTCACTAAAAATACTCAAAGTAATAAAAAAAATTACCAATAGTGCCAATGTAGTAACCAATCAGACGCTTGCTTTTTGTATCCTTTTTTTTAAACTGGACTGAATAAACAACTTGCATATGACCACAAGTGTGACTTATTTGTAACTTGGTTGAGCGCTGTATGACCTCACATCTCCACGTGTTGCACATCAAACTGAAGATTATCCAATAACTTGAGCATTAACTAAATCTAGGTCATAAACACACTGCCCTGTCCCCAATTGATACCTTCATTTTAGACATCCAAGCTCTGTAATTTTTCACAAAAAAAGTAAAAAGCTGAGGTACAACATTGAGTTATGTGGTTTTGTGAGTAAACCGTACTTACGTAGCCCCGAAAAAGTTTACAAACCTTTACAAGAAAAATACCAAGGCTGTCTACCATCAAACAGGCGCATGAGATGATGGAAACTAAACACGCCGGCCTATCCAGATATTTACATGTAAGTTCCTCTTTTGTCGGAATGGAAATTTTTTTTCATCCACTAACACTTTGACAAAACCACTTGACCGAGTCTTGGCACATCATCTTCCATCACCCATCACATGGGAACACCTCAACTCCTACATCCAGGTATCATTTCCCGGATGTCACACAGGTTGAGCAACCAAACCACGTGTGGGTATGTGTATATATTAGGTAGCATATCCCATGCTTCGTAACAGAGGAGTGACCTTCCAACTGGGGCTGATGTGATGGAACATGGTCCTGGATAACAGGGACCAGTGACTGAAGAACAAAGCTCACCTACATGGGTTTCTTGAATGAGGAACATCCATGACATAAACAATTAACGACAATCATGTAATTCTACGTCATGGATGAGATGGTGGTCGTGATGGCGGCGAGAGAAGGAAATACAGTTTTCAGGATTCGGGAAGTTGAGTCCAGGATATGGTCTCCGTTACAACAAGGAAACATGGTTCTTGAGGATTATAAACAAGACGTTGCGTTTCCTGGCCTGTCTTCCTTCGTCAACCCCCCACTACCCAGAGGGACTCACTTTAAGCCAAAGCTGGATGACCAGAGAGGGTATAAAACGAGGGGCCTTGCCGGCAAGCATAGGTTCCTGAACTGTATACCATAAGGCAGGCCTTATAAGGAGCGCGTGTACAATCTTTTCAGCTAGTGCTAATGACGAGACCCTTAAGCCTGCAGATTGTGCTGGCTGTAGAAGAGGGAGAGAAAAAAGCAGGACGTACTTACAAGCATGGAGCCACGATGACTGTCTTTCCTGGCCCGCTTCCTTCGGGAAGTGGCCCCGGAGACTGGAGCGAAAAGGGGGGAGTGCGGAGTAGGATAAGAAGTGGCCTTTCGGTCTCAGTTTCTTGAAGCCACCAAGACCAGAGAAGAAGTATCCCCAGTTTGCCACTAAACAGTGTGGAAGGTGCCCCCCACCACACACTCACTCACACAGCTTGTCCTGAGTGACAGAGAGGACCTCTGCCGTCAGTGGGTAAAGGGCAGTGACAGATGTAAGGAGGGGAGGGGGGCTGCCTGTATGTGTGTGAGTGGAGAGGAGGGTATGGTTTGAGGGGGAGGGAAGGGGATGCCTCCTGCCTTAAAAACAGCTGTTGAAAAGAAAGCCGCTGAGTTTATTTCCTTTCCAGTGTGACTTTAACTGGTTCCTCCCCCTCCCCAGTAGCAGAAGACTTTAACTAACAATTAGAAGTTCTGCAATCGGTAATTTTTTTTGGTTACCCCCCTCCGAAACCCCAAATTTGGAGATGTGGCGTGGGAGGCGAGCTGAATCAAGGCAGCCCCCCAGCCACACCAATGACTTCCCTACCCTCATGCACTCACACATAAGTTAGGGCCAAATTAGTTTGCAGCTAATTACCCCACCAGGATGTTTTTGGAAATCTTGCACCTCAAGCCTTGGTGGGAATTACACAGTAACGTGGAGGATGGGGATGACCTACTAAGATGACATCAGGAACTAGGAAAACATTGGACATGAATATTTTTGTCACCAAAAAGTAGTGACATAATTAAAAAAAAAAAAAAAAATTTCCAGCGTCAGGAATACTGGGAAACAGCCAATATGTCTCCTATTCCAGATCCCCCTCAGTAATACTGGTCCTTCAGGACTCCAAAAAGGTGAGTGATAGCCAAATGACTTTTCACCTGGATTGCACCCCAAGAAAGGATAGAATTTATTTTTAAAAGAGAAATACTTGTTAATTCAAGTCCTGGTGTTTAATAATGACTTTACAAGTCCTGCCTGGTGGCGAATGCTGCCCTTCAGCTGTCTACATACTCAACTGCAGTCATGTTGGTGGGGCGGTGTCATGTCATGATTGGCTTTGAAGGTGTGCTGGTGATGGATTATCTTACTACTGCTTCATGCCACTAAATGTTACAGAATACCCTTTATAATGAGGAGCCAGCCAAAGAACTGCATGATCGATTGGCGTGAAGGACAATGGTAAGGGAGCCCTTTAAAAAAAAAAAAAACTTCTGATATTGCAAAATGTATGACACCTATAAGGATATTTCTAATCACTGAAAACAAGTCTGTCACTCATAGGGGATCCTCATACCAAAAACAAGAATATAATCCTCTCCCCATTTCATCAGCTAGGAGACTGCATAAATCAATAAAAAAGACATTTACTGTCTCTTTAATGTTTTATTCCCTAAGGTGAGGGGAAAAAATTGACGTAAGGAAAGGGGGCAAACCAGCTCAGACATTAGGCCCCTTTCAAGTTGGGAGAGGCATTCTAGGTGTGGACAGTCCTCCAAAATCTTTTTGGATTGGGACAAATATTTAGGTAACTGCACAATATGTTGAGAGGGTCCTTGTACTTGTATGGTGTCCTCATTAATGCTCCAAAATGATCCCCAAGTAATACTAGAAATTAAAAAAAAATGGTCTAGCACAGACATGGGCAAAGTGCGTCCCCCGCAGGCCACATCTGGCCCTCTAGCTATTCCAGTCCGGAAAGCAGGCAGAGACAGTCTAAGGGCTAAGAGAGACCCACAGGCCGCATAATGCCCTTCCCACCCCATTGCTGCAGACCGCCTAATATCACTAATATTGGCTTCCTCGAAACACAGATATCGGTGAATACATTGGTAGAGGACAGAGCCGCCAGCTCCTTCTTCCACCAATCAGCGTGTGACAACAAATGCGATGACGCCACTACATCACGTCTCATACTGTGCAGCGAGTGCGTGCACCAGAGACTGGAGCCAAGTGCCCGGGTAACAGGAGCAAAGTGACTACGTGTTTTGTTTTGCTTTTTATATACATACATATATGTGTATTGGACGTGTTATATATATATATATATGTATATACATATATATATTACACAGAGGGCTTTGTGAGAGCTCATACTGAATATAGGAAGGCTAGGTGGGGGCTCATGCTGTAAATAGGAGGCTATATGGCGGTTCATACTATATACAGAGAGGCTATGTTAGGGCTCATACTGTATAGGGAGCTGTATTAAGGTTAATACTGTATATAGGAGACTATGTGGGGTCTGATACTGTACATAGGGGGCTATGTGAGGGCTCATATTTTATGAAGGGGTTCATACTGTATATAGAGGGGCTATTGGGGCTTATATTGCATATAGGGGGCTGTGTGTGGACTCATACTGTATATAAGAGAGCTATGTGTGGGTTCATCCTGTATATAGGGAAGCTATGTGGGGGCTGATACTTTATATAGGGAGGCTACAAGTGGGATCATACTATGCAATAGAGGGACTATAAGGGGCTCATATTGTATATAAAAGGCTATGGGGCTCATACTGTGAACTACTACTACATACTGTCATACTGTGTGTGGGCTCACACTGTATATAGGGGAGGCTGTGTGGGCTTATACTGTATGTTCGGAGGCTGTGTGAGAGCTCATATTGTATATAGGGTATCAGAGGGGAAATTAATTGCCCACCCTTGTTGTAGAGTGTTAAGGTCAGCTTACATTGTCAATAACAGATAAAGTCCCCTTAGATCAAAAACTGCTCCAAAGTTTTTAAGGACCTTCAAAAATAATTGAGGCAAATGGGTTCTTGAGGATTTCATTCTGACTTTCTATTGACCAAGAGATTGAGCTTAATAAAGTTTACCATGGCCATAAAAAATCCTCTCCTCATTCACCGATGATCGAGAAATCACACAATACTCCCCCAAGTAGTTCAGATTATGAGGTCTACTGAAGTATGCCAAGGGTGCCCTTCATGGAAAAAAAAATCTACATTGTTGATGACCAATGAAATCTAATCTAAGCAACCAATTTGGCAAAAAATATCAGGATATGTAAAGTTTATATGAATAGTTGGCAAAAAACGTCATTATAGTTCATGGAGGTATTCAGAATGAAGCCTACACATGTAGTCTTGAGTTAGTGGGTGGAGGAACCTTATATCCTTACCCATCTCAGGGGTTCAGAAACAAGCGTTTCCCAGTTAGGGTGATGTTACTTCACCTGAGATCTGGCCAATAATGACATTATGGTCCATGGAGCTGTTCAGAATTAATTTTACACACATAATTCTCATCCACGAGCTCTCCTCTACATTATGCTCCCAACATGGGAAGTTCGAAAATGGACAAATCAAATTGTAAATGGCATGAAGGAGATAAGGTTATCTAATCCTTTATTATTTGTCTCTAACATGAGGGGGATTACAATTGTGCCACACATGGGGTGTCTGCAGGTCATTTTATATAAACAAGCACTTACTGCCCTGATGGAGTACATTGACCAGTGCTACAGATAGAACCTGATAAAGCCTCAGATACAATGTCCAGAGGCTGGATCTAGGTGTTAAAGAAAAGGACTAGAAACAGAGAGGGGACATGCATGTGGTAAATGAGATTAACCCCTTCTCCAACGAAAACAGTACAGGATATGGGACTAAAGCCCACCATACACATTTCATAGCCGTTGTCTGGCCAAAAGATCATTTGGCAGACAGGTTTCTCTACACAGTTCCCCATAGAATAAAATGAGGACTCCTTGAGAGAGACAGTGCCAAACCATTATGGCGGTAGCTTATCTCCCAGAAAACAAAAACATTGGCTGTTGGAGCCGACATGTTGGATCCTTCGTCTCCCCAACATCATCTGTTGGGTGGAAAGTCAGGAGACGTTCAGACACATTAGATTTGTGACCAACTGGTTGGTTTGGCCAACGTTAGACTGATGTGTTTAGGGGGCCTTAAAACAATGATTTTCCACCCTAGTTGGAGGTAAGTTGTACAATCCATTCTGTGACCCAAAACGCGTGTCACCAACAATACAGATTTCTTAATAAAAAAAAGTTACCCACTGATTTTAAAAGACGATATCGATATCACATCAGCTTAGATCCAACAGAGAGAAGCCGCTTCAATCGGAAGTAATAACCTCTGATGAAAGGAGCTGATCTTAGAGACTCCTCAGTGACTACAGTCCATGAAGAAGTAGTGGGAGCCTCAGCAGTAGCGAGACATGAGTGAATCTGTCAACCCATCTCCCACGTGAAACCACATCAGTGTTTTTTCTCATCGTATTCAAATGACTGGAAGTAAGAAATGGTTTCCCGACTCATTTTCAATTGTCACCGCTTATGTACGAGGACTGTAGTTGTGATGGTCTCTGTCTGAGAGGCAGACAACGCTGTGGTCATATGTGACTGTAAAAAATAATGGGTGGGGGGTATGTTAAAAAAGATTGTAACTACTATAACTATCGTCAGAAAAAGATCCAGTTCACTAATTATCCCCTTACATGGGCGCCAAACCAAACGTCGGCAGCTGCTGTAAGATTGCCGCTCCTATACATCAATTTGAATCTAAAAAGGTCCCTATCAGAAAGTAATGGCTGCCACCAAGGAAAAACAAACTTGTTAACAGCAATACAGTAAATGGAGACAACATGGATTTTAGGTATACAGTCCCTTTAAGATGAGGTGCTTAAGTCACATGACTCTCACATTGCTACACAACCGCGCAGTGGACACCCTGTATCTCCTCGCCACAATGTCATTTTCTGCTCTTATTTTTCCTTGAACGGAAACCACGAGAGTATTTCATTTCCAGCCCCGAAGCTGAGTGAGCTTCTATTGTTCATGGCCGAGCGGCAGTGTGTGCACTGTATGCGTGCGTCTTCTGGCAGGCACCGCACTGTAGGGATCGGGGATCCTACTCCAGCCTGGAGATCAGCTCTCTCCTCAGCAACAGTCCCCAGGCCAGAGCTAATGCCTCCGAGATAAAAGAATCAGATATTGTACAGGCCCACAACACCCAGAATATAAATCACCAGAGCAAGGTCTGTGCACACACTATATAATAATAATAATAATAATAATATAATAATAATCTTTATTTATATAGCGCCATCATATTCCGCAGCGCTTTACAGTTTAACAGTTTCAAAACACAAGTCATAAGTCACAACGTTAACAATACAGTAATTAAAGCAAAATAAGACGGCCCTGCTCGTGAGAGCTTACAATCTACAATGAGGTGGGGGAGATACAAAATACAGGTGTGTATATACAATGGTGCATTTACAATGATGGTCCAGCCATCTTAAGGGAGTGAGGGATGGATGGAGATAGTGAATGGGCTACACACACACACACACACTTACACATAGAATGACTTTGATTAGTGAATGTGATAGGCCGCTCTGAACAGATGTGTTTTGAGGGAGCGCCTGAAACCATGCAAATTGTGGATAGTCCTAATTTCTTGGGGTAGAGCATTCCAGAGGATTGGCGCAGCGCGGGAGAAGTCTTGGAGTCGGGAGTGGGAGGTACGGATTAGTGCAGAGGTTAGTCGAAAGTCGTTTGCAGAGCGCAGCAGTCGGTTAGGCCGATAGATAGAAATGAGGGAGGAGATGTAGGGGGGTGCTGCAGTGTGGAGAGCTTTGTGGGTGAGAACAAGTACTTTGAATTGGATCCTATAATGAATGGGCAGCTAGTGTAAGGACTGGCGAAGAGCGGACGCGTCCGAGTACCGATTAGCCAGATGGATAACCCTGGCTGCTGCATTAAGGATGGACTGGAGAGGGATAGTCGAGTAATGGGGAGGCCAAGTAATAGAGCGTTACAGTAGTCCAGGCGGGAGTGGATCAATGCTACAGTGAGGGTTTTTGTTGTTTCCATGGTGAGAAAAGGGCGGATTCTAGAGATGTTCTTTAGGTGTAGGCGGCAAGAGCGGGCAAGAGATTGAACATGGGAGGTGAAGGAGAGATTGGTATCAAACATAACACCCAGACAGCGAGCCTGCTGCCGGGGTGTTATTATGGTGCCGCCCACTGAGAGGGAAATGTCAGATTTAGGGAGGTTAGTAGACGGCGGGAGCAGAAGAAGTTCAGTTTTGGAGAGGTTGAGTTTCAGATAGAGAGCAGACATGATGTTGGAGACTGCGGACAGACAGTCGGTGGCGTTCTGTAGTACAGCGGGGGTAAGGTCGGGGGATGACGTGTATAATTGTGTGTCATCAGCATAAAGATGGTACTGAAAGCCAAATCTGCTGATGGTCTGTCCAATTGGGGCGGTGTAGAGAGAGAAGAGAAGGGGGCCAAGGACTGAGCCCTGGGGTACACCGACAGTGAGAGGGAGAGGAGAATAAGTGGAGCCAGAGAACGAAACACTGAAGGAGCGGTCAGAAAGATAGGAGGAGAACCAGGAGAGAACAGTGTCCTTAATACCTAGAGAGTGGAGCCTGGACAGTAGGAGACGGTGGTCAACCGTGTCGAAAGCTGCAGAAAGGTCGAGTAGAATGAGCAGAGAGTGGTCGCCGTTACGTTTTGCTGTCAGAAGGTCATTGGTCACTTTGATGAGTGCAGTTTCAGTCGAATGTAGGGGTCGGAAGCCGGACTGTGAAGGGTCTAGGAGGGAGTGAGTGGAGAGGTAACGGGTGAGGCGGGAGTAGACTAGGCGCTCCAAAAGTTTGGAGATGAAGGGGAGATTGGAGACCGGTCTGTAGTTGTTTGTGCAGGAAGGGTCAAGAGCGGGTTTCTTTAGTAGTGGATTGTCCAAGAAATATCGTCACTCCTTGCGGAGATCAACATGCTAAGCATGCAGATGAGGAGACTTAAAGCCGCAATGCTCCTCTGGGAAATATGCTAATTATGCAAATTGTCTCTTCAGAGAGGAAGAGAGCTAGAACTCTAGTGCCACCTTTTGGAAGGTAGCAATCCTACAAATCAATGTCGACCCTTTAACGAGCCTTATCACATGACCTAGGATAATAGCCAAACCAGAATCTCAATTTGCAGACACTGTGTTTCGGGGTTCAGCCCCTCGTCAGTGCAAAGCGGAGATCTGGTTTGGCTGTGTGAGAGGCGTCAGACCATTGTCCAAGAAATATCGTCACTCCTTGCGGAGATCAACATGCTAAGCATGCAGATGAGGAGACTTAAAGCCGCAATGCTCCTCTGGGAAATATGCTAATTATGCAAATTGTCTCTTCAGAGAGGAAGAGAGCTAGAACTCTAGTGCCACCTTTTGGAAGGTAGCAATCCTACAAATCAATGTCGACCCTTTAACGAGCCTTATCACATGACCTAGGATAATAGCCAAACCAGAATCTCAATTTGCAGACACTGTGTTTCGGGGTTCAGCCCTCGTCAGTGCAAAGCGGAGATCTGGTTTGGCTGTGTGAGAGGCGTCAGACCATTGTCCAAGAAATATCGTCACTCCTTGCGGAGATCAACATGCTAAGCATGCAGATGAGGAGACTTAAAGCCGCAATGCTCCTCTGGGAAATATGCTAATTATGCAAATTGTCTCTTCAGAGAGGAAGAGAGCTAGAACTCTAGTGCCACCTTTTGGAAGGTAGCAATCCTACAAATCAATGTCGACCCTTTAACGAGCCTTATCACATGACCTAGGATAATAGCCAAACCAGAATCTCAATTTGCAGACACTGTGTTTCGGGGTTCAGCCCCTCGTCAGTGCAAAGCGGAGATCTGGTTTGGCTGTGTGAGAGGCGTCAGACCATTGCCCAAGAAATATCGTCACTCCTTGCGGAGATCAACATGCTAAGCATGCAGCTGAACCCCGAAACACAGTGTCTGCAAATTGAGATTCTGGTTTGGCTATTATCCTAGGTCATGTGATAAGGCTCGTTAAAGGGTCGACATTGATTTGTAGGATTGCTACCTTCCAAAAGGTGGCACTAGAGTTCTAGCTCTCTTCCTCTCTGAAGAGACAATTTGCATAATTAGCATATTTCCCAGAGGAGCATTGCGGCTTTAAGTCTCCTCATCTGCATGCTTAGCATGTTGATCTCCGCAAGGAGTGACGATATTTCTTGGACAATGGTCTGACGCCTCTCACACAGCCAAACCAGATCTCCGCTTTGCACTGACGAGGGGCTGAACCCCGAAACACAGTGTCTGCAAATTGAGATTCTGGTTTGGCTATTATCCTAGGTCATGTGATAAGGCTCGTTAAAGGGTCGACATTGATTTGTAGGATTGCTACCTTCCAAAAGGTGGCACTAGAGTTCTAGCTCTCTTCCTCTCTGAAGAGACAATTTGCATAATTAGCATATTTCCCAGAGGAGCATTGCGGCTTTAAGTCTCCTCATCTGCATACTTAGCATGTTGATCTCCGCAAGGAGTGACGATATTTCTTGGACAATGGTCTGACGCCTCTCACACAGCCAAACCAGATCTCCGCTTTGCACTGACGAGGGGCTGAACCCCGAAACACAGTGTCTGCAAATTGAGATTCTGGTTTGGCTATTATCCTAGGTCATGTGATAAGGCTCGTTAAAGGGTCGACATTGATTTGTAGGATTGCTACCTTCCAAAAGGTGGCACTAGAGTTCTAGCTCTCTTCCTCTCTGAAGAGACAATTTGCATAATTAGCATATTTCCAGAGGAGCATTGCGGCTTTAAGTCTCCTCATCTGCATGCTTAGCATGTTGATCTCCGCAAGGAGTGACGATATTTCTTGGACAATGGTCTGACGCCTCTCACACAGCCAAACCAGATCTCCGCTTTGCACTGACGAGGGGCTGAACCCCGAAACACAGTGTCTGCAAATTGAGATTCTGGTTTGGCTATTATCCTAGGTCATGTGATAAGGCTCGTTAAAGGGTCGACATTGATTTGTAGGATTGCTACCTTCCAAAAGGTGGCACTAGAGTTCTAGCTCTCTTCCTCTCTGAAGAGACAATTTGCATAATTAGCATATTTCCCAGAGGAGCATTGCGGCTTTAAGTCTCCTCATCTGCATGCTTAGCATGTTGATCTCCGCAAGGAGTGACGATATTTCTTGGACAATGGTCTGACGCCTCTCACACAGCCAAACCAGATCTCCGCTTTGCACTGACGAGGGGCTGAACCCCGAAACACAGTGTCTGCAAATTGAGATTCTGGTTTGGCTATTATCCTAGGTCATGTGATAAGGCTCGTTAAAGGGTCGACATTGATTTGTAGGATTGCTACCTTCCAAAAGGTGGCACTAGAGTTCTAGCTCTTCCTCTCTGAAGAGACAATTTGCATATTTAGTAGTGGAGTAATGATGGAGTGTTTGAAGGAGGATGGGAAAATGCCAGAGGAGAGTGAGAGATTGAAGATTGTAGTTAGGTGAGTTGTGACAACAGGAGAAAGAGACTGGAGGAGATGTGAGGGGATGGGGTCGGTAGTGCATGTAGTCGGACGAGAGGAAGAGAGGAGTCTGGAGACTTCTTCTTCTGTGATGGGATCAAATGTGGAAATTGAGCCAGGGGAAATGCAGGGTGGGATGGGAGTCACAGCACTTGGTGGTTGAGAGCAGATTTCCTGACGGATAGTATCTATTTTTTCTATAAAGTGGGAGGCCAGGTCATCAGCACAAATGTCTGTGATAGGGGCTTGTGCTTTTGGCCTGAGGAGGGAGTGAAAAGTGTCAAAAAGTTTCTTGGGGTTGTTGGCTAGTGAGGAGATCAGTGTGGTGAACTAGGTCTGTTTGGCGAGGTGAAGGGCAGCATTATAAGTTCTTAACATGAATTTAAAGTGGATGAAGTCTTCTGCTGTGCGGGTTTTTCTCCATAGGCGTTCAGCACTCCTAGAGCATCGCTGGAGAAGGTGAGTTTGCGATGTGAGCCAGGGCTGTTTTACTGTGTGTTTGGAAGTTCTGAGGGTGAGCGGTGCTACTTGGTCAAGGGTGCTTCTAAGAGTGTCATTGTAGTGCTGAACAGCCAGATTAGGACAAGAAAAAGAGGAGATTGGGGACAGCGAAGAGTGTAGGGAGTCTGAAAGTGTCTGAGGGTTAATGGCTTGCAGATTTCTGAATGTGCGGTAGGTAGGAGTTCGCTGGGGTGGTGGAGGATTTGTGAGCGTGAAGGAGAGAATGTTGTGGTCAGATAGTGGAAGCGGTGAGTTATTTAGGTGGGAAATTGAACAGAGGCGGACAAAGACCAGGTCAAGGGTGTTGCCATCCTTGTGTGTCTCAGAGGTTGAAAGCTGTGAGAGGCCTAGAGAATAATTAATGCTCAGTGATTTCAGCTCTGAAGCCTGCAGTATTAGGTATGCAGCTTCGGAGTATAATACAGGATGTAACTCAGGATCAGTATAGGATCAGTAATGTAATGTGTGTACACAGTGACTGCACCAGCAGAATAGTGAGTGCAGCTTCGGAGTATAATACAGGATGTAACTCAGGATCAGTAATGTAATGTATGTACACAGTGACTGCACCAGCAGAATAGTGAGTGCAGCTTCGGAGTATAATACAGGATGTAACTCAGGATCAGTAATGTAATGTATGTACACAGTGACTGCACCAGCAGAATAGTGAGTGCAGCTTCGGAGTATAATACAGGATGTAACTCAGGATCAGTATAGGATCAGTAATGTAATGTGTGTACACAGTGACTGCACCAGCAGAATAGTGAGTGCAGCTTCGGAGTATAATACAGGATGTAACTCAGGATCAGTAATGTAATGTATGTACACAGTGACTGCACCAGCAGAATAGTGAGTGCAGCTTCGGAGTATAATACAGGATGTAACTCAGGATCAGTAATGTAATGTATGTACACAGTGACTGCACCAGCAGAATAGTGAGTGCAGCTCTGGGGTATAACACAGGATGTAACTCCGGATCAGTACAGGATCAGTAATGTAATGTATGTACACAGTGACTGCACAGCAGAATAGTGAGTGCAGCTCTGGAGTATAATACAGAATGTAACTCAGGATCAGTAATGTAATGTATGTACACAGTGACTGCACCAGCAGAATGGTGAGTGCAGCTCTGGGGTATAATACAGGATGTAACTCAGGATCAGTACAGGATCAGTAATGTAATGTATGTACACAGTGACTGCACCAGCAGAATAGTGAGTGCAGCTCTGGGGTATAATACAGGATGTAACTCCGGATCAGTACAGGATCAGTAATGTAATGTATGTACACAGTGACTGCACTAGCAGAAATAAAGAGTGCAGTTCTGGAGTATAAGACAGGATGTAACTCCGGATCAGTAATGTATGTACACAGTGGACTGCACCAGCAGTATAGTGAGTGCAGCTCTGGAGTATAAGACAGGATGTAATCAGGATCAGTAATGTAATGTATGTACACAGTGACTGCATCAGCAGAATGGTGAGTGCAGCTCTGGAGTATAATACAGGATGTAACTCAGGATCAGAACAGGATCAGTAATGTAATGTGTGTACACAGTGACTGCACCAGCAGAATAGTGAGTGCAGCTCTGGAGTATAATACAGGGTGTAACTCAGGATCAGTACAGGATCAGTAATGTAATGTATGTACACATTGACTGCACCAGCAGAATAGTGAGTGCAGCTCTGGAGTATAATACAGGATGTAATTCAGGATCAGTAATGTAATGTATGTACACAGTGACTACACCAGCAGAATAGTGAGTGCAGCTCTGGGGTATAATACAGGATGTAACTCAGGATCAGTAATGTAATGTATGTACACAGTGACTCAACCAGCATAATAGTGAGTGCAGCTCTGGGGTATAATATAGGATGTAACTCAGGATCAGTAATGTAATGTATGTACACAGTGACTCCACCAGCAGATCAGTGAGTGCAGCTCTGGGGTATAATATAGGATGTAACTCAGGATCAGTAATGAAATGTAATGTATGTACACAGTGACTCCACCAGCAGAATAGTGAGTGCATCTCTGGAGTATAATACAGGATATAACTCAGGATCAGTAATGTAATGTATGTACACAGTGACTGCACCAGCAGAATAGTGAGTGGCGCTCTGGAGTATAATACAGGATGTAACTCAGGATCAGTACAGGATCAGTAATGTAATGTATGTACACAGTGACTGCACCAGTAGAATAGTGAGTGCAGCTCTGGGGTATAACAGAGGATGTAACTCAGGATCAGCACAGGATCAGTAATGTAATGTGTGTACATAGTGACTGCACCAGCAAAATAGTGAGTGCAGCTCTGGAGTATAATATAGGATATAACTCAGGATCAGTAATGTATGTACACAGTGACTGCACCACCAGAATGGTGAGTGCAGCTCTGGGGTATAATACAGGATGTTACTCAGGATCAGTACAGGATCAGTAATGTAATGTATGCACACAGTGACTGCACCAGCAGAATAAAGAGTGCAGCTCTGGAGTATAAGACAGGATGTAACTCAGGATCAGTAATGTAATGTATGTACACAGTGGCTGCATCAGCAGAATAGTGAGTGCAGCTCTGGAGTATAAGACAGGATGTAACTCAGGATCAGTACAGGATCAGTAATGTAATGTATGTACACAGTGACTGCACCAGCAGAATAGTGAGTGCAGCTCTGGAGTATAATAGAGGATGTAACTCAGGATCAGTAATGTAATGTATGTACACAGTGACTGCACCAGAAGAATAGTGAGTGCAGCTCTGGAGTATAATACAGGATGTAACTCAGGATTAGTACAGGATCAGTAATGTAATGTATGTACACAGTGACTGCACCAGCAGAATAGTGAGTGCAGCTCTGGAGTACAATACAGGATGTAACTCAGGATCAGTAATGTAATGTATGTACACAGTGACTCAACCAGCAGAATAGTGAGTGCAGCTCTGGGGTATAATATAGGATGTAACTCAGGATCAGTAATGTAATGTATGTACACAGTGACTCCACCAGCAGAATAGTGAGTGCAGCTCTGAAGTATAGTACAGGATATAACTCAGGATCAGTAATGTAATGTATGTACACAGTGACTGCATCAGCAGAATAGTGAGTGCCGCTCTGGAGTATAATACAGAATGTAACTCAGGATCAGTACAGGATCAGTAATGTAATGTATGTACACAGTGACTGCACCACCATAATAGTGAATGCAGCTCTGGGATATTATACAAGATGTAACTCAGGATCAGTACAGGATCAGTAATGTAATGTATGTACACGGTGACTGCACCAGCAAAATAGTGAGTGCAGGTCTGGGGTATAATACAGGATGTAACTCAGGATCAGTACAGGATCAGTAATGTAATGTATGTACACAGTGACTCCACCAGCAAAATAGTGAGTGCAGCTCTGGGGTATAATACAGGATGTAACTCAGGATCAGTATACAGTCATGGCCAAAAGTTTTGAGAATGACACAAATATTATATTTTCACATGATCTGCTGCCCTCTGGTTTTTATGTGTGTTTGACAGATGTGTTTATCACAGACAGAAATATAATTGCAAACATATGAGTAACAAAAGCTTATATTGACAGTTAGAATGAGCTAATGCAGCAAGTCAATATTTGCAGTGTTGACCCTTCTTCTTCAGGACCTCTGCAATTCTCCCTGGCATGCTCTCAATCAACTTCTGGACCAAATCCTGACTGATAGCAGTCCATTCTTGCACAATCAATGCTTTCATTTTGTCAGAATTTTTAGGTTTTTGTTTGTCCACCCGTCTCTTGATGATTGACCACAAGTTCTCAATGGGATTAAGATCTGGGGAGTTTCCAGGCCATGGACCCAAAATCTCTGTTTTGTTCCCTGAGCCATTTAGTTATCACCTTTGCTTTATGGCAAGGTGCTCCATCATGCTGAAAAAGGCATTGTTGATCGCCAAACTGCTCTTGGAGGGTTAGGAGAAGTTGCTCTTGGAGGACATTCTGGTACCATTCTT
Organism: Oophaga sylvatica; assembly: GCA_033576555.1. Taxonomy (NCBI): domain Eukaryota; kingdom Metazoa; phylum Chordata; class Amphibia; order Anura; family Dendrobatidae; genus Oophaga; species Oophaga sylvatica. The sequence continues at coordinate 504,571,360 of JARQOD010000001.1, forward strand.
TATTCATGGCTGTGTTTTTAGGCAAGACTGTGAGAGAGCCATTCCCTTGGCTGAGAAGCAACCCCACACATGAATGGTTTCAGGATGCTTAACAGTTGGCATGAGACAAGACTGGTGGTAGCGCTCACCTTGTCTTCTCCGAATGAGGCGTTTTCCTGATGTCCCAAACAATCGAAAAGGGGATTCATCAGAGAAAATAACTTTACCCCAGTCCTCAGCAGTCCACTGCCTGTACCTTTTGCAGAATATCAGTGTGTCCATGATGTTTTTTCTGGAGAGAAGTGGCTTCTTTGCTGCCCTCCTTGAGACCAGGCCTTGCTCCAAGAGTCTCCGCCTCACAGTGCGTGCAGATACACTCACACCTGCCTGCTGCCATTCCTGAGCAAGCTCTGCACTGCTGGTAGCCCGACCCTGCAGCTGAAACACTTTTAAGAGACGGTTCTGGCGCTTGCTGGTCTTTCTTGGGCACCCTGGAGCCTTTTTGGCAACAATGGAACCTCTCTCCTTGAAGTTCTTGATGATGCTATAGATTGTTGACTGAGGTGCAATCTTTTTAGCTGCGATACTCTTCCCTGTTAGGCCATTTTTGTGCATTGCAATGATGACTGCACATGTTTCTTTAGAGATAACCATGGTTAACAGAAGAGAAACAATGATGCCAAGCACCAGCCTCCTTTTAAAGTGTTCAGTGGTGTCATTCTTACTTAATCATGACAGATTGATCTCCAGCCATGTCCTCATCAACACCCACACCTGTGTTAATGGAGCAATCACTGAAAAGAGGTTAGCTGGTCCTTTTAAGGCAGGGCTGCAATGATGTTGAAATGTGTTTTGGGGGATAAAGTTCATTTTCTAGCCAAATATTGACTCTGCAAGTAATTGCTGTTAAGCTATCACTCTTTATAACATTCTGGAGTATATGCAAATTGCCATTAGAAAAAGTGAAGCAGTAGACTTTGTAAAAATTAATATTTGTGTCATTCTCAAAACTTTTGTCCATGACTGTAGGATCAGTAATGTAATTTATGTACACAGTGACTGAACCAGCAGAATAGTGACTGAAGCTCTGGGGTACAATACCGGAGCAACCTAATGTTTTGCCAATGCAAAGGAGCTCATGTACATATGAATGATCTTCAAAAACAATGTGTATCTTCGTACCGTGTTAGCCAGTAGCCGTGTTAGTCTAAATATTTTTCTTCAAAAACAAGTGCTTTATACTTATCAACATTTTGTACCCCAAAACAAAATACATTATTGATCCACGACACCCAATGTTGCAATGCAACACTGCAGCATGGAGAAGCACGGCATAAATCATCTGTGTTGTTCTGGCCACAGACCTAGATAGATGTCCCGGTGTGACCCCTCTTCTCCAAGCCAAATCGGCTGCTGGGCTCACTGCAACAGCAAATGCACTGCAAACTCTACTGGCTGGCTGACCAGTGGACTACTGGCAACCTTCGAGGCTTCTAACCTATGAGCATATTGCAGCATGCAGTAGTGACCACCACAAAGAGAGCAATGTGCATTAATGGTCGGGGAACAGATTCATTTGCTGGAAACAAGAAGGAGGAGGAGGGGGCTCTCAGCTGTTGTGGGGCTGGCGCTGTTATGGACGCAGGGAGGCACATGTGGAATAGAACGTAATGTTCTGGTTGAGGAATAAGCCACCAGAGCTTCGGATTGATGTAATTGGGCCAGACGGTTGAGAGGGGAGGAAGCGAACTGAAAAAAATTAGTGAAAATCTCCTATACTAAAGCTGCAGTCAGATCGGCCAAATTCTGACTTCCACCGCAACTTCATTCAAATGCACTAAACGACAAAAAAGACAACTACTTAACTAGTAACTGCAGAACAGCACAGACGCCGCAGAGGTGAAGTGTCCTCTGGCATGTCGTGCTATGATATCTCCTATCATCATGGGGGGATACTATAGCACTGCACTTAAACATGGTCCCAAGACTAAGCAGACTCCCATAAATCTGCATCCAACGCATAAATTGCAGTTCAGGTCCAAGAACTTGACTGGGACAGAGCTGCAATACCAGAAATAACCCATGGTCAGGGGTGGCGCTGTTTTAGAAAGCAGTCATGTCGACATAATTGACTTCCCATATAATAATCCAAGAAGCCAAGAACAACAGTCGTGCAAATAAAATTAGCAACTATCACATAGGAGAAACTAGGAGAGCCTTAAAACGAACACTTTTGGTTCTACACAGTGGACTACCAATGCGATTTTTTGGCCAATTAAAAAAAATAAAAAAAATCAATCAATCTACTGCTAACATTCCTTCACATGCATTATCCAGTCCTTGATTAGCCAAGTGGCATCAAAAAGCAAGAGTGGTTCCCATAGTAAGAGGAGCTTCAGTGGGAGCACAATAGTTGTCCACATCCCAGATCTTCCATGGGTCATCGTAAGTTTGTTAGAAGTTCTGAACTTGGTCCAACATACCGTACTCCAAAGCCTAAAGCTACCATTGTGCTCTACGACTATCTGACTGCCCCTAATGATGGTGAAAAAAGTGTCCACGTCCGGTAGGAGGTTACAGCCACTATAACTGAAACAAAACAGGTGTCTCCTGCACCACTTCTGGACTTCGGAGAGTATTTATCAGCTGGTAGCGTCTTCAGCTACAGTTGTGTCACCTGTTTAGCAGTAAACGCAACAAATCCTAATGATTCCCTTTCTAGTGCCCCCGTTTCCCTGCGACTTCATACAAAGAGGTAACAAAAAGCCATTATTAACGAGAGATGGTTCGAAACTTACCTGGAGCTTCTTCCAAAGATCTTTGCTCATCATTCAAGGGAAACAAAAAAAAAAGTCCGCAAGGAATATCTGGAAGAGAAGAAACATATAGAGTCAACTGTGTTACAAATCGCTATGGGGTTTACAAAGTAAGAGGCGAGTATGTGGAGATATGGTTTAATTGGCATCAAAAAGAAGCTTACGAGAACAATGCCAAATATTCCTGACCTGGGGACACCATGAAATGCTGTTAATACGGACATTGCTACACATTATTAGACATGGCCCTTGAACCATTAAAGGTCTCACACCAATGTCACGATGAAAGAGGAGGCATGGAGAAATGTCATGGTGGGACCTTCTGCTTTCTATGGCAGGAAAATATGAGCGTTCAATTATAAATAAGTGAAAAATATTGATTTCAGAAGTGACACACTCTTCTTCGATAACGAATCCTTACTTATGAGTATTAACCCTTAAAGCCAGCAAATGTAAGTAAGCTACCTACCGAACTGGCCATAGACACTCCAATATTTTGACCAATGTCGCTGAGAAATAATTATAGCACTCACACTGGAAAATTAAGGCTACTTTCACACATCAGTTTTTTTGTGTCAGGCATAATCCGTCGAATACCTGATAGGACGGATCCGGCGCTGAAATAAAAAGATGCAACGGATCAGTTTTTTTTTGCTGGATCCGACCTGAACTTTTGCAGCTAGAAAATGCAGGTAGGCATGTCCGGAGAGAGTGGAAAATGTAGTAGTACTAGTAGTAGTAGTAGAGTAGTAGTAGTAGTTTTCCAGAATCCGGATCAGTCTTTTGACGGATTTCACAAAAGACTGGTCCGGTTCCATAGACTTGTATTATTTCCGGCCGCCTGATGCGCCGATTCAGGCACTATCAGGCGGGTCCGGAAAAAAAAAAAAAACGTTGCAGTGACCGTTTTGTCCGGCCGCCGGAATGTGCATTTCCGGATGCAACGCAATGACATCAGGCGCGATCCGGCGCTAATGAAAGTCAATGCTAAAAAAACACGCCGGATCACGCCTGACGTCAAAAAACTGATGTGTGAAAGCAGCGATTTCAGAAGTGACACACTCTTCTTCGATAACGAATCCTTACTTATGAGTATTAACCCTTAAAGCCAGCAAATGTAAGTAAGCAACCTACCGAACTGGCCATAGACACTCCAATATTTTGATCAATGTCGCTGAGAAATAATCATAGCACTCACACTGGAAAATTAAGAATCTCGATAGATAAGGTCTCCTTGGCTGTTATGTTGGCCCAAAAACAGAACTTAAGAGGGAAGGCATCTAAATGACAAGTCGAGAAAAGTTGACCATGTTTGGACTCCTCAAAGGCAAGAATGCACAAAATGGTCAATGATTCTGGCATGCTGCAACCAAAAGGAACGTTAGACAGTGGTAGAATGAGGAAAATATTGAGCCCTCAACCATTACTATAAACATACATCATTCATGAAGTCCCAAGTTTGTTCAACTTTTTGTACTCTTTCAGAAACCTCTACAATCCTCTTGGTGATATTTGATGTATAGAGCCGTAGAAATACATTTGGTCTCATGTAAAAGTATTCTAGTATTTATGAGCAGTATTGTCAGGAGAGATAACTGAAGTCTATGGAAACAGAATCAGGTTCAGAACCAATTAAAAATTTTCCCACGGAAGTATGGGAAAAATCACAGCACCATCACTGATAACTTTAAGGAACAGTTTACAGCAGTTTCCTTATCAGCAAATTCAGTAATACAGTAGCAAATAATACTGATAAGAACCCACCAATCACAAGAAAAGATGTTGCAGCCTCTCCCTGCCTTCATAATGAACTTTTCACATGCTCATTAGATGCTTCAATACAAAATATAGGGGCGGAGTCTGACCATTGCAACTAATGTACGTGTGTTGTTTACTAAAAGAACAGGAAGAGTCTAAAAAAAAAAAAACCCTCAGTGATCGGTGTGAGAATTACATTTCTCATTTTTATTTTTAATAAATATTGTGATACAGAGAAGAAGACAAACATTGCTATAAATGTAAATAACAAAACACATTTAAACACGAAACCCTGATTTAAACAATGGATCATTTTCTCATGAAATATTATCTTTATGGATGGTCCAGGCTAATGACCGATAACCATAGGGAACATCCAGCTCAATCCTCTCACTTCTACATCCTCTATTACTGATTATGGGACACGACCCGGGACGAGATCTCAGTAACATAAGGTCGCAAAGAGTGTTTATGCTGGTTGGTAAGCAATGGTAGGCACTGGCGTCTACACAGCACGGTTACTCATTCTAACAAAAGTCAAAGCAGATGGCTCTATGACTCAAACTGTGTTATACAATCTTTGCATGGAGACTCGGAGAATACCGGGGTCTCAGCTCTGATTACTCATGTAACGTGAAGGAAACACAGGGTGGATTATACCAAACATTGTGCATGGTACTTTTATGGGGGTACTTTATTTTAGATTCCAATATACTGATATTCCAAAGACAAATATGACCCCCATAGTCTAACACGCAGCTGGTAACACAAGATAAGGTTCGTCACCAAGGGCAGAATATACATTCAACTTCTCACATCCATCGACTAACTGTGAATAAGAGAGATGAGTTTTACACGCGGGTCATCAGAGCTCTTCTTCTCACAGCACAGAGGAACACAGACAATAATCATCCTATTCAGTCTGATAGGATTATCATCAGGTAACTCCTTTCCACTACTGTCTAAGCAAAAAGAGATATCAGCCGATCGCCTGAAAAGAGTGGCAGTGGCGTGACATGTATGCCGGGCAAAACCTCCTGTGCTATAGGGGCAGTATTATAGTAGTTATATTCTTGTACATAGGGACAGTAATATAGTAGTTATATTCTTGTACATAGGAGCAGAGCAATATTATAGTAGTTATATTCTTGTACATAGGGGCAGTATTATAGTAGTTATATTCTTGTACATAGGGGCAGTATTATAGTAGTTATATTCTTGTACATAGGGGCAGTAATATAGTAGTTATATTCTTATACATAGGAGGCAGTATTATAGTAGATATATTCTTGTACAAAGGGGCAGTATTATAGTAGTTATATTCTTGTACATAGGAGCAGTATTATTGTAGTTATATTCTTGTACATAGAGCAGTATTATAGTAGTTATATTCTTGTACATAGGAGCAGTATTATAGTAGTTATATTCTTGTAAATAGCAGTATTATAGTAGTCATATTCTTGCACATGGGGGGCAGTATTATAGTAGCTATATTCTTGTATACAGGGGCAGTATTATAGCATCTGTGGTCTTGTACATATGAGGCAGTATTATAGTAGTTATATTCTTGTACATAGGGGCAGTATTATTGTAGTTATATTTTTATACATAGGAGCAGTATTATAGTAGCTATATTCTTGTACATAAGGGCAGTATTATAATAGTTATGTTCTTGTGCATAGACAGCAGTATTATAGTAGTTATATTCTTTTACATAGGGGGCAGTATTATAGTTGTGATATTCTTCTACGTAGGAGGCAGTATTATTGCACATGGAAGGGTAGAATAGTCAGCTTACTGGGAGATCAGGTGCACAGGCATCACCAACAGCAACAAGATAAATTAAGTCCGTCACTCTTGTATGAATAAAAGAATGGCAACTTTATTTTCACAGGATAAAATCCATACCAAGGGAAAAAATAAGGAATTCTTCTTATGCATTCGACCGCAGTGTGTGCTCTTACTCGAACTATTATAGTAGCTGCTAAATCAAACTGTTTAAGGAGCAAGGGTGACAAACGTTACAAGAGAGAACTTTCATCATGCTAAAAAAATATTAAATCTGTGGTTGATCCTTATCAATGATGGGAGAGCCATTCAAAATAGGAAAACTAATTTCTGTCTTAAGAAAACATAAATATATCATTGATGTCAACGTGAATTGTGCGTAGCCTTCCTTAACCGTCAGTAGCCCTGGTGTGAAGCTGCAGAGGCTGGAGAATACGAGGCTACACAGCTGAAGCTTCAGTATAAGCTCGGTAGTGCACTCCATTCTCTTCTATTCCCCAGTGCTCTGCCAGCTTTCATCTGCTCATTCCCTCCTCCTAAATTCTCTTTCGTGGCAGCACCCATGGGTTTCAAAATCCTGTTTGCCCAATCAAGTAAAAAGTAAAATCCGATAGAGCCTGTTAAGTGAATTAAATTATTAAACAATGGATGAGCCTGGGCCTCTCGTGCCTGACAGAGCAATGTTCTTGTTTCCAAGTGAAAGGTTTTCTCTTTTCAGTTGAGTAATATTGTTCTGAGCTGAGGCGATAATCGATGGGGAATGTAGAGCCCACGGCGCGGCCCGCTCATCCACGATGAGTCTTCAAGACCTTAAGCTGTTTAACAAGTCAAGGGGCACTCCTTGGTACAGAATGGCATTCAAAAATCAAGAAGGGAGGGGAAGAACTCCAAAAGTTCCAAGTCTCGACTTTTCACCAACCTTGACAGGAAACATGGTCTCGTTTTGTCCTACCAAACTTCTAAATAGATATTTCGCATCCCGAGATTTAAGTAAGAGAATAATGGGATTTTTATCAAGAGAGTCAGCGCTCATTTGTCATGTTCGGAATCAGCCACCATTATCAGTGTAGCAGATATTGTAGACGGACATAGGCCAGGACCAGTGATGAGCTTGTCCGTCTCCTTGCTTCATCTTCTGACAAATTGCCCAAAGGTTTCATCATCTCTTCTAAACGAACATCTTCTCACAGTTCCTATCTTGACACTTTCCTTCACAGGCTCTTGAACCGAGATGGCATAAAACTCTTTGAAATAAGGTTCCTATATTATTAATCCTTTCTGAAAACATTGTGCCGTCCTAGAAGATGGTAAGTGATGAAAAAGTCTATAGTAAAAAAGTTCTATCCAACCTAAGCAGCAAAAAAGTTCCATCAAGTTGGATTTCCCAGGTAATTTGTAGGTGATCAACACTTGTTTTTGGATACCATTAGATCACATATGTCAAACTCTGGCCCACAGGGTGAGTATATTTGGCTCGCGATACCGGGGGGAATCTTACATCCGGCATGGCACTTTCAACTATATCGGCATCCTAGATGACAATATAGCTGAAATCAATAATGGAGGAGGGAGCGTCAGATGACTCTCCTTCTCCCATCATTTCCCGTCTGCGTCTGACGTCTCAGCGTAGCAGGCACGATGACGTCATTACATGGTGCCCAATGTTCCGAGGTGTACAGAGGATCTGAAGAGATCGCAAAGAGACCGGAGCAGCAGGGGAACAGCCAGTGCTGTTTTTTTATGTGGGCCTATTATACTGCATAGAGCACTATGTGGGGCCATTATACTGCATGGAGCACTATGTGGGGCCATTATACTGCATGAAGCACTATGTGGGGCCATTATACTGCATGGAGCACTATGTGGGGCCATTATACTGCATGGAGCACTATGTGGTGCCATTATACTGCATGGAGCACTATATGGGGCCATTATACTGTATGAAGCACTATGTGGGGCATTATACTTATGCAGCACTATGTGGGGCCATAATATACTGCATGGAGCACTATGTGAGGCCATTATACTGTATGGAGCAGTACGTGTGGCCATTACACTGTATTGAAGACATTGTAGGGCCCCTGTTTAACTGTATGAAGGACTATGTGGGGCCCATTATACTGCATGGAGCGCTTTTTGTGCCTATTATATTGTATGGAGGGTTGTGTGGAGATTACAATTGGAAAATCATACTGTGATGGGGTCACCATTCTGTCAGGGTTTATTGAAAAAGGGGTACAGCAGTGTCATCATACCATGCGTGTGGAGGCAAGTGTGAGGGAATTCACTATGGGGGTATCATACTGTGTTTTCGGGCACTTTTGCTGGCATCAAACCTTATCTGTATTATTCAAGGTTTTTTTTATCCTTTGTTTTTATATATTTAAATTAGGCCGTTGTGCCATATGCTTTCTACTGCTCTTACATAACATATAATAGTATTACAATATTTTATTCTAAGATGTATAATTTAAAATGTACTTTGTTAATCAGACAATCCCTTTAAGTTTGTTTCCATATGAAAAAGTTAATTGTTATATTTGATGATAAGGAAAAAACTTCAATTGTAGACATTTTTTTTTATAAATATCAAGGTTGGCCGCAACTTTGACCAAGTTTTTAATTTTGTCCCTCTGTGTATTTGAGTTTGACATCCCTGAGCTAGATAAAATTGTGTAGGACACTTAACACCTGCATGCTCAAAAGATCAATTGGCTCACAGCTATCTGTGCCAACTCTATTGGAAATCCAAAAGCCGGATCCTTTTCATCCTTAAAATCATGTGTCGGTGGAAAGTTGGAAGACCCTCACATACATCACGGGTTTGGCCGACTTTAGTCTAATGTGTATAGTCTCGTATTTCTGTCAAGTGTCAGAAACAATATAGTTGGCCAAACACGTTACTTTCATCTCAAGTCTATGGACAACTCCTGGCCCACCAGCTGGCTGACATATTCTTCCAAGACTTTGATGAACCTACTGCACCTTGTAAAATGATAGTATATCCACAGAATGTCCCATAAATACATAGTAGATTAGGGTCTCACCAATAGGTACAGGATCTACGTTGTGGATAGAGTCCCGACAGGCACTGCTTTCAGTGGAGAGGTGGTCTGAATTTTCCAAATAAATGAATGGGAATACCTCTCCACTGACAGTGGAACATATCAGTACCCCGATGGCGAGACAGTTGCAGGTCCCATTGATGAAACCCTCATCTATTATATACGGAATATCCTATGGATATACCATGATTGTATGAGCTGATAATACACCATTATGCCATCTTTTGAGGTGGGCAAAGAACAGCCATTTGGGTAGAAGTATCGGGTGTGGGTGAGGTATGAATGCTGTTGTTCAATCTTCAACCTCTTCATAAATTTTAGGTCTGCCTGCAAAAGTCTTCACACGAGGAAGCATGTATGCAAATAAGTGAAAAATGCTGATACATGGCTCACTTACGAGAAAAGCCAAGAACATAGCGTGAAATCTGCAAAAAGAGGATGGGACCGTTTACCGCATGATCTGACATTACCGAGAACAGATTCCCATATTTAATAAATTCTGTATGTTTCGATAGATTACCTCTGCAGCTGCTATATAGCCCTAAAAGTCAGTATGCACCGATTTAAGGTCTTCCCGAAATGGGAAGTTAACAGACAGGTAAAACAGACAATCGAAGGAACATTCTGGAAAACACTGATACACTATGTTATGCCAAGGGCAGGATCCGCGGGGGCGGTGCTTAGCTAGGAATTCTGGTTTTATACTACACCCCCTTGGGCTTGCTGGCAAGATTTGGGACTGGTAATTTAAAGGGGTTCTATAAATTAGCAAAAGTGAACCGGCAAGAGTGCAACAAAAGACTGTCTATTAAGAAACTATAATATAACATATTGTAAAGTAATACAATTTTAAAAAAAACAAATATATAATCTAAGAGTATGATCGATTTGATTGAAAATCATTTCAATCAAATCGATCATACTCTTAGATTATCTGTTTTGTTTTTTTTAAATTGTATTACTTTACAATATGTTATATTATAGTTTCTTAATAGTTTTTTTTTACTGAGAGGGAATTGCCATCATGGTGGCCAAGGACGGGGACTTGGTTAGGTCAGTTATACTGTTTGCGATTGTGGCGATGTTGCTCACATCGGCCCCTGATAGACTTCTTGGCTCCCGTTGCTTGGAGCACAGGCTGTGACACACGGGTGGAAGGTGATATCTCACTGCTCGGAGGATCATGTTAAACAAACCTTGGATCACGGATATAAAAATTGTCTCCTCAGCTAGATTTGATTTCCGCACCTTTAATGGCTCCTACGTTGTTCCTGTGTGTGCTTATCAATAATGGTGAGGAGAAGATGGCTTGCTTTACACGTATTGGCACCTGGTAAATGCTGTCCTTAGCTGAAGGTTATTATTGGTCTTAGGAGAGACTCACGATTAAAGGGGTATTCCAGCTTGAGGTATTTATCACCGGTTTCCTGGAAGCTGAGGATTCGAATGCTGAAGCCCCGGTCACCTGTCCTCACCCGCCCCACATCCTCAGGAGGGGCTTGGAATAGAGAAGTGGTCAAGAATGCGCCCTTTAAAGGGAACCATCACCATGACAAGCTTTTTTTTCAATTATTAAATGCCATATTAAAAGTATGCTACGGTAGCCATTAAATTACCCCAAAAGTCATCCCTATGCCCAAATCATACAAAAAATGAATCAACACTACCAGTACTTGTACCATGTGACTCTCAAGAAAGTTCCTAAAAGCTGAGTATGCTCACGCACAGCTTCCCATTTCTAAAAGTGTGTCGGGATTTTGTATGATACGCCTTGGACATACTCACAAATGGGAGGAGCACATGAGACCAGCTGCGCCTACTGCCCCTTTTCTTGGTCTTTTAGTTAGGTCGAGTTATCCGTATCATGGCTTAATATAAATCTGGCCTGCACCAGGTACCAGACCGGTTATGGTATTAGGATGTTTACTGTAGGGTCAAATGTAAGTGGACCTGGCTTAAAAGAGTTGTCTACTACTTGTATATCGATTACTTATCCGTCACCCCCACCAATCAGCCGCTGAAGGTATCAGCTGCGGAGAAGAACAGCACAGCTCTGCCAACTCTCTATAGTAGCATATCCACCCCTCGGCACAGGGAACAGCTGACCGGTGGGGGTGTTGGGTGGCGCACCCCCACCAATCTCATATGGATGACTAAAGGTACTGTCACACTAAGTGAGATCGCTAACGAGATCGCTAAAGAGTCACCGATTTCATGACGCAGTAGCGATCTTGTTAGTGACGCAGCTGTGTGTGACATGTAGCAGCGATGTGGCCCCCGCTGCGATGTCGCTGATCGCTCATGAACGCTCTGAGCCGTTTTTTGGTCGTTGGTGTCCCGCTGGTGAGCCTGAATCGCTGAGTGTGACACCCTTTATGAACGACTTTACCAGCGTCGCAGGTGGGACTAGGTTTTCCCAACGACCGCAGAGGTCGTTATACAGATCGCTGATCTCTGATGAGATCTTTGTGTTTAGAAGCTAACTAGCGACCACATAGCGATCGCACTAGCGATCTCGCCAGCTTGTGTCGTTATCGCTAGTGTGATCGCTAAGTGTGACAGTGCCTTAAGTGTGACAGTGCCTTTATAGGCTAGAAAAGTAGTAGAAGAACTCTTTAAATTGGAACGACAAATCAACATCAGGGCTCACTTGGATAAGAACCATAACCTGTCTTCCTAGGAGACTAAACAAAGCAAGGAGCCATTGCCTGAATTCACACTATTGGTGTCATGGCTGGAGATAAGATAAGGGGAGGAGGGGGAATGGTGGAGATAAGCCCTGTGAGACCAGCCACATTAACAAACCTTTAAGTGTATGGTGGCAGCAGACCAAGATATATTACAATACAGTTTCCACTCATGATTGACTGCAGAGAGGTTGACGAAGACCACCCAACCTGACCTCCCAGACTTTTGTGGTCCTAAATGACCAGTTGGCCTAGAAATGCTGGAAGACATGGCCAGATAAGAGAATCAGCCAGATGACAATTGGCCAGTGTGTAAAAGGGCCGATACACCATTTCCAAGTCTAGGAAAGAGTCTGTGGGAGCTTTCGAGGGGGTGACAATGGTTGTGATCCACTTTACCAAGAATCGATTTTCATGACAGAAGAGGTTGAGGATACCTGACCTGAAACTGCAATGGAGGTACAAACTTATGCAACCGTGGAAAAAACTGACAAATTAATCGAGTCATTTTATTTTTATCTAGCCCAATCCATTAAATCAAACCGTAAGCAACACAAGTAACGGCAAGACTGATCACAATTGTAACGGCGTGTGATTGATAAGGTCAATTTATGTAATCGTCTATTTAAAAGAAGAGACCTACAGGTCGAAGATTAGAAAAAAAAACTTTTACAATAAACAGGTGGAAACTATTTCCTTTAATATCTTATTAATACACCGAGAGATGGTGGGTTGAGGTTACAGGCCCAAGTCTGATCCACCCCAATCGATGAGGTCTGTGAGGAGTGTGGATCCAAACCACAAGATCCATCCCCCAAAATTATGGCAGATACTTGTCTATGTATTAACGTACCATAATTTTACATCACATCATGTATGTTTCCTTTAATAAGCAGAAGAGGAAAAAAAAAACTTTGGGAACAAGAAACGGAAAAATACAAGCCATCTAGGTGAAAAAGATGAGGACGGAAAAAGAAAATAATGAAAGAACAACGGGTGATGGGAAAAAACTGTATGAGACAAGAGGAACCATGGAAAAAAGGAGCAAGAAACAACGAGAGGCCAAGGGACAAGTGGTAGAAAGAAGACATGGAAGACCAAGAAAGGAGCTGAGAAAGAAAGAAGGAGCCGGATACATGTGCTTGGACTAGTTCTTCTGTTGATCACACACTGACACCTTCAGATAAAGATATTATATAGTATACACATTATATACAATGCCTTTACAACACAGCTCCGCACAAACTAAGCCCCGTGTCACTGACATTTACTCTGGTGAGAAAGGTTTCCATTAATGGTGTAGGACACAGCACTGACCAAAGGGCTCCATCCAGAGCACTGGCCAAACTGCGCCATCCAGAGCACTGGCCAAAGGGTGCCAGCCAGAGCACTGGCCAAAGGGCGCCAGCCAGAGCACTGGCCAAAGGGCGCCAGCCAGAGCACTGACCAAAGGGCGCCAGGCAGAGCGCTGGCCAAAGGGCGCCAGCCAGAGCACTGGCCAAAGGGCGCCATCCAGAGCACTGGTCAAACGGTGCCAGCTACAGCACTGGCCAAAGAGCACCAGCTAGAGCACTGGTCAAACGGTGCCAGCTACAGCACTGGCCAAAGGGCGCCAGCCAGAGCACTGGCCAAAGGGTGCCAGCCAGAGCACTGGCCAAAGGGCGCCAGCCAGCACACTGGCCAAAGGGCGCCAGCCAGAGCACTGGCCAAAGGGCGCCAGCCAGAGCAATGGCCAAAGGGCACCAGCCAGAGCACTGGCCAAAGGGCACCAGCCAGAGCACTGGCCAAACTGTGCCAGCCAGAGCACTGGTCGAACTGTGCCAGCCAGAGCACTGGCCAAAGGGTGCCAGCCAGAGCACTGACCAAAGGGTGCCAGCCAGAGCACTGACCAAAGGGCGCCAGCCAACAGCACTGACCAAAGGGCGCCAGCCACAGCACTGGCCAAACTGTGCCAGCCAGTGCACTGGCCAAACTGTGCCAGCCAGTGCACTGGCCAAACTGTGCCAGCCAGAGCACTGGCCAAAGGGCGCCAGCCAGAGCACTGACCAAAGGGCGCCATCCAGAGCACTGACCAAAGGCGCCAGCCAGAGCACTGTCCAAAGGGCGCCAGCCAGAGCACTGGCCAAAGGGTGCCAGCCAGAGCACTGGCCAAACTGTGCCAGCCAGAGCACTGGCCAAACTGTGCCAGCCAGAGCACTGGCCAAACTGTGCCAGCCAGAGCACTGACCAAACTGTGCCAGCCAGAGCACTGACCAAAGGGCGCCAGCCAGAGCACTAGCCATACGGTGCCAGTGACAAAACTGGCATATTTACATCAGCCATAGACAAGCTAAATAGAGCCGGTGACAGAACTGGCATAAGCCACAGAACTATCCAAACCGTGCCTGCCATAGTTAATACAGCAATTTCAATTGTTTTCTTTAGAAAAACAACTCGCACACATCAGTGCAAACCACAGTCCACCCACATTAGGTACAGACATAGCCCCACACAACAGTGAAAAGCAAAGCCCAGCCAAAATAACGCTATACATATCCTCCTCCTGCATGACAAAACTACAGGTCTGAGATTTTGGTTATCTACTGCACTGGAAAAACTCAGTGAGGATTCTGGTCTGAACAGCGCCCCAAGAGGCAAACAAAAATATAGCATTTGGCTTCACTAATACTGAGTGGTGAACCTTTGGGAGTGCTGGAGGGATAGTGAAGTACCCAAAGAATCAATACTGCTAAAACCAGAGAAGGAGATAGAAAAACTATTGAGAAATCATTTCTTGGTTACGTCTTAACCCCGATGTGCCGGATGTATGCAGCACCCCAGAAATACCGTGGAACATCAGAGGCCTGGACCCTGACACTGTGACCGTTAAGAGCCGCCACTTTCGATTTAACTGTCCAACTTCCTTTCTGTACAGGGGGAAGTGAAACTGGCAGATGTTTGATGAGCGAGGATGCGGGGGATACAAGTCTGAACGTGTAACATTATGGGGGTGATAAAGACAACTGTGCAAAACAGCAAAAAAAGAAGTCAGCGATTGCAGTTGAGGTCTGAAGCCATGATGAGAATATCCGCACCTCCAGACAGTGCCATACAGGGGAGTAAGAGATCAGAAGAAGGACCCTCAATTAATTCCAAAATCTAAGTTCAATATAGCGGCATACAAGAGGATCAACTTGGCCTGTGGGGGCTCCTACGGACCTCAGCTAGCAAGAGGACTCCAAAAATGTCAGAATACACCTATAGACTGTGTTCCTGCCTCCTGTGCATCAGGGGACACGTACAAGTCATGTACCTCGGCCAATACCTTTTTCCAACTGCTAGAAGATAAGCAGATAGATCTACGCTATGCCCGGGACAGCGGCCATGTTATTCAGCAGTGAAGTGTTTGCTGCTCACACTAAGAGTCTCAATACTGACGGGTTAAAAGACCGGGCACACCGCTAATTAAGAAAGTAAGCACTCGATCCGTATTTAACGGAAATAATTACCAGATTGTGTTCCCAGCTAATTTCTCTTGTACATAGCAACCCTAAGCTGAGATACCTGCGGAAACAGCACGGGAAGCAGAGTAATCATTAACCCAGAGGATGGAGAGGACAAGTGCTGCGTGTTCGCCAGCGTGTAAACTGCCTACAACTGAAAGAAATGCCCTCCTCAATGCCCCCGTGCTGACCTGATTAGGTATGCAAACATAGTCTGGTTAAAAACTGGTCTGCCATCGGGACAGGACCGCTATTTTGTCGAAAATGGCAAAGAATTAGTGAAGTCCTGTAACACCAATGCTCCACCAATCTGATATTTATGATACTGGAGACTTCGTACATTGCAAATGGACTTTTGGAGTTACACCATGTTGTTGCGGCCCAACACATGCATGACTGGGCACCGGCCTAGCAATCAGGTATGTCAGCAGGTAGCCAGAGAGTCGCAGAGCTCAGGTCTGACTGCAATGTACTGCTGATATGGCCACTGAACCCGGGTTCCTTTGAATTAATTTGCTCATCGGGATGATACATTTCTGATCACTGGTGGTTCAACTGCTGAGGAAGCCAAAAATGTAGGAAGGGTTCAGAAAGTCTCCTGAGAGAATGGAGCGCTAGTGAGCACGTGCGACCACCATTATGGATTTTAAATGCCACAATGGTCACACATGCTCTCTAGGAATACTCCAGATTTTTGGTTGGAACCACCAATGATCATACATTTATCACTTATCCTAAGCATACATTTTATGGAGCAACCCCTTTAAATCAATAATTCCTCAAAAAGGTCCAAACTCCAATAATGCAGCCTGTTTAAGGAAACCTCCAAATGAAGGGAGTGCCACGAATTTGGTTGTATGACTACGTCACACCAAAAAGTCAGAAGTGACCGACATTAATTTGGGAGTCAAAGTTAACACCTAGACCGGGCCGAAGTTTTTCAGAAAAGTGTTTTTGGGGCCTCCTCTAGTCCATGTCAACCTCGCCTGACTGGGAAACAAAAGTGCCTGTGTGTCACTGCCATAGATTATACAGTACTCCAAATAGCTGCGGCTTGCCACATCAAAGCCTGGTAGCTGATAGCACGCTGTGACCTGTCACTGCGCAGTTAGGAAAACAAAAAGATGCCCATGTGACACGGTGCAAGGTTTTTTTTTTTTGTCTCCTCGCTGCTCATTAACTCTTTTAAATGGAAGATTTTCCATGGTAACAATCAAGAGTCTGTACCAATTACTTTTCACACACACCAAAAAACTCAAAAGGAAGCCCCCGTGCAGTTCTTAGCATCCCTTATCATGATCACCCATGTCACTTTGCAAAAAATGGAGACTGCAGGTGGCCTCAATTCTCCATGTCATCCCCTAAGAACAGCAAGAACAGGTTGGCATCCACGAGTGAGCACCTAACCAATCCTCTCAAGAAGTTACGGCTCTGTTGACGTGTCTGGTTACTGGCACCGTTTCGAGCACGATAAGAAAAAAGCTGCTGAAACGTAAGAGGTTGGTTCAATTTGAAAAAGTATGGGAGGGAGTATGTTCGCAAATGAACCTGGGTAAGCATTCTACTGTGCCAAAGCAATATGCTAATTTAAAGGGGCTGTCCACTTGCTCACTCTGGCCAAGAAATGGAACCTTCTCTATTGACTCAAAGTTCCATTAAGCCCCTTTAAAAGCTGTTGTGTAATCTTATTTCTTCAGTAAGCGCTCTGCTACCCTTACTTCTGGCTTTCGGCTTGCCAGTGGAACGCTGCGCTCCTTAAGATTGGCAGTTCAGACTTTCACTGCTTGTCTGAATCGAGCCATCTCCCATGCTTCAATCAGAGGCACTTTTGCCTCCGCAGCATCAGAGGGGTGCAGGAACTCTGGAACCGGGCAACTTCACATCTAGTACAGCAGCCACCGCTAATAGACTGCAGAGGTTGTCGGGATTCTAGGTGACCAGCAGTAAACTAAAAGACCAGAGATTATTTTGAATCCCTGACTGACATTGAATGTACTGGTAACGCTAATATCAGGCTCCCATGTATGATGAGGGCTCAGGAGCTGAAGCTGCATCACTTCCGATAGATGATGGATGTAACCCTAACAGCAGTGATCGGAGCCGAGCTCCGCTCACTGCTGTCAACCCCTTAAATGTCACTGTCAATCCAATTTAAGGAATGCAGTCTGCAGGCACAGTGTTCCATGTGCCTATCAGTATTGCTGCGTCCGTAAAAGTCCGCTTTCTTATGAAGTCAGGTCATTTTTAAGTAACAATGAAAATTGATTGTGGTCAATTGCAATTTGTGTGTTTTACAACCACTTCAAACTTTTTAAATGGGTCACTGCAATTGTAGACAAACCCTTTAATATATACATAGTTCACAGATACAGTGGTATATAAAACCTTGGGCACCCCTGGTCAGAATTACTGATATTGTGAGCAGAGTTGAAGATGAAATGGTATATATATATATATATATATATATATATAATATATATATATATATATATATATAAATAAATATTTTCATTTTTTACATTTGAAATGTTACAAAAAGGATAATATGTATACAGCATATGTATTCACGGAGGTGTAGCGTAACCTCAAGAGGCAGAACATGCACAACCTGGAGGAGGATACAAAATGTCCCAAGACCGGCATTTTATTTTATATTATGTCATTATATTTGTGAGGCAGATCGTCTCCGGGCTGTTCCCGCCTTCATCAATAAATGAAAATTTAAAGGGAGCAGAAAAAAAAAAGAAAAACAATTTATTGTCATTCATTATTCATGTGGTTAAGCAGCCGGCGGGTTAAAGTAAAGGCTTTGTAAACTGTTTTTATGTTCTATGGCAGAAGTCCTAACCACTTTTAATAATACTGCGCATTTGGGAACAAGAACGAAGCATGCTGGGAAAGCCCATCTTCCATGCCAATGACATAGTGAGTCTATTACATAGTAATATTTCTTAGATCAAAAGCATTATTTGATTTGAAGAGCCCCTTACATACCGTAAGACCTCCTCCAAGAACGTAAAGCTGGGAGAAGACCCACCAAAGCTGGTTGAAGGGCGGCCTAAGTTAAAACGTAGGGGAAAAACACCAAGGCTGGGAGAAGACACACCAAAGTTGGCTGAAAGCCCGCCTAAGTTAGAATGTAAGCTGGGAGAAGACCTACCAAAGCTGGCTGAAGGGCCGCCTAAGTTAGAACGTAAGCTGTGAGAAGACCTGACCTACCAAAGGTGGCTGAAGGCACACCTAAGTTAGAATTTAGAGGGGAAAACACCAAAGCTGAGAGACCCACCAAAGTAGGCTGAAGGCATGCCTTAAGCCCCCGTCTCACACAGCGATCTCGCTTGCGAGATCGCTGCTGAGTCACTGGTTTTGTGACGCAACAGCAATCTCCCCAGCGATATCGCTGTGTGTGACATTCAGCGACGATCAGCCCCCCTGCTGGGTATCGCTGATCGTCGATGAATGTCCTGGACATTTTTTTTTGATCGCTGGTCTCCCGCTGGCCAGCACGCATTGCATCGCAGCGCCTGGAAACCCGACGTGTACCTTGGTTACCAGCTCCCTGCATCAGGGCGCTGGTATCCAACGTACACTGCGGGTAACTAAGCGATGTTACCCGCAGTGTCGCTGTGCTGATTGCTGCCTGAGCTGCCTGTTTGGCAGCTCAGCAGCGATCATGTAGCGACACACCAGCGATCCTGATCGTTGTCGGGATCGCTGGTGTATCGCTATGTGAGACCCGAGCTTAAAGGCACTGTCACACTTAGCGATAGCACCAGCGATCACGACAACGACACGACCTGGCGAGATCGCTGGTGCGATCGCTATGTGATTGCTAGTTAGATTCCAAACACAACTCATCAGCAATCTGTATAACGACCTCTGCGGTCGTTGGGAAAACCTAGTCCCACCTGCGACGCTGGTGAAGTCGTTCATAAAGGGTGTCACACTCAACGATACAGGCTCACCAGCGGGACACCAACGACCAAAAAACGGCTCAGAACGTTCATAAGCGATCAGCGACATCGCAGCGGGGGCCACATCGCTGCTACATGTCACACACAGCTGCGTCACTAACAAGATCGCTACTGCGTCATGAAATCGGTGACTCTTTAGCGATCTCGTTTAGTGTGACAGTACCTTAAGTTAGAAAGTAGAGGAGATAACATCAAGGTTAGAAGATACACCTAAGTTAGGCTCAAGACCCAGCTAAGGCCAGGGTCCCACTAGCGAATCACATCTATACTAATGACACTCGGCTCCTGCTCTGCTGCAGTAGGAGCCGAGTGTTACTGCTCTGTGCTTCGATCCTCTCGCAGGAGGATTTAATCAGATTGCATTTGTCCGATTTAATAGCAGCCCTAAGTTAGAAGGTAGGGGGGAAAAAAAACAAGACTGGGAGAAGACCCACCAAAGCGGATTGAAGACGACTTAAGTTATAATATAGGGAAGGAAACACCAGAGCTGGAAAAAGAAACACCAATGCTGATTATTAACCTACCAAAACTCGTAGAACATTCACCTAAATTGTAACGTGGTAAAAGACCCACAAAAAGATATCTGAAGACTCAACCTGCCTTAACAATGACATTGCGCCACAACAGATAATCAAAAGAGACAGGGATACGGTCAAGTAAAAGTCAGTTCACAGGGCTCCTATCTAGTGGATATAAATGAGACCAATAGACCAGATCCCGCAAAGCTGGTAAAGGACCATCAAAGCTCATAAAAGACCCAATAAATGTGGTAAATGATCCATCAAAGCTGGTAGAAAACCCACCTAAACTGAACCTCCTAAAAATAGTCACCAAAGCTAATTGATGACACACCTATTAGAACATGTCAGAAGACTCAGAAAAACTGGTAGAAGACCCACCAAAGCTGATATACACATTTCAATTAAACCTAGGAAGACTCCAAAGCCAATTTTAGATACACCCATCAGAACATGGATGTGGAAGACTCTCTAAAGTAGTTAAAAGACCCAAATAAGTGGGAACCTGGTTGAAAGCTGACTAAAACTGGTAGAAGACCAACTTAAGTTAGAACTTTGTAAAAGGTCCACCAAAGCTGGTAGAAGACTAACTTAACTAAGAACCTCAGAAAAAACCCACCATATGCTAGATTAAAGTGGCCCTAATTCTGTTATGATGATGATGCAGAAACAGGCAGTAACGATGGAGGAAATAAACTAAACAAGGAGAAATGTAGACCAAATGCAGAACAAGATTTTTGATAATCTGTTAGGGAAAGAGATCAGAGAATGGGGGAGATTTTTAG
This sequence comes from Oophaga sylvatica, assembly GCA_033576555.1. Taxonomy (NCBI): domain Eukaryota; kingdom Metazoa; phylum Chordata; class Amphibia; order Anura; family Dendrobatidae; genus Oophaga; species Oophaga sylvatica. The sequence goes on from JARQOD010000001.1 coordinate 504,592,212, forward strand.
TCCAATAAAAAGGAAAAAATAATGGTTGCATTTCTATGGAGCAGGACTGAGGTTTCATTATGGCACAAGTCCACAGGCTTCTTTGGAGGCTACTTTGATGATTTCAATACATCATTTTTCTTAAGCCCGTTAAGAAAATATGGACTCACCTAGTTAGACTTAACCATTAGAAAGAATTACTTGGCACCTGGCCGTAGACAACTGATACTTGATGGAGGGTTTTGCCAATTGTGGTAAAAACATTCAGATAATTTAATTTCCATGATCACAGGTATTTTAGAAGCCTCTTTGCGCAGGTGGCCTTTTTATATTATGACGAGGACCCAATCAATTTTACGGATTTTGAGATGTAAAGCATGATTAAGTAAAGAAAAAAAAACATTCTGAGGTGGGGGAACATTCAGAAGGTGACAATAGCTGTTGCTACAAGCCTTTCATGTGTCTGGGTAGCTTCTTCGCAGGTTCTGATGTAGATTATTTGCTTAACACCCACACTTTTACTGGATGACGCAGATATACGTGTGATATATCTAACGTCGTCCCGCAGAAATGGATGAAATTTACTGCACAAAACATACAAATACATTTTTGGAAAAAATACCACTTTTTTAATATTTGGTTAGTTCCCGAGTTAAGCAGCTCCATTCCAGGCCTTGTGGATGACACAAATCATGAGTGCACTGTATGGAAGGGGGATGACTTCTCATTTCTATAGCTAAGTCAGCCCCCTTCGCTGTCACAGAGGATGCATAGGCGCTGGCTTAGGTAGGGAGATGAGCTATAAGCCAGCCCCCTTCACCACACAGCACTGGTCACAGGAAGCTTTCTCCTGTGTAGAGCATAGGCCAGAAGTAGAGCTCATGGACACCTTTGGTTAATTAAGCATAATGTATGACTTACTGTATCTTATTTTACAGAATAACCCCTTGAAGGTTATGGACTGATTTTTATAAGAATGGCAGAAACATCCCAAGAAAACTAACCATGGTTACGAAGGTTTCAATGACTGCCTCTACGGGTGATTTCATCACTCATTATCATGAACTAGGTCAATTTTAGTAGGGTCTTCTAACTAAAGGTACTGCCACACTAAACAATCCCGCTAGCGATAGCGATAAAGACGCATACTAATGCGATCGCTAGCGGGATTGTTTTTATATCGCTAAGTGCGGCTTAACTTAGCGATGTCGTTAGGACGCTATCGCGGTTAGCGATCTTCTTAACGACTTTAGCAGTACAAAAGTACCGCTAAATCGCTAAGAAAAGGTGCCACACTTAGCGATATATACTTACCTGCGGGGCGCCGACGATCTAAATAGGGTCCGGAACGATGTCAGCGACGGGCGAGATCACAGCAGGGGCCTCGTCGCTGACAGATGCCGCACACAACAACATCGCTAACGGGATCGCTAAATAGTGACGTTTTTTAGCGATCCCGTTAGCGATGTTGTTTAGTGTGGCATACCCTTAAATGTCTAAGGCATATGGTCCACCACAAATAACTTTCCAACCAAAATTGGCTAAAATACCCAATGTCTCCCCACCTTTATGGAGGAATTAGTACTACCAATACCCACCCCAAAATAACAGACACTGGGCAAAATTGTCCCATCGTCAAGGATGACTCCAATACTGATATTATGACAGAATTGTTATTTAAGCAATTACATGAGTTTTACACAGAGCTGCCACCTCCCTGGAGGGTAATTATGTGGTGACCCAAAAACAATAACATGCTCCGTTAATGAACTTCCTATGTCGGGCACACAAGGAAGTTCTTTCTTGGAAAAAAAAAAGGAAAAAAAGAGATTTGTTGCCAGTAATTATAAGACATCAGTCAGCACTCAAAGAAAAAGATAATATTTATAATATATGCAGCGGTGTGGCACAAAAAGTGGGTGAATGCTGTGGCATTTCCATGCCATCCAAGATGTTTGCTACCTGCCCAAAGTTCAGCACAAATCTCTCCCTTTCGAAATACTGTATCTTGTGTTGTTGTGACTTTTCTTCCTGTGAACTCTTTAGTCTCCATCTACCTCCTGTGACCATCTCGAGATCTGTGAAACTATTACATTAGGGTTATTATTAGCTTCGTACTTTTAGGCTAAGTGCACACATTCAGGAATGTGTGCAGAATTTTCCTGAGCAAAAACGGACTTTTTCCGCGGTAAAAACGCGCGGTTTTTGCGTTTTTTGCTCGGATTTTGCGCGTTTTTACCGCAATTTTTTCCTGAACTTTCTAGGTCAATAATATAGTGGGAAAAATGCTAGAATTCCACGAAATTAATTAACATGTTGGTTCTTTTTCCGAGATGCGTTTTTTTTGCGGAAAAAAACGCACCATGTGCACAAAAATTGCGGAATTCATTCTAAATTATAGGATGCTTAAATCATGCGTTTTTGACACGTTTTTTCCAGTGAAAAAAACGCAAATAATCCTGAACGTGTGCACTTAGGGTCTTAGTATACGAACAGAAACCAGAAGTGTAAAGGGGCTAAGATGAGTTTCAAGGAAGAGGTCAGCGATGTGACCGCTATATCCTGCTCATAAGTAAGCGCTGATCGCTGTATCCTTCAAGACCACATACACATATGGGTGGACCCCCAGATAGATACTTGACCAGCGCTTCCGCAAGATGGTAAGTATATAGCATAATGACCCTTGTAGCGCCATCTGCACTGATATAATTGGCCGACTGCACTCCCCACCTGTTATTTGAGTCCAATACGTAAAAGTTTATTATAAGATAAAACAAGTCTAACTTTTATCCCTAAAACAGCACCCCACCTAATCACTGACCTTGTTAGTTATTGCAGCTCAGCCCCATCTAGTTCAATGGAGCTGAGCAGCAATACCGAGCCCTAGACATGGACAGGAGTGGCGCTGGTACTGGAAGAAAGGAACCATGTTTTTGTAATCCTGGAGCAACCTACGTTAGCAAGTTTCCTTCTCAGATGATTTTTCGCACAACAGGTCAATCCACTCCTATACAAGATGAGTCCTCTTAAATATCTATATGAACAAAAACAACCAAAGATGCCACTACAACCAATGCATCCTGGCCCGGTTTAGTGACTGCTCAGCTACGGAGCTGTTTTTTCCTCTCATCTGAAAGCCACACAGATCTAAATCATCTCACCTCGCCCTAAGTAGGTTTAAAGGACGGGTCCTGTGGTCTCGATATCTGTCAGGCTTAAAGATGATAACTTGTATTCCCGTATTTAAATGTGGCCATAAAGAAGAAGAAAATCTGTCAGAATCACCATTAATAGGCAAGATAAGGAACAGCATGGTTTGTTCATGAAGTGAACACAAATGTGTTGGTTGTTAAAAGAGGAAGGAAACCAGAGAACCCAAAAAAGGATCATCCATTCCCTTATAGATGGTGACCGTGGTCAAAAACTTTATGGTGGTCCATGAGGTGGGACCACACTCACAGAAATTCAAGGCATCTTGGTTTTAACTTTCCAAGCTTTTAGAAGACTTCAGCCTTCAATTCCTCAACGCGATGTTCAATGTTGAAGGCCACCATCCCAAATAGAATATGCCAAGAGAATGTTTTGTAGTGGCACACTATTGCTTGGGGTGGACTAATTCATGCTGGTCTAATTCCTTGTAAAAAGGATGGTGGAAACCTGATCAAGACTTCACGTCTCCAAAAAAAAAGGAGGATCAGATCATTGGTCTGAAGCTTACTTAGATATTTACAGCCTCTATATCAGTAGGTCCCCAAGAAAAAAAGTGGACTAATGCCCAGACTGATCCGTAATTTAATAAGATAAAACTTGGCACTCAACTTAATGCTCTGTGATAGTAAACAAATTTATTGAAACCCAGACCATTGGTTTTCAGTAGATTGAAGCAAAACGTTTTGGCCTATCCAAAGCCTTCATCAATTGCGTTTTGTGGAAACAATGCACATATTAATGTCAGTGGGGTGATAACCGTTAAACTGAATGGCCGTGAACTTAGCCTGGGTATAATTCAGAAGGTTGCAGCCAGAGAAGTGCTGCTGACGCGGTATCCGCCAAGTTTTATCTTATTGTATACTTAGTTTGGGAACCTATCTTGGCACCTCCCTCACACAGCAGTGCACACGCTTCATTTAGTTGATCCGTAATTTAGACACACATGAGGCTGTTAGATGGGGTCCAGAAATCCGATGCATTATGGTTCATATACAGACCAAGAAATACTCCTGTCTGAATCCGGAAAACGTTTGTTAGGTCTCAGGATTAGTTTAGTTTATTGCTGGAAGGGTGGGGTGGTCTGAAGTCCATTTAGATATTTTCATCTTCCACATAGAAGAACCCCAGAAGAAAACTAGGGTATAACACATGTTGAGTATCCAGGCTGTTGCGATTTATTCACTAGAGGGCAATGGTCACCTACATCCTCCAACTCAACAACAGATTTCCATGAGAAAATTGAATTAAAAGAGACGATAGGTCTTAGTGTGGTGTATCACTGGAAGGTTAGGGTGGCCCAAAGTCTATTTAGGTCTTCACACCCTCTATCTCCACCACAGAAGAAAACTGGTATGAAGCGCGTTGGCTTGGTATGGCATATCTCATTTTTTAGTCAATGTTTCCCTTTGTGGTCTGCACTTAAAGGCCTACCACTTGTCTATGGCGGCTATGTCCTTATTTGTGACATGTAATTTTCCCTGGAGAGTGATTTGCCTGACATTCTTGTGTAAGGAGACTTATAGGCCATGCAATGGGAAATTAAATATGAAAATTTGACAATTTTTGGATTAATTTGGTCGGAATTCTACAAGCTCAGAGACTTGTAGCGTTACGGGCTCCATAATTCTGGCTAGTACTTTCTGGTCTAATATTTAAAAGGAATTTCATAAAGTGAGTTCCACACATCCAGATTAATTAAATCAGAGGAACATCACAGTTGCTGGGACACAGAGAACAAAACAGACTATTAATAATGCAACGCTATGTGTAAAATATCAAAGCATACGATGGTTATGCAAAGCGAGAACAACGCATTTCAGGATCCCCAAAGAAAGGCAATGAAAGTTTCTGTGCGTACCCGAGGGGCCGCGTAAGATTTTCTATGAAGATATATATCTAATGCAGGGTATTTACTCCAAAATCCTGATACAAAAAGAAACAAAAACTCTCATACTCCAATCACATTCAAAGCTGCATTTACAAACTTCCCTCATATCCTCAAGCTTGCAATTTGTTACCATCTTTTCAGTTAGCCATTAAAAGGTATCAATCACTGAGGACTCTCAAGTCGAAATATTTCTCATATCCTCAGGGACTGAGTTATTGGAGATCATAAACAGCCTTACGCCCTTATGCATCGTTTTTATTTTAAACAACATATCTGATCATTTTTGTGTGCCATGCAGCAAAACGGAACCATCAGAATTCGGATTTCAGCTATTGATGTGAGTTAGGCTGAATGATGGAAGCCAATAACCTAAAGACGTCCGGAATTGCAAAGGTAGGGTAGCTAGAGCTCTACTCACCAGGCATTATACTTGCAAAACTCGCTGACAGATTTTACATTTTCCAAGAAAATTCTAAAATTCCTCCAAGCTGTAAAACTTTAACCCTTTCCTTCTTCTGTATACACAATGAAATTACAGAAGAGGAAAAAAAGGAAAAACAACGTGTCTTTAAAAAAAAAAAAAAAAAAAAAATATGAAAATTCTGCGAGTGTAGCAGCTCCAAAAGTCCATGTAAATTGCCATCTTTACAAACGGGCCCTTGTCCTATAGTCACGAGCTACAAGTTTTTGCAGCGGACATCTTGCTGACAAAGCGTTCAGGTATTCAGAGTTTCACAAGAGCTGGACAGCTCTTAAAGGAACACTGCATAAGAAGTTGGCGCTTCTGAGTCTTGCATAATTCTTAGACAGGAAGTTGAGTTAAAATTTTGATGTCTGCATGTTTGTCCAGGAATCATCAACATTTGGTCTTTTGGTTAAAGGGGATTTTTAGTTAAGGCAAGTCCTTGCCATATAATGGCATTCTGGGACAATAAAGGGAGGTCTCCACTTTGTGACTGCCCTCTACTGATCAGAGTGGTGAGATTGGAGAACTAGTGACAATTACAGTGGGGAAAATAAGTATTTGATACACTGCCAATTTCGCAAGTTTTTCCACCTACAAAGAATGGAGAGATCTGTCATTGTTATCGTTGGTACATTTCACCTGTGAGAGACAGAATATGAGAAAAAAAATCCAGAAAATTTCTATGATTTTTACGTAATTAACCCCTTCATGACCCAGCCTATTTTGACCTTAAAGACCTTGCCATTTTTTGCAATTCTGACCAGTGTCCCTTTATGAGGTAATAACTCAGGAACGCTTCAACGGATCCTAGCGATTCTGAGATTGTTTTTTCGTGACATATTGGGCTTCATGTTAGTGGTAAATTTAGGTCGATAATTTTTGCGTTTATTTGTGAAAAAAATGGAACTTTGGCCAAAATTTTGAAAATTTCGCAATTTTCAAATTTTGAATTTTTATTCTGTTAAACCAGAGAGTTATGTGACACAAAATAGTTAATAAATAACATTTCCCACATGTCTACTTTACATCAGCACAATTTTGGAAACAACATTTTTTTTGTTAGGAAGTTATAAGGGTTAAAAGTTGACCAGCGATTTCTCATTTTTACAGCAAAATTTACAAAACCATTTTTTTTTAGGGACCACCTCACATTTGAAGTCACTTTGAGGGGTCTATATGGCAGAAAATACCCAAAAGTGACACCATTATAAAAACTGCACCCCTCAAGCTACTCAAAACTACATTCAAGAAGATTATTAACCCTTCAGGTGCTTCACAGGAACTAAAGCAACGTGGAAGGAAAAAATGGACATTTTAATTTTTCCAACAAAATTTTTCTTTTAGCATCAATTTTTTCATTTTTGCATGGGCATCAGGATAAAATGGACCCTAAAATTTGTTGGGCAATTTCTCCTGAGTATACAGATACCTCATATGTGGTCATAAACCACTGTTTGGGCGCACGGCAGGGCTCAGAAGGGAAGGAGCGCCATTTGACTTTTTGAATGGAAAATATGCTGGAATATTTAGCGGTTGCCATGTCGCATTTGGAGAGTCCCTGTGTGCCTAAACATTGGAGCTCCCCCACAAGTGACCCCATTTTGGAAACTAGACCCCCCAAGGAACTTATCTAGATGCAGAGTGAGCACTTTGAACCCCCAGGTGCTTCACAAATTGATCCGTAAAAAAAAGAAAGTACTTTTTTTTTTCACAAAAAATTTTTTTAAGCCTCAGTTTTTTCATTTTCACATGGGCAACAGGATAAAATGGATCCTAAAATTTGTTGGGCAATTTCTCCTGAGTACACCGATACCTCATATGTGGTCATAAACCACTGTTTGGGCACACGGCAGGGCTCAGAAGGGAAGGAGCGCCATTTGACTTTTTGAATGGAAAATATGCTGGAATATTTAGCGGTTGCCATGTCGCATTTGGAGAGTCCCTGTGTGCCTAAACATTGGAGCTCCCCCACAAGTGACCCCATTTTGGAAACTAGACCCCCCAAGGAACTTATCTATATGCAGAGTGAGCACTTTAAACCCCCAGGTGCTTCACAAATTGATCCGTAAAAAAAAAGAAAGTACTTTTTTTTTCACAAAAATTTTCTTTTAGCCTCAGTTTTTTCATTTTCACATGGGCAACAGTATAAATTGGATCCTAAAATTTGTTGGGCAATTTCTCCTGAGTACACCGATACCTCATATGTGGTCATAAACCACTGTTTGGGCGCACGGCAGGGCTCAGAAGGGAAGGAGCGCCATTTGACTTTTTGAATGGAAAATATGCTGGAATATTTAGCGGATGCCATGTCGCATTTGGAGAGTCCCTGTGTGCCTAAACATTGGAGCTCCCCCACAAGTGACCCCATTTTGGAAACTAGACACCCCAAGGAACTTATCTAGATGCAGATTGAGCACTTTGAACCCCCAAGTGCTTCACAAATTGATCCGTAAAAAAAGAAAGTACTTTTTTTTTCACAAAAATTTTCTTTTAGCCTCAGTTTTTTCATTTTCACATGGGCAACAGTATAAATTGGATCCTAAAATTTGTTGGGCAATTTCTCCTGAGTACACAGATACCTCATATGTGGTCATAAACCACTGTTTGGGCGCACGGCAGGGCTCAGAAGGGAAGGAGCGCCATTTGACTTTTTGAATGGAAAATTAGCTCCAGTCGTTAGCGGACACCATGTCATGTTTGGAGAGCCCCTGTATGCCTAAACTTTGGAGCTCCCCCACAAATGACCCCATTTTGGAAACTAGACCCCCTAAGAAACTTATGCAGATGCACAGTGAGCACTTTGAACCCCCAGGTGCTTCACAAAACTTTATAACGCAGAGCCGTGAAAATAAAAAATCATTTTTTTTTTCTCAAAAAATTATTATTTAGCCCCATATTTTTTATTTTCACAATGGTTACAGGAGAAATTGGACCCCAAAAGTTGTTGTCTAATTTGTCCTAAGTACGCTAGTACCTCACATGTGGGGGATAACCACTGTTTGGGCACACGTCAGGGCTTGGAAGGGATGTAGTGACGCTTTGAAATGCCGACTTGATGGAATGGTCTGCGGGCAGGCAGAGCCCCTGATGTGCCTAAACAGTAGAAACCCCCCACAAGTGACCACATTTTGTAAACTAGACCCCTCAAGGAACTTAACTAGATGTGTGGTGAGCACCTTGAACCCCCACGTGCTTCACAGAAGTTTGTAATGCAGAGCCGTGAAAATAAAAAATCATTTTTTTCCTCAAAAACTGATTTTTTTAACCCGCAATTTTTTATTTTCACAAGGGTAACAGGAGAAATTGGACCACAAAAGTTGTTGTACAGTTTGTCCTGAGTACACTGGTACCCCATATGTGGGGGGGAACCACTGTTTTGGCGCATGGGAGAGCACAGAAGGGAAGGAGCGCCATTTTGGAATGCAGACTTGATGGAATGTTCTGTGGGCGTCATGTTGCCTTTGCAGAGCCCCTGATGTGCCTAAACAGTAGAAACCCCCACAAGTGACCCCATTTTGGAAACTAGACCCCCCAAGGAGCTTATCTAGATGTGTAGTGAGCACTTTGAACCCCCAAGGGCTACACAGAAGTTTATAACGCCGGGCCATGAAAATAAAAAAATCATATTTTTTCCACAAACATGATCTTTTAGTCCCCAATTTTTTTATTTTCCCAAGGGTAACAGGAGAAATTAGACCTCAAAAGTTGTTGTCCAATTTGTCCTGAGTACGCTGATATCCCATATGTGGGAGAAAACTACTGTATGGGCACACTTCGGGGCCCGGAAGGGAAGTAGTGACGTTTTGAATTGCCGACTTGATGGAATGGTCTGCGGGCGTCATGTTACGTTTGCAGAGTCCCTGATGTGCCTAAACAGTATAAACTCCCCACAAGTGACCCCATTTTGGAGACTAGACCCCGCAAGGAACTTATCTAGATGTGTGGTGAGCACTTTGAACCCCCAAGTTCTTCACAGAAGTTTATAACGCAGAGCCGTGAAAATAAAAAATCATTTTTTTTCCACAAAAATAACTTTTTTAGTCCCCAATTTTTTTTCCCAACAGTAACAGGAGAAATTAGACCCCCAAAGTTGTTGTGCAATTTTTCCCGAGTACGCTGATACCCCATATGTGGGGGTAAACCACTGTTTGGGCACACGTCGGGGCTTGGAATAAAGGGAGCACTGTTTGACTTTTTGAACGCAAAATTTGCAAGAATCAATGGTGGCGCCATGTCGCGTATGGAGATCCCCTGATGTACCTAAATAGTGGAAACCTCTCAATTCTAACTCCAACCCTAACCCCAACACACCCCTAACCCCAACCCTAACCCCTACACACCCTAACCCTAATACAAACCCTAACCATAACCCTAACCCCAACACACCCCTAACCCTAATCCCAACTCTAACCATAAACCTAACCACAAGCCTAACCCTAATCCCAACCCTAACCCCAAAACACCCCTAACGCTTATCCCAACCCTAACCCTAATCCCAACCTTAACCCTAACTCCAACCCTAACCCTAATTCCAACCCTAACCCTAGTTCTAACCCTTACCCTAGTTCTAACCCTTACCCTAGTTCTAACCCTAACCCTAGTTCTAACCCTAAGGCTGAGTTCATATTGCGTTTTACCAGCCCGTTCAACACGTAGCGTTGACGGGCTGGTAACGGTTATAGCATAACGCGATCGCGTTATGCTATACCCGCTAGTGCAGAGGAATCAGCGATGATTCATCTGTGCTAGCGGTGATGGAGCCCAGACGCTGCAGCCTGCGTCCAAGGCTCCGTCACTGAATGACGACACGTCGCGAACGCATGCCGCTTCATGGCATGCGTTGCGATGCGCACACAAATGGGGTGAATGGCAGCGTTAACGGACTGCGTTACACCGCGTTATACCGCGGTGAAACACAGTCCATCTAACGGACTGCCATAATGCAATATGAACCCAGCCTGACCCTAAGGCCCCGTGCACACGTTGCGGATTCACTTGCGGATTTTTCTAAAATCCGCAGGTAAAACGACCTGCCTTTTACCTGCGTATTTAGCGCGGATTTGCTGCGGTTTTTCTCTGCGGTTTTACACCTATAATGGAATAGGTGTAAAATCGCTGCGGAATCCGCACAAAGAATTGACATGCTGCGGATTTAAAACCGCAGCAAATCCGCGCTGAAAAATCTGCAGCATGTGCACAGCGGTTTTTTTTACATTTGCATTGTACTGTACATGGTTTCTGGATCTGCTGTGGATCCGCAGCGCCAAATCCGCTGCGGATCCGCAGCAAAATCCGCTGCTGATCCGCAGCAAAATCCGCTGCTGATCCGCAGCAAAATCCGCTGCGGATTAGCAGCGAAATCCGCTGCGGATCAGCAGCGAAATCAGCTGCGGATCAGCAGCAAAATCAGCTGCGGATTAGCAGCGAAATCAGCTGCGGATCAGCAGCGAAATCAGCAGCGAAATCCGCTGCTGATCCGCAGCTGATTTCGCTGCTGATTGCGCTGCTGATCCGCAGCGAAATCAGCAGCGGATCAGCAGCGAAATCAGCTGAGGATCAGCAGCGAAATCAGCTGCGGATCAGCAGCGAAATCAGCTGCGGATCTGCAGCGAAATCCGCTGCGGATCAGCAGCGAAATCCGCCGCGGATCAGCAGCGAAATCCGCTGCGGATCAGCAGCGAAATCAGCTGCGGATCAGCAGAGAAATCAGCTGCGGATCAGCAGAGAAATCAGCTGCGGATCCGCAGCAAAATCCGCAACGTGTGCACAGGGCCTAATAGGAAAAAAAAAAAATTCTTTATTATTTTTCCCTACCTATGACAGGGGGGGTTCACTTACTTTTTTTTATTTTGATCACTGTGACAGTTTATCACAGTGATCAAAATAATTTTTTTGACTAGGCAGGGCGCACTGCGCATGCGCCGGCCGGCGGGCGCACTGCGCATGCGCCCGCCATTTTCCAAGATGGCGGCGCCCATGAAGAGGCCCGGGCGGACGCCGGGACCGATCCAGGGACATCGGTGGATCGGGAGAGGTGAGTAGGGTGGTCGGAAGGTTAGGGGGGGGATCGGAAGGTGGGGGCACCGGAGCAAAGGAGGAGGGGAGCTGTTAGTGACGGCGGTGACCGATCGCTGCCATCTTTCGGTGGCGGCGGCCGATCGCCGCCGTGAATCCGTGTGGGGGGGTCAGGGCTCGGTGTCCAGCCATGGGAGATGCTATTGCAATTATATTGGTGAAATATTACAGATTGCTCTGATTGGCTGTTTCACTTTTAACAGCCAATCAGAGCGATCGTGGCCACGGGGGGGTTAAGCCAACCCCGCTGTGGTGAAGCACAAAGGGTCCTGTGCCGGCGGGTCGGGTGACCTTTCAGTGACCCCGGTCACCCGACCCGCAGGGACGCGATCCTTTCATGACGCCACATAGGCGTCATGGGTCGGATTGGCACAGGTTTTCATGACGCCTACGTGGCGTCATGGGTCGGGAAGGGGTTAATATACATTTTAATATTTGGTGCAGAAACCTTTGTTTGCAATTACAGAGGTCAGACGTTTCCTGTAGTTCTTGACCAAGCTTGTACACACTGCAGCAGATCTTTTGGGGCAGTCGCTGAGCAACATTGAGTTTCTGCTCCCACCAAAGATTTTCTATTGGGTTCAGGTCTGGAGACTGGCTAAGCTACTCCAGGAACTTGAAATGCTTCTTATGAAGCCACGTCTTAGTTGTCCTGGCAGCGTGTTTTGGGTCATTGTTATGCTGGAAGACCCAGCCATGACCCATCTTCAATGCTCTTACTGAGGGAAGGAGGTTGTTGGCCAAAATCTCGCAATACATGACCCCATCCATCCTCCCTTCAATACAGTGCAGTTCTCCTGCCCTCTCTGCAGAAAAGCGCCCCCAAAGTATGATGTTTCCCCCACTATGCATCATCGTCATGGTTGGAACGGTCTTCTTGGGGTTGTACTCTTGCTTCTTCTTCCTCCAAACACAGCAAGTGGAGTTGATACCAAAAAGTTCTCTTTTGGTCTCATCTGACCACATGACCTTCTCCCATGCCTCCTCTGTTCCATCATCATGATGCTCATTGGTGAACTTCAAACAGGCCTACACATGTGCTGGCGTGAGCAGGGGGACCCTGCATGCCCTCAGGATTTTAATTCATGGCAGCATAGTGTGTGACTAACGGTAATGTTTGAGACTGTGATCCCAGCTCTCTTCAGGTCATTGACCAGGTCTTCATTGACCAGTTCCGGGCTGATTCCTGACCTTTCTCAGAATCATCCTTATCCCATGAGGAGAGATCTCGCATGGAGCCCCAGACCGAGCAAGATTGACAGTCATCTTGTGCTTCTTCCATTTTATAATAATTCTGCCAACAGTTATTGCCTTCTCACCATGCTGCTTGCTTGTTGTCCTGTAGCCCATCCTAGCCTTGTGCAGGTCTACAATTTTGTCCCTGGTGTCCTTACACAGTTCTTTGGTCTTGGCCATGGTGGATAGGCTGGAGTGTGATTGATTGAGTGTGTGGACAGGTGTCTTTTATACAGATAATACAGAGTTTTATACAAATTTATACAGCGTTCAAACAGGTGCAATAAATACTTTTAATGAGTGCAGAGTAGGAGGCTTCTTAAAGAAAAACTAACAGGTCTGTGAGAGCCAGAGCTCTTGCTGCTTGCTTTCATTCAATAAACTGCAATTCAATTATGTAAAAATCATACAATGTGGTTTTTATTTTGAGATTCTGTGTCTCACAGTTGAAGTGTACCTACCACAAAAATAACAGACCTTTCTATTCTTTGTAGGTGGGAAAACATGCAACATAGGCAGTTTATCAAACACAGTACTTATTTTCCCACTGTAAATATTACACATCCATGGTTTTAATGAGCATAATGCCACGTCAGACCTCCCGACATCTAGTAAATCGATTCCAAAGTGCCAACAATGGGAGACAAAATGCAACGTATGGACAAAAGTTTTGGAATACACTTATGGTAATTATTTCACGGTTTAATTACATTGTCAAAGATATATAAACTCCAGCCCATTAGACAAGAAGCCTGGCTTTATTAACTTTTGAATGTATGGCTCATAGTTTGATGGTCGATCAGCTGAATGCAGACATAAATCACCAAGTACAATGCCAAGAATCAGATGGAGTGGTGTAGAGCTGCAACCAATGGACTCTGTAGGAAACTTGTTCGGTGGAAGTGACGACGATTACGCTTCTCTGATGGACGAATCTGGGCTTGGTGATGCCAGGAAAATGTTACTAGCCTGACTACATTGTGCCCACTGCTTGTTTTTAAGGACTAAGCCTCGACCTCTTAGCCCCAGTGATGGGAAATTTAATACATTTTGAACAACTTTGTGAGAAGAGTTTGGAAAAGGCCCTATTCTGTCCCCCATGACTATGCCCGATGCACAAGGTCTATAAAGCCATGGTCAGGGGAGTTTGGTGTGGAATAACATACCGTACTGTTGTGAATGAGCAGAGGCTCCCTCTGGTGGTTACAGACAGTACTTAACCTTCCAGCGAGGAATGGCAATCTGGGATCACTGACTGGACTGATATAAGGGAGGTTCCCTCCCATGATGGTCGCCGGCGATCAATTGTTCTGGTCTCAATTGTGGTTCCTGGTTCATTTGGAAGTTTGCTGGTGTCTTGCCTGCGTCTGCTGCTCTCAGATAAGATATTTTCTGCTTTTCTTTTTGTGCTTGCTATTTGCATAGTTTTCTGCACATTTGTGGAGGACAGCCGGGTCCCCTCCTGGCGCCTGTGCTCCTCACAGTTTGTCTGTAGCCACTGTTGTTTTTTTCATTTGCTTTTTCCTGCTTTTTCAGCGACTGCGGCTTGGTTTTGGTCACACTGAGATCTGATTTAGTGGGTGGCGAGATCGTGTGATCTCAGTATTTTTGTAATCAGAATTGTTGGATTTTTGTAGGGTTTTCTGGGTTGTAGAAAGTAATCTCTCCTGTCCTATCCTATTTAGTCAGATTGTGGCCCCAGCGTTTGCTCATTCTATTTTCTGTCTGTGTCCATGCTTTCTTCTTGTCTAACCGCCATTACATGTTTGGGGGCTTCCTATTTTCTTTGGGGATCTGCTCTGGGGCAGATAGCTTTCACCTTTCTGCCTTTAGGTGTAGTTATCTCTCAGGCTGTGACGAGGCGTCTAGGATCAACGTAGGAACGCTCCACGGCTACCTCTAGTTGAATCTGTAACCCATTAGTTACCAACATCTCAGGTGTTCGGCTGCCCGGCTGTTGTTCCTGTCCTCCTCAGCTACCTAACATAACACCGTACTTTGCCGCACAGAGGCCGGACAACTCCATCCAACACCTAAACTGTAGATTGTGAGTACAGCTCTCTAATCTAACACCAATGTCTGACCTCACAAATGGTCAAAAATTACAACAGACTCCTAGAAAATCTTGTAGAAAGTCTTCCCAGAAGAGTGAAGTCTGTTATGGATGCAAAGTAGGGACTGACTCCATATTAATGCCTATGCATGTAGAATGGGAGGTCAGAAAAGACCTTTTAAGTGTAATGCGGAGGTGTCCCACTACTTTTGTCCAGATAGTGGAGTTTGACAAACACACCGCTCCTCTGCAAGGTCCATCACCAACACTAACCAGAAACACATGACAGACTTCCTTATAGCCAACAAAAAAAAAGTGACTTTTGTAAGGAGTTGGGGGAGAAGATCCACTGCTCTGTGGACTTTGCAAGTCAGCAAGTGATAGAACCACTAGTTCAACTTTCCCACCAGAGGCTTTCAAAAACACTGCCGCTTTATTACGAAAGCCCACTTTTCGATGAACCATTATCAGTCATTTGATATTTATCTGATCAGCGGCCGATGGTCTCCGGTCCACTTGCTTCGTACCTCGTGGCTAAGGTCTTGAGAAAACAGTGCCGAGTCTCCAAAAGGATGTGAGATTAGTCATAGCCTGTAGAACACTATGAATCACTGGCACAAGAGACATTCCGTTGTCAGGGGTGACCATACAGTCAATCCTTATGAGGAATCTTCTGAAATATAGGACTGTGTGAACTTTAGACGCCATTGCCGACATTTCCGGGAATAAGTCTTGTTTGTTTTGATATTTTTACATTTTTATTCACTTTTATATCTTGCAAACATAGCTAAAAATACACCGTAAATTAAATTCGGTGTCAACCGCTACCGTAGACACAGGGCCAAACCTGTTGAGTTGTCCAGGCCTGCCCATGTGTGTGCCAAGGTGATAACAGTTAAAATTGCAGCCCACTGCCACACAGAGAGACCCCAAACACCTGTCTACATTGATCCGTGAACTGGCAAGCGGACGACAGAAAGGAGACGTGCTTCCCTCTCCTCGCTCATAGGCCTGCCAGTTGTAGCCACTCTAGAAATTCGAGACAGTCCTCCCTCTATGACGGGAAAGAAATATGGTACGGTCTCCGGCCAATGGAGCTTTATAAATATCTGCACTCCCAGAACTGGGATTACTCTCTATGATACATGGATGAGGCTAATGATAGTGTAGGACACCTCCTTCTACTCACTGGGATGGAGTAACGCTGCCTCCTAACATCCCAGAAGATCAGTACTCTCCTCTCCTGAAATAGTCTGAGCTGCTGTGCTCCAAAGAGCAATAGCTGAACAGTCACAGGCAGCTTGCGGACAGTTTCCAATTACAATTAAGAGATTTCTCTACAGAAAATGAAAACCTATGTACCCTAGTCCAGAGCCTCTCATCTAGCCAAATCAGATCTCTCCTACTTTGCACTGACGAGGACCAATAGTCCGAAACACCGTGTCTGCAAATGGAGATACTGATTTGGCTTTTATCCTAAGTCATATTACAAGACTCGTTAAAGGGTTGATTGTGACTTGTAGGATCGCTATTTCCAATAGGTGGCGCTATAGAGTACAAGTCCTTTTTTTTTTTTGAAGAGGCAATTTGCATATAAAATTTCCCAGAGGAGCATTGCACGGCGAATAAGCCTCCTTACCTCGACACGCCAGAGCTGGTATGTCACTCTCCACAAGGAGAAACCTTACCCCTTAGACCCTAGTCCAGAGCCTCTCATCTAGCCAAATCAGATCTCTCCTACTTTGCACTGACGAGGACCAACAGTCCGAAACACCGTGTCTGCAAATGGAGATTCTGATTTGGCTTTTATCCTAAGTCATATTACAAGACTCGTTAAAGGGTTGATTGTGACTTGTAGGATCGCTACTTCCAATAGGTGGCGCTATAGAGTACAAGTCCTCTTTGTTTGAAGAGGCAATTTGCATATTACATTTCCCAAGAGTGCACGCGAATAGCCTCTACTCGACACGCCAGAGTGTATGCACTCCAAGAACTTACCCTTGACCCTAGTCCAGCCCTCATCTGCAATATTCTCTACTCAGCGAGGCCACAGCGAAACGTGTCTGGCAATTTGAGATTGATTGTTTATCCTAATCATTTACAACTCTAAAGGTTATGTGACTTGTAGACTACTCATAGTGGGTATAGACAAGTCCCTTTGTTGAGACATTTGCATACATTCCAGAGAGCATTGCCGAATAACTCTTACGACAGCCACTGGTAGTCATCTAAAGGAAACCTTACCTACCCTAGTCAGACTCTCATCCGAAAGACTTCTACTTTGCACTGACGAGGACCAATAGTCCGAAACACCGTGTCTGCAAATGGAGATTCTGATTTGGCTTTTATCCTAAGTCATATTACAAGACTCGTTAAAGGGTTGATTGTGACTTGTAGGATCGCTATTTCCAATAGGTGGCGCTATAGAGTACAAGTCCTTTTCTTTTGAAGAGGCAATTTGCATATAAAATTTCCCAGAGGAGCATTGCACGGCGAATAAGCCTCCTTACCTCGACACGCCAGAGCTGGTATGTCACTCTCCACAAGGAGTAACCTTACCCCCCAGACCCCAGTCCAGAGTCTCTCATCTAGCCAAATCAGATCTCTCCTACTTTGCACTGACGAGGACCAATAGTCCGAAACACCGTGTCTGCAAATGGAGATTCTGATTTGGCTTTTATCCTAAGTCATATTACAAGACTCGTTAAAGGGTTGATTGTGACTTGTAGGATTGCTACTTCCAACAGGTGGCGCTATAGAGTACAAGTCCTTTTTTTTTGAAGAGGCAATTTGCATATAAAATTTCCCAGAGGAGCATTGCACGGCGAATAAGCCTCCTTACCTCGACACGCCAGAGCTGGTATGTCACTCTCCACAAGGAGAAACCTTACCCCTTAGACCCTAGTCCAGAGCCTCTCATCTAGCCAAATCAGATCTCTCCTTGACGAGGATCAACAGTCCGAAACACCGTGTCTGCAAATGGAGATACTGATTTGGCTTTTATCCTAAGTCATATTACAAGACTCGTTAAAGGGTTGATTGTGACTTGTAGGATCGCTACTTCCAATAGGTGGCGCTATAGAGTACAAGTCCTTTTTTTTTGAAGAGGCAATTTGCATAACCTATGTGTAGAAATTTTAGGAAAAAAAAAATATTCATAAATCCAGAATATCTGCTGTGCCATGTGTTCATTTGTACCCCCCATTATAATAAGGCACATCTACTCTCTCAGCAGTATGCACGTACAAGTTGCTGAGCTGCATTCTCGTCTCGTTTTGGCGGCACATGACATGATGTGCGGTGCGGTGCGGAGCGGCAGATTCCCCGGGGGCACATTCATCTGTCTCCTTGCTGAGCCGGCTTCTGCATTTTTTTTTTATATATATGTGTGTGGAAATACAGCTTTAGTGATATTAGGAACATATGTTCACAGCTTCACCACTCCCGTGCCCTCGGACATGGATGGCCGCACACGGCACTACCAGATACATGCGTGGGAAATTGCGAAGGGCACAGGTGCACCATGATCAATATACGGTATATAGAGGTCAAGGGTACTTTCTAAGGTTATTACCTTCAGTCGGTCATTGGGGAGGAGGAAATGGATCATAGCAGAACCCAAACTGTGAATTATTTACTCGTTAGATATAGCACTCAGGCAGCAGTCTGCAGCCATATTATTAGTCGATCCATTATTAATGTCGATGCCGTCCGACAATGCCCACTAAGAAGCTGTAATACAAAATACAGATTATATGGAGAAGATACGAACTAATCATATATTCACCCAATCTAAGGGCCTAAAGAGCGAAATCTAAGGGCCCAAAAGACTAAAAATGCGTAAGTGGAGTAATTAGGTTTCTGTAGCCCTGAATGAAGAGAAAGGCTTAGTGACAACCAGTACAGTCCTATCCATCTTGGTCAGACTTATATACTGCAAATATGACCAGTTATGTAGAATAACCAACCAATTTCCATATATGCATTTGACTACTGCACTTCGGGATTCTGGGTTACAAGCCCTTTGGGAGCTTTAATTGCGGCACAGGTTGTTACACTGCTTTCCCAGAATCAGATACAACAAAGCATTTTTTTTCCTGGAAGGCCTCCTTAAGACAAAGGCAGAAACCCAAAGATATGTGACAAAACAACATTTTTAAGATCTAAGTGAACAGAGGTAAACCCAGTTGCCCCATAACCAGAAAACCATTATCTTTTATGTGTGGAACTGTTTCACAAAAGAGTAAATACAAGTATAAAACAAAGTCTGGCCGAGGTTTCTTCAGCCCAAGATTAAGCTGTGAAAACTGACAAATTTAGGTTGTCTGGCCTGTCAGGGTTTTGTCAAGAGACAAAAGTGCCTGAGGTTGCCCTCACCCAACAGTCCCAATATTTCTAGTTCCACAAACTGGACCATTAAATGAGCTGAATTTATGCTAATCTGCACACACACAAAAAAAAAAAAAAAAAAAAAAAAAAAAATTCCTTCTTGTGGGTTTAGAGGTCAGGCTAAAACTGTCCTGTGATGTAAAATTTATATGTTGGTAAATGTTGACCCCTTGCTCATTGTGCGAAGTGACAGAGCATTCCTTAGGGGCGGTGACAAGAAGGCGCAAAGCATTTCTCATAAGTGGGGACAAGTGATGCAAAGAATTCCTCGTGGGTGGTAAAGAGTCCCAAAGCACCCCTTGTGGGTGGTGACAAGAAACGCAAAGTCTTCCTTGTGGGTGGTGAAAAGAGGTGCAAAGCATCCCTCATGAGCGGTGAGAAGAGGTGCAATGCATTCCTTGGGGCAGTGACAAGAGGCACAAAACATTCAAGTGAAATGAATGCAGTGACAAGAGATATAAAGCATTTCTTCTAGGCCATGACAAAAGGAGCAAAGCATGCTCATTACCATAGACAGCCTGTGGTACATAAAGGGCTAACAAAAATGATATAGAGATCCTCATCCTCCATTCACTGTCACAAAAAAATAGTAAATATGACAGTAAGGAATTAAAAAAAAAGGTGATTCAGGCCCGACAAACATATTTTCCCTTTTTGGCATTTTAGGTAGGAGCAATCCGATTTTAGATGGAAACAAATTATTTCGGCCATTACAACCTCTACAGAGATCTGACACTGCAAATTGTTGTTGGTGTGTACAACATGACCACTGTTACGCTCGTTCTTTACCGGCTGAGTATGTATGAAATATTATTGCGATTCATTGTTTCGCTTTTGGACTTTTCAAGGTCAAGCTCAGGACGTGGTAACATATTTTCGAACCAATCCCAAAGGAACTGAAACAATCCAAGATTCACAGCAGATATTGCTATTTCAGAACAAATTGGCCATGTCCAGATCCAGGAGTGGAAAGAGGGAAGCACGGATTTAACCCTTTCAACAACAGGATCACATAAAAACAAGAAGGAAAAAGGCGTTCAACTAAAGCTTACAAATAAGCAACCCAAATTCATAATGTCAGGGAAGCATAAAGACTCCACGATATATACATTTTTACTTAGTCAATGGAGTTAAAAAGAGTCAATAATGTCAAACTAGTTTGTTGGGAGTTAAAGACTGCCTAAACTTCACAATAACAGGGTGCTCCATATCACACCCTGGCGCAGGACTTATAAAACGGTCCATTCGATACACATCTATCGCCCGCTTTGACTCATGCTTGCTTCTTGATCACTCATACCCATCTCTCCACAGTGGGAGGACCAGGGTTTCACGAGAATGGATTAACGTGAGAAAATGCCATCGAGATGCCCCATGGCCCCGGAATAACCTTCCCAGAGACGTGACAACATCGTGGAGCCTGTGAAAGCAGAGAGCAGAGGACTGGATTCCCACGATCCAGCTTTAAGGAGCTGCTCTTATCAGGAGAACAGGGGGCCCGAGTCAGACCACTCTCCCTCCTGATCCTAAAAAGGAAGAAGACGGCTGGCTACCTACTGGACGGAGGAGGGGGATGATGCAAGAGACGCACTCTTCTCAGCTGTGAAGCCTTTTACAGCACCTGTTCTCCATATGTCGTGGAAGTGGTGCCCTTTCTAAGGAGCACAAAAAATTAATTTCTACATACAAAAACCATAAATGTTGTGAGATCAAATAATCGCAAAGTTACATTTCGGGACTGATCAGGAGAATGTGGTCCCCATGGAGCAGTAGTGAGGCAGTGTAATCTCAGCACTTGGTAACCCACACATAACATATCCACAGGATAAATGTATTATCGGAGGGAGGACCGCTTTAAAGAGGACTCATCACTTGCCATGAATATGTACTTTTTATCTGATGTAAATGCTGGCATTCTTCTGAATTCGGCGATGTATTTATTTAGTTCCTGTGCCTCCCCGTTGCCGAGATATGGCTTCCTCTTCCATGTGTATAAATCTATTTGTTTAAGCCAACTAGGCGTGGCACACAAGAAGATAATCACAAAAGAGTTGATGGCGACACCCAGTTGTACAAATAGAGCAGTTTTATTTGTAGGGAGGAGGGGGCCATAGATCAGGAACAGAGAGAGTCGCAGGAAAAAAAAACAGAAACGCATCGCCGGATTCAGGAGAACAGCGGCATTTATACCCATTAAAATATACGGTCAAATCACGGTTATTGCGAACAGTTAAGCAAGTTGAAGATGAAATGATCTCTAAAAGGCCTAAAGTTAAAGATGACACATTTCCTTTGTATTTTAGGCTATACATACATACACACACACACACACACACACACACACACACATATGTATATACATACAGACAGACCAAAAGTTTGGACACACCTTCTCATTTAAAGATTTTTCTGTATTTTCATGACTATGAAAATTGTACAGTCACACTGAAGGCATCAAAACTATGAATTAACACATGTGGAATTATAGACTTAACAAAAAAGTGTGAAACAACTGAAAATATGTCTTATATTCTAGGTTCTTCAAAGTAGCCACCTTTTGCTTTGATGACTGCTTTGCACACTCTTGGCATTCTCTTGATGAGCTTCAAGAGGTAGTCACCGGAAATGGTCTTCCATCACTCTGCGGTACAGCTCACCCCAAAACCATCTCGATTGGGTTCAGGTCTGGTGACTGTGGAGGCCCGGTCATCTGGCGTAGCACCACATCAATCTCCTTCTTGGTCAAATAGCCCTTACACAGCCTGGAGGTGTGTTTGGGGTCATTGTCCTGTTGAAAAATAAATGATGGTCCAACTAAACGCAAACCGGATGGAATAGCATGCTGCTGCAAGATGCTGTGGTAGCCATGCTGGTTCAGTATGCCTTCAATTTAGAATAAATGCCCAACAGGGTCACCAGCAAAGCACCCCCACACCATCACACCACCTCCTCCATGCTTCATGGTGGGAACCAGGCATGTAGAGTTCATCCGTTCACCTTTTCTGCGTCGCACAAAGACACGGTGGTTGGAACCAAAGATCTCAAATTTGGACTCATGAGACCAAAGCACAGATTTCCACTGGTCTAATGTTCATTCCTTGTGTTCTTTAGTCCAAACAAGTCTCTTCTGCTTGTTGCCTGTCCTTAGCACTGGTTTCCTAGCAGCTATTTTACCATGAAGGCCTGCTGCACAAAGTCTCCACTTAACAGTTGTTGTAGAGATGTGTCTGCTGCTAAAACTCTGTGTGGCATTGACCTGGTCTCTAATCTGAGCTGCTGTAAACCTGCGATTTCTGAGGCTGGTGACTCGGATAAACTTATCCTCAGAAGCAGAGGTGACTCTTGGTCTTCCTTTCCTGGGGTGGTCCTCATGTGAGCCAGTTTCTTTGTAGCGCTTGAAGGTTTTTGCAACTGCACTTGGGGACACTTTCAAAGTTTTCCCAATTTTTCGGACTGACTGACCTTCATTTCTTAAAGTAATGATGGCCATTGGTTTTTCTTTATTTAGCTGCTTTTTTCTTGCTATAATACAAATTCTAACAGTCTATTCAGTAGGACTATCAGCTGTGTATCCACCAGACTTCTGCACAACACAACTGATGGTCCCAACCCCATTTAAAAAGGCCATAAATCCCACTTATTAAACCTGACAGGGCACACCTGTGAAGTGAAAACCATTTCCGGTGACGACCTCTTGAAGCTCATCAAGAGAATGCCAAGAGTGTGCAAAGCACTCATCAAAGCAAAAGGTGGCTACTTTGAAGAACCTAGAATATAAGACATAATTTCAGTTGTTACACACTTTTTTGTTAAGTATATAATTCCATATGTGTTAATACATAGTTTTGATGCCTTCAGTGTGAATTTACAATTTTCATAGTCATGAAAATACAGAAAAATCTTTAAATGAGAAGGTATGTCCAAACTTTTGATCTATGTACTGTATATATAGTAATTTTTTACATTTTAAAAATGACAAAAAGGAAAATGGACCAGTGCAGAAGTTTGGGCACCCTTGGAGATTTGTGGGCTCATAACTTTGACCAGGGTTTCAGACCTTAATTAGGGTTATGGCTTGTTCACTATCATTGTTAAGAAAGGTCAGGTGATGCAAATTTCACCGCTTTATAAAAACCCAGCCTCCTCTAACCTTGTGCCAAAAAACAGCAGCCAGGTCTGGAAGACAAAGCAAAATGTCAGTGAGAGCTACTCATAGGATTGCTATTGAGGTAACTCAGAATCCCCTGCTTGACTGCAAAAGACGTTCAGAAATATTTAGCAGATTCTGGAGATGTGGTACATAGTTCTACTGTCCATAGACACCTGTACAAATATGGCCTTCATGAAATAGTCATCAGAAGAAAACCTCTCCTGCGTCCTCACCATAAAATTCAGTGTCATAAGTATGCAAAAGAACATCTCAACAAGCCTGATGCATTTTGGAAACAAGCCCTGTGGACCGATGAGGGATAGAATACAACTCTTTGGCCACATTGATCAAAGGTATGTATGGAGAAAAAAGGGCACAGAATTTCAGGAAAAGAACATCTCACCAACCATTAAGCATGGAGGTGGATCAATCATGCTTTATGTTGTGCTGCAGCCAATGGCACAGGGAACATCTCACGGGTAGAGGGAAGAATGGATTCAATTAAATTTTAACAAATTTTTGATGCAAACATTACACTGTCTGTAAAAATAAAAGCTGATGGTGAAAAGATGTTTTCTACAAATGGATAATGATCCTAAACATATGTCAAAATCCACAATAGACGACCTCAAAAGGCGCAAAGCTGCAGATTTACAATGGCCCTCACAGTCCCCTGATCTAAACATCATTGAAAATCTGTGGCTAGACCTCAAAATAGCAGAGGATGGAAGGCGACCCAGGAATCTCACAGAAATGGAAGAATTCTCCAAGTAAGAATGGATGAAAATCCCCTAAACAAGAATTGAAAGACTCTTGTCTGGCTACAAAAAGCGTTTACAAGCTGTGATACTTTCAAAAGGGGGCGCTACTAGGCACCAACCCATTTTCCTTTTTGGAATTTTAAAATCTAAAAGATGAAAATATATATTTTTTTTTATTTTTTGCCTAAAATACAAAGAAAAGGTGTCACATTTAACTTTAGGCCTTTTAGAGATAATTTCATCTTCAACTTGTTCACAATAACAGTTTTGACCAGGGGTGCTTAAACGTTTACATGATACTGTATATATGTTAATGTTGCTGGTTCTTTTCTGTACTATCAGTAGAAACCACAGAGCTGTAGAAACCCTTCTACGGACGCGAAGCTTGTGACTGCCGGCCCACGCCATCCAGAGACTGGTGTGCAACAAAACCACAATACACAAACCTGCGAGAAAACCAACATCCGCTCGTCCTCCCCCAACGCTGAATCTTCTCTCCCTCTTATAAGTCGATCATTCACGGTGCCTAAATATACCTCCAATGTGGATAACCGCTCCCAGGCACAACTGCATATATTCCAGAAAAAATAGGGGTTAAATGACATTGGGAAAAACTCTAGTGGACATTGTAAAGACAGCCAGTTGTTGGTTGTCACCCAGTTTAAGACGGCTATGGGTAAAGAAGGAGACCATTTTCCGCATGATCCACATGTCTGGGTCCTTCATGAAACACAACGCCTTGTACGCTGCATGACACGATGGCGCGATACATTTTGGAAGAGAATTCAGAACAAGTCTGACGAGAAATCACCGTGTTCCCGAATGTAATTACATCCTGGATAGAAGGTTTCACTTCATTGCAACATTAAAAAAAAAAAAACATAAATTAGATCTCAAGACTGAGGTTAGTGTGTCTCATGCCTCAATTAAAAGTAATTGTCCGCCTCTTTTTATATTTCTACAAGAGAGTCCAGCCTGCTGCAAACCTGTAAAAAGTTCTCTTACCCACTGATTCTCTGCCACACCTACACAGCGCCATTCTCCAAACTTTCTCATGGTTATGTGCTCGTTGCATCAGTGACTAACTCGTCACCACTGCAG
This sequence comes from Oophaga sylvatica, assembly GCA_033576555.1. Taxonomy (NCBI): domain Eukaryota; kingdom Metazoa; phylum Chordata; class Amphibia; order Anura; family Dendrobatidae; genus Oophaga; species Oophaga sylvatica. The sequence goes on from JARQOD010000001.1 coordinate 504,617,520, forward strand.
GCACTAATTGGCTGCAGCCACCTACCAATTCCATGCTGCTGTCCCACAGAGCTATTCTCCGAACTTTCTCATGGTCATGTGATCGCTGCAGCAGTGACCAACACCTCATCACTGAATGCACGGATTGGCTGTAGCCACCTACCAATTCCCTTTCACTATGGAGAAGCTGCAATCCAAAGTGAATCTGTCACCCCAAAATTGCCATATCAGATAAAGATATGGCTGAATAGTGCGTCCCATAACAAAGCTAACGGTGGGTATCATATATCATGAGACCCCCGTTTTCAGATCAAAATACCTTTGTAAACTTCGCTTTTTCCCTGTCAATCATGGCAGTCAGGTCAGGAGGGCGGTGGTTTCCATGTCCTCACCCCCCCCGCTCCTCGGCACCCGTTGCGTATCGCCGTCTGTGAATCCCACAGACGGCGTTCAGCTTCCCGCAATTGTGCAATTCAAATTCAGGCGGCGCATGCGCGGTGTGCTTTGCCCGACAGTGGGCAAAGCATAAAATCAGTACAGCGCATGCGCTGCTCTTTCCTTGCCCCGGAAATGTCTGCTTGCCTTGGACGATTTCCGGGCAAGGAAAGAGAAGCGCATGCGCTGTACTGATTTTATGCTTTGCCCACTGTCGGGCAAAGCACACTGCGCATGCGCCGCCCGAATTTGAATTGCGCAATTGCGGGAAGCTGAACGCCGTCTGTGGGATTCACAGATGGCGATACGCAACGGATGCCGAGGAGCGGGGGGGTGAGGACATGGAAACCGCCGCCCTCCTGCCCTGACTGCCATGATTGACAGGGAAAAAAAACGAAGTTTACAAAGGTATTTTCATCTAAAGACGGGGGTCTCATGATATATGATGCCCACCGTTAGCTTTGTTATGGGAACGCACTATTCAGCCATATCTTTATCTGATATGGCAATTTTGGGGTGACAGATTCCCTTTAAGCTTTCTCATGGTCATGTGATCACTGCAGCAATGACCAACACCTTCATCACTGAATGCACGGATTGGCTGCAGCCACCTACCAATTCCCTGTCACTATGGAGAAGCTGCAATCTCATGCTCATGTGATCGCTGCAGCAGTGACCAAATTGTCACCACTTCATGCAATGATCGGTCACAACCATCAAACGTTCAGAAGATGAGAACAGCATCTAAGTGTCCCGGCTGAGGCTAGCAATCTGCATGCACCAATCTCTGCACAACCAGAACACGATGTACAGAGGCAGCCAATGGTCAAATGCCTGCCAGGCTGCCACTAACGGAAAATGAAGTTCTGAAGTATGGAAGAACCAAGCTTCACTACACGGAAGCAGAGAGGCTTTAATAGGCAAGTACACGCTTTTTTTCTCTTCAGAGCCCTGTCCTAGAACAATAAAGAACCATCTACTTCTTCAAGGGGGATAAGATGTGATAAATGAGCATTAATTGATCAATTTTGTAACACTATGAAATAAATTAAGATCGCATTTGGAGAATAACATGACGCAAAGTGGGAGACAAAAAAGAAAAAAAAGGATTATCTTAAATGGGCAGTACTTGCAAAATTAAAAATAATTGTTACAGATAGTTACATTAAGGGGAGGAGCTTTAACATTAGGCCCCTCCCCACAGAGATTCAGACTGAGTTAAGCTAATAATATTATTTTCGCCAGTTTTATAAGACTCCAGTTATCTGATCCTTCCTGCTCATATAGAAAAGAGTAGGTTATTTGATGGTAGCATGTGAAACTACGTTGGCCCTTTAAGTCATCAAGGAAAGAAAAAAAAAACCCACACACAGGTGCTTTCACAGTAGAAGGAGCCGTCATAGCAGGGCCCAGATAATGATCCCATTCTGTGTAAGTGCTAAAGAACAAACATGTTTTGTTGCTGAGAAGGCGGCGGAGGGAGTGCGAGAGGCATACGTGTGACAGGAAAACAGATGTCTCTCCACATACACTGCTCTGCTTGTTAAACACCCCAACCTCGCAAGGCTCAAGTCAGATGAGGTGCTGCAGCTGCCGTAGTACCGCAAGATCCAGCATGGAGAGCCTCTGCAGCTAGCAATCTTCTGAATACTGCACTGTTCACAATTAATGTTAATGAGGACCTGTCGTTGGGACAAAAGTAAACAGTTTTTGCCCTTGTTTTATTCCCACTGGTCACAAATCTACTTTTTTTTGTTTATCTGCCAAACGGATGCAGATATATGGGCCATTTAAGTTACTGCCATTTTTCTGGTCTATACCAAGAGAGAAAACTCACAGGATCCTCAGGGGTGTGTCTTTAGTCTGCTCTGCAGTATTAACCTCAGAGCAATGCCTACTTGCAAGACTATTAAAATTAACACTAAATTATAAAAAACAACAACATAAAACAGAATATTGGGGAAAAGCAGGAATAAGAGCAAAAACTGACCACTTCTGACAAGCCGACAGATCTTCTGACGTATTTAGTCTGATGCTCAAAAAACTCTAGTGATGCGCCATATAGCTCCACAACTGCTGGCAATGCAAGTCATCACGGTGGGCATTACAGTCAAACGCATGGATAGCACACGTCCGATTTATACGGTTGTGTGCACGAGCCCTGCACCTGAGCCTTTTAACCGCATTCATTAGCGTGCCAATAGCCAACTTTCAAAGCTTCACTATCCAATGGTAATATGTTATGTTACGGTAGCTGAGGAGTGCAGGTAAAAAAGGAAATACACCAGAGCAGTTGGAATCTATGAGATTGCAGTACCCTGACTAACCACCACAACTAGAGGCAGCCGTGGAGCGTTCCTACGATGGTCCTAGACGCCTCGTCACAGCCGGAGAAACTAACTACACCTAAAGATAGAAATAGGAAAGCTATCTGCCCCGGAGCAGAACCCCAAAGATAATAGAAAGCCCCCAAACATGTAATGGCGGTTAGACAAGAGGAAATACTGACACAGAAAGAAAATAGTATGAGCAAACGCTGGGGCCCAAACTATCTAAATAGAAAAGGACAGGAAGGGTACTTACTGCAATCCCAGAAAACCCTGAAAAACACCAACATACTAATTTCAAAATCACCTGAGATCACACGACCTCTACCACCTAAATTAGTTCTCTGGTGTAACAAAAACAGCAGCCACTGAAAAAACTGCAAAAAGCAAAAGTACAAAACACAGTGGCTGGACTAAACTGAGAGGGCAAAAGCCCCCGGAGGGGACCCAGAAGGCCCCCACAGAAGTGCAGGACAAAATGCAAAAATATAGCAAAAACACAAAATAAGAAATTGTCTTATCTGACAGCAGGAGATGCAGACACGACACAGCAGGCTACAAGGGAAACTGGAAAGAAGGATTCAGACCAGAACAATTGATCACCGGCAACCCTGATGGGAAAATGATTCCCTTAAATAAGACCAATCAGTAACACCTGATTCCCAATCCTCACTAGTACCGCTTGTAACCACCAGAGGGAACCTCTGCTCAGAACTCATCTCAAACCCATTCACAACAGTACCCCCCCCTTGAGGAGGGGTCACCGAACCCTCATTTGAGCAACCAGGTCGGTCAGGATGAGTTCTATGATACGCACGGATAAGTCTCCTAGCATGGATGTCCGAAGCAAACACCCAAGAATTATCTTCCTGACCATAACCTCTCCATTTAACCAAATACTGGAGTCTTCGTCTAGAAAAACGAGAATCCAATATTTTCTCAACCACATACTCCAGATTGCCCTCAACCAAAACAGGGTCAGGAGGCACAGCAGCAGGAACCACTGGCTCAACAAACCTCTTCAACAAGGACTTGTGGAACACGTTATGGATCTTAAATGTCCCTGGAAGAAGCAAACGAAAAGAAACAGGATTAATAATCTCCATGATCTTATAAGGTCCAATGAACCTAGGCTTAAATTTAGGAGATGCTACTCTCATAGGAATATTCTTTGAGGACAACCAGACCAAGTCCCCCACTTTAAACCGAGGACCATCAGTCCTATGCCGGTTAGCAAACCGCTGGGCCTTCTCCTGAGAGAGGGACAACCTCTCCACTACCTGGTCCCAAATCTGCTGCATACGCTCAACAACAGAGTCAACACCTGGACAGACAGAAGCCTCCGTCTGTCCTGAAGAAAATCGAGGGTGAAACCCAGAATTACAGAAAAACGGAGACATCAAAGTGGCAGAGCTAGCCCTATTATTAAGAGCAAACTCAGCCAAAGGCAAAAAAGAGACCCAGTCATCCTGATCAGCAGACACAAAGCATCTTAGATAAGTCTCCAATGTCTGGTTTGTTCTCTCAGTTTGACCATTGGTCTGAGGATGAAATGCCGAGGAGAAAGACAATTGAACACCCAGTTTAGAACAAAAAGTCCTCCAAAATCTGGAAACAAACTGGACTCCTCTGTCAGACACAATGTTCTCAGGAATGCCGTGTAAACGAACCACGTGCTGAAGGAACAACGGCACCAATTCAGAGGAGGAAGGCAACTTAGGTAATGGCACAAGATGTATCATTTTGGAAAACCTATCACAAATTACCCAGATGGTGGTCATTCTCTGAGAAACAGGAAGATCGGAAATGAAATCCATAGAGATATGGGTCCATGGTCTCTTGGGCACAGGCAATGGCATCAACAAACCACTAGAGCGAGAGCAAGGCTTGGAGCGAGAGCAAGTCCCGCAGGACTGCACAAATTCCCTGACATCGCGAGACAAGGTAGGCCACCAAAAGGACCGACTAACCAAGTCTCTGGTACCAAAAATTCCGGGATGCCCAGCCAATGCGGAACAATGAATCTCAGACATCACACTCTTTTTCCATTGGTCCGGGACAAACAATTTTCCAACAGGGCAGCGCTCGGGCCTATCCTCCTGACACCCCTCCAGAGCAAGTCTCAAATTAGGCGAGATGGCGGAAAGAACTACACCCTCCTTCAAAATAACAGAGGGATCAGATAGCTCAGGAGAGTCCGCAAGGAAACTCCTCGAGAGGGCATCCGCCTTAACATTCTTAGTGCCAGGAAGAAAGGAAACCACAAAATTAAAACGTGTGAAAAACAAGGCCCACCTGGCCTGTCTAGGATTGAGTCGCTTGGCAGATTCCAGATAGACCAGATTCTTATGGTCCGTAAGGACCACCACCTGATGTTTGGCTCCCTCCAGCCAATGTCTCCACTCTTCAAAAGCCCACTTCATGGCCAATAACTCCCGATTACCCACGTCATAATTACGTTCAGTAGAGAAAATTTTCGAGAGAAAAAGGCACAAGGGTTACTTTTAGAGGTCTCTGGATCTTTTTGGGACAAAACGGCACCTGCCCCAATTTCAGAGGCATCAACCTCCACCTGAAATGGCAGAGAAACATCAGGCTGCCGTAGAACAGGAGCAGAAGTGAATCTCTGCTTAAGTTCCTGAAACGCAGAGACTGCCTCAGGAGGCCAATTCACCACATCAGAACCCTTTCTGGTCAAATCAGTCAATGGTTTAACAATAACAGAGAAATTACCAATAAATTTACGATAAAAATTGGCAAAACCCAAAAATCTCTGAAGAGCCTTTAATGAAGTAGGCTGGACCCAATCACAGATGGCCTGAACCTTGACCGGGTCCATTTCAATAACAGATGGGGACAAAATGAATCCCAGAAATGAGATCTTCTGTACGCCAAAAAGACACTTTGATCCCTTCACATACAGAGCATTCTCTCTCAAAATCTGGAATACAGTTCGAACATGTTTCACATGAGAGTCCCAGTCATTAGAAAAAATCAAGATATCATCCAAATAAACAATCAGAAACTTGTCCACAAAATCCCTGAAAATGTCATTCATGAAGGACTGGAAGACGGAAGGAGCATTAGTGAGCCCAAAGGGCATCACAAGGTACTCAAAATGCCCTTCAGGGGTGTTAAATGCCGTCTTCCATTCATCCCCGTGCTTAATGCGAATAAGGTTATACGCCCCCCTGAGGTCAAGCTTGGTAAACCAAGTAGCGTTTTTCACCCTGGAAAACAGGTCAGAAATCAAGGTAACGGGTATTGATATTTCACAGTAATATTGTTCAAGAGACGATAATCAATACACGGCCTTAATGAACCATCTTTTTTGGCCACAAAGAAAAAACCGGCACCTAAGGGTGAAGAGGATGGTCTGATATGACCCTTCTCCAATGATTCCTTGATATAAGACCGCATAGCGTCATGTTCAGGTACAGACAAGTTAAAGAGGCGACCCTTAGGGAATTTACTACCTGGCACTAATTCAATAGCGCAGTCATAGCTCCTATGGGGAGGTAAGGATGCAGATTTACTTTCGCTAAACACATCAGAAAAATCAAACAAAAAGTCAGGAACATCCTCAGCCTGGGGGGAGGCAGAAAAAACAGGAGTGTTGGTATTAACACATTGGCAGCCCCAACTGGTTACAGACACAGATTTCCAATCCAAAACAGGATTATGAGACTGTAACCAAGGAAACCCAGCACGATAATGTCATGCAGATTATATAGAACCAAAAATTTGCAGCACTCCTGGTGATCAGGTTCAACCCTCATTATCACCTGAGTAGAAAACTGGGGTTTATTCTCAGCCAAAGGGGTAGAATCGATCCCCAGTAGGGAATAGACTTCTGTAGGGTATCAAGGGAAATCCACAACGTTTAGCAAAATCATAATCCATCAGGTTAATAGCTGCTCCAGAATCAACGAAAGCCTGAGCAGAAAATGAGGACAGAGAGCATATCAGAGTGACAGTTAATAAAAACTTAGTCTGAACACTACCCAAGACAACTGAGCGTGCAAAACGTCTTCCCCGCTTAGGGCAGACTGAAATAGCATGAGAGGCATCACCACAGTAGAAACATAACCCATTGCGCTTTCGAAACTCATGACGCTGTGCCCCAGACACCACTCCATCACACTGCATGGGCTCAGCAGCTGGCTCACAAGGCAACACCACTCCACGCATACTTCTCCGCTCACGCAAACGTCTGTCAATTTGAATCGCTAATGACATAGAATCATTGAGACCAGAGGGGACAGGGAATCCCACCATAACATCCTTTACATTATCCGACAGACCCTTCCGGAAAAGGGCCGCCAAAGCGTCGTCATTCCATTTGGTCAGGACTGCCCACCTACGGAATCTCTGACAGTATAACTCAGCGTCATCAAGCCCCTGATTTAATGCCAACAAGGCTTTTTCAGCTTGATCAGTGATATTAGGCTCATCGTACAATAACCCCAAAGCCTGAAAAAATACATCAACATCACTCAAAACAGGATCCCCAGGTGTCAGGGAAAAAGCCCAATCCTGAGGATCGCCGCGCAGGAGAGAGATGACAATTTGAACCTGCTGCGCTGCGTTTCCTGAGGACTTAGATTTTAAGGCAAGAAACAATTTACAATTATTTTTGAAATTCTGAAACTTAGCTCGATCCCCTGAAAACAAATCTGGCATGGGGATCCTAGGTTCCACAACAGGCAACCTAGCAAGATATGCAGCAATACTCTGAACCTCAGTGGCAAGCTGATCCACACGGCCAGACAACTGTGCAAACTCCATTGGGAGAAAAGATCCTCCCCAGCACCCAGAGATACAGAGGAAAAAAAAAAAAAAAAATGCAACAAACAGAAAAATATCTCTGACAACTTTTCTTCCTTCAAAATATTTTTTTTTTTTTTTTTTTTTCCTTCTGTGAGTACCATACAATTTTTATGGCCGGTGATACTGTTATGTTACGGTAGCTGAGGAGTGCAGGTAAAAAAGGAAATACACCAGAGCAGTTGGAATCTATGAGATTGCAGTACCCTGACTAACCACCACAACTAGAGGCAGCCGTGGAGCGTTCCTACGATGGTCCTAGACGCCTCGTCACAGCCGAGAAACTAACTACACCTAAAGATAGAAATAGGAAAGCTATCTGCCCCGGAGCAGAACCCCAAAGATAATAGAAAGCCCCCAAACATGTAATGGCGGTTAGACAAGAGGAAATACTGACACAGAAAGAAAATAGTATGAGCAAACGCTGGGGCCCAAACTATCTAAATAGAAAAGGACAGGAAGGGTACTTACTGCAATCCCAGAAAACCCTGAAAAACACCAACATACTAATTTCAAAATCACCTGAGATCACACGACCTCTACCACCTAAATTAGTTCTCTGGTGTAACAAAAACAGCAGCCACTGAAAAAACTGCAAAAAGCAAAAGTACAAAACACAGTGGCTGGACTAAACTGAGAGGGCAAAAGCCCCCGGAGGGGACCCAGAAGGCCCCCACAGAAGTGCAGGACAAAATGCAAAAATATAGCAAAAACACAAAATAAGAAATTGTCTTATCTGACAGCAGGAGATGCAGACACGACGCAGCAGGCTACAAGGGAAACTGGAAAGAAGGATTCAGACCAGAACAATTGATCACCGGCAACCCTGATGGGAAAATGATTCCCTTAAATAAGACCAATCAGTAACACCTGATTCCCAATCCTCACTAGTACCGCTTGTAACCACCAGAGGGAACCTCTGCTCAGAACTCATCTCAAACCCATTCACAACAGTAATACTTATCAATGCTTCTCTGTGCACAGCGCAAATGGAGTGGGACATCAAACTTTCTGGTGGGATTAATTTAGAGCCTGCCTCTTTTCAGTTTAAGAGATACCCAAGTTTGCCAAAATTCACAACAGTCTTAGCAAATTCGGAACGGTTGGCAACTAACATCAGTGTATAGAGGCATTATGTGTACTACATGCCCAACTGGTCTAATGACCGCCTTAAATCTAGTGGGACCTGGAATCTACCCAAATCTGCTTCCCCTGGAACCTTGGATTTCAATGTAACATCAACATTAAGTTATATGTTGTCCACGTGGGTTTTCCCCAGTTCCCAAGTTTTTCTCTATCTACTGGCTAATACGGTACGAAGATACACATCTTTCCTATATCAAGTTTTTGTGGGCATTCGCAAAAATTCCTCATCTATTAGACAGACTACATATTATAATTATATGTGCCCTAGTGTCTAAGGGTCACAGCTTCGGCATTTACTCGAAATTTGATTTTGGGAGCTATTGTGACATATTTAAATTGCAAAATTCAGAACATGTACACCCCACCAAAATGGTCATTTTTGCCCATGTTTACTAAAATAAGCCCCTTTTCATGTCCGAACCTTGGGATTGAGCTTCCAAAATCAGGACTATGGCAAGTGTGGCCCATCAATCCAAGTTTTTTTTTTTCAAGGCTCTCCCGACATAGCGTGAGATCATACTTGCTAAACCCTAAATGGGCATCCTGGCTTATTTTCCTAGAGGGTCATGGTTAGTGAGGTTCCAAAAAGTCATACAAATAAAAACAATTAAAAAATATAAGAGAAGCGCCTAAAGGCGACATTGACGGTCACAGGGTTTACTGTCACAAAGGGAAAAGAAAATGCTTAGTCAGACCGTGAAGTAACGCAACTGGTTTGGCTAGGACGAGCCCCTGGTAATTATGCTGAAAACTTTCAACAGCTGCAGCGCTTTGTATTTCCACCTTCCATTTCAAGGTGGCTCCCAAGTACCAGGGGGTGTTAACCCGTACATTACCGATCCAGTCTTACAAAGCTACCGATCCAGTCTTACAAAGCCTCCTCACAATAGCGAACACCCACTCTCTGACAATTATTTAACAGGTTAACAACTATGTACATTGTTTATGAGCAGCTCCTGTAACAAGCTAGGCCCCCAGTGCTAGCCATTGGAGAAGGAGCAATGGCACGGACCCCTTAACAACTTCACCCAATTTCTGAAAAGAAAAAAAATGTGTGCCCTCTAAAATTAGACTTACAATGGATAGCCACAAAAATTAAACTAGTGGGGTAATACTAGCACCTATCCATTAAAGTCATGGGGCAATTTACAGCCTTGTTCGCAGTGAATAGTGAATTTCTCTCTTAAGACAACTCCTTAAAGCCCAGAAAATGTCATTCCGATTTGATCAGCATTTAAGACCCATCTTCAATTTCCAACTCCCATTTTGGGGCATATTTGTATAAAATCCTGCCCCTTCTAGTGCAGGTCTCTTTTGGACAGTCCCGTAAAGAACAGTATGGCAGGAAAACATGTTGAAGAAGTGGAATCTTCCAAGTTCTACGCTAACTGACAAGGTATAGACATTCAAAACAGTTATGTCAGCATGGCTGCCATCAGTGGTGGTCACCGTTGATGAGTGCAAGTGCTCGTTACTCAAATTTGCCGAGAGTGCTCGGGTGAGATGTTCAAATCCCCGCGGCTGCATGTTTCGCGGCTGTTAAGACCCACAAGACATATGGAGATTGGCCATGTTTGTTAGGCAATTTCTGCATGTTTTGAGGCTGTCTAACATGTTAACATCTCACCTAAGCACCCACAGTACTTGGTGCATACCCAAGCACCTTCGGCAAACGAGTAACAAACACCTGCACTCCTCACTAGTGGTCACCAGCATCTAGTACAATCCAGAAGTAGAAAATAAATAAATAAAAAAAAACATGCAAAACGACTAAGAAGGCTTAAGTTCTCAGGTACTTTTTCTAGTTTGATTTTCAGATGTATTTTTAATCCAAGCCAATGGCTCAAAAGTGGAAGTATCCTTTCATTTTTTTATTTATTTTTTTTATAGCCGCTGATCAGGTGAAGGTAGAGCCAGGAAGGCTCGTAAAATTATAAGTCAATAAAGATTATCCTGTCGTCTGTGTCTGCTTGAAAATTTTATTGCACTGGATAGAGACTTTACAGAAGCGCAAAAGCCTCATAAAACACCCGGTAATAACATTCATGTCAATCCACTAGAAGTCATCAATACCTGCAGAAGATTCATTATAGATTTTTTTTTCTTTTTGTGAAAGGTCAAAAGAGATGCAGAGAAAAGTAGAGAATTGCTGGATACAGATCTCCTTGAGAATCGAGCACTTAAGATAGGGCGCGGAGGCATTTAACTGACCGTCTCTGGCAGACGAGAGACATTATGTTACTGCTATTAAAGATCCAAAGCTCTTCTGCTCTGATTGAATTATTGAAAAGCATAGAATATTTATAAAGAACATACGAGCAATGTGTACATGTTCAAGAGTTTGAAGGGAGAGGAGAAGGTCGTAGGACTCCACATGTAGCGGTATCAACAGGGGTTAAAAGGTTCTACTCAGCTCAATCTATGAAGGCCATATCTGCAATAACTCATAATGGCCTGTTACCAACAGGAGTCTACTTCTATAGAGACTATATGCCGTAACCTAAAATGGCTTGGACTATTGTAGACTTCTTGAGCAAGAAAGATCACCATGGTGCCTCAAAATCACCTCCATAAAAATGTATATTCTGGCAAACTCTACAAAGCCGAAGGAAAAGGTAAATGACAAGATTAAAAAAGTCATCTCTCAAGATGTTCACCCAACCAACGTAGACAATGAAAGTCACCAAATATCTACATTCTATTAAATCTCCAGACAACCATTATAATAAAAGCAGACCCAACAGCAAATATCTACAATCCAACCAATCTCCAGACAACCAGGGTAATCAATGCAGACACTTCACCAAATATCTACAGTTCAATCAATCTCCAACCATCATAATCAATACAGACCCAGTACTAAATATCTACATTCCAACTAATCTCCAGCCACATCAACAAAGTCAATAGAGTCCCACCCAGGGCCGGCTCCATGTTTTTATGGGCCCCGGGCGAAAGAGCCTCAGTGGGCCCCTTTAACACAGACCACAATTCATGATGCACAGATACGGCAGAGAAATATAGGTACAGTACAATGCCAAATACTTCACTTCTTCCATTACATGAGTGATATCTATTGTAAATTGTACAATAGCTCAAAAACCGCCAAATCCTCGCAGCGCACAGTACAGACTGGACAGTACAGCCCTCCATACAATATTATGGGCACCACATAGTCTCCCCCTCATCACCCATATAATACCCCATGCAGGATGTCACCCCTCCATCCCCCATATAATGCTCCATACAAAATACTGGACCCAATATAATGCTCCATACAAAATACTGGACCCAATATAATGCTCCATACAGGATACTGGTCCCCATATAATGTTCCATACAGGATACTGGTCCCCATATAATGCTCCATACAAAATATGGAACTCTCCTCTGCGCTGTGCTGCGTTCTGCACTGTTACGGCTCAGGAAAGGGCGCTATGGAAAGACTCCCCATTATCATCATCATTGTCTCCCCATCATCATCATCGCCTCCCCATCATCATCATAGCCTCCCCATTATCATCAATGCCTGCCCATCATCAGCATCGCCTCCCCATCATCAATGCCTGCCCATCATCATCATCGCCTCCCCATCATCATCATGGCCTCCCCATCATCATCAATGCCTGCCCATTATCATCAATGTCTCCCCATCATCATCATTGCCTCCCCTCATCATCATTGCTCCCATCATCATCATGGCCTCCTCATTATCATCAATGCCTGCCCATCATCATCATGGCCTCCCCATCATCATCAATGCCTGCCCATTATCATCAATGCCTGCCCATCATCATCATCCCCTCCCCATCATCATGATTGCCTCCTCATCATATGCTCCCCATCATCATGATTGCCTCCCCATCATCATCAATGCCTGCCCATTATCATCATCGTCTTCCCATCATAATCAATGCCTCCCCATCATCATCATCACTGACCTTCCCCCACCACCATCACACAGACAGCACCGCAGAACACAAGCACTCTCTCACATACATACATACACACACACATACACAAAGCACCGCACTACATACACACACTGATACACAGACACACACAAACACACACACACACACAGAGGTAAGTGTGGGGGGCCTAGTGGCGGCGCTTGCACCACTAACGGGCGCCGGGGTGCCTGACGGCGAGTGGGCCCCCCCCGCCTGCTCAGGGCCCCGGCAGCAGCCCGGGAGTGCCGGGTGCTGACGCCGGCCCTGGTCCCACCACCAAATACCTACAATCCATTCAGTCTCCAGACAACTATCACAATGAACGCAGACCCACCAACAAATATCTACATTCTAATCAGTCTTCAAACAACCATCGTTATTAATGCAGACCCAACAATAACCCATTTATTATCTGGCCAATCTACGTAGACAATGGAGATTCACTGACAAATATCTACAATCCACTCAATCTTCATCCAGTCATCGTAGTCATTGTACATCCATCACAAAATATCTACAACCAAATTAATCTCCCGACAATCTTCACAGATAGAGGTTCACAATCCCTTTAATTTCCAGCCAATCATTGTAGACAACGGAGAAATACTAACAACCCGTTCAATATCCACCCAACCATCCTAAACAGCGGAGACAGATCTAAACACATTCACAACAATGCCAATGGGTCAATTGTGACACGTTGGCCAGACATTTCTAGGGCCGACTTTTGACGAGTTGGATTTCAGTTGCCTAATGTGTCTCAAGGAACAACAAAAATCAAACATTTTCTGAAGGATCACAGACACATACTAAAAATAACATTAGTCTAAGTCATGCGCTTAGTCTACAAAATTTGTTTTGTTTTCACAATATATCTGACTCACAGAGATTTTCAATTCTCAAATGGTCATTTCATAAAATTTTGGGAAATTAGTGGAAGACCAAACTCAAGATCTTAACCCCTTCATGACCTTGCCATTTTTTGCAATTCTGACCAGTGTCCTTTATGAGGTAATAACTCAGGAACGCTTCAACGGATCCTAGCGATTATGAGACTGTTTTTTCGTGACATATTGGGCTTCATGTTAGTGGTAAATTTAGGTCGATAATTTTTGCGTTTATTTGTGAAAAAAAATGGAACTTTGGCAAAAATTTCGCAATTTTCAAATTTTTAATTTTTATTCTGTTAAACCAGAGAGTTATGTGACACAAAATAGTTAATAAATAACATTTCCCACATGTCTACTTTACATCAGCACAATTTTGGAAACAAAAATTTTTTTGTTAGGAAGTTATGAGGGTTAAAAGTTGACCAGCGATTTCTCATTTTTACAGCAAAATTTACAAAACCATTTTTTTTAGGGACCACCTCACATTTGAAGTCACTTTGAGGGGTCTATATGGTAGAAAATACCCAAAAGTGACACCATTATAAAAAACTGCACCCCTCAAGGTACTCAAAACTACATTCAAGAAGATTATTAACCCTTCAGGTGCTTCACAGGAACTAAAGCAACGTGGAAGGAAAAAATGGACATTTAAATTTTTCCAACAAAAATTTTATTTTAGCATCAATGTTTTTCATTTTTGCATGGGCAACAGGATAAAATGGATCCTAAAATTTGTTGGTCAATTTCTCCTGAGTACACAGATACCTCATATGTGGTCATAAACCACTGTTTGGGCGCACGGCAGGGCTCAGAAGGGAAGGAGCGCCATTTGACTTTTTGAATGGAAAATATGCTGGAATATTTAGCGGTTGCCATGTCGCATTTGGAGAGTCCCTGTGTGCCTAAACATTGGAGCTCCCCCACAAGTGACACCATTTTGGAAACTAGACCCCCCAAGAAACTTATCTAGATGCATAGTGAGCACTTTGAACCCCCAGGTGCTTCACAGAAGTTTATAAACGCAGAGCCCTGAAAATAAAAAATCTTTTTTTTTTCTCAAAAAATGATTTTTTTTAGCCCCCTGTTTTTATTTTCACAATGGTTACAGGAGAAATTGGACCCCAAAAGTTGTTGTCCAGTTTGTCCTGAGTACGCTGGTGCCCCATATGTGGGGGGAATCACTGTTTGGTTGCACGGCAGGGCTCAGAAGGGAAGGAGCGCCATTTGACTTTAATGGAAAATTAGCTCCAATCTTAGCGGACACCATGTCGTGTTTGGAGAGCCCCTGTGTGCCTAAACTTTGGAGCTCCCCTAAATGACCCCATTTTGGAAACAAGACCCCCTAAGGAACTTATCTAGATGCACACTGAGCACTTTGAACCCCAGGTGCTATACAGAAGTTTATAACGCAGAGCCCTGAAAATAAAAAAATCATTTTTTTTCTCAAAAAATCATTTTTTAGCCCCCTATTTTTTATTTTCACAATGGTTACAGGAGAAATTGGACCCCAAAAGTTGTTGTCCAGTTTGTCCTGAGCATGCTGGTACCCCATATGTGGGGGGTAACCACTGTTTGGGCACACGTCAGTGCTCGGAAGGGATGTAGTGACGCTTTGAAATGCCGACTTGATGGAATGGTCTGCGGGCATCTTGTTACGTTTGCTGAGCCCCTGATGTGCCTAAACAGTAGAAACCTCCCACAAGTGACCCCATTTTGTAAACTAGACCCCCCAATGAACTTATCCAGATGTGTGGTGAGCACCTTGAACCCCCCACGTGCTTCACAGAAGTTTATAATGCAGAGCCATAAAAATAAAAAATAATTTTTTTCCTCAAAAACAGATTTTTTTTAACCCGCAATTTTTTATTTTCACAATGGTTACAGGAGAAATTGGACCCCAAACGTTGTTGTACAGTTTGTCCTGAGTACACTGGTACCCCATATGTGGGGGGGAACCACTGTTCGGGCACACGTTGGGGCTCGGAAGGGAAGTAGTGACGTTTTGAAATGCTGACTTGATGGAATGGTCTGCGGGTGTCATGTTACGTTTCAGAGCCCATGATGTGCCTAAACAGTAGAAACTCCCCCAAGTGACCCCATTTTGGAAACTAGATCCCCCAAGGAACTCCTCTAGATGTGTGGTGAGCAATTTGAATCTCCAAGTTCTTCACAGAAGTTTATAACGCAGAGCTGTGAAAATAATAAAATCATTTTTTTTCCACAAAAATAATTTTTTTAGTCCCCAATTTTTTTTCCCAAGGGTAACAGGAGAAATTAGACCCCCAAAGTTGTTGTGCAATTTTTCCTGAGTATTCTGATACCCCATATGTGGGGGTAAACCATTGTTTGGGCACACGTCGGGGCTCGGAATAAAGGGAGCACTGTTTGACTTTTAACCGCCAATCAGAGCGATCGTAGCCACGTGGGGGTTAAGTCAACCCCCCTGTGGTGAAGCACAAAGGGTCTTGTGCCTGCAGGTCGGGTGACCTTTCAGTGACCCCGGTCACCCGACCCGCAGGAACGCGATCCTTTCATGACACATACGCTGTGTCACAGGTCAGGAAGGGGTTAACTAACGTGGCCTTTTATTTATCACATGATCAGTTTAAAATGGTTTCTACCTTCATAACCATTATTAGCGATATAAAATGATATTTGCCAAGTGTGGTTTTCACTTACGTTCCCCCACATATCGAAAACCCAAAAATGTCACCACAATTTTTCTCTACAGGGAAGATGAATATCAGGCGAATTTGAGCACTCAATGAATTTCCAGTCCAGAGAAATTAATTGTAATATTTCTCCTTTTTAAATAAGGTACAGAAACAGAAGTCAATTTAGAACTGGGGTAGCTGACTCATCACCTCCTCTTGGCATGGAACGAGAAAGTCTACTGGTAAGTTTAAAATCAAGATACATATTAATGTTGCAGACCTTTATTTTCCCCCAATATTTTGGTCTCGAGCTGCAATCCTGAGCAATCGAGTTGGCAGAAAAATAAATTTGAGAAGCACAGTGTTGGCTTTTAATCACTTGTATCTCAGGCTCTATGAAGCCTCCGACTTGTTTTCATAGTATGACATCACAAAGCTTTCAGGAACCACCACAATATACCAGCACGGTCAATAAAAGAATGGCTATACATGCCGGCTACCCATCAAATCCATCTCATAGTATATAAATGGCCCCTACAATACTACTGAACGGCAGAGAAAGAAAACAATACTGCATTAACAATCCGAAGAAAAACCTGCCATCACTTAAATTGCAACTACAATGAAAAACTAATCTGCTATACATTCATTTCTATACTAGATGGTGGCACAATTCTAACACATCGGGTATTCTAGAATATGTATGTAGTTTATTTATGAAGAATTAAGAATAATGCAATGAATACACAGGATTTTCCGGGTAAAATATATACATTATCATTAAATGTTATTGCTCATAGAACTTAAAACAAATGAACAAAATTATTAAACAGATCATCAAAATATATAAACTATTACATGAATATCTACCGTATATACTCGTGTATAAGCCGAGATTTTCAGCCCATTTTTTAGGGCTGAAAGTCCCCCTCTCGGCTTATACGCGGGTCATATACGGGGGTCGGCGGGGGAGGGGGAGCGGGGGTGTCGGATCATACTCACCCCTCCGCCAGCGCAGTCTCTGCAGCCCCCCTGCTTCTCCCACGATTTCCGGCTCCTTCCTGCAGCGGTCACATGGCACCGCTCATTAAAGTCATGAATATGCACATATTCATGACTTTAATGAGCGGTACCATGTGACCGCTGTAGGAAGGAAGATCTGTGGAGAGCGCCGGGAGAAGAGGAGAGGCTGCAGGGACTCGCGGAGGAGGGGTGAGTACAGCGATATTTACCTGTCCTCTCTCCACCGCTGTGCTGCGTCCTCGTCTGACTCCTCTGGCTGTGAATGATCAGGCAGAGGGCGCGATGACGTCGTTAGTGAGCGCTGTGCCCCCTGCCAGATCATTCACAGCCAGAGGAGTCAGACCAAGGGAGCAGTGCTGTGGTGGACCGAGGGACAGGTAAATATCTCAGGTGCCGGGGTCCTGAGCGAGCGGTGACACCGGCACCTGTCCCCCATAGCGCGCCGGTGTCACCGCCTGCTCAGGACCCCGGCACCTGGCCCCCAGCGACGAGGTGAGTATGTCATTTTTTTTTTTCTTGCAGCAGCATATGGGGCATAATCTGGAACATATGGGGGCATAATACGGAGCATATGAGGGCATAAGCTGTGGAACATATGGGGGCATAATATGGAGCATATGGAGGCATAATATGGAGCATATGGGGGCATAAGCTGTGGAACATATGGGGGCATAATCTGTGGAACATATGGGGGCATAAGCTGTGGAACATATGGGGGCATAATCTGGAGCATATGGGGGCATAATATGGAGCATATGGGGGCATAAGCTGTGGAACATATGGGGGCATAATATGGAGCATATGGGGGCATAAGTTGTGGAACATATGGGGGCATAATCTGGAGCATATGGGGGCATAATATGGAGCATATGGGGCATAAGCTGTGGAACATATGGGGGCATAATATGGAGCATATGGGGGCATAAACTGTGGAACATATGGGGGCATAAGCTGTGGAACATATGGGGGCATAAGCTGTGGAACATATGGGGCATAATCTGGAGCATATGGGGCATAATCTGGAGCATATGGGGGCATAATCATTTTTCACCCTAGGCTTATACGGAGTCAATAAGTTTTCCCAGTTTTTTGTGGCAAAATTAGGGGGGTCGGCTTATACACGGGTCGGCTTATACATGAGTATATACGGTAACTGTATTTAAATAAATCATCCTACGAAAGAAGTACATCAAAACTATAATATATGCTGCTGGGGTGTATATAGAGGCTGCTGTGGTTTATATAGAGGCTTGCTGGGGTGTATATAGAGGCTGCTGGGGTGTATATAGAGGCTGCTCGGGTGTATATAGAGGCTGCTGCGGTGTATATAGAGGCTGCTGGGTGTATATAGAGGCTGCTGGGGTGTATATAGAGGCTGCTGGGGTGTATATAGAGGCTGCTGGGGTGTATATAGAGGCTGCTGGGGTGTACATAGAGGCTGTATATAGAGGCTTCTGGGTTGTATATAGAGGCTGCTGGGGTTTGTATAGAGGCTGCTGGGGTGTATTAAGAGGCTGCTGGGGTGTATTAAGAGGCTGCTGGGGTGTATTAAGAGTGTGGTGTTAAGAGGCTGCTGGGGTGTATATAGAGGCTGCTGGGGTGTATATAGAGGCTGCTGGGGTGTATACAGAGGCTGCTGGGGTGTATATAGAGGCTGCTGGGGTGTATATAGAGGCTGCTGCTGGGGTGTACGTGGAGGCTGCGGCTGCTGGGGTATACGAGGAGGCTGCATCTGCTGGAGTATATGTGGAGGCTGCTGCTGCTGGGGTATATGTGGAGGCTGCTGTTGCTGGGGTATATGTGGTGGCTGCTGCTGCTGGGGTATATGTGGTGGCTGCTGCTGCTGGGGTGTATGTGGTGGCTGCTGCTGTTGGGGTATATAGAGGCTGCTGCTGCTGGGGTGTACGTGGAGGCTGCTGCTGGGGTTTACGTGGAGGCTGCCGGTCGGGGTACTTCCACTGCGTCGCATCTCCCGGCTGACCTCCATGAGGTAGGAGATGACACACGGCTACCGTTGGGAGATCAGTGGCTAGTGGCGTGCGTGGTTCAAATCCTGCCTATGTACAAGACTATAACTACTATAATACTGTCCCCTATGTACAAGAATACAACTACTGTAATACTGCCCCCTATGTACAAAAATACAACTACTATAATACTGCCCCATGTACAAGAATGCAACTACTATAATACTGCCCTCTATGTACAAGAATATAACTACTATAATACTGCCCCCTATGTACAAGAATATAACTACTATAATACTGCCCCCAAGTACAAGAATATAACTACTATACTGCCCCCTATGTACAAAAATTACTACTATAATACTGCTCCTATGAACAAGAATATAACTACTATAATACTGCTCCCATGTACAAGAATATAACTACCGTATATACCCATGTATAAGCCGAGATTTTCAGCCCATTTTTTAGGGCTGAAAGTCCCCCTCTCGGCTTATACGCGGGTCATATACGGGGGTCGGCGGGGGAGCGGGGGTGTCAGATCATACTCACCCTTCCGCCGGCGCGGTCTCTGCAGCCCCTCTGCTTCTCCCACGATCTCCGGCTCCTTCCTGCAGCGGTCACATGGCACCGCTCATTAAAGTCATGAATATGCACATATTCATGACTTTAATGAGCGGTACCACGTGACCGCTGAAGCGCTGCGGAGAGCGCCGGGAGAAGAGGAGAGGTTGCAGGGACGCGCGGCGGAGGGGTGAGTATAGCGATATTTACCTGGCCCTCGGTCCACCGCAGCGCTGCTCCCTCGGTCTGACTCTCCTCTGGCTGTGAATGTTCAGGCAGAGGGCGCGATGACGTCGTTAGTGCGCGCCCCGCCCCCTGCCAGATCATTCACAGCCAGTAGAGTCAGACCGAGGGAGCAGCGCTGCGGTGCAGAGAGGACAGGTAAATATCTCAGGTGCCGGGTTCCTGAGCGAGCGGTGACATCGGCACCTGTCCCCCATAGCGCGCCGGTGTCACCGCCTGCTCAGGACACCGGCACCTGGCCCCCAGCGACGAGAGGTGAGTATGTCATTTTTTTTTGCAGCAGCATATGAGGCCTATACTATGGGGCATAATTGTGCAGCATATGTGGGCATAATCTGGAGCATATGGGGGCATAAACTGTGGAAACATATTGGGGCATAATATGGAGCATATGGGGGCATAAACTGTGGAACATATGGGGCATAATATGGAGCATATGGGGCATAAACTGGAGCATATGGGGGCATAACTGTGGAACATATGGGGGCATAATCTGGAGTATATGGGGGCATAATCTGGAGCATATGGGGCATAATCTGTGGAACATATGGGCATAATCTGGAGCATATGGGGGCATATTTTGTGGATCATACGGGGGCATAATCTGTGGAATATATGGGGGCATAATCTGTGGAGCATATGGGGGCATAATCTGTGGAGCATATGGGGGCATAATCTGTGGAGCATCATATGGGGGCATAATCATTTTTCACCCTAGGCTTATACGCGAGTCAATACGTTTTCCCAGTTTTTTGTGTGGCAAAATTAGGGGGGTCGGCTTATACACGGGTCGGCTTATACATGAGTATATACGGTACTATGATACTGCTCCTATGTACAAGAATAACAACTATAATACTGCCCCCTATGTACAAGAATATAACTACTATAATATTGCTGCTATGTACAAGAATATAACTACTATAATACTGCCCCCTATGTACAAGAATACAACTACTATAAAACTGCCCCTATGTACAAGACTATAACTACTATAATACTGTCCCCTATGTACAAGAATACAATACTGTAATACTGCCCCTATGTACAAAAATATAACTACTATAATATACTGCCCTCTATGCACAAGAATATAACTACTATAATACTGCTCCTATGTACAAGAATAACAACTATAATACTAAATAGAGGCTGCTGCTGCTGGGGTTTACGTGGAGGCCGCCGGTCGGGGTACTTCCACTGCGTCGCATCTCCCGGCTGCGTCGCCGCTGACCTCCATGAGGTAGGAGATGACACACGGCTACCGTTGGGAGATCAGTGGCTAGTGGCGTGCGTGGTTCAAATCCTGCTTATGTACAAGAATATAACTACTTTAATACTGCCCCTATGTACAAAATATTACTACAATAATACTGCTTCTATGTACAAGAATATAACTACTATAATACTGCCCCCATGTACAAGAATACAACTACTATAATACTGCCCTCTATGTACAAGAATTTAACTACTATAATACTGCCCCTTATACACAAGAATATAACTACTATAATACTGCTCCATGTATACAAGATACAAATACAACTACTAATACTGCCCGCATGTACAAGAATATAACTACTATAATACCGCCCCCTATGTACAAAATATTACTACTATAATACTGCTCCCATGTACAAGAATATAACTACTATAATACTGCTCCTAAGTACAAGAATAACAACTATAATACTGCCCCCTATGTACAAGAATATAACTACTATAATACTGCTCCCATGTACAAGAATATAACTATAATACTGCCCCCTATGTACAAGAATATAACTACTATAATACTGCTGTTATGTACAAGAAGATAACTACTATAATACTGCCTCCTATGTACAAGAATATAACTACTATAATACTGCTCCTATATAAAAGAATATAACTACTATAATACTACCCCCATGTACAAGAATATAACTACTATAATACTGCCCCCTATGTACAAAATATTACTACTATAATACTGCTCCTATGAACAAGAATATAACTACTATAATACTGCTCCTATGTACAAGAATATAACTACTATAATACTGCCCCTATGTACAAGAATACAACTACTATGATACTGCCCCCTATGTACAAGAATACAACTACTATGATACTGCCCCTATGTACAAGAATACAACTACTATAACTCAACCCTATGTACAAGAATATAACTACTATAATACTGCCCCCTATGTACAAAATATTACTACTATAATACTGCTCCTATGAACAAGAATATAGCTACTATAATACTGCTCCTATGTGCAAGAATATAACTACTATAATACTGCCCCATGTACAAGAATACAACTATTATAATACTGCCCCCACGTACAAGAATACAACTAATATAATACTGCCCCCTACGTACAAGAATACAACTATTATAATACTGCCCCCTACGTACAAGAATACAACTATTATAATACTGCCCCATGTACAAGAATACAACTATTATAATACTGCCCCTATGTACAAGAATACAACTACTATAATACTGCCCCCTATGTACAAGAATACAACTACTATAATACTGCCCCCTATGTACAAGAATACAACTACTATAATACTGCCGCATGTACAAGAATAACTACTATAACTCACCCCCTATGTACAAGAATATAACTACTATAATACTGCTCATATGTACAAGAATATAACTACTATAATACTGCCCCCTATGTACAAGAATACAACTACTATAATACTGCCCCTATGTACAAGAATACAACCACTATAATACTGCCCCTATGTACAAGAATACAACTACTATAATACTGCTCCTATGTACAAGAATATAACTACTATAATACTGCCCCTATGTACAAAATATTACTACTATAATACTGCTCCTATAAACAATCTAACAACTATAATACTGTTCCTATGTGCAAGAATACAACTACTATGATACTGCCCCATGTACAAGAATATACCGTAACTACTATCCCATGTACAAGAATATAACTACTATAACTCAACCCCTATGTACAAGAATACAACTACTATAATACTGCCCCTATGTACAAGAATACAACTACTATAATACTGCCCCTATGTACAAGAATACAACTACTATAATACTGCCCCTATGTACAAGAATACAACTACTATAATACTGCCCCCTATGTACAAGAATACAACTACTATAATACTGCCGCATGTACAAGAACATAACTACTATAACTCAACCCCTATGTACAAGAATATAACTACTATAATACTGCCCTTATGTATAAGAATATAGCTACTATAATACTGCTCCTATGTATAAAAATATAACTACTATAATACTGCCCGCTATGTACAAGAAAACAACTACTATAATACTGCCCCTATGTACAAGAATACAACTACTATAATACTGCCCCCTATGTACAAGAATACAACTACTATAATACTGCCCCCTATGTACAAGAATACAACTACTATACTGCCGCATGTACAAGACAAACTACTATAATCACCCTATGTACAAGAATATAACTACTATAATACTGCCCTTATGTATAAGAATATAGTACTATATACTGCTCCTATGATAAAATAAACTACTATAAACTGCCCGCTATGTACAAGAAAACAACTACTATAATACTGCCCCTATGTACAAGAATACAACTACTATAATACTGCCCTATGTACAGAAACAACTACTATAATACTGCTCTATGTCAAGAATACAACTACTATGATACTGCCCCTATGTACAAGAATACAACTACTATAATACTGCCCCATGTACAAGAATATAATACTATAACTCAACCCTATGTACAAAAATATACTACTATAATACTGCTCATATGTACAAGAATATAACTACTATATATGCCTATGTACAAGAATACAATCTATATACTGCCCTATGTACAAGAATACAACTACATATATGCCATGTACAAGAATATAACTACTATAATACGTCCTATGTACAAAATATAACTACTTATCGCTCTATGTACAAAAAGTACAAGAATATAACTACTATAATACTGCCCTATGATAGGAATATAGTTGCTGTATGAAGAAATAGAGGGATAGTAGAACTATATTCTAGTGGTGGCAGCTGCAGACCCCCATCAGACCCCCCATCAGAATGAGGCTACAGCTGAGGTGTGTAAGGCCGAGTCTGTCATCAAGTTCCAGGACAAACAATAGCCATTTGGTCTCCTCATTGATGTGGGTTGGTGGTCCTGCACCTGTTCCACACAGACAAGTGCTTTGCAGCAGGAAGTATAATCGTGTGTCAGCTCAGTGCAGGGGAGTGGAGCAGGCTGCACCCTAACTTATACTACACCCGATGATCAGGGTGGATAAAACCGACATGATGAGAAAGCATCGCCCTCTCATTAGAGTTGTGCACACGACATAACCTGCTTGTTTCTCTTGATCTGTGATGTGTGGGATTCTACATATTCATGTACAGAAAGGGTGGCACCCAATATGGTTACTGCAGCACGGTCACCCAAATTTCCTTAAAGTGGAGAGTTCACCCAATCATCCTGATTGTAATTCATCTATAATGTAGGTCATTGTAACTGGCAGATTTACCAATTAAGGCTCAGGGAAAGTTGGGTGACTCTTTAAGAGAGGCAGACTAATGACCGTCAACTCCACGTCACAAAATTGCCCAATCTACCCCATAGGTGCAGATGGAATGAGGATGCAAGGTATTAAAGCAGCAAAATGAAAAAAGAAATTGTTAAAACTTTTCAATCATGACAGATCAAAGTTTATGGGTCAAGAAGGAGGTGGTGTCACAAGACCGCGCCGCTTTTCTTATCTTAATATATAGTAGCCATAACAATAAGTGGAGGGGGGAAAGGATTTAAGGGGTTAAAGTAAAAATAGCTTAAAAATAACCGCATCCTCGGATGCCAACTGTTCGCTAGTGGGAAAGCGTCAGAGAGTGGTGACAGATCGTGTAGGTGTGATTTCGGCTCGCTTTGATTTAGCCCCTTAAACGAATACGCCTCCTGGCGTGGACGCTCTTAACGAGGAGCTCGTTAACCCATTATAAATAGGCCGCATAGATGCCCATCGTTTTCTGCGCAGACCCGGAGCAGAGATGTGCACCTATTAGCCAGACAATGATGAAACAATTTGGGACACACAAGGTAACCGATCACTGAAACAATACGACCTATCAGAGATAAACTGCGCTGTTCGTTATGGGGGAATCCTTAAAGTAATTTGCTTTTCCTCGAAGACAGGAGGACGGTAGAGGCTGTAGTCCGTGGTGACAAGTAAGGTAAAATTGGGCAATGGCGCCATTTTCAGATTTTTAAGGTTCTTCATGACGGAACACAACTATAGTAGACGCAGACTTTTACAACACGTTTCGAGAAAGAATTGATCAGGCATCACTGTTTGTGTCAGATATAGTCCGTTCTTCGAAAACTTTTATTGTATTCTGCCATCAATCGGTATTTCATGGTATCCTGAAAATTGAAGCCGATAAATATCCCATCTTGCCTCAGTGTGTCCAAGTGGTTCCTCCTCAAGCCCTTGATCAACAAATATAGGCTTCATTATTTGGTAAGTCGGGGGGCACACAAGAGCTATGGCCAAGTTGTGAATCGCGTGGTGAACTGGCCATCGACTGTTCACCGGGAGCTTCATGGGTTGGGTTTCCAGGGCCAAGGAGCGATACTCAATCCTAAAGTCCAAGAAAAAACCTTCCTCATCTGCTCCAGATTGTCTATTTTCTTAGCATATATATTGTAGGCATATATCGTCCATTACCCACTGTGGGATTCTATTGATGGTCTGTCTTGTGCCCTTGTTCATGCTCTTCTTTGCCCTCAGTATAACATGCTGTTTTGAGCCCTGTACATTTTATTAGGACTGTATCTTTGTTTCATTTTCGCCCATATATCTGTGTCCTGCATAGGTGAGGTCTCTGTGTCACATTTCTCCCCTTATTATAAACTTTTATTATACTGTTTTTGGGACTTTATATTTTTTGGAAGTGCCTTTTATTGGCCGTCCCCCTTTTGGTACTCAATCCTAAAGCCACATCAATAATCAGAAGAGTGTAAAAATGGAAAGTGGAAACGCATTTTGGATTCCATAATATACTGTATGTGGAAAGTAGAAATGCAATTTGGACCTTACAACTATATATATATGGAAAGTGGAACCACATTGTGAAACCCATAACTTCATATACAGTATGTGAAAGGAAAAATGCATTTTGGACCCCAATAATACATTATATACATATAAAATGTAGTTAATGGTTCCAAAATATATAATATATAAAGTAGAAACGCATTTTAGACCCCATGAGTACACATATGTGGAAGGTGGTAATGTATTTTGGGCCATAAAACTATATAAAAAATATGGAGTATATTGAGTAGTTATGAGTTCCAAAATGTGTTTCCACGTTCCATATATGTAGTTGTGAGGTTCAAAATGCGTTTCTGCATTCTATATATGTAGTTATAGGATCCAAAATACATTTCTCCTTTCTATATTTACACACTGATCCAACTGATGACTAAAAATATCAACTTTAGGATTGCAGATGACTACTTGGACACAAAAACCCAATAGCTGAACCTCCCGATGAAATCAATAGAAGTTCACAACACGATTCAAAATTTCAAAAGACATATAGCTACGTCGAAGAAAAGAAAGAAAAAACAGAAATCCATACAAATAAGCTTCTCGACGGCTACAAGGATGTCAGCAGCTGCTTCGACTTTTAAGGAATCAAAACACATCAGAAGATTGTCTCATTTTTAATGACTTTAGGTAAAAAATTGGGAAAAGTGGCCCTAAAAATGCCATCAATTTTCTCCTTTCATGTACAAGCCCTTGTAAGACATCTTGAGTTTCCCCCCCAACATGGTTAACACAAATAATGAATAACAAATGTTGGGTGATGGGACTAAGTCCATATTTAGGTTTTCCTTCCACTTTATTGCCTTCATAGACATCATTGTGGCCAGCTGTCATTGAAAACAGATCAGGACCCCCCGTGATCAGCTAATGGGGCTAAGCTTTCACTCACAGAAGCAATATGCTGGGTAAGGTCCAAAGCCCAATGTGGTAATGTCTTCCCTTCCTTCTTCGATCCTTTAAGTTGCCCCGTTAGTTCAAGTACGAATCAGCCTGCATGACTAGCTTGGGCAGCCATGTTTAGTCGTATTGGGTGGGAGTAGGATTGGAGACATGTAAGATTATCTACGACAATTTGCCTTCTCATAGCGTCAAGAACACATGCAGATTCCCACCCAACCACTGAATTAATTTGACGCCTCCATGCCGATGAATCACTATCCTGCTCAAAATAACAGAAAAAAAAAAGCGCTTATTTATAGATAACAAGCTCTGTGACAAGGCAGAGCTGGCCGTCTACCAGGCTGATGAGACCCCACAAAGAGGTCACCTTTCTTTCCCCGACCCCTGAATGACCATTCTGCTAACTATACAGTAATAAAACTGCATAACTAAAAAGAGCCGACACTGGGAAAACTCGGTTACTACCATTCGGATTAATGGCAAATTTGGCAATTCCCAGCTTATAGCACTGGGTGCTATGAAATGTTGGTACACCAAGAGAACAGAAAAAGCAGCCATATTCGTTGTCACCCAGCTTTCCCAGTAGCGGCTTTCTTTGCAGGAACACAATGGTCGTAGATGACTACTCAAGGACTTTACTAAGGATTTTCTTAGACTTGGGTAAACTTGTAGGACTACAAGTCCAGCATAATGTAGGCTAACGCTATTGCAATTATTTGCCTCAGCTGCTGCAGAACTGCTCAGAAAGGCACAGGTTCTCTTTGGCCTGCAGCATGTGTCTCACGATCCAGGCATTTTCTGCCATCATAAAATCCTTAAGGTCAAAGAAGACGAACGGTTCCCATGAATAATTTAGGAACCTTGTGGGCTGGGGGGTGGTGGAAACTCAGCCGCTCCATACAGATGTTAATTACCAAAAAATGAGAAATTAGCGGCGAAGCTAGGTAGACAGACTTGGCACTCAGCGGGTAGACGGCCTGCTGATGTCACGTAATAGAGGGGACAAGATGTTACCGGGCGGCTGACGGAGTCTTGTCAGCAGCTGCTCTCGACACGGGGAGCTGGCAGGTAAGGACGCCAAAAATCAGTGAGCCGAGATCACCGAGCCTGTTAACACTTAGCGAGAAATGCCGACCTTACAGCTAAAATCATCCTGCGGGTACACTAGTGCCTCAGGCAGGTGCGGACATTAGTTACAATACCACAAGGCCCCAAAAAAATTACCTTCCAAAAAAAAGTGTGGCACTCGGGATGAAGAAATGACAGAACTAAATCGGTTTCTTGGAAAGCTAGACGGACCCCAACACTGTCCTCATTGCCGTTCCCAAAAGAGTGGTTATTCAACTTCCTATTTGTTTCGTAGGCCTCAAAAAGTAAGCCTGCTCCCCCCGCAAACAATACATTCTGGAATCTGGAAAAGCTGGGTGACACCGAATCCTGTAGCCCAGAAAGCGAGTTTCCATGTCTACCCAGCTATGTCTGGGTGCGGTATTACTAGATAGACTAGATCCTGTATTTTCAGATTTTCGGTGAGTTTTGTGACTCACTCCGGGAATATGTGGAAGAGTCTCTTTCCTAAATCCCGGGCAGTCATAGTGATGAGCGGCAGATAATCTGCTAGCTGATAGCTGCCAGGCCGTGTCATGGAAATATGTGACGAGGCCAGACTGGCGTCACACGAAGGCCACTGTAAGAGCGGTCTAAGTAGCAAGGCACCCTTAGGGATTCCTGCCAGTTTGTGCCCATGGCAACTATTCGGCTACTTGCTTAAATAGCGATTCCTCCGGTGAACAAACGTCAGATTTCTAGTTGCCGAACTGAGTGACAACTGAAAAGTCCTAAAGTTTACCTCAGATACGCCTCATTTATAGAGAATGTCCGAAAAGATGAACTGGGCGGCCATCTTTGTTACAGCCTATTCCATTAGTAAGGCCTGGTAACATCAAATAATAAAATAAAATTACATAGTGCTCAGTGCAGAGTCAGTTTGCTAGTTTCTCTGCAAGACTGGCTCCATTTGCAATGGCCACCATCATGGAGACCTGGACGCAAATTGAAATGTGTCGTTGATCTGTGACGAGAAGCAGAGGTGTGGAGGCCATGGTGGCTCCCACGCACACCTACAGTCGCAGCTGCTGATTTCTGCATATTAAAGTCATGTTACAACGTTAAGGATTAGAATAATCATGGCACGTCTCCACCCTGTGTTTCCCAACCTCTCCACGACCCACTGGGAATAATTCCCTCGAGCGTCCTTTCTTCACATTCTCCATTTTGTCATACCGTGACCTAGAATCCCATTTTGGGACCACACATGGCCCCCGAGATCATTTTGTGCCACATTACACTGATTTTGTGAGACATTAATACTTGGTGGGACCATCTGAGTGCTTTGCCTGATGTCGGTGATGTTGAGGCTCGCTTCGTTACCCAGAATCCCTTGCATGTCACTTTGTGCAGAAGGAGCCATATTTTTGGCCGTGTGTGTGAGTGCAGTAAATGAATCACCACAATCATGGCAGATTGTGAGTAAGACGTAGGAATAATTAATACAAAGTCATCTTACAAAAGAAGCAGGGTGTGTTTGAGAGTCTGCGGGGCTACACCCCGTGAGCCGAGCCGAGCGGTAAACAAACAGATTACACCACGGCCTCGATCCTTTCACGCCTGCACTTTTCCATTTACTGGTAGCTCAAAGAAAAAAAATATTTTAAAAAATTCCTTTAATCCAGAACGTCCAATTATCCGACGTCTGTCGGAAACATTGCGGCATATGCCCAGGGCTTGATTTACAGAGGCGGTGGCCATATTGTCTCTTTCGCTGACAAGTATTGATCGTACATCTCTTGTTAGGCGAATGTTAAAAGCCACCAGACTGTATCCCAGGTATTGACAGTCCGTGACGACCATTGTCCCATTAATTAAGACGCCAAGGTCAGAAAGCGCCCCTAACGGCTACCCCTGCCGACTTTGGCAGACATCAATGAAGCACAGCTCGAAAATTAATGGAAAAGACTGACTTCTTAAAGTGGCAGACATCTGCACGTTGGTTTCTCACATTTGCAGAATTTCTCGATAAGATTTCAGAATTATAAAAAAAAAAAAATTTTTAGAATTATCCATTTTCCCTTGAAAAAAAAACATGAATCATAATTCTACTTCCCGTTTTGGTTTTTCAGTTAAAAAACGCCTTCTGTCTTGGTCACTTGATGTCCATCACATGACTACGACCATAAGCAAACAAATTTGATTCCTATACAAGCCTTATTTGCGGAAACTATAACACCCCTTTAGGTCGTTAATCACCAATGGGATCAATGCTTTCATTTTTCCACTCCAGGCTGTGACATAAAAGCTGCAGTTTTATTGGTTGTCACGGGATAACTGCTAAGAGGATAGCAACCAAAGAAATCAAAAGGTTCTATTTCCTATTCTGTGCTTCAAATTAGTAAAATGAATTCTGATTGGCTTCTGTAGGCCACTGCTTTTCTTAAAGGATTAAATCCTCAGAAAATAGCGCAATTAGTTTCCACCCAGCTTTTCTAAAAGGCAAACCCACCTGATTCAGTTAATATGTGGTTTAGGGTGTGTATTAGGAAAAAACTGGTCCAATTCTCCATATTGGGTTCTAAAAAGATTACGGACAACGGCTTTGGTAGCTTCTGTAATAGCCATGTTGGTTGTCACCCAGCTTTCCCAGTAGCAGTGGTAACGCAGCTTGCCAGAAGAGGGCTCCTCCACTTACAGGAGATATTTCTTTACTTTAGACTATAACATGCCACAGAGAGACATTAGTAGCTGGTGCCGTGACCCAGATAGAAGAAATCTGAGTGAAAAGCGAGAAACTCGGAGGGAGGTGATTATTTCAGGATAATTAATATAATGAAGCCGATGGTATTGTATAGTGCCTGCGCCCGTTGCTTCTAGGCCCACCAGATTAGCTATGCCTGTAGCAAGCCTGAAGGCCGGGGCTTAATAAAAAGACTGCAGTCACCGCTTCCCTCCTCAGTGGGACAGTATCCACTTCCACCGGCCAAAAATAGATTTCTCCATTCGGCTGCTGGTTTCAAGGAGGTGGGAAGACATCGTGCGGTTCCTCGTTACCGTCATTTATGACGGACAGCAAACTGAGGCCTGATCTGGTCCACAATAGATGGCTGCTCTGTCAGCAGAATAGTGAGTGCAGCTCTGGGGTATATTACAGGATGTAACTCAGGATCAGTACAGGATCAGTAATGTATGTACACAGTGACTGCACCAGCAGAATAGTAAGTGTAGCTCTGGAGTATAATACAGGATGTAACTCAGGATCAGTACAGGATCAGTAATGTATGTACACAGTGACTTCACCAGCAGAATAGTGAGTGCAGCTCTGGAGTATAATACAGGATGTAACTCAGGATCAGTATAGGATCAGTAATGTAATGTATGTACACAGTGACTCCACCAGGAGAATAGTGAGTGTAGCTCTGGAGTATAATACAGGATGTAACTCAGGATCAGTACAGGATCAGCAATGTATGTACACAGTGACTTCACCAGCAGAATAGTGAGTGCAGCTCTGGAGTATAATACAGGATGTAACTCAGGATCAGTACAAGATCAGTAATGTATGTACACAGTGACTCCACCAGCAGAATAGTGAGTGCAGCTCTGGAGTATAATACAGGATGTAACTCAGGATCAGTAATGTAATGTATGTACACAGTGACTCCACCAGCAGAATAGTGAGTGCAGCTCTGGAGTATAATACAGGATGTAACTCAGGGATCAGTACAGGATCAGTAATGTATTGTATGTACACAGTGACTGCACCAGCAGAATAGTGAGTGCAGCTCTGGAGTATAATACAGGATGTAACTCAGGATCAGTAATGTAATGTATGTACACAGTGATTGCACCAGCAGAATAGTGAGTGCAGCTCTGGAGTATAATACAGAATGTAACTCAGGATCAGTACAGGATCAATAATGTAATGTATGTACACAGTGACTCCACCAGCAGAATAGTGAGTGCAGCTCTGGGGTATAATACAGGATGTAACTCAGGGATCAGTACAAGATCAGTAATGTATTGTATGTACACAGTGACTGCACCAGCAGAATAGTGAGTGCAGCTCTGGAGTATAATACAGGATGTAACTCAGGATCAGTAATGTAATGTATGTACACAGTGATTGCACCAGCAGAATAGTGAGTGCTGCTCTGGAGTATAATACAGAATATAACTCAGGATCAGTAATGTAATGTATGTACATAGTGACTGCACCAGCAGAATAGTGAGTGCAGCTATGGGGTATAATACAGGATTTAACTCAGGATCAGTACAGGATCAGTAACGTAATGTATGTACACAGTGACTGCACCAGCAGAATAGTGAGTGCTGCTCTGGGGTATAATACAGGATGTAACTCTGGATCAGTACAGGATCAGTAATGTAATGTATGTACACAGTGACTGCACCAGCAGAATAGTGAGTGCTGCTCTGGAGTATAATACAGGATGTAGCTCAGGATCAGTAATGTAATGTATGTACACAGTGACTGCACCAGCAGAATAGTGAGTGCAGCTTCCTCTCTCACAGCAGCGCCGCTGAATGACGTCATCATTCAGCGGCCGGCTGTGGCAGAGAGCGCGCGGACGCCGGACAGGTGAGGCGTGTGTGTGTGTGCCTGTGTGTGTGTGTGTGTGTGTGCCTGCGTGTGTGTATGTGAGAGAGTGCTGCCTGCCGTGCTGTATGTGTGATGGTGGTGGGGGGAGGCAGTGATGGTGGTGAGGAGGCGATGATGATGGGGAGGAAAAGATAATGGGAAGGCAATGATGATGATGATGATATTAATGGGGAGGCAATGATAATGATGATGATGGGGAGGCAATGATAATGGGAAGGCAATGATGATGATATTAATGGGGAGGCAATGATAATGATGATGTTGGGGAGGCAATGATAATGGGAAGGCAATGATGATGATGATATTAATGGGGAGGCAATGATAATGATGATGATGGGGAGGCAATGATAATGGGAAGGCAATGATGATGATGATGATATTAATGGGGAGGCAATGATAATGGAAGGCAATGATGATGATGATGATGATATTAATGGGGAGGCAATGATGATGATAGGGAGACAATGATGATGATGAGGGGAGGCAATGATAATGAGGGGAGGCAATGATGATGATAATGGGAAGGCAAAAATTCTGGCTCCTAAATTTTTTGGCTGGCTCCTAGATTATGAACAACTTTGTCGACCCCTGATGTAATGTATATACACAGTGACTGCACCATCAGAATAGTGAGTGCAGCTCTGGAGTATAATACAGGAGGTAACTCAGGATCAGTACAGGATAAGTAATGTAATGTATGTACACAGTGACTGTACCAGCAGAATAGTGAGTGCAGCTCTGGATTATAATACAGGAAGTAACTCAGGATCAGTAATGTAAAGTATGTGCACAGTGACTGCATCAGCAGAATAGTGAGTGCAGCTATGGGGTATAATACAGGATGTAGCTCAGGATCAGTAATGTAATTTATGTACACAGTGACTGCACCAGCAGAATAGTAAGTGCAGCTCTGGAGTATAATACAGGAGGTAACTCAGGATCAGTACAGGATAAGTAATGTAATGTATGTACACAGTGACTGTACCAGCAGAATAGTGAGTGCAGCTCTGGAGTATAATACAGGAGGTAACTCAGGATCAGTAATGTAATTTATGTACACAGTGACTGCACCAGCAGAATAGTGAGTGCAGCTATGGGGTATAATACAGGATGTAACTCAGGATCAGTAATGTATGTACACAGTGACTGTACCAGCAGAATAGTGAGTGCAGCTCTGGAGTATAATACAGGAGGTAACTCAGGATCAGTAATGTAAAGTATGTGCACAGTGACTGCACCAGCAGAATAGTGAGTGCAGCTATGGGGTATAATACAGGATGTAGCTCAGGATCAGTAATGTAATTTATGTACACAGTGACTGCACCAGCAGAATAGTGAGTGCTGCTCTTGGGTATAATACAGGATGTAGCTCAGGATCAGTAATGTATGTACACAGTGAGTGCACCAGCAGAATAGTGAGTGCAGCTCTAGAATATAATACAGGATGTAACTCAGGATCAGTACAGGATCAGTAATGTAATGCAGGGTTCGACAAACCCGGCGCCAGGTCGCCAGTGGCGCCTAGAAGATCATGCCTGGCGCCCGGGGAATTAAAGAGGGGCCCTGAGCAGGCGGGGGGGCCCACTCGCCGTCGGGCACCCCGGCGCCCGTTAGCGGTGTCAGCGCCGCCACTGGGCCCCCCCGCTTGCTCATGGCCCCGGCAGCAGCCGGCGCAATACATACCTCTCCGCTGCCGCAGCTCCGGGCTCCAGGGGGCGCCTGCGCTTCCTCTCTCACAGCAGCGCCCCTGAATGACGTCATCATTCAGCGGCCGGCTGTGGCAGAGAGCGCGTGGACACCGGACAGGTGAGGCGTGTGTGTGTGCCTGTGTGTGTGTGTGCCTGCGTGTGTGTATGTGAGAGAGTGCTGCCTGCCGTGCTGTATGTGTGATGGTGGTGGGGGAGGCAGTGATGGTGGTGAGGAGGCGATGATGATGATGATGGGGAGGCAATGATAATGGGAAGGCAATGATGATGATGATATTAATGGGGAGGCAATGATAATGATGATGATGGGGAGGCAATGATAATGCGAAGGCAATGATGATGATGATATTAATGGGGAGGCAATGATAATGATGATGATGGGAAGGCAATGATGATGATGATGATGATGATATTAATGGGGAGGCAATGATAATGGGAAGGCAATGATGATGATGATATTAATGGGGAGGCAATGATGATGATAGGGAGACAATGATGATGATGATGATGGGCAGGCAATGATGATGAGGGGAGGCAATGATGATGATAATGGGCAGGCAAAAATTCTGGCTCCTAAATTTTTTGGCTGGCTCCTAGATTATGAACAACTTTGTCGACCCCTGATGTAATGTATATACACAGTGACTGCACCAGCAGAATAGTGAGCGCAGCTCTGGAGTATAATACAGGATGTAGCTCAGGATCAGTAATGTAATGTATATACACAGTGACTGCACCAGCAGAATAGTGAGCGCAGCTCTGGAGTATAATACAGGATGTAGCTCAGGATCAGTAATGTAATGTATATACACAGTGACTGCACCAGCAGAATAGTGAGCGCAGCTCTGGAGTATAATACAGGAGGTAACTCAGGATCAGTACAGGATAAGTAATGTAATGTATGTACACAGTGACTGTACCAGCAGAATAGTGAGAGCAGCTCTGGAGTATAATACAGGAGATAACTCAGGATCAGTAATGTAAAGTATGTGCACAGTGACTGCACCAGCAGAATAGTGAATGCAGCTCTGGAGCATAATACAGGATGTAGCTCAGGATCAGTAATGTAATTTATGTACACAGTGACTGCACCAGCAGAATAGTGAGTGCAGCTATGGGTATAATACAGGATGTAACTCAGGATCAGTACAGGATCACTAATGTAATGTATGTACACAGTGACTGCACCAGCAGAATAGTGAGTGCTGCTCTGAGGTATAATACAGGATGTAGCTCAGGATCAGTAATGTAATTTATGTACACAGTGACTGCACCAGCAGAATAGTGAGTGCAGCTATGGGTATAATACAGGATGTAACTCAGGATCAGTACAAGATCAGTAATGTAATGTATGTACACAGTGACTGCACCAGCAGAATAGTGAGTGCTGCTCTGAGGTATAATACAGGATGTAGCTCAGGATCAGTAATGTAATTTATGTACACAGTGACTGCACCAGCAGAATAGTGAGTGCAGCTCTGGGGTATAATACAGGATGTAACTCAGGATCAGTAATGTAATTTATGTGCACAGTGACTGCACCAGCAGAATAGTGAATGCAGCTCTGGAGTATAATACAGGATGTAGCTCAGGATCAGTAATGTAATTTATGTACACAGTGACTGCACCAGCAGAATAGTGAGTGCAGCTATGGGGTATAATACAGGATGTAACTCAGGATCAGTACAGGATCAGTAATGTAATGTATGTACACAGTGACTGCACCAGCAGAATAGTGAGTGCTGCTCTGAGGTATAATACAGGATGTAACTCAGGATCAGTAATGTAATTTATGTACACAGTGACTGCACCAGCAGAATAGTGAGTGCAGCTATGGGGTATAATACAGGATGTAACTCAGGATCAGTACAGGATCAGTAATGTAATTTATGTACACAGTGACTGCACCAGCAGAATAGTGAGTGCAGCTCTGGAGTATAATACAGGAGGTAACTCAGGATCAGTAATGTAAAGTATGTGCACAGTGACTGCACCAGCAGAATAGTGAATGCAGCTCATGAGCAAAAAACAGGATGCATAGTTAAGGGGTACATCCCAACCATCTATCTTGACACTTTTGCACCAAAGACCCAACTTAACAGTACTATGGCAGCAAAATAGATTTAGCAAAAAATAAATTATTCAATAGTACAATAAAAAATAGGTATATAATGAAAAAGGTTTGTCCATCTTCAAGGACCCCCTATTCAATTTATTCATCCTTACTGTGACCCATTTTCTGATATTCACATGGCGGTAACCATTTCCCACTGTAATAAGTGCACTGGCTGTGGAGATATTGCCACCTATTAGAAATATCTCTAAGCATCAATATCCAGAGACTATGACCTACGGGAAAATGTATCTTGGTAACCGAGGAGGGGTCTCAGGGGAGATTTCCCCACCAACATCTCCCCAGGAGTTCTACTGTAGGGGGAAGGGATATACATGCAAAAAGATTTAGACTTGGTGATCACCTGAATAATAAAATATGGGGATTCTACATAAGATCTAATGTAACATGTCCTCACTATATAGCAGTTCTGATCAAATCTGACAGGAAAGCTCAGGCTGCTACAAAACATCAGTGGCTACAAGCAAACAGGACAACAAAGTTCATATCAGACAATTACGGTATATGTACGTTTTCTACCTATATTAATGGGAATATGGCGAAATAGGTTAAAGATGTTAAGAGGATACAACAGGGCCCCACTATATAGGAGATGACTGGGAAAAGCGGGCGAATGAGGTTTACCACTGTAGAATGATGGATTCATGGAAGACTCAAGTCCCGGTACACAGACGACGTCCGTAGAGCCCCGGTACACAGACAACGTCCGCAGAGCCCCGGTACACAGACGACGTCCGCAGAGCCCCGGTACACAGACGACGTCCGCAGAGCCCCGGTACACAGACGACGTCCGCAGAGCCCCGGTACACAGACGACGTCCGCAGAGCCCCGGTACACAGACGACGTCCGCAGAGTCCTTGCATATAGCCAACTTCTAGAGTCCCAGTATGACCAGGGTTATGGAGTCGGAGTCGAAGTTGGTGCCTATTTTGATGGAGTCTGAGTCAGTATAAAATGGACTGACCCCGACTCCTAAAATATATAATACATTGGGTGCAGTAGTTCAGTGCAGGATTTGCTGTAATTTGGTAAAGTTATGAAATGTCCTATAAACATCCGTTCTATTCCTGATCTAAGAATCTCGGCTTTTACCTGACATGAATCTGTGCCGCACTTTATGTACATGCTCAGGAGGGAGACAGTGCTGTGGAGTCAGAGTCGGGAGTCAGGGAAATTGAGGAGTCGGAGGTTTGGCTTACAGACTCCACAGCCCTGATAAAGACAAATGTCTACAGAGTCCCGGTATATAGATGAAGTAATACAGGGTCACAGTATATAGACAACGTCTAAAGGGTCCCGGTATATAGATGACGTATACAGGGTCTCGGTATATGGACGAGGTCTACAGGGTCCCAGTCTATAAACAAGGTCTATAGAGTCTTTGTACACAGAATAATGTCTATAGAGTCCCGGTATAAAGACAATGTCTATAGAGTCCTGGTATATATAAGATGTCTATAGAGTCCCAGTATATAGATGACGTCTACAAAGTCCCGATATATAGACGATGTCTATAGAGTCTGACACAAGTGACACGATGACAAAGCTATGAGCTCTAGAATGAGGTTTCAGGATACATTCAGGAGGAATAAGGAAAGAACCCCAAAATATACCCCCTCACATATTATACTATAAATCTCAATGCTACAGACTCTCTATATCTTGAATTCTCAGGATATTACCCATATAATTATCTCACAATTGTGCCCAGGATTCCCCAACCTATAAGATGTAATTATATGAGTCAACACATCATTTTTTTTTCTCCCAAGTCTTCGTCAACGTGTTCCGATTAGAAAATACAATTAAACACCTAATTGCCACTCGGTTTCACCCACAGCAGTCACATTCACCGTGTTAACAGTAATGACGGGGTATCGCAGACCTAATTGCAAATTTGTATTTTTTTCCCCTCTCTCTATTAATTATGTGCACAGTGAATCCTTTTCATCAACAATGCCAGGTTGCGTCCTCCCAGGGGCAATTTACTCTGCACCCATGGGTGTTCAGCTCGACTGTTAGACTCCGACTGGGAGCTCGGGTTAACCCTTGCAGTTAGCAGCGGCATACTCGGATGCAATAGGAAATCATTGCAGGATGGAGTGGGTGGCATGGTGACATATTGGGCAAAATGGGGGTCCAAATTAAACCAAAATCATCATCTTGTGGAACATTTTATGCCCTTCACGAACTTCTTTCCAGCTACAATAACTGGAATCCT
This sequence comes from Oophaga sylvatica, assembly GCA_033576555.1. Lineage (NCBI taxonomy): Eukaryota > Metazoa > Chordata > Amphibia > Anura > Dendrobatidae > Oophaga > Oophaga sylvatica. The sequence continues at coordinate 504,656,295 of JARQOD010000001.1, forward strand.
GGTCCAACAATTTGCAAGTGACCAACGCACACTCAGCAGATTTTGTATCTTCCACAGAACTGAATGGAAAGAGTTGCGGATGCACTGCCCTGGCACTCTGCTCTTGAGACTGATGCGATTCCCAGTCCACTGTGCTCTATCAATCAAGTCTGATGGGATAAACCCCATTAATTTGTAGTGACATCATCCGACGTTTGCGATGACATCACAGATCCTCCCCATGTAGCATTTAACTGGCACTAAATAAGATTCCCACTGGATTTGAAGTTGGAAAACACATATCATTGGTCAGGTATTCCAAAAAAATGGGTGCTAGCACATCAGGTTTTCACTAGGGGCCCTGGGGTGAAAACCTGTGGCAAACAGTTGATACTGCAACCACAGTAGGCCCATTTGAAGAGCACAAGGAAGTGGGTTGACTCTCTGCCCATACCTATATACAGAGCCCATCAAGGTGGTAAAGAAGCACTCGCAGAATGTTCATCAGAATGGGAATTTTCTGTAGATTGCAAGCCCCTGGGGACGGGCCAGAAGATATTACAGTACATCCAAGTAACACGATCTGCACATGTGCAAGTGAGCCAGACTGGCCTTGAGGGGGTTAACAAGAGCGAAACGGCGACCTAAGCAGCCCATCAAACTGGTCTCACATGATCCGTGCGTATATCGACCCGCAGAGCGGAATATTGACCCTTCTCTCATTTCCCAAGGTCCTTCTATGTAGTGTTGGCGGGGAGGCGGCCTTCTTGCCTGTCCTTGGTTGTTTATGACTCTGCTCCATTAGGATGCTGGAGCCGCAAGGGATGCTGGGACATGAAGGAATGCTGGGAACTGGAGATAGGAAGTTTCCCAGTGCAGACACGTGATTGATTTATAGGCGATTTCTACGGAGGAATTACAGAGAAACCAAAAATCACTAAGCTGTAAATAAGAAAAGCAAAAAAAAAAGTAAGTGCACCCATGGCCAGAGACGGCAGCACTTATAAGACACCATTAGAGCACCGCCAGCTCTTACAAATGATGGATGAGATAAAGCAGAGCCACTGGATTTAAAGGCGCAGGCTGTCTTCTTTCACATGTTTACCCTCTATAAGGGGGTCAAATTGAAAAGGTTGGCAGATAGCCAGATACCATTCTTTTGTCTCACATTTCTGGACTGTCTATACATTTCAGAGGACATTATTTAAAGGAAAAATCCAAGCTTATTGGAGAATTTGGGGACTCTACCCTTAAAGAGGTTATTTTCATCTTCTTATATGGATATTGTCAGATAGAGCTTATAAAAACACTTTTCCAATTTACTGCTTATAAAAATTTGCAGCCGTTTTTGAGATATAAGCACTTTTCTTTCACTTGCAGCTAGTTGCCTAGGAGACCGACCACCACTGCTGACTAGCTTGTAAGCACTGCGCTGAAGCTAGTGACTGTGTGCTCCAGCGATCTTGTCAATCCTCAAAACAGTGCCTACAAGCTCAGCAGGACACAGCTTGTAAGCACTGAGCTTGGTTTGCGGTCTTACAGCAGTGGTCGGTTTCTAAGGCAACCAGCTATAAACAAAAGTGCCAATATCTCAAGGATGGCTGAAAATTTAATATGCAGTAAATTGCAAAATTGCTTGTATTTATTTACAAGCTGTATCCAAAAATGCCCATTTATGAAGATGGGAATAAGCCCTTTTAAGGGAGGGGTCTCAGATCATTCCTTTGACTCGTTAAAAGGAAATGCCTGAATATTCTCCTGCAGGCGGCACAGAGGTAGCAAGTTCAAGTTGAGATGTAGAGGTTAAACCTTCTGGAAAGGAGTAGTCAGTATTTATGACCCTGGATGAGAAGGAAGCTCCATCCATCACCCCTGGAGCTGTATATGTGACAGCCTAGCCCCTGACCTCTCCCATATAAAGCAGAAGTATAGGGCCGCACATGATGGCCACTACCTGGAGGAAGCCATGACCAAGGGGCAAGGATTCGAAATGCTGCCCCATGAAGCAGAAACTAAGGGTTGGATTCATTATTGCATCTGCGCCTATTATTTCCCCAGTCTATTACTTTTAAGTTACTAAATTTTTTTCTTCTCGTTCGTTTGTTTTTGTCTCTATTCCCCATTGTGAGAGCATTTCTTGCTCCTATGTACTCCTTTCCTGTCCCTCCGCCCATTAGAGTGATTTTTTTTTATACACTTGAAATTTTAGATTGTAATATTTTAATGAATCATGGGTATTTGGTGTGTTCTACAAAATAGCAAAAAAAAAAAATAATAGACAATAATAAAGTGTTTTTAATGTTGCGCAAAACTCATGAACCCATGGAAGAATTTGTATCTAAGAACGACAACAGGTAGAGAAATGTGCAGAAGTGTGATAGATAGATAATAGACAGATAGATAAATAATAGATAGATGGATAGATAGATAATATATAGATAGATATGGATAGATACATACATAATAGATAGATAGATAGATAGATAGATAGATAGATAGATAGATAGATAGATAGATAGTTGGGTGTGACTGACCGTGCAGGCAGTCAGTCATGATGTCAGCTCAGCAACATACTCCCATACAGGAGACCATTAGCCTCACGCTCCACATTATATACCAGCACATACATCTACACATAGTAAATGTGAATAAAACTCCAGGGGATCAGTATAAAATGACACTGTACTGACGTGTCTGTCACCGGTCATCACAGATGAGGGCATGCAGCACAACACTAATACATGATGGGTTTTTAAGTCCCCCAATGTCAACATAACGAGAGGACATACGGTGCAAACCCCTTACTACGTCCCCCCACATCCAGCCATCACCACATTCACATGACCCCCTTAAATTGTCATCGCTGACCCTAGAAAGGAAGTGCCCCCTCCCTCCTATCAGGCAGGGCCTCTATGGATGACCCCCTCCCCAAAAAAAACAAAACAATAATAATAATGATGATGATGATGATGGCGGTCTCGCGCAGTAAACACAGCCCCCCCCCGTTAACCCTTCATCACCCATACCTCATCAGGAGGGGATCTGCAACTGTTGAGACCCCCTTCCTTTTCAAAAAGGTGCAGAATAAATAAGTGCACCCCCAGGATGGCAGCCTCCTCCTGACCTATATTTACTTGGCACATGGACGGGGGAGGGGGCACTGATTTCAGCAGTAAGCTGTCACTTTTAACCCCTGCACAGCCGGAGGGGCCTGTGATGAGGGGGAGCATGTGCATGGAGGTAAATACAAGGTGCACTCACCGGAGGAGCTTCCTTCCTGCTGCTCCCAGGCTCCTGGACGTTTCTCTCCCCTCCCTTTTTCTCCTCTTGGAGGGGAGTCTCAAAATCTTCTTTCCCCCAAAAAAAAAAAACGACGACAGCACCAGCCCGCAGCCCCCACTGTCCAGAGCCGCCGCTTCCTCCCTCTGCTACACTGTAACAATCTTCTCACAGAACGAAAAAACTCTACTGTAAAGAGCTGCTGCTGCACTGACACCGACCCCGAGACTGACAGGGCGCGGAGCCAATCAGGAAGCGAGCAGACGGTGACAGCCAGCCAATCAGGCAGGGAGTCTGGCCGCGCTGTAGGTTAGATTGCGCAGGAGCAAGCTCGGTTGAGGCGTGTTACTGTGAATCCCTCCGCCTTAACCCCTTCACCGCCAGCCTCAGAGCCTGTGAGTGAGGAGGATACCAACAAAGTAAAATCGTCATGTTACAGAGAGGGCCTGCACCCGAGTGTCATTATCCTCTACCCCGAGTGTCATTATCCTGCACCCCGAGTGTCATTATCCTACACCCCAAGTGTCAGTGTCATCCTGTACCCCAAGTGTCATTATCCTGCACCCCGAGTGTCATTATTCTGCACCCCGAGTGTCATTATCCTGCACCCCGAGTGTCATTATCCTGCACCCCGAGTGTCATTATCCTCTACCCCAAGTGTCATTATCCTGCACCCCGAGTGTCATTATCCTGCACCCCAAGTGTCATTATCCTGCACCCCGAGTGTAATTATCCTCTACCCCAAGTGTCATTATCCTGCACCCCGAGTGTCATTATCCTGCACCCCGAGTGTCATTATCCTGCACCCCAAGTGTCATTATCCTGCACCCCGAGTGTAATTATCCTCTACCCCAAGTGTCATTATCCTGCACCCCGAGTGTCATTATCCTGCACCCCGAGTGTCATTATCCTGCACCCCGAGTGTCATTATCCTCTACCCCAAGTGTCATTATCCTGCACCCCGAGTGTCATTATCCTGTACCCCAAGTGTCAGTGTCATTATCCTGTACCCCAATGTCAGTGTCATTATCCTGCATCCTGAGTGTCAGTGTCATTATCCTGCACCCCGAGTGTCAGTGTCATTATCCTGTACCCCAAGTATCAGTGTCATTATCATGTACCCCAAGAGTCAGTGTCATTATCCTGTACCCCAAATGTCAGTGTCATTATCCTGCACCCCAAGAGTCAGTGTCATTATCCTGCACCCCAAGTATCAGTGTCATTATCCTGTACCCCAAGTGTCAGTGTCATTATCCTGTACCCCAAGTGTCAGTGTCATTATCCTGTACCCCAAGTATCAGTGTCATTATCCCTGTACCCCAAGTCAGTGTCATTATCCTTACCCCAAGCAATGCCAGTGTCATTATCCTATACCCCAAGGTCAGTGTCATTATCCTGCACCCCAAGTATCAGTGTCATTATCCTTACCCCAAGTGTCAGTGTCATATCCTGTACCCCAAGTGTCATTCATATCCTCTACCCCAAGTGTCATTATCCTGCACCCCGAGTGTCATTATCCTCACCCCGAGTGTCATTATCCTGCACCCCGAGTGTCATTATCCTGCACCCCGAGTGTCATTATCCTACACCCCAAGTGTCATATCCCACCCCTGTACCCCAAGTGTCATTATCCTGCACCCCGAGTGTCATTATTCTGCACCCCGAGTGTCATTATCCTCTACCCCAAGTGTCATTATCCTGCACCCCGAGTGTCATTATCCTGCACCCCGAGTGTCATTATCCTGCACCCCGAGTGTCATTATCCTCTACCCCAAGTGTCATTATCCTGCACCCCGAGTGTCATTATCCTGTACCCCAAGTGTCAGTGTCATTATCCTGTACCCCAAGTGTCAGTGTCATTATCCTGCATCCTGAGTGTCAGTGTCATTATCCTGCACCCCGAGTGTCAGTGTCATTATCCTGTACCCCAAGTATCAGTGTCATTATCATGTACCCCAAGAGTCAGTGTCATTATCCTGTACCCCAAATGTCAGTGTCATTATCCTGCACCCCAAGAGTCAGTGTCATTATCCTGCACCCCAAGTATCAGTGTCATTATCCTGTACCCCAAGTGTCAGTGTCATTATCCTGTACCCCAAGTGTCAGTGTCATTATCCTGTACCCCAAGTATCAGTGTCATTATCATGTACCCCAAGAGTCAGTGTCATTATCCTGTACCCCAAATGTCAGTGTCATTATCCTATACCCCAAGAGTCAGTGTCATTATCCTGCACCCCAAGTATCAGTGTCATTATCCTGTACCCCAAGTGTCAGTGTCATTATCCTGTACCCCAAGTATCAGTGTCATTATCCTCTACCCCAAGTGTCATTATCCTGCACCCCGAGTGTCATTATCCTCTACCCCGAGTGTCATTATCCTGCACCCCGAGTGTCATTATCCTGCACCCCAAGTGTCATTATCCTGCACCCCGAGTGTCATTATTCTGCACCCCGAGTGTCATTATCCTGCACCCCGAGTGTCATTATCCTGCACCCCGAGTGTCATTATCCTCTACCCCAAGTGTCATTATCCTGCACCCCGAGTGTCATTATCCTGCACCCCGAGTGTCATTATCCTGCACCCCAAGTGTCATTATCCTGCACCCCGAGTGTAATTATCCTCTACCCCAAGTGTCATTATCCTGCACCCCGAGTGTCATTATCCTGCACCCCGAGTGTCATTATCCTGCACCCCGAGTGTCATTATCCTCTACCCCAAGTGTCATTATCCTGCACCCCGAGTGTCATTATCCTGTACCCCAAGTGTCAGTGTCATTATCCTGCATCCTGAGTGTCAGTGTCATTATCCTGCACCCCGAGTGTCAGTGTCATTATCCTGTACCCCAAGTATCAGTGTCATTATCATGTACCCCAAGAGTCAGTGTCATTATCCTGTACCCCAAATGTCAGTGTCATTATCCTGCACCCCAAGAGTCAGTGTCATTATCCTGCACCCCAAGTATCAGTGTCATTATCCTGTACCCCAAGTGTCAGTGTCATTATCCTGTACCCCAAGTGTCAGTGTCATTATCCTGTACCCCAAGTATCAGTGTCATTATCATGTACCCCAAGAGTCAGTGTCATTATCCTGTACCCCAAATGTCAGTGTCATTATCCTATACCCCAAGAGTCAGTGTCATTATCCTGCACCCCAAGTATCAGTGTCATTATCCTGTACCCCAAGTGTCAGTGTCATTATCCTGTACCCCAAGTATCAGTGTCATTATCCTCTACCCCAAGTGTCATTATCCTGCACCCCGAGTGTCATTATCCTCTACCCCGAGTGTCATTATCCTGCACCCCGAGTGTCATTATCCTGCACCCCGAGTGTCATTATCCTATACCCCAAGTGTCAGTGTCATCCTGTACCCCAAGTGTCATTATCCTGCACCCCGAGTGTCATTATCCTGCACCCCGAGTGTCATTATTCTGCACCCCGAGTGTCATTATCCTGCACCCCGAGTGTCATTATCCTGCACCCCGAGTGTCATTATCCTCTACCCCAAGTGTCATTATCCTGCACCCCGAGTGTCATTATCCTGCACCCCGAGTGTCATTATCCTGCACCCCAAGTGTCATTATCCTGCACCCCGAGTGTAATTATCCTCTACCCCAAGTGTCATTATCCTGCACCCCGAGTGTCATTATCCTGCACCCCGAGTGTCATTATCCTGCACCCCGAGTGTCATTATCCTCTACCCCAAGTGTCATTATCCTGCACCCCGAGTGTCATTATCCTGTACCCCAAGTGTCAGTGTCATTATCCTGTACCCCAAGTGTCAGTGTCATTATCCTGCATCCTGAGTGTCAGTGTCATTATCCTGCACCCCGAGTGTCAGTGTCATTATCCTGTACCCCAAGTATCAGTGTCTTTATCATGTACCCCAAGAGTCAGTGTCATTATCCTGTACCCCAAATGTCAGTGTCATTATCCTGTACCCCAAGAGTCAGTGTCATTATCCTGCACCCCAAGTATCAGTGTCATTATCCTGTACCCCAAGTGTCAGTGTCATTATCCTGTACCCCAAGTGTCAGTGTCATTATCCTGTACCCCAAGTATCAGTGTCATTATCATGTACCCCAAGAGTCAGTGTCATTATCCTGTACCCCAAATGTCAGTGTCATTATCCTGTACCCCAAGTGTCAGTGTCATTATCCTGTACCCCAAGTATCAGTGTCATTATCCTCTACCCCAAGTGTCATATCCTGCACCCCGAGTGTCATTATCCTCTACCCCAAGTGTCATTATCCTGCACCCCGAGTGTCATTATCCTGTACCCCAAGTATCAGTGTCATTATCCTCTACCCCAAGTGTCATTATCCTGCACCCCGAGTGTCATTATCCTATACCCCAAGTGTCATTATCCTGCACCCCGAGTGTCATTATCGTGTACCCCAAGTGTCAGTGTCATTATCCTGTACCCCAAGTATCAGTGTCATTATCCTGCATCCTGAGTGTCAGTGTCATTATCCTGCACCCCGAGTGTCAGTGTCATTATCCTGTACCCCAAGTATCAGTGCCATTATCATCTACCCCAAGAGTCAGTGTCATTATCCTGCACCCCAAGTATCAGTGTCATTATCCTGTACCCCAAGTGTCAGTGTCATTATCCTGTACCCCAAGTGTCAGTGTCATCCTGTACCCCAAGTATCAGTGTCATTATCATGTACCCCAAGAGTCAGTGTCATTATCCTGTACCCCAAGTGTCAGTGTCATTATCCTGTACCCCAAGTATCAGTGTCATTATCATGTACCCCAAGAGTCAGTGTCATTATCCTGTACCCCAAATGTCAGTGTCATTATCCTGTACCCCAAGAGTCAGTGTCATTATCCTGCACCCCAAGTATCAGTGTCATTATCCTGTACCCCAAGTGTCAGTGTCATTATCCTGTACCCCAATAGTCAGTGTCATTATCCTGCACCCCAAGTATCAGTGTCATTATCCTGTACCCCAAGTGTCAGTGTCATTATCCTGTACCCCAAGTGTCAGTGTCATTATCCTGTACCCCAAGTATCAGTGTTATTATCCTGCACCCCAAGTATCAGTGTCATTATCCTGCACCCTAAGAGTCAGTGTCATTATCCTGCACCCCAAGTATCAGTCTCATTATCCTGTACCCCAAGTGTCAGTGTCATTATCCTGTACCCCAAGTATCAGTGTCATTATCCTGCACCCCAAGAGTCAGTGTCATTATCCTGCACCCCAAGTGTCAGTCTCATTATCTTGTACCCCAAGTGTCAGTGTCATTATCCTGTACCCCAAGTGTCAGTGTCATTATCCTGTACCCCGAGTGTCAGTGTCATTATCCTGTACCCCGAGAGTCAGTGTCATTATCCTGTACCCCAAATGTCAGTGTCATTATCCTGCACCCCAAGTATCAGGCTCATTATCCTGCACCCCAAGTATCAGTGTCATTATCCTGCACCCCAAGAGTCAGTGTCATTATCCTGCACCCCAAGTATCAGGCTCATTATCCTGTACCCCAAGTGTCAGTGTCATTATCCTGTACCCCAAGTGTCAGTGTCATTATCCTGTACCCCGAGTGTCAGTGTCATTATCCTGTACCCCAAGTGTCAGTGTCATTATCCTGTACCCCAAGTGTCAGTGTCATTATCCTGTACCCCGAGTGTCAGTGTCATTATCCTGTACCCCAAGTATCAGTGTCATTATCATGTACCCCAAGTCAGTGTCATTATCCTGTACCCCAAATGTCAGTGTCATTATCCTGTACCCCAAGAGTCAGTGTCATTATCCTGCACCCCAAGTATCAGTGTCATTATCCTGTACCCCAAGTGTCAGTGTCATTATCCTGTACCCCAAGTATCAGTGTCATTATCCTCTACCCCAAGTGTCATTATCCTGCATCCCGAGTGTCATTATCCTCTACCCCGAGTGTCATTATCCTGCACCCTGAGTGTCATTATCCTGCACCCCGAGTGTCATTATCCTACACCCCAAGTGTCAGTGTCATCCTGTACCCCAAGTGTCATTATCCTGCACCCCGAGTGTCATTATCCTGCACCCCGAGTGTCATTATTCTGCACCCCGAGTGTCATTATCCTGCACCCCGAGTGTCGTTATCCTGCACCCCGAGTGTCATTATCCTCTACCCCAAGTGTCATTATCCTGCACCCCGAGTGTCATTATCCTGCACCCCAAGTGTCATTATCCTGCACCCCAAGTGTCATTATCCTGCACCCCGAGTGTAATTATCCTCTACCCCAAGTGTCATTATCCTGCACCCCGAGTGTCATTATCCTGCACCCCGAGTGTCATTATCCTGCACCCCGAGTGTCATTATCCTCTACCCCAAGTGTCATTATCCTGCACCCCGAGTGTCATTATCCTGTACCCCAAGTGTCAGTGTCATTATCCTGTACCCCAAGTGTCAGTGTCATTATCCTGCATCCTGAGTGTCAGTGTCATTATCCTGCACCCCGAGTGTCAGTGTCATTATCCTGTACCCCAAGTATCAGTGTCTTTATCATGTACCCCAAGAGTCAGTGTCATAGAATCATAGAATCATAGAATCATAGAATGTAGAGTTGGAAGGGACCTCCTGGGTCATCTGGTCCAACCCCCTGCTCAAAGCAGGATTCTCTAAATCATCCCAGACAGATGTCTATCCAGCCTCTGTTTGAAGACTTCCATTGAAGGAGAACTCACCACCTCTTGTGGCAGCCTGTTCCACTCATTGATCACCCTAACTGTCAAAAAGTTTTTTCTAATATCTAATCTGTGTCTCCTCCCATTCAGTTTCATCCCATTGCTTCTAGTCTTTCCTTGCGCAAATGAGAATAAAGATGATCCTTCTACAATGTGACAGCCCTTGAGATATTTGTAGACAGCTATTAAGTCTCCTCTCAGTCTTCTTTTTTGCAAGCTAAACATTCCCAAATCCTGCAACCGTTCCTCATAGGACATGGTTTGCAGACCGGTCACCATTCTGGTGGCTCTTCTCTGAACTTGCTCCAGTTTGTTGATGTCTTTTTTAAAATGTGGTGCCCAAAACTGGACACAGTATTCCAGATGAGGTCTGACCAAAGAGGAGTAGAGGGCAATAATGACCTCACGTGATCTAGACTGTATGCTTCTGTTGATACATCCTAGAATTGCATTTGCCTTTTTTGCTGCTGCATCACACTGTTGACTCATGTTAAGTCTGTGATCAATTAGTATACCCAAGTCTTTTTCACATGTGCTGTTACTTAGCCCTATTCCTCCCATTTTGTATATGCTTTTTTCATTTTTATTGCCCAGATGTAGTACTTTGCATTTTTCCCTGTTAAAATCCATTCTGTTAGTTGCTGCCCACTGCTCCAGTTTATGTATATCTTTTTGAATCCTCTCTCTCTCTTCTCTAGTATTAGCTACCCCTCCTAGCTTTGTGTCATCAGCAAATTTGATCAGTTTACCCTCAATTCCTTCATCTAAATCATTGATAAAGATGTTGAACAATACAGGGCCCAAAACAGAGCCTTGTGGTACCCCACTTGAGACATTCTTCCAACTGGATGTGCAGCCATTTACAACCACTCTTTGGGTCCGATCACTAAGCCAGTTATGAATCCACCTAACAGTTGCCTTGTCCATTCCATACTTAGTCATTTTTTCAATAAGGATTGTGTGAGATACTTTGTCAAATGCTTTGCTGAAGTCAAGATATACTATATCTACAGCATTTCCCTGATCCACCCAGTCAGTGATTCTGTCATAGAAGGAAATTAAGTTAGTCTGACATGACTTATTAGTTACAAACCCATGCTGACTCTGTTTAATCACTTCATTCTTATCCAGGTACTTGCATACATGTTCTTTAATAATTTGTTCAAAGATCTTTCCTGGTATAGAAGTCAGACTCACCGGCCTGTAGTTCCCTGGGTCCACCTTCTTCCCCTTTTTGAAGATAGGAACAACATTTGCTCTTCTCCAGTCTTCTGGGACTTCTCCTGTTCTCCAAGAATTTTCAAAGATTATGGACAGTGGTTCAAGAATTTCTTCTGCTATCTCCTTCAGTACCCTGGGGTGTAATTCATCTGGACCTGGAGACTTGAATTCATTTAGGTTAGCTAAGTGTTTCCTCACTGTCTTTCTGTTTATAGATATCCTGGATTCTTCTATTCCTTTAATAGGACAGTGAAGATCAGTTGATGTTACATTTCCTTTCTGAGAGAAAACAGATGCAAAATAGGAATTTAAAAGTTCAGCCTTCTCAACATCCTGACTTACCATTTCATCATTTTCATCCTGTAAAAATCCTATAGCATCTTTGACTTTTCTTTTACTTTTGACGTATCCCCAAAATCCTTTTTTGTTGCTTTTGAGTCACTTGCAAGCCTTAATTCATTGTCAGCTTTAGATAATCTGATTTGTGCCCTGCAGGTTCTGCAGACAGCATTATATTCTTCTTTAGATATGCCTCCCTCTTTCCATTTGATAAACATTTCTTTCTTCCTTTTTAGCATGTGTTTAAGTTCTATGTTCATCCATCCTGGTTTCCTTAAATGCTTCCCATTCTTCCCTCTTTTCGGAATTGTTAACGATTGTGCTTTGAGAATCTCATTTTTCAAGATTTTCCATCCTTCCTGGACATTTTTGTCCTTAAGGATATCCAGCCATTGGATCCCTCCAATTCTCTTTCTGAGTTCCTTAAAATCTGCCTTTCTGAAATCTAACCTTGACGTCTGAGTCTTCACAGGTCTTCCTCCTCTTTGTTATCCAAAATTCTAAAATAGAATGGTCACTACCTCCTAGGGTCCCAGCCACTCTTACCTCCTCCACCATTTCCTCCCTGTTTATGAGGATTAGATCCAAGGTAGCAGATCCCTTGTTTTCTCCATTACCTTTTGGAAGATAAAGTTGTCAGCAAGAGAGGATAAGAATTTCCTGGACCTGTTAGTTTTGCCTGAGAGAGATTCCCAACAAATGTCTGGATAGTTGAAATCTCCCATGACCACTATGTCATATTTTTTGGAGAACTTGGCCATTTGATGCATAAAGAGTTCATCCATATCTTCAGCTTGCACAGGCGGCCTGTAGTAAATGCCTACAATGGTGTCCTTTCCATTGTTCTGTCCTTATATTCTTACCCAAACAGTTTCCACAGAACTCCCAGTCTCTGAAGCTTCAATCTCTGTGCAGATATACGCTTTTTAACATACAATGCAACACCTCCTCCTCGTTTATCAAGTCTGTTTCTTGCAAATAAGTTGTATCCTTCTAGCCTTGTATTCCAATCATGTGAATCGTCCCACCAAGTCTCAGTGATTCCAATGACATCATATTTCTTCTCCTGCGTTAGTAGCTCCAGTTCTCCTTGTTTGTTGCCCATGCTTTGTGCATTCGTATAGAAACACTTTAGTTTGTGATTGGTTTCTCTTTCTTCAATATTTTTATTATGTAGATTTTTTTGTCTTTGTTCTTCCCCTTCACTTCTAATAGCAGAGTTCTCAATAGCATTTGTCAGGTGTATGGCTTTTGCTGGCGTTTTGCTTCCCTTCCCACATTGTTCTAGTTTAAAGCTCTCCTGATGAGTGTAGCAAGGCAAGGTGTCATTATCCTGTACCCCAAATGTCAGTGTCATTATCCTGTACCCCAAGAGTCAGTGTCATTATCCTGCACCCCAAGTATCAGTGTCATTATCCTGTACCCCAAGTGTCAGTGTCATTATCCTGTACCCCAAGTGTCAGTGTCATTATCCTGTACCCCAAGTATCAGTGTCATTATCATGTACCCCAAGAGTCAGTGTCATTATCCTGTACCCCAAATGTCAGTGTCATTATCCTGTACCCCAAGAGTCAGTGTCATTATCCTGCACCCCAAGTATCAGTGTCATTATCCTGTACCCCAAGTGTCAGTGTCATTATCCTGTACCCCAAGTATCAGTGTCATTATCCTCTACCCCAAGTGTCATATCCTGCACCCCGAGTGTCATTATCCTCTACCCCAAGTGTCATTATCCTGCACCCCGAGTGTCATTATCCTGTACCCCAAGTATCAGTGTCATTATCCTCTACCCCAAGTGTCATTATCCTGCACCCCGAGTGTCATTATCCTCTACCCCAAGTGTCATTATCCTGCACCCCGAGTGTCATTATCGTGTACCCCAAGTGTCAGTGTCATTATCCTGTACCCCAAGTATCAGTGTCATTATCCTGCATCCTGAGTGTCAGTGTCATTATCCTGCACCCCGAGTGTCAGTGTCATTATCCTGTACCCCAAGTATCAGTGTCATTATCATGTACCCCAAGAGTCAGTGTCATTATCCTGCACCCCAAGTATCAGTGTCATTATCCTGTACCCCAAGTGTCAGTGTCATTATCCTGTACCCCAAGTGTCAGTGTCATTATCCTGTACCCCAAGTATCAGTGTCATTATCATGTACCCCAAGAGTCAGTGTCATTATCCTGTACCCCAAGTGTCAGTGTCATTATCCTGTACCCCAAGTATCAGTGTCATTATCATGTACCCCAAGAGTCAGTGTCATTATCCTGTACCCCAAATGTCAGTGTCATTATCCTGTACCCCAAGAGTCAGTGTCATTATCCTGCACCCCAAGTTCAGTGTCATTATCCTGTCCCAAGTGTCAGTGTCATTATCCTGTACCCCAAGTGTCAGTGTCATTATCCTGCACCCCAGGTATCAGTGTCATTATCCTGTACCCCAAGTGTCAGTGTCATTATCCTGTACCCCAAGTGTCAGTGTCATTATCCTGTACCCCAAGTATCAGTGTTATTATCCTGCACCCCAAGTATCAGTGTCATTATCCTGCACCCTAAGAGTCAGTGTCATTATCCTGCACCCCAAGTATCAGTCTCATATCATGTACCCCAAGAGTCAGTGTCATTATCCTGTACCCCAAATGTCAGTGTCATTATCCTGCACCCCAAGGTCAGTGTCATTATCCTGCACCCCAAGTATCAGTGTCATTATCCTGTACCCCAAGTGTCAGTGTCATTATCCTGTACCCCAAGTGTCAGTGTCATTATCCTGTACCCCAAGTATCAGTGTCATTATCATGTACCCCAAGAGTCAGTGTCATTATCCTGTACCCCAAATGTCAGTGTCATTATCCTGTACCCCAAGAGTCAGTGTCATTATCCTGCACCCCAAGTATCAGTGTCATTATCCTGTACCCCAAGTGTCAGTGTCATTATCCTGCACCCCAAGTGTCAGTGTCATTATCCTGCACCCCAAGTTCAATGTCATTATCCTGTACCCCAAGTGTCAGTGTCATTATCCTGTACCCCAAGTGTCAGTGTCATTATCCTGCACCCCAAGTGTCAGTGTTATTATCCTGCACCCAAGTATCAGTGTCATTATCCTGCACCCTAAGAGTCAGTGTCATTATCCTGCACCCCAAGTATCAGTCTCATTATCCTGTACCCCAAGTGTCAGTGTCATTATCCTGTACCCCGAGTATCAGTGTCATTATCCTGCACCCCAAGAGTCAGATTCATTATCCTGCACCCCAAGTATCAGTTCATTATCCTGTACCCCAAGTGTCAGTGTCATTATCCTGTACCCCAAGAGTCAGTGTCATTATCCTGTACCCCGAGTGTCAGTGTCATTATCCAGTACCCCAAGTGTCAGTGTCATTATCCTGTACCCCAAGTGTCAGTGTCATTATCCTGTACCCCAAGTATCAGTGTCATTATCCTGCACCCCAAGTATCAGTGTCATTATCCTGCACCCAAGAGTCAGTGTCATTATCCTGCACCCCAAATATCAGTCTCATTATCCTGTACCCCAAGTGTCAGTGTCATTATCCTGTACCCCAAGTGTCAGTGTCATTATCCTGTACCCCGAGTGTCAGTGTCATTATCCTGTACCCCAAGTGTCAGTGTCATTATCCTGTACCCAAGTGTCAGTGTCATTATCCTGCACCCCGAGTGTCAGTGTCATTATCCTGTACCCCGAGTATCAGTGTTATTATCCTGTACCCAAGTGTCAGTGTCATTATCCTGTACCCCAAGTGTCAGTGTTATTATCCTGCACCCCAAGAGTCAGTGTCATTATCCTGCTACCCCAAGTATCAGTCTCATTATCCTGTACCCAAGTTCAGTGTCATTATCCTGTACCCCAAGTGTCAGTGTCATTATCCTGTACCCAAGTGTCAGTGTATTATCCTGCACCCCAAGTGTCAGTGTCATTATCCTGCACCCCAAGGTCAGTGTCATTTATCCTGTACACCCCATAGTATTCAGTGTCATTATCCTGTACCCCAAGGTCAGTGTCATTATCCTGTACCCCAAGTGTCAGTGTCTATTATCCTGTACCCCAAGTGTCAGTGTCATTATCCTGTACCCCAAGTGTCAGTGTCATTATCCTGTACCCCAAGTGTCAGTGTCATTATCCTGTACCCCAAGTATCAGTGTTATTATCCTGCTACCCCAAGTGTCAGTGTCATTATCCTGATCCCCAAAGTTCAGTGTCATTATCCTGCACCCCAAGTATCAGTCTCATTATCCTGTACCCCAAGTGTCAGTGTCATTATCCTGTACCCCAAGTGTCAGTGTCATTATCCTGTACCCCAAGTGTCAGTGTCATTATCCTGTACCCCAAGTGTCAGTGTCATTATCCTGCACCCCAAGTATCAGTCTCATTATTATGTACCCCAAGTGTCAGTGTCATTATCCTGTACTCCAAGTGTCAGTGTCATTATCCTGTGCCCAAGTGTCAGTGTCATTATCCTATACCCCAAGTGTCAGTGTCATTATCCTGTACCCCAAGTATCAGTGTCATTATCCTGTACCCCAAGTGTCATTACCTGTACCCCATATGTCAGTGTCATTATCCTGTACCCCAAGTGTCAGTGTCATTATCCTGTACCCCCTATGTCAGTGTCATTATCCAGTACCCCAAGTGTCAGTGTCATTATCATGTACCCCGAGTGTTATTATCCTGTACCCCAGGTGCCATTATCCTGTGCCCCAAGTATCAGTGTCATTATCCTGCACCCTGAGTGTCATTATACTGCACCCCGAGTGTCATTATCCTGTACCCCAAGTGTCATTATCCTGTACCGCAAGTGTCAGCGTCATTATCCTGTACCCCAAGTGTCAGCGTCATTATCCTGTACCCCAAGTGTCAGTGTCATTATCCTGTACCCCAAGTATCAGTGTCATTATCCTGTACCCCAAGTGTCATTATCCTGTACCCCAAGTGTCCGTGTTTTTATTATCCTGTACCCCAAGTGTCAGTGGTCATTATACCTGTACCCCAAGTGTCAGTGTCATTATCCTATACCCAAGTATCAGTGTCATCCTGTACCCCAAGTGTCAGTGTCATTAACCTGTACCCAAGTGTCAGTGTCATTATATCCTGTACCCCGAGTGTTATTATATCCTGTACCCAAAGTGCCATTATCCTGTACCGCAAGTGTCAGCGTCATTATCCTGTACCCCAAGGGTCGGTGTCATTATCCTGTACCCCAAGTGTTAGTGTCATTATCCTATATCCCAAGTGTGAGTGTCATTATCCTGTACCCCAAGGGTCAGTGTCATTATCCTGTACCCCAATTGTTAGTGTCATTATCCTATATCCCAAGTGTGAGTGTCATTATCCTGTACCCCAAGTGTTAGTGTCATAATCCTATATCCCAAGTGTGAGTGTCATTATCCTGTACCCCAAGGGTCAGTGTGATTATCCTGTACCCCAAGTGTCAGTGTCATCTTGTACCCCAAGTGTCATTATCCTTGCCCCCGAGTGTCATTATTCTGCACCCCGAGTGTCATCCTGCACCCGAGTGTCGTTGTCATTATCCTGCATCCCGAGTGTCATTATCCTGTACCCCAAGTGTCATTATCCTGTACCGCAAGTGTCAGCGTCATTATCCTGTACCCCAAGTGTCAGCGTCATTATCCTGTACCCCAACAGTCAGTGTCATTATCCTGTACCCCAAGTGTTAGTGTCATTATCCTATATCCCAAGTTTGAGTGTCATTATCCTGTACCCCAAGTGTCATTATCCTGTACCGCAAGTGTCAGCGTCATTATCCTGTACCCCGAGCGTCAGTGTCACCATCCTGTACCCCAAGGGTCAGTGTCATTATCCTGTACCCCAAATGCTAGTGTCATTATCCTATATCCCAAGTGTGAGTGTCATTATCCTGTACCCCAAGTGTTAGTGTCATTATCCTATATCTCAAGTGTGAGTGTCATTATCCTGTACCCCAAGGGTCAGTGTCATTATCCTGTACCCCAAGTGTTAGTGTCATTATCCTATATCCAAGTGTTAGTGTCATTATCCTGTACTTCAAGTGTCAGTGTCATTATCCTGTATCCCAAGTGTCAGTGTCATTATCCTGTACCCCAAGTATCAATGTCATTATCCTGCACCCCGAGTGTCATTATCCTGTACCCCAAGTGTCAGTGTCATTATCCTGTACCCGAGCGTCAGTGTCACTATCCTGTACCCCAAGTGTCAGTGTCATTATCCTGTACCCTAAGTATCAATGTCATTATCCTGCACCCCGAGTGTCATTATCCTGTACCCGAGTGTCATTATCCTGCACTCCGAGTGTCATTATCCTACACCCCAAGTGTCAGTGTCATTATCCTTCACCCCGAGTGTCATTATACCGCACCCCGAGTGTCATACTGCACCCCGAGTGTCATTATCCTGTACCCCAAGTGTCAGTGTCATCCTGTACCTGAAGTGTCATTATCCTGCACCCCGAGTGTCATTATCCTGCACCCCGAGTGTCATTATCCTGCACCCCGTGTGTCGTTGTCATTATCCTGCACCCTGAGTGTCATTATCCTGTACCGCAAGTGTCATTATCCTGTATCGCAAGTGTCAGTGTCATTATCCTGCACCCCAAGTGTCAGCGTCTATATCCTGTACCCCAAGTGTCAGCGTCATTATCCTGCACCCGAGTGTCAGTGTCATTATCCTGCACTCCGATTGTCATTACACTGCATCCGAGTGTCATTATCCTGTACCCCAGGTGTCAGTGTCATTATCCTGTACCCCAAGTGTCATTATCCTGCACCTCGAAGGTCATTATCCTGCACCCCAAGTGTCAGTGTCATTATCCTGCACCCGAGTGTCATTATACTGCACCCCGAGTGTCAGTGTCATTATCCTGCACCCCGAGTGTCATTATCCTATACCCCGAGTGTCAGTGTCATTATCCTGTACCCCAAGTATCAGTGTCATTATCCTGTACCCCAAGTGTCATTATCCTGCACTCGAGTGTCATTACCCTGCCCCGGTAAATTATACGCACCCGAGTGTCATTATCCGTACCCAAGTGTCATTATCCGTACCGCAAGTGTCAGCGTCATTATCTGTACCCAAGTGTCAGTGTATTATCCTGTACCCAAGTGTTAGTGTCATTAGCCTGTACTTCAGTGTCAGTGTCATTATCCTGCACCCGAGTGTCATTATATTGCACCGAGTGCATTATCTGTACCCCAAGTGTCATTATCCTGTACCCAAGTGTCACGTCATTATCTGTACCCCAAGTGTCAGTGTCATTATCTGTACCCAAGTGTTAGTGTCATTATCTGTACCCAAGTCTGTCATTATCCTGTACCCAAATCATGCCATTATCCTGTACCCAAGTGTCATGTATATCCTGTACCCCAAGGTCGTGTCATTATCTGTACCCAAGTGTTATGTCATTATCCTTCCAAGTGTAGTGTCATTATCCTGTACCCCAAGTGCATTATCCTTACCAAGTGTCAGGTCTTATCTGTACCGATCAGTCACTATCCTGTACCCAAGGGCAGTGCATTATCCTGTACAATGCAGTGTCATTTCCTTACCAGTGTGGTGTCATTTCCTTACCCAAGTGTAGTGTCATTATCTATATCCAAGTGTATGTCATTATCTTACCAAGGTCAGTGTCATTATTCCTTACCCAAGTGTTAGTGTCATTACCTTACCCAAGTGTTAGTGTCATTATCTGTACTCATTCAGTGTCATTATCCTGTACCCAGTATCAGTGTCATTATCCTGCACCCCGAGTGTCATATCCGTACCCCAAGTGTCAGTGTCATTATCCTGACCCCGAGTGTCATATCCTTCCCAACATGTCATTATCCTACCAAGATCATGTCATATCCTTACCCGAGGTCATATCCTGCACTCCGATGTTTATCAACCCCAATCATGTCTACTACCTGCATTATACCGCACGTGTCATGTCATTATCCACCGTGTCTTATCTGTACGTGCAGTCATTTCTGACCCATATCATGTCATATCTGTACCCAATGTCATTATCTACGAGTGTCTTATCGCACCATCTTCCGCACCGATGTATTACTGCCCGTCATTCATATCCTCCATTCATTATCGACCAGTTCATTATCCTCACCAGTGTATACTCCCAGGTCTTATCTTACCATTAGTAACCTGAAGTGTCATTATCCTGCACCCCGAGTGTCATTATCCTGCACCCCGAGTGTCATTATCCTGCACCCGTGTGTCGTTGTCATTATCCTGCACCCTGAGTGTCATTATCCTGTACCGCAAGTGTCATTATCCTGTATCGCAAGTGTCAGTGTCATTATCCTGCACCCCAAGTGTCAGCGTCTATATCCTGTACCCCAAGTGTCAGCGTCATTATCCTGCACCCCGAGTGTCAGTGTCATTATCCTGCACCCGATGTCATTACACTGCATCCGAGTGTCATTATCCTGTACCCCAGGTGTCAGTGTCATTATCCTGTACCCCAAGTGTCATTATCCTGCACCTCGAGGTCATTATCCTGCACCCCAAGTGTCAGTGTCATTATCCTGCACCCGAGTGTCATTATACTGCACCCCGAGTGTCAGTGTCATTATCCTGCACCCCGAGTGTCATTATCCTATACCCAGTGCAGGTCATTATCCTGACCCCAAGTATCAGGTCATATCCTGTACCCCAAGTGTCATGCATTATCCTGACCCCAAGTCATGTTGAGTGTCATTTATCCTGTACTCAAGTATCAGTGTCATTATCCTGTACCCAAGTATCCAGTGTCATTATCCTGACCCCAAGTGTCATGAGTCATTATCCTGTCCCCAAGTGTCAGTGTCTTTAATTCCTATCCCAGTTCCAGTGTCATTATCCGTACCCCAAGTTGTGTCATTATCCTGCACCCCAGTTTGTCATTACCTGTACCCTCATATGTCAGTGTCATTATCCTGTACCGCAAGTGTCAGTGTCATTATCCTGTACCCAATGTCAGGTCATTATCCTGTACCCCAAGTGTCAGTGTCATTATCATGACCCCGAGTGAGTGTCATTATCCTGCACCCATGTCATTACTGTCCAATCAGTGTCATTATCCTGCACCCGAGTGTCATTTATACTGCACCCAGTGTCATTATCCTGCACCCCAGTGTCATTATCCTGTACCGCAAGTGTCAGTGTCATTATCCTGTACCCCAGTGTCAGTCATATCCTGTACCCCAAGTGTCAGTGTCATTATCCTGACCCCAGAGTGTCATTATCCTGTACCCCAAGATGTCATTATCCTGTACCCCAAGTGTCAGTGTATTATCCTGTACCCCAAGTGTTCAGTGTCATTACCTGTACCCCAATGCAGTGTCATTATCCTGTACCCCAAGTGTCATGTCATCCTGTACCCAAGTGTCAGTGTCATTATCCTGTACCCAAGTGTCAGTGTCATTATCCTGTACCCCAGTGTATTCATTATCCTGTACCAGTGTCAGTGTCATTATCCTGACCCAAGTGTCATGTATTACCTGCACCCGAGTGTCATTATCCTGTACCCCAAGTGTCATTATCCTGTACCGCAAGTGTCAGCGTCATTATCCTGTACCCCAAGTGGTCAGTGTCATTATCCTGTACCCCAAGTGTTAGTGTCATTATCCTGTACCCAAGTGTCAGTGTCATTATCCTGTACCCCAAGTTCAGTGCCATTATCCTGTACCCCAATGTAGTGTCATTATCCTTACCCAAGTGTCAGTGTCATTATCCTGTACCCCAAGTTAGTGTCATTATCCTTACCCAAGTATCAGTGCATTATCCTGTACCCCAAGTGTCAGTGCTATCTGTACCCAATCATTGCCCGAGTGTCATTATCTGACCCCGAGTGTCATTATCCTGACCCCAGTGTCAGTTGTCATTATCCTGATCCCAGGTCATTATCCTGTACCCCATGTCATTATCCTGTACCGCAAGTGTCAGCGTCATTATCCTGTACCCCAAGTGTCAGCGTCATTATCCTGTACCCCAACGGTCAGTGTCATTATCCTGTACCCTAAGTGTTAGTGTCATTATCCTATATCCCAAGTGTGAGTGTCATTATCCTGTACCCAAGTGTCATTATCCTGTACCCAAGTGTCAGCGTCATTATCCTGTACCCGAGCGTCAGTGTCACTATCCTGTACCCCAAGGTCAGTGTCATTATCCTGTACCCCAAATGTAGTGTCATTATCCTATATCCCAAGTGTGAGTGTCATTATCCTGTACCCCAAGTGTTATAGTGTCATATCCTATACCAAGTTAGTGTCATTATCCTGTACCCCAAGGGTCAGTGTCATTATCCTGTACCCCAAGTGTTAGTGTCATTATCCTATATCCCAAGTGTTAGTGTCATTATCCTGTACTTCAAGTGTCAGTGCATATCCTGTACCCAAGTATCAGTGTCATTATCCTGCACCCCGAGTGTCATTATCCTGTACCCCAAGTGTCAGTGTTTTTTTTTTTTTTACCCCAGTGTCATTATCTGCCCAGTGTCATCTGCACCCCGGTGTCATTATCCTGTACCCCAAGTGTCAGTGTCATATCCTGTACCTAAGTATCACCGAGTGTCATTACCTGCACCCAGTGTTCATTATCCTGCACCCCGTGTGTCGTTGTCATTATCCTGCACCCTGAGTGTCATTATCCTGTACCCAAGTGTCATTATCCTGTACGCAAGTGTCAGTGTCATTATCCTGTACCCCAAGTGTCATGTCATATCCTGTACCCAAGTGTCAGGTCATTATCCTGCACCCGAGTGTCAGTGTCATTATCCTGCACCCCGAGTGTCATTACACTGTCCGAGTGTCATTATCCTGTACCCAGGTGTCAGTGTCATTATCCTGTACCCCAGTGTCATTATTCCTGACCATGAGTGTCATTATCCTGACCCCAAGTGTCAGTGTCTTATCCTGCACCCGAGTGTCATTATACTGCACCCGAGTGTCAGTGTCATTATCTGCCCCGAGTGTCATTATCCTTACCCAGTGTCAGTGTCATTATCCTGTACCCAAGTATCAGTGTCATTATCCTGTACCCAAGTGTCATTATCTGACTCCAGTGTCATTACCTGCACCCGAGTACATTATCTGACCCCGAGTGTCTTTATCCTGTACCCAGTGTCATTATCCTGTACCCAAGTGTCAGGTCATTATCCTGTACCCCAAGTGTCAGTGTCATTATCCTGTACCCAAGTGTTAGTGTCATTATCCTGTACTTCAGTGTCAGTGTCATTATCCTGCACCCGAGTGTTTTGCCCAGTGTCATTATCGTACCCCAAGTGTCATTATCCTGTACCCAAGTGTCAGTCATTATCCTGTACCCCAAGTGTCTGTCATTATCCTGTACCCCAAGTTTAGTGTCATTATCGTACCCAAGTGTCAGTGTCATTATCCTGTACCCCAAGTACAGTGCATTATCCTGTACCCCAGTCATGTCATTATCCTGACCCAAGTCAGTGTCATTATCCTGACCCCAAGTATCGTGTCATTATCCTGACCCCGAGTGCATTATCTGTACCCCAAGTAGTCATGCCTATCCTGTACCAGAGTGTCATTATCCTGACCGGTGCATTATCCTGTACCCCAAGTGTCAGGTCATTATCCTGTACCCCAGTATCTGTGTCATTATCTGTACCAGTGTCAGTGTCATTATCTGTACCCAGTGTCAGTGTCATTATCCTGTACCCAAGTGTCAGTGTCAGTGTCATTATCCTGTACCCCAAGTGTCAGTGTCATTATCCTGTACCCCAAGTGTTAGTGTCATTATCCTATATCTCAAGTGTGAGTGTCATTATCCTGTACCCCAAGGGTCAGTGTCATTATCCTGTACCCCAATTGTTAGTGTCATTATCCTATATCCCAAGTGTGAGTGTCATTATCCTGTACCCCAAGGTCAGTGTCATTATCCTGTACCCCAAGTGTCAGTGTCATCTTGTACCCCAAGTGTCATTATCCTTGCCCCCGAGTGTCATTATTCTGCACCCCGAGTGTCATCCTGCACCCCGAGTGTCGTTGTCATTATCCTGCATCCCGAGTGTCATTATCCTGTACCCCAAGTGTCATTATCCTGTACCGCAAGTGTCAGCGTCATTATCCTGTACCCCAAGTGTCAGCGTCATTATCCTGTACCCCAACGGTCAGTGTCATTATCCTGTACCCCAAGTGTTAGTGTCATTATCCTATATCCCAAGTGTGAGTGTCATTATCCTGTACCCCAAGTGTCATTATCCTGTACCGCAAGTGTCAGCGTCATTATCCTGTACCCCGAGCGTCAGTGTCACTATCCTGTACCCCAAGGGTCAGTGTCATTATCCTGTACCCCAAATGCTAGTGTCATTATCCTATATCCCAAGTGTGAGTGTCATTATCCTGTACCCCAAGTGTTAGTGTCATTATCCTATATCCCAAGTGTGAGTGTCATTATCCTGTACCCCAAGGGTCAGTGTCATTATCCTGTACCCCAAGTGTTAGTGTCATTATCCTATATCCCAAGTGTTAGTGTCATTATCCTGTACTTCAAGTGTCAGTGTCATTATCCTGTATCCCAAGTGTCAGTGTCATTATCCTGTACCCCAAGTATCAATGTCATTATCCTGCACCCCGAGTGTCATTATCCTGTACCCCAAGTGTCAGTGTCATTATCCTGTACCCCGAGCGTCAGTGTCACTATCCTGTACCCCAAGTGTCAGTGTCATTATCCTGTACCCTAAGTATCAATGTCATTATCCTGCACCCCGAGTGTCATTATCCTGTACCCCGAGTGTCATTATCCTGCACTCCGAGTGTCATTATCCTACACCCCAAGTGTCAGTGTCATTATCCTTCACCCCGAGTGTCATTATACCGCACCCTGAGTGTCAGTGTCATTATCCTGCACCCCGAGTGTCATTATCCTGTACCCCGAGTGTCAGTGTCATTATCCTGTACCCCAAGTATCAGTGTCACTATCCTGTACCCCAAGTGTCATTATCCTGCACCCCGAGTGTCATTATCCTGCACCCCGAGAGTCATTGTCCTGCACCCCGAGTGTCAGTGTCATTATCCTGTACCCCAAGTATCAGTGTCACTATCCTGTACCCCAAGTGTCATTATCCTGCACCCCGAGTGTCATTATCCTGCACCCCGAGTGTCATACTGCACCCCGAGTGTCATTATCCTGTACCCCAAGTGTCAGTGTCATCCTGTACCTGAAGTGTCATTATCCTGCACCCCGAGTGTCATTATCCTGCACCCCGAGTGTCATTATCCTGCACCCCGTGTGTCGTTGTCATTATCCTGCACCCTGAGTGTCATTATCCTGTACCGCAAGTGTCATTCTCCTGTATCGCAAGTGTCAGTGTCATTATCCTGCACCCCAAGTGTCAGCGTCTATATCCTGTACCCCAAGTGTCAGCGTCATTATCCTGCACCCCGAGTGTCAGTGTCATTATCCTGCACCCCGAGTGTCATTACACTGCATCCGAGTGTCATTATCCTGTACCCCAGGTGTCAGTGTCATTATCCTGTACCCCAAGTGTCATTATCCTGCACCTCGAGTGTCATCCTGCACCCCAAGTGTCAGTGTCATTATCCTGCACCCCGAGTGTCATTATACTGCACCCCGAGTGTCAGTGTCATTATCCTGCACCCCGAGTGTCATTATCCTATACCCGAGTGTCAGTGTCATTTTCCTGTACCCCAAGTATCAGTGTCATTATCCTGCACCCCAAGTGTCATTATCCTGCACTCCGAGTGTCATTATCCGCACCCCGAGTAACATTATACTGCACCCCGAGTGTCATTATCCTGTACCCCAAGTGTCATTATCCTGTACCGCAAGTGTCAGCGTCATTATCCTGTACCCCAAGTGTCAGTGTCATTATCCTGTACCCCAAGTGTTAGTGTCATTATCCTGTACCCCAAGTGTCAGTGTCATTATCCTGTACCCCAAGTATCAGTGCCATTATCCTGTACCCCAAGTGTCAGTGTCATTATCCTGTACCCCAAGTATCAGTGCCATTATCCTGTACCCCAAGTATCAGTGTCATTATCCTGTACCCCAAGTATCAGTGCCATTATCCTGTACCCCAAGTGTCAGTGTCATTATCCTGTAACCCAAGTATCAGTGTCATTATCCTGTACCCCAAGTGTCATTATCCTATATCCCAAGTGTCAGTGTCATTATCTTGTACCCCAAGTGTCAATGTCATTATCCTGTACCCCAAGTGTCAGTGTCATTATCTTGTACCCCAAGTGTCAGTGTCATTATCCTGTACCCAAGTGTCAGTGTCATTATCCTGTACTCCAAGTGTCAGTGTCATTATCCTGTACCCCGAGCGTCAGTGTCACTATCCTGTACCCAAAGTGTCAGTGTCATTATCCTGTACCCCAAGTATCAATGTCATTATTCTGCACCCCGAGTGTCATTATCCTGTACCCCAAGTGTCAGTGTCATTATCCTGTACCCCAAGTGTCATTATCCTGTACCCCAAGTGTCAGTGTCATTATCCTGCACCCCAAGTGTCAGTGTCATTATCCTGTACCCCAAGTGTCAGTGTTATTATCCTGTACCCCAAGTGTCAGTGCCATTATTCTGTACCCCAAGTATCAGTGTCATTATCCTGTAACCCAAGTGTCATAATCCTGTACCCCAAGTGTCGGTGTCATTATCCTGTACCCCAAGTGTCAGTGTCATTATCCTGTATCCTGAGTGTCAGTGTCATTATCCTGTACCCCAAGTATCAGTGTCATTATCCTGTACCCCGAGTGTCAATATCCTGTACCCCAAGTATCAGTGTTAGTATCCTGTACCCCAAGTGTCAGTGTCATTATCCTGCACCCCAAGTGTCAGTGTCATTATCCTGTACCCCAAGTATCAGTGTCATTATCCTGTACCCCGAGTGTCATTATACTGTACCCCAAGTATCAGTGTTAGTATCCTGTACCCCAAGTATCAGTGTCATTATCCTGTACCCCAAGTGTCATTATCCTGTACCCCATATGTCAGTGTCATTATCCTGTACCCCAAGTGTCAGTGTCATTATCCTGTACCCCAAGTGTCAGTGTCATAATCCTGTACCCCATATGTCAGTGTCATTATCCTGTACCCCAAGTGTCAGTGTCATTATCCTGTACCCCAAGTATCAGTGTCATTATCCTGTACCCCAAGTGTCATTACCTGTACCCCAAGTGTCATTATCCTGTACCCCATATGTCAGTGTTATTATCCTGTACCCCAAGTGTGAGTGTCATTATCCTGTACCCCAAGGGTCAGTGTCATTATCCTGTACCCCAAGTGTTAGTGTCATTATCCTATATCCCAAGTGTTAGTGTCATTATCCTGTACTTCAAGTGTCAGTGTCATTATCCTGTATCCCAAGTGTCAGTGTCATTATCCTGTACCCCAAGTATCAATGTCATTATCCTGCACCCCGAGTGTCATTATCCTGTACCCCAAGTGTCAGTGTCATTATCCTGTACCCCGAGCGTCAGTGTCACTATCCTGTACCCCAAGTGTCAGTGTCATTATCCTGTACCCTAAGTATCAATTTCATTATCCTGCACCCCGAGTGTCATTATCCTGTACCCCGAGTGTCATTATCCTGCACTCCGAGTGTCATTATCCTACACCCCAAGTGTCAGTGTCATTATCCTTCACCCCGAGTGTCATTATAACCGCACCCCGAGTGTCAGTGTCATTATCCTGCACCCCGAGTGTCATTATCCTGTACCCCGAGTGTCAGTGTCATTATCCTGTACCCCAAGTATCAGTGTCACTATCCTGTACCCCAAGTGTCATTATCCTGCACCCCGAGTATCATTATCCTGCACCCTGAGAGTCATTGTCCTGCACCCCGAGTGTCAGTGTCATTATCCTGTACCCCAAGTATCAGTGTCACTATCCTGTACCCCAAGTGTCATTATCCTGCACCCCGAGTGTCATTATCCTGCACCCCGAGTGTCATACTGCACCCCGAGTGTCATTATCCTGTACCCCAAGTGTCAGTGTCATCCTGTACCTGAAGTGTCATTATCCTGCACCCCGAGTGTCATTATCCTGCACCCCGAGTGTCATTATCCTGCACCCCGTGTGTCGTTGTCATTATCCTGCACCCTGAGTGTCATTATCCTGTACCGCAAGTGTCATTATCCTGTATCGCAAGTGTCAGTGTCATTATCCTGCACCCCAAGTGTCAGCGTCTATATCCTGTACCCCAAGTGTCAGCGTCATTATCCTGCACCCCGAGTGTCAGTGTCATTATCCTGCACCCCGAGTGTCATTACACTGCATCCGAGTGTCATTATCCTGTACCCCAGGTGTCAGTGTCATTATCCTGTACCCCAAGTGTCAGCGTCTATATCCTGTACCCCAAGTGTCAGCGTCATTATCCTGCACCCCGAGTGTCAGTGTCATTATCCTGCACCCCGAGTGTCATTACACTGCATCCGAGTGTCATTATCCTGTACCCCAGGTGTCATTATCCTGCACCTCGAGTGTCATTATCCTGCACCCCAAGTGTCAGTGTCATTATCCTGCACCCCGAGTGTCATTATACTGCACCCCGAGTGTCAGTGTCATTATCCTGCACCCCGAGTGTCATTATCCTATACCCCGAGTGTCAGTGTCATTATCCTGCACCCCGAGTGTCATTATACTGCACCCCGAGTGTCAGTGTCATTATCCTGCACCCCAAGTGTCAGTGTCATTATCCTGTACCCCAAGTATCAGTGTCATTATCCTGTACCCCAAGTGTCATTATCCTGCACTCCGAGTGTCATTATCCTGCATCCCGAGTGTCATTATACTGCACCCCGAGTGTCATTATCCTGTACCCCAAGTGTCATTATCCTGTACCGCAAGTGTCAGCGTCATTATCCTGTACCCCAAGTGTCAGTGTCATTATCCTGTACCCCAAGTGTTAGTGTCATTATCCTGTACTTCAAGTGTCAGTGTCATTATCCTGCACCCCGAGTGTCATTATACTGCACCCCGAGTGTTATTATCCTGTACCCCAAGTGTCATTATCCTGTACCGCAAGTGTCAGCGTCATTATCCTGTACTTCAAGTGTCAGTGTCATTATCCTGCACCCCGAGTGTCATTATACTGCACTCCGAGTGTCATTATCCTACACCCCAAGTGTCATGTCATTATCCTTCACCCCGAGTGTCATTATACCGCACCCCGAGTGTCAGTGTCATTATCCTGCACCCCGAGTGTCATTATCCTGTACCCCGAGTGTCAGTGTCAAATATTCCAGTACCCCAAGTATCAGTGTCACTATCCATTACCCCCAAGTGTTCATTATCCTAGCACACCCGAGTGTCATTATCCTGCAACACTGAGAGTCATTGTCCTGCAACCCCGAGTGTCAGTGTCATTATCCTGTACCTCCAAGTATCAGTGTCACTATCCTGTAACCCCAAGTGATCCATTATCCAGCACCCCGAGTGTCATAATCCAGCACGCCCGAGTGTCATTATCCTGGACCCCAAGTGTCCAGTGGTCATCCTGTACCTAAGTGTCATTAACCGCACCCCGAGGATGTCGATTATCCTCAAACCCCGAGTGTCATTATCCTGCACCCCGTTGGTCGTTTGTCATGATCCTGCAACCCTGAGTGTCATATCCTGTCACCGCAAGTGCCCTTTTCAAGGGAACCCCCCCCCCCAGATACTTTAAAAACCCCGGCTGCCCCACCCATGTTAAAGACCCCCCGGCGGATTCCTTTAAAATTCTTTTTTCCTTTTCCAAAAACATAAAAAAAAAATAAAAAATAAAAAAAAAAAAAAAAAAATTAAAATAAAAAAAATTTTAAAAAAAAAAAAAATTTTAAAAAAAAAAATTTTTAAAAAAAAAAAAAAAAAAAAAAAAATAAAATAAAAAAAAAAAAATTAAAAAAAAAAAAAAAAAAAAAGGAAA